>CM043722.1:32236598-33436598 GCA_023969325.1 Oryzias curvinotus
CATTAGTGTGATAGCTCTTCTGAAGCTTGAGTGTGCGATGACACGTCAACTGTGAATGAAGATAGGGGGAAAATGGGCATTTAAAATTCTGAAGTCATTTTTTTTAATGGTTAAGCCTAAAAACAGGCCATTTATTAGGTTAACCTCTCTTTTAAATCAAGGAACTTCAGCTCACTATAAGACTTTTTATTGAAAAGTATTATACGGTATATTATAGAGGCAGTTCCTCATGACTCTGGCTGTGTAAATTCAAGTTAAAACCCAATAGTGTCAATGGAAACTGATTGATTCTGAATGTACAGTACAGACCAAAAGTTTGGACACATCTTCTTCTCATTCAAAAAGTGTTCTTCATTTTCATGACTGTGAAAATTGTAGATTCACACTGAAGGCATCAAAACTGTGATTTAACACACGTGGAATTATATACATAACAAAAAGTGTGAAACAACTGAAAATGTCATATTTCAGGTTCTTCAAAGTAGCCACCTTTTGCTTTGATTCCTGCTTTGCACACTCTTGGCATTCTCTTGATGAGCTTCAAGAGGAAGTCACCTGAAATGTTTTTTACTTCACTGTGTGTCCTGTCAGGTTTAATAAGTGTGTAATTGTGCCTTATAAATGAGGTTGGGACCATCAGTTGTGTTGTGCAGAAGTCAGGTAGATACACAGCTGACAGTCCTACTGAATAGAATGTTAGAATTTGTATTATGGCATGAAAAAAGCAGCTAAGTACAGAAAAATGAGTGGCCATCATTACTTTAAGAAATGTTGGGGATTAATTCAAAATTGAAGGCATACTGAACCAGCATGACTACCACAGCATCTTGCAGTGACATGCTATTCCATCCGGTTCACATTTAGTTGGACCATCATTTCTTTTTCAACAGAACAATGACCCCAAACACACCTCCAGGTTGTGTAAGGGCTATTTGACCACAAAGAAGAGTCATGGGGTGCTGTGCCAGATGACCTGACCTCCACAGTCAGCGGACTTGAACCCTATCGAGATGGTTGGGGGTGAGCTGGACCACAAAGTGAAGGCAAAAGGGCCAACAAGTGCCAAGCATCTCTGGGAACTCCTTCAAGACTGTTGGGAGACCATTTCAGGTGACTTCCTCTTGAAGCTCATCAAGAGAATGCCAAGAGTGTGCAAAGCAGTAATCAAAGCAAAAGTTGGCTACTTTGAAGAACCTACAATATGACATATTTTCAGTTGTTTCACACTTTTTTGTTATGTATGTAATTCCACATGTGGTAATTCATAGTTCTGATGCCTTTAGTGTGAAGTACAATTTTCATAGTCATGAAAATGAAGAAAACTCTTTGAATGAGAAGGTGTGTCCAAACTTTGGTCTGTACAGTATATGTTCAGTGTTCCAGTACAGTAAAGCTATATCGAGCAACACTGAGTACACTGCAGAAGTAACGAACACACGTGTTAAATTATATTAATACGTTAAATAAATCAATTCATTCAATCTTTCATTGTTAGAGAAAAGAAAGAAAGCCTCATTACAACTGCCACGGCTAGATACTTTTTCTTTCCTTTTGGCTTTTTCCTTCAGAGGTCGCCACAGTGAATCGGCTTCCTCCATCTAACCCTGTTTTCTGCATCCTCTTCTCCTGTTTTGTTCATAACATCCATAAACCTCTTCTTTGGTTTTCCTCTAGACCTCTTACCTGCCAGCTCAAGACTCAGCATCCTTCTAATAGATTCACTGTCTCTCCTCCGGACATGTCCGAACCATCTCAGTCTGGCCTCCCTGACTTTATCTCCAAAGCCTTTAACATGTGCTGTCCCTCTGATGTCCTCATTCCTGATCCTATCCATCCTGGTCCCTCCCAAAGAGAACCACAGCAACTTCATCTCTTCTACCTCCAGCTTTTCTTCCTGTCTTTTCCTCTGTGCCACTGGCTCTAGGCCCAACAACGTGGTTGGTCTCACCACAGTTTTGTAGACCTTTCCTTTAATTTGAGCTGAAACTCTATCACACATCACACCAGACACCTTTCTCCACCCATTCCAACATGCCTAAACTAGCTTCTTTCCTTCTTTTTCACACTCTCCATTACCATGGACTGTTGATTCCAGATACTTAAAATCATTCCCCTTCTTTGTCTCTTCTCCCTGTAACCTCACTCTTCCACACGTGTTCCTCTCATTCACACACTTCATCTTGCTGAAGCTTCATACCTCGGCTTGATACAGACTGTTGGGGAAAAAAAAGGCCAAACCAGGACATGCAGGTGGCCCACATGAAATAGGAAGATTGTAGACCACTTGGTGAGCCTGCAAAGCAAAAATGTTCATGCACATCTTTTTTCCTGTGGGAATACCGCAGGAGATAGAACGTAGTGAATACTTATACAAAAGGGTATGCAAGGGTACGTAAGGGTGAATAAGGGGAGACCCACGCTGGTTTTTCATTTTTTTGGCAACCCCCCCAAGCCCTTCTTACTGAGCAAGGAGCCTGTTTGTGCTGTTCATGTAATAAGGATGCGCTCAACGTAGTTTGTGTGGGAATCCTGCGAGTGTCCTGCGGGCACTTACTGTCATGAATCACTAGTATCACTTGCACACCTTGTGTGTGCGTCATTTGCATGCGGTCAGTAAGGGGCCAGTACTCGCACCTTTCTAACAACTAGAGTGTGACATAAGTACACCGTACGACAGCATTATCCTGACAAGACAAGTGCGTGAAACGTACATTTGCATTTCAAATATCTGGATGTGTCTATGGACTTAATTAACATTTTACATTTAAGCATTTGTTTGCATACAATCATGTATTCAAGTTACATTCATTAAAGACCTATTCTGATGAGAATTGTGTTTTTAACATGTTCTTGTGGCATTTTTCTGATGACGGAGGACATATAGGAACAAAATGATGCTTGAAAATGCATTTTGAATTGTTAAGGATGACCGTTGGCCATGACCTGCCATGACCTGCTCTCTGTCGTTCCTCATAAAAGAGATGTTGGCGGTTGGGAAGGAGCAAAGCCCTGGACCACTGCAGTCCGTGGAGTAGTAGAAGTGCACAGGTGTGGAGAAGCTCACCGAGGGCATGTAGGAGTAATAGAAGCTCCCGTAGAGGAAGACGGGGACCCACAGTAGCAGGCAGAGGATGCAGAACAGGATGGCGGCCTGGTAGATGGTCCGCCAAGCTTTCAGGAGAGTCACCGTCGCCACATTCTGCAGCCAGAGCAGACGAGCCAGAGCAGACAAGAAATGCAGGGGGAAAAAAAAAGAGTTTATTTGTGACGTGGAAAATACACTCCACAATCTCCTTGCTCTGCTCCACTCTGCAATGGGGAGGAGAAGGGGGGCGGGGTTGCTCCATGCCAATGGTCCCTCCCTCAACTAAGGGGCAGCTTTCTCTTAAAATACTGCTGCTTTGCAGAAACTATGTCCTAGAAAACGTCACAGGACCTTTGATTAAAATGGCTTCATCCTAATTAAAAGACCACTGGGAACCCTTAACAAAAGATCAAAGGTGATCAGAGTGGGTCTTTAAGTCTTTACATATCCGTCTGTTTTTGTACAATGGCACAGCACAGTTCATGCAGAGGCTCTTTAATTGCTGCTCGCATTCCCCTTCAGCTGTGAGCAACAGTCTAAGCCTCTCCAACAGAATGTCCTTCCATCTTCCTCCAAAACTGATGGCAATAGTAACCAATCAAGATCGATCCCTCCCCTGACTCTAACATATCTCTCTATCCTACATCCAAGTGACCTGCTGAATGACAAACTGAACTGTTCTCACTGGATCAATGGCTCATAAGTATAAAGCAATTTCCTTTACAAACTGCACTCTGGGAAATAAACAGACTCACTGCCTTGGGAACCCGACACCGTGTGAGCTTCAGCAGCCCATTATTCATTTTAATGTTTCCAAACTTTGATGGATATTGCAAACTTTGAAGATAGTAATAAACATTTAGTCTGGCAAAAGAAGAAAAAAAAACAGGAAATGTTTTCTACAGGATGCATCAAGAGAAATAACAGTCGATCCTCTTAAGACGACCTCCTTTTTTTTTATCTCAGAGGATCTTTGCTGTGTTTATAGACATAACATGAGAATTCACATTTTACCTTAATACGAGACTTTTTTCATTTTTTAATTTAATATTAGCTTGAATGCATGAACCAGTGTATAAAATCAGACATCGTCTGCTCTTTATTAGACGTCTCTGTGTACAATTCGAAGGCCAGAACAACAAAGAATTTCTATTATTAACAAATAAGTAATTTATTTTTTAGTATTACTCTGATAGAACTAAGAGGGTGTTATTTTTTTTATCTTTGTTAAGCTAATTTTTCAAGTCAAATGAAGTATTTACTTAATTTATAAAAAGTAATCAGTAGACCGTAAAGACGACGTGAAGATGTAAAGGCTAAATCAATCAACCAACCCATAATACTGGGGCAGATAGCTGCACAACAAACAGACACATTAGCTGACCCTTTTGTGAGTTCTTCTACTTTGAAAGGCACAAAGGCCGTCTTTGAGGAAAAAAAACAAAAAACGTACATCTTCAAGATTTAATTGCGCTGTCCTTCAATCATACTCTGCCTCTCCATCAATGAAGAAAACCCTGTGACAGACAAAAACAAGACCATTAGTCAGTACTACCACTGCCTCCACTTTAGCATGAGAAGAAAAGAACAGAATAATTTCAGCAGCAGATTAGTTTGTTTTTGAAAAGGAGCAAAAGAGGTTTAAAAGGTTTTGCTTTGTGGATTTTTACATAATAAAAGATTATTACATTTCTCCTTAGACCTTTTCTTCTTTTTTAAATTTTCTTTATGTACCTAACATGGTCTAAAGGTCAACATATAGGTTCACTGTGTTACTGTGGTAACTTTGCAGCAGTTAGAACAAAGTCATTTTTTAATCGGGGAGTGTTTTAACCAGCCAGGAGTCTGCTTAAAATACAATAACAATGTGTGACATCTGTGTTTATAGATGGTGTACAAATATTTGTATGTAAGTGGTTTTAGTGTTTGGTTCTGCTTTTTGTAAAGATTTGTTCACATTTCTTTATTCTTGATCTTCTCTTCTCTGAGTAAAGAAACGGAGCTCTGCAGATAAGTGCTGCTTTGTTGATGTTATGCAGTGTTTTTATCTAAATGTATCTGAAGTTTTTACAAGCGGACATGGTTTTACCTGAATTTGTGGGGAAAATTCATCTCTCCAGTTTGTATGTATTTTTCAGGAAATATTTATGACTAAACTGAATACATTTTTTCAGACAGCTTGCTAATTAGTGTTACCAAAACTTTCAGTAATGTTCAGTATTTCTCTAATAGTATTGCAATTCAATGAAAAGTATAGAAGCTCCACTCTCTCTAACATCCTTTTTAATAAGTGTAATAAGTGTAATTAATGGTAATATCAGTATTTCCTTGTTGGTGAACCCTCTCCTTACGATTGTAAAAACACATATTTCTATTTCACTGTTACATTTTTAAACACAAACTTACATCATATTAAAGTCTGGCGCATAATTCAGAGCAAATGTTCAACTTATTTAGCATGGATTTCTGATGACAGCTTTGTGGTTGAGGGATTCGGCTCATTGATTAAAACAGCTTGTGAACTGCTTTCTCATCAAGGATGGTTGTTTGTGTTCATACTGCTGCAGACAAGTGCCAAAAAGGTTTCAAATACTATTTCAACATCTGAGTTTGATTAAAATCGTTCCAAGTTTATTTCATGTTCCAATTGTAAACCTGATTTTACCAGAAAGACAGTTTCTCACA
Organism: Oryzias curvinotus; assembly: GCA_023969325.1. Taxonomy (NCBI): domain Eukaryota; kingdom Metazoa; phylum Chordata; class Actinopteri; order Beloniformes; family Adrianichthyidae; genus Oryzias; species Oryzias curvinotus. The sequence continues at coordinate 32,242,369 of CM043722.1, forward strand.
GTATCTTAACAGCTGATGTGGTTGTCACAGAAGTAAATCTTACTTAGTTTCTACATTATACTGTATATTCACATAAATGAATGTTTGGCTGTCCCGATGTTTGCCCTCACAGCTAACTTATGAAGTTATGACAATTTCCTATATTTTATCTGAAGCGATTAAAACAAATACGGAGTCAAAATGGGCATAAGACAGGATACAAAATTAAACGTTTTCCAGAATCAGTCATTCAGAGGTTTTCTCAGCTTGGGATCAAATACATTACACACAAAAGTGTCCTAATGTTTTTTAGAACTTTTCATTTTTGTGCATTTTTTTTTCTTTTTAAGAAAATTCACACAGGAGCAAAAACCTTGTAACTAACTTTTCAAGGAAAGTAAAGATGATGTAAAAGATTAGCTTTCAACTAAAAACTCATAAACCTTCAAATCACATCTTTCTAAGCCATGACGGTGTGGAACCGGTTAGACGTGGATGGAAAAAGACGGTAGATAAACAGACATGTGAGAAGATTTAGAATGACAGCTGTGAAGATGTGGACACACGTATGCTTTCAGTGGAACATATATTGTTTAAGGAGCACATGTTCCAGCACATCCTCAGAGATGAGTAGAATGCACTGCAGTCAGTTGTGAAGTCAACCAAATGAAAGAAGTTTTCAATCCTTGAATAGTCTCGCCCAGACGCCATGCATCTGCCAACTCTGCGTCTGTCAAGAAATTTACAGACGCTTTTCAAGGCTGCTGTCGCTTCCTTATGCTCAGTTTAACGGAATTTGTCAGTTACCTTACCTGAACTTAGTTTAGTTATCATCCAAAAGAAAAAAAGTGTTTTTTTTGTGTTTTTTTTTTTTTTGAATAAAAAAACGTTTCATTTAAAAAGGATGGATTGATGTGATATCACAAACTGACATATTGCATTATGAGTCATCTGAGCAGGTGTTGTTTCTGGGGTCCCTTTGGTTCATAATGTTTTCATGCATTTGAAGGCAAACGGTGCAAACATTTTTCACGGCGGTGACATCTGCTTTTTTAACAATGTCATTTCCATAAATCAAAGGCCTTCCCCATTTACCCACCGCTGTTACATCTGAGTAATAGCTGTGTTTGTAACAGTGTTAAGCAGCATAAAACACTTACAGAAAACATTTGCTATACAGCTGGGATGTTTTTAATTTGCAGTTGTGGGGCATATTCTAACACAAGTTGAACCTGTTAAAGGGCAATATTTTTTTTAAACTAAATGTAGAATTAAAAAAAAGAAACTTCTTTTTTATTTATTGGAAGGTTGGCCCATCTGTTTGGGAAAAGAAAAGAACTAAGAAAGTCTTTTTGTGTTTTTAAGGAACAGCAGAACCATTTTTTCCTCTGTGTTCATTTATATTTATACCCAAACCATTTTTTCTGTTTTGCACTTTTGTTGTTCTGCAGAAAACATCAAATCATCAACAAGGTAGACGTTTCTTTAACTGTTTTTCAGACAACAAAAACTAGACATTATTATAGCCTTTATGGTTGGAGATAAGCAAAAGTGCTCCACAAAGAAAACAATCCCAAAAAGTCAGTTTTTATGAAAATGTGATATTGTAAACTTTAGGCTGCAATTTCCCACAATGCAATTCTAAAGTGCAGCACAGTTTTCAGCTCAGTTAGAAATTCTTTGTTTGCCTGTTTGATTCCTCCTTGCAAAGCATCATTAAATTTAATTCCTTGTGTCTTGTTTCACATCTACAATCTGGCATTGAAGTATTCCATTAATAATGTATCCAAGTATGTCGGAAAAAAATAGTTGCATATAAAAAGAGGAAATGTAAAAAGTTTTTTTTTTTTTTCACAAACAGGAATTCATACATAAATAAAGTGGTCATTTAAAAATCATACTGGTCTTGTGGACCCATGTGAGTGATAATACAATGCAGAGGATCGCTACCGGCAGTGATTTTGATATAGCTGTCCCTCATTAAGTTTCTTAAGAATCCAATAATAACCAGTCATCCGTTAAAAAAATACTCAAAAGCTAAAACATGCAGAAACGTACCAATGATCCATCGCGTAAACAGGCCAGTATCCTGAAGTTGGCCTGAAAGGCTCAGAGAAATAGAGAAAATTTCTGGAGCGATATGTTAGACTCAATAGAACTCATTTCTAATGGAAAATGTTAAAGTTCATACGAAGAGAGCAAGAAAAAGCTGGGAAGGGTTGCTGGGAAAAATCTTTTTCTCCCTGAAACAGGTACAGCCGTATAGTTTATGCTGACAAAAGTTGCATCCGAACAAGCCACAGGGCTTGTGGAAAAATGACCTTCACACAGAGAAGGCCAAACTTGTCGGTTTCCTTGTTAAAACCCAAAACAACATATCAACAAACCAGCTCTAAAAAACAAAAAAAAAAACAAAAATGAGAAAGATTTTTTGAGCTGAAGATGTTTCTTAAAATTCTAGAGTAAAGTGTGAGTTAGAACTCAACATTTTTATTTTTTTTGGGAGATGGATCCCAACTACAGCAACAGTTCTGACCCAGATATAACTTAAACCACTGATTCATATGCTGTTGCAGAATTGTGAGACTTAAACATGAACTAATTCTAAAAACCCTCCCTAAACTAATGCTGCCTTATTTAGAAAAAGTTCCCCCCCCCACACACACACACACACAGTCTATACCATGCTATTCTTAAGCCTTTTATAGTAAACAAAAATCATGTATATGTTCATATATTACCTTTGGCACACACAAATAATTATATTCTTAATAAATATTTGTTATTTTCCTTAAGACGATTATCTTAAGGCCACATTGGGTCACAGATCACACACCCATGCACACTCAAACTCAAACTCAAACTCAAACTTTATTGATTTGTATAGCGCCTTTCATTTTGGTTTAAAAACACAAAGCGCTTAACATAAAAACAGATAAAACAGTCATTAAAAAAAATGAAAGTTGTTAAAAACGGAAAACAAAAGATAATCACACAAAGAAGGGACCCCTCCCTCACCACCCCCCGCCACAACCCCACCCACCCAGTTACCCCAGTAGAACCCTGAACAGAAACAAAGAACTGCAGCTTAAAGAAGGTCTGGCTTGGTACTGCTGTGAGGAAACACTACCACTAAGACACATTATTAAGTGTGTCTTAAGCTTTTTCTAAAAATCATACTGTCGTGTGCAATCACCATTATAAATTAAAGCCGTAAGCTGTGTTGTATGGCTAGTTGTCTGACCTGCAGGAATTACTCGCACCCCCCATTGACCTCATCAGCTAACCGGCTGCTATGTGCCCCTCATTTTCCCCTTCTGCTACTGGTTAGAGGCGCACATGACAAATACATAGAGAATACAATAATTTTTTTTCTTATTTTTAAATTGGCAGTATTTCTGTTGGTTTTATCTCTATAGCAACTGTTTTAAACGAGTATATGTAATATTTAAAAGTAAATTTTTGGATTTCTTTGGCAATGTTTTTTGTTGACCAAACCCCCATTCTTAATATAGTCATATTGTATGTCATATTCTTTCGTTCACTTTGAGCCAACAACTCATATTAAATGTTCACAATATTTCTGTAAAAAATGTGGCTGGAGCCTATCCCGGCCACTCGTGGGCGAAGGCAGGGGACATCCTGGACAGGTCGCCAGTCTGTTGCAGGGCCACAATCACACACCCATTGACACCTAGGGACAATTTAGAGTAACCATTTAACCTATGAAGCATGTTTTGAGATGGTGGGAGGAACCCGGAGTCCCCGGAGAAAACCCATGCATGCACGGAGAGAACATGCAAACTCCACAAAGAAATGTTCTTGATGTTCTGTTGCAGGTCCCCCAGCTTGGACTTGAACCAGGGGCTTTCTTTATGTGAGGCAAGAACGCTAACCACTGTGCCACCGTGCAAACATTTCCTATTCTTATATAGTGGCAAAATGGGACAATTTCACACTTTGCCACAAAATGGCCCCCAAGCCATTTGTTCTGCAGCTATCCTATTATAATTTCAAAACTTCATTTAGATCTCCCCGACACGTGTGTTTAGGTTTCGTTAGTGAACTTTGAAATATCTTTTGAGCCCCATAAGAAATTTGGGCTCCATTCATTATTTGTGAGGGTTTCACTTGCTGTGATGTCATCATTTCTTTGGAGGGGTTGATCATTATGTCAAAAATGTATTTTCACCGGGTACTATTTTTAGTATGTGGCTGGGGCAATTTTAGTTTGAAGGTGCAGTAAGAAAGAAGAATTGCAAAAACAATGTAGTCCTTGCAGTCCAGGACCGCAGCGGGCCAGAAAAATGTTTAAACATGGTAAGATTGTAATGGTTTAATAAGATGCAAAAACTATGGATACCTTTTCCTGTGGCCTGGGAATTGCAGAGTTGTAAGTTATGCCACAACTGCACAAAGTTTAAGTTGTTCATCATCCACTGCTGTTTCTATTTTGATTTATTATCCATCACTTCTGAGTGTTTAGCCATTCCTACTTAAAAAAACAGTCTTTCTAATCAATGAATCAATGAACTTTACATTTTTATGATGAAAAAGACAGCAGGAGAACCATTTTTTGGGGTAAATGTAGCATTGAAAATGCAATAATTCCTACAGGAGACTTGATCTCCAGGAAGAACCATTTTCAGAACCTCCTACTTGCTGTTTTGACACTCTATTATCCATGTAAACGCTCCGTGTGTTGCTTCTCAATACACAGAGTTCTCTTTAGCACATGAATCGTCAAAGTGTTTGGGGATCGTTTCATTCTTAAGCAGTGGGGTTTAGCAAACACATTCATTTTAGGTTATGCACATCTTTGATGCCAGCAGAAAAGGAAGACACCAGAAAGAGGGGGAGGAAAAGATGTGATCGAAGGGAAAAGAGGAGGAGAGAAGAAAAGAGTGGGAGGGGGAGGAAAATGGAAAGACAAATACAAAGAGACAGGCAGAAAAGTGCACAGAGACGAAAGAGGCAAATCCCTCATAGCATGTAGTACTTATGTGTGATAAATGTGCAGGAAGAGTCATCATTAACACTGTTAATAATGAGCACAACCTTGTACAAAAGCACAAATAGCACTTTACACTGGCAGACATTGTAAGCCAATGACAAAGGCTGAAGTCAAAAGCAGCATCACAAACTGCAAAGGTAATAAAGACCAGCGTGGATTTCCTCTGGAACAATGTATTTTTCAGATTTCAAATAAAAGTACCATTTCTGCATATTTTTGCATGCATCCCGCTTCCAAAATTACATATGGATAAAGAAATTATGTACACAAACATTCAAAGCCAAGAGAGTTATGAGAAGAAAGTTTGTTTAAATTAAGAAAGGAATGGAAATACTTGCAGTGTGAGAATTGTGAGACGAGCTTTGCCTGATAATTGCAGGATTTAACCATTAAGCAGGCTATTTAGTCAGTCTTTATCTCCCTCTTAAAGCCTTCAGCCAATCCCATACAATGGAGATAAATATGTCCATCTCCTCTGCACTGCTAATATGCCAGCACCTTCCTTTGGGTAAATATCTCTTTGTTTTTAAAGGTCATGTCCTAAATACGGATTCATAGCTCATGCAAGAGGGCAGATGTTCTTGAATGAGAGGTCATTTAAACAAAGCAATATCCATCCACATGCCGTTTCTCTTATCTATAATCTTCCAAACCATCCTTGCTGTGTGTCTGTTATTTACTCTTTTTTTATGTGGATCAGCAGGAAGCAGCAGGAAGCAGCAGGTTATGGTTAGATTTCAGAAACGCCGCGGAGATATATATTTTTTCCACTATGATATGCAAAACACTTTATCCTTTGTTTGGTCTCTGGGGGAAAATCTCAAATGGCTGAATTTTCTCATTATGCGTGTCCTGTGAAAATATGTTTTCCGCACATTTAAAATGCACAATTCAAAGGTAGCAATTCCACTGCAGAGAACAGAACGGTGCATAGAGGTAAACATTTGTCACACTCTAATTGTCTCTCAACAAAAAAGCACATTGAGATGTTACGGAAAAGAGTGACAGGACTTCACTTTAATGGTCCCTTCAGACTTAATTGCGGTATTACCTCAGTCTGCCCGTTTTTGTGTAGGATTGGAATTTGGCCTTTTTTGTTCTATGCTGTTTCAATAAAGCGCTTGCAGCCTAATAATTGCAGTTGTGGTTTTGTATCTTGTAGGGCAGTGGTCCCCGACCCTTTTTCAGGCCACCGACGGGTTTAACGTCAGACAAAATTTTCATGGGCCGGTCTGTACAAAGCTGAATTGGACATCTGTTTTTTTTATTTTATTTTTTTCTTAGCTTCCAGTATCCCCTAACTTTTGAGGGTAAAGTTTATCTTTGTCCTCTGTAAAATATTGGCAGATGTTGTTTTATGTGTACACCAGGTTTCACGAGGAACTATTAAAATGTGATATAGATTTTCCCTTAATCTATAGCTGTCTGAGTGGAAGCTAAAAAAATCAGATGCCAACTTCAGTTTCATCTGACTTTTAAGGTGTGACAGATATATAAAAAAGTCACTATATCTTCTAATTATAATGACGTGATTCCACCATTTGGGCAACTTTATTAGCAATATCCTCCTAACATTAGACAGTCAGTTGCTGAATATTAGGCATTATTATAATTATTATTATGGTGTGTAGGAATAACTGTCACAATAAATCTATATTTAGAGTTAAAAACTCCTGGTTTTTGTTGGTTAAATGCGGTTTTCTTTTTTTTTTTTTAAGTTAAAGGCTTGTCCTCTGTTTCTTTTCTGCCAAAAGAAACTTTCTTAAATATGTTTGTTTTTTTGGCTAACTTTGGTAACTTTGGGGTTTCAAATTAGCAGTCTGTGCAGCCGCTTTGAGAAAATAGCGGATGGACTTTTTGACTGGATTTTTTGACAGGCTGCAGAGTGGCGCCGTGGTTAGAGCTCTTGCCTCACAGCAAGAAGGCCCCCAGTCCTGACCTGAAACAGAACACCAATGTTCTCCCTGTGCATGTGTGGGTTTACTGTGGAGACTCTGGCTTCCTCCCACCATCCAGAAACATGCTTCATCGGTTAATTGGTCACTCTAAATTGTGAATGTGAGTGTGTATGGGTGTGTGATTTGTGACCCTGTCCAGGATGTCCCCTGTGCCTATCCTGGGTGACCAGGATAGGCTCCAGGATAGGCTCCAGCAGCCTCGTGACCCCCAAAAGGGACAAAATGGCATAGAAGATGAATGAAAGAAAGAACTGATTTTTGAAACATGACAAAGAACTGAAACTAAAAACCCTGAGGTAAATTTTTTCTCTGCAGTACGGCACCAAAATGTTCCACGGGCCAGTTCTGATCTGCAGCACCGGGGGTTGGGGTTCACTGTTCTAAAGTGACTGGATTTTTTTGAGGAGTCACAGAATGGACTTTGGGTTCTACTGACCAAAAAGCCAAGCACCAAAAAAGATACAGTGGAACTCTATAACTTAAAATAAATAATAAAAAAAAAACAAAGGAAAAGGTATATTGTGATTCATTTTGAAAAAAAAAAACATTTCAGCTCTGTAGTCATTGCTATATTTGAAGGAATTTATTCAAATCATAGCTTTTCTGACGAAGGTTTAATATGTGGAAAAGGGAGTATAAGGGCAATTCAATCTTAAAATCATCCATTTTCAAAACATTACATCTTTTTTTGCAGTGCAAAAAATTTTTCATAGAATTTTTCCCCATTGTGAAAGATGGTGTTTTTCATACAACAAACACAATACATCTTTTACATTTCAGTTTTTCAAGGTTGAACTTCAAGTATAATCCTAGCAAAGCATTTTTGACCTTCGACACATAAAACTGTACCTGTCACTTTAATTTGCCTTTTTCTGCTTTTGAAGACGTGTCTAAAAGCATCGACTTTTTTTATTTCAAACATATATTACTCCTCTGTTTTCTTAAGGTGGAGAATAACCCCTTCAGCCTGCTTTACAGAGAAGAATAATCTCTTCAACTGCATTTTAGAGATTTTACCTAAAGGGGCCCCAAGAAAAACAGGTGAAGATCACTTGATTTTTTTTATTTTTTTTTTTATTTAGAAAGAACAATAACCGGAAGAAGGGGAGTGGAGGGCATCTCAGTGAATAGTTTAAAGTAGAATGTATCATAACCATAATACAATTTTATTAAGAAAAACTGCATCAAGAAAACTTGATGTAAAGAAATAGCAAGAAAGCACGATTCACATTATCATTCAATGAAAGTGATAGAATGGATGTTTTAAAGCACCAAAAAAATGACCCCATGCCTTGATATTTATCATGCTTTTCAAGAACATATCTCTTGAAGGATTCCATGAATAAAAAAAAAAAAAGCCAATATTCTGCAAGCCCGTGTGAGATGTCAGTTATTCAGTTAAAAACCCACTCCAGTGAAAATTGTGTTTTTGATGAATTTAATTTTTTTGTAGCATTTTTCTCAAGGGGGGTGGACAAATATAAAAAGAATTTAAGATTAACATTTCTTTAATCAAATTATGATGGATCGGGGGCAGATACTGCAGAGTTTGTTACACAGCAACTGCAATGGGGGGGGGGGGGGGGGGGGGGGGGCAAAGTCTCCCTTTCCTTCTCCTATTCTGATGCATCCACTGGCAGACAAATAGATCCACGTACTTCTTAAATTTTCTCGTCTGATCTGGCACCTGGTCAGCTTGGGGTTGTGAGGGGCTGTAAGCTAGCGAGAGTGTAAACAAAGGCATGATGGGATAACAGTTTGGGGTTACTTCCCACCCACAACTTAGAGGAGAATGTCTGATGAACTCCTGCTGCTCTGCTGAAATTATGTCCTAAAAAAGTACACAAGCTTTTTGATTGTGGCTGAAAACAGCACAATCATAAATAAAAGAACATTGGGAATGTTTTTACAATAGATACAAATATAGTATGAGCCTCAGTCACAAGTGCCCTTATGGGTGGACATTGGTTGTCTGTGGGCAAAAAATGGCAAACCTGTTTGTGGAAAGCAGGTGGTCCACACAAAATATCAATATCATGGAACACTCTGTGATCCCGCAGAGCAAAACTTGTCATGCATGTTTTTTCTACAGGCATGTTGCAGGCAACAAATCACAGCAAACACTTATACAACATGGAAAAGTAAGTAAGGGTGAAGTAGGTGAGACGCAGGTATCTTGTACGTGCTCCTTCCTGGATCCCTGTGGGCAGTCTGTTGGAAATCGTAAGTCAAACGGTCAGTGTAGTTTGTGTGGGCGTCCTGCGGCCGTCCTACGGGCTCTTACATGCAGTGTATTCTGCACACCGCGTGCTTGGAGTACTTGTGCACGTTCAGTAAGAAGACCGTACAAGCACCTAATAAACAACTAGTATGACCGTATCACCTATACGTCATAAGTGTGTGTAACTTACACTATCCTCACAAATACTTAGCAATACGCTTACCGCACGCACCACAAGACACACCTGCACTCCACTTCCGAACACCCGCTACACTCTAAGACTCTCCACAGACCTGGACCACCCAAAAACCTGCAGCACCCAAACAGGTAACGCCCCCACACAGACCTCACCCGTTCCCTCTTACCCAACGGCTGCATGTGACAATGGTTTTAACAGCTCTGGGCCATTGACTGTAAAAACAAGGGACAGCTCCACCCCTCTCCTTACGTGTTCCCAAATTGGCAATACCATTTCTTCCTGATACGGGCGCCGCCATGTTGAAAACCAGTCGACAGTGATTGGTCTGAGTCGCTCCAAGTCATTGTATCAAAGGCAAATACTGTCATCATTGCCATAGATACGATGACTCACAGCGACTCGGACCAATCGCTGTCGACTGGTTTCAACATGGGGGCCCCTGTATCAGGAAGCGATGGTGAGGGATTTTGTCTGACTTTGAGAGCGCCAGAGGTAGGGCATTTTCAATGGGTGTCGTCACCCCCGACTCATTCATTGTTTTTACAGTCTATGCTCTGGGCCTAAAGTCACTCTAGTAGAACAACTTGTTTCATGCCTTTCAGTAAATGTACATTCAAAACTACTGCACACATCCCACTTTTATATGAAACAACAGTATTATTTATGAAAAAAAAAAATATTATCCTATACGGCCCCTTTTACATTAATATTATTTACGGAGTCCTAAAACCTTCATGAGGACACAAGACTTCGACAGTCATAAACTGTCAAAGGTTCTTTTTAATAATGCATTCATTTTTATTTTTTTAATGTAATGGGCGTGAGAGATACATTTAGCTTCCTTCCCTCAATAAAAAGAAAAACAGCTAAATATGAATGCATACAGGAAGTTATGGCTGGACTTTAAATTATAAAAAATTAGACTTCTCCACCACTTTAGTTGAATAAAACACTTTAAGCCAGAGTGTTATTCATGTATCGTATTAGTTTCCTTCAATGACAAAGTAATAGGAAGTAAAGGCACGTACCTCACGTCTGTATCAGAGCATAGCATTGTTGCAAACTTTAGTCTTTATTGCTTTTTCTTCTGGTCATTAACCGGACACATTTGCACGTAGAGATGTATATAGGAAATAAGACCGGGGGCCTTGGGAGTGGGAAAAGGGAGATGATACCACTATAGCATCATCTAAACCAGTCTGTCGCTACATGTGGACAAACTGTGTGGGGATGATGGGGGACAAAGGAGGCAATTAGTTGAACAGAGCACTCGTAATACACTCTCAAGGGGCCAGTAAGTCAGGGAGCTCAATGCTGCAGCCAGGTTCTCCGAGCAATTAAGAAAGCGAAGGGAGTCGGAGTGGCTTAGCCTGATGCTCTGCAGCTTTGTACTGATGTTAAGAAGAGATCGAGGGTCGCTTTCAAACCCTATCAGTCTACCTGAGCCTTAATGTTCCCTTCCACACAAGCTGGAGGAGCTGAGAACAGAGCCAAACGGACAAGTGAGGACAAATAGGGACATGGAAGAAATTATTCTCCTCCCCCTCTGTAAAAGTATCTGACATATGTTTTGGCTTCCTTCCCAGATCATTTGCATTACCTATATTTTTAAAAACCCTTTTTATCCCTTTTTACTTAATGAATTATTTATAGAAGAGAGAGTGAGGGGGAGTGGAGAGCATTTCCCTTGGAGTAAACATAGCAATGAAAGGAGAGGGGACTGCAATAAAATGATATGGAAGGCATCACTTGCCCCCATACCAAAATGCTTTTTAAAATATTATGCGCTGTGCATCATTTTAGACTTCAAAAAGAAGCAAATTATTTAGCGATGGATCTTTTTTTTCCAGGAAGTGAACGGAGTCATGCTGCGAGCTGGATTGAAGATGCAGATGCTTTCTCATAAACTCCATCATAATTAATTTGTGATGCATAAACAATTGATCTAAACTGTTATAATCCTGGCTGCTGCATAAACCCAATCGATTAAATCCTCTTAAATATTCCATTTTCTAATGCAGTTTGACCTCTGAGAAGAAAGAGCAAACACAGTCATTAATTAGTTTCTGGTCTCTGGCAGGTTTTAGGTGCGCATCAAATATAACATAGAACAGCAAATAAATAAATACATAAAATTGGATTGGACAAAAAAGAACAATACTGGAGCTTTTCATTTTATTTTTCTTACAACAACCCACCAGGGCAATGCTTACAAGGTGTTCTTCTCCATATGCTTTTCCCTCCAAGCCTGCAACACACACAGAGACTTCAGTCAGAGATACCTCAGGGGGAACAATTTCCAACCTGCTGCAGATTCATGAGCATCCCTTCTCCAGGGGGTCCTCACTGAAAACCACTCTTGAATTGCAGCATGCAAAAGAGCGTGAGACACAAACGCCCTGAAATGAGGAATCAACTCTTTGTAACATTCATTAATTTGAAAGAGAAATCATGCACAGATCACAGGTTCAAAACTGAACAGCACTCTCATCCCATCGAGGCACATTGATGTACAAGTGGAGCCTTTTCCCACTTATGAAACCAGGGTGATTTTTTTTGCTCTCTGAGATGTGCTTGCACAATTTAACCTTTTCAGAATTGGCAAAAAAAAAGGACTGTTGAAACCATGAACCAAAGCAGGGAGCCTGATAATTGAAGTTGTACATAACAAAGGAAGAGGTTGCGATATGGGGGGGATGTGTTCATTAATAATTGATCAAAGAGGTGTTAAATTGAAATGTGTTTGCATCAATTAATCATCCTCCCAGATGCCACTAATCAGCTTTTTTTCTTGATGCATCATAGCATAGTGCTGGAGACAACCATGGTGGTACAGCGACCATCATTTATCATGTTTTCCTCCATTCATGCAGCTGACCTCGAGTCTGGAACAGAGTGATTAAAATGCTATTGTCATTGAGCACCACAGACTTTACTCATGTTTCCTTAGGATTGGTAGTAGCATGACATATACAGGGATTGTACCGTACAATAATTGAACTTTCAAAGTGTGGTCTGATAACCTGCAGAACAATGTGTTCACTAAGATTTGAATGGAAACAGTTGAAACTATTTGGGGTTTGGGAATTCTTATTATCCAAAGATTTTTTTTTTTTTCCATCAGCACTTGTGTTCAACAATTCACAGAGCGAACTGCACCGCTGCCAGACTGCATCGCCAGCGGGTGCACTCATGAATTCAACACTTTTCCTCAGGCAAGGAAAAATAAGGAGAGGCGTTTGCGGCGTGGAGTCAGAAAAAATAGTAAATTAATGTAAAAATTCATTTTTATAAAGAATAGGCTGGGAATTATGCTGTAAAGTCTTGTGGAGTTTAACGCTTTGAGTCTACACTTCAAAGACTTGTCATTGGTGTTTTGCTGTTGGGTTATAATTTAACAGCAACAAAGCACAGCATGTTTGAACTTCACAGCATGCAAATACCTGCATTTGGATGGAGTTTACTTGCATTTGGCGTAATGAGTTGTTTGATCATTTATATGTGGTGAGGCCATAATGGTGAATGCTGAAACTAAAGTTATGCATTTGCTGCAAATTCACCACTCATACTTCTCATTAAAGAATAAAGCAACACATTTCATAAACTTCATAGTCACCTTCATCTAATCTTCAATTAAGATTAAAGCAGGAACCATTTTTTTTCCACATTTACTACATGAGTAAGCATGCAGGTTAATCCAGAAAGGGATTATTCCTCCTGATGGAGAATGACCACTCGCATGTAAAAAAAAACTCACAGGTAAGTGGACTCTTGTTTCTGCATGCGTCTCAACTTACAGGATGACCCACTTGCAAGTCACAGTAGGCAGGCCCACTAAGCCATATTAGGAAACATCCTCATCTTTTTATTTAAAGTTTAATATCTCCAGGCTCTGTCTCAGGCCTGATGCTGTTGACATGAAAATGATCAATGACAGTAGATCAGCCCCGTGGGAAGTGCAAGATACACATCACATGATTAATGGCTTTGCCAGCTGTCATGAACTATACTGGACCAATACACTGAAGGCTTCATAAATCATAAGTGTTCAGACACATGAAGCTTTGTGCACTTTATAAAAGCCAACGTTTTAAAGACTTTTCCTTTTTTTTACCCTCCTATCTTTTGATTTTTCCTCGTAATGTAACTGCATCAAAGCTGCTTCAAATTTGGTCCTTTAGTGGCCAGCGCTTCTGACGGTGACGATATTGTAAAATGCCCCCAGGTTAACGATGAATTAAACATGAAATCTTAGAGTACAAATAAGATGTCCCCCGGCACAGTCTGTCACAGCCTGTCATACACTGATGAATGTCTCTTCAGCTTGTATTAGGTCCAAAACACTTTTGGAATGACAGAGCACTCATACTTTTTCAGCTAATTTAGGATGAAAGTATTGGTAGCATGTTAATGTCCCACTATACTATTATTTTCTGGGCTATTGTAAAAGTGTCCCCAGTGGTTGTTTTGTTAAGGACATCGTTTCTGCAGACAGACAGTAGTTTCTGGCCGGAAATTGGCCTTCGAGTTGTGGACATTTCCCATCATGCCTTTGTTTACACTCTCTCCCGCTGACCTACCACCCCTCACAACCCCAAACTAACATCAACAGTGCAACAAAAATGGCAAGCAATATTGGAGCTTCAGTTTTGAGGCAGAAGTTAGCTTGGACGAGGAAGACAAAGACGTACATGGATCTACTTGTCTGGAAGTGGATGCATTAGAATGGAGTGGAGTGGGTAGCTTGTAGCCTGCTTATTGAAGTTTCTATAAACTTAATAATAAACTTTATTTACATAGCACTTTTCGAAATCGAGATTACAAAGTGCTGTACAATTAATATGAGACCAAATCCGGACTAAAAACAGTTTACAGCTTGTGGTTCTATGTAACAACCACAAGCTTTTCTAAATTGTATTTTTTGCTACTGCACCTGATTTATCACAATGTTTTTTTAATTTATTTTTTTTATGACATGTTCTAGATAATAAAATTGTAACAAATGCACCAAAAACACTATTGCCGTTGGAGTGGGTCTTTAAATGAATGCGTTTTTAAATAAAGCTTTAGCTTTTGAATTTCAAGTATTGACCCCCATAAAAGCTGCACAAGCTATAAAGAATGGGTGTTGTTTACTGTAACTGCTCTCTTTGACATTTCAGCCCCTCTTGATTTGGCAGTTGACATTGTGATATTAACAAGAACGGTTCAATATGAGCAGCAGAATTTTTCTTCAAGCTTGTGTTTTGTCACCCAAAAAGATCAGATGGTGTCCCTTCAGCAAAATATCAAATTGTTTTTCGAGAAAGACAGTCAATAACAAGTGCAGATTTTGTCTAGCCTGCGAGAACAAAGCACAGGAAAGGTCGCTTCAATGCAGAGCAGTTGGATGTGTGCAAACCGCTGCTTGCAGCCCTTTAAAAGGACTGCTCTCGCTTTCCACAATGTTTCTTTTCCTGCAAAAATGTCAAGATGTTCTGTTGCATAGTTTTGCCGTTCCACTGATTTCCATTTCACATTTCACCAGCTGAACGTTCCCAAAGAGAAGTAGAAATAATAGCAAATGGCCTGTCTACATTAGCAGCTTAATGGCTGCCGCACACTGTAAAAGGAATGAACAGTGGGAAAAAGAGGGAGGTTTCACAAACGAGGTAAAATTGCCCTGCACAACATGCAGGTATCAGTTCCTGTGAAAGGATGTGAAGGGTGCCTTAAAAGCCACCATAAAAATGATGGAAAAGAAAGATTTTTGAATGCATTGAATCTAAGAAAAAGTATTATATTTAATTATAATATTAGAAATGCCATATTTCTGACATATTCTATCTTTGTATTTCTGATGCTTAAAACTGCCAGATTTGAGGACCAATCCAGCAAGTAATTACATAAAAATCCCTTAGCCTTTACCTTAGAATTTACATTCCAGATCTTTTTAAAGTTTGTTTATTAAGATGTCAAATAATTGTTAGATATTAGTGAAATTTGATTACATATTAGTAAACATGTATGTCAGTATTTTTGAATGTGCATGTGTACATGTATGTGTATATTCATGTAATTATACATGTGTATAAAAGGATGTATGAATATGGATTTGGTTAAGTGTTGTGGTTTTCTGTTTCTGGCATATTTGTCAACTAGATAAGTTTTGTTTTTGTGTAAATTGTGTCCTTGGCTCTTTTGGATGGGCTACAATAAGCATGATGCTTCAGCTTGGTCCTTTTTAAAGATAGATCTCCAATATGAATCGTGTTTATGGTGATTTTAATATGACCATGTGGCATTTTTCTTATGATGGAGGACATATATAAAGGAAATGAAGAAGATAATTGCATTTCTGAGTATTTCTTTACTCAATTCCTAGTAAATCATGAACAGATAAAATAGTCATTCAGTCAGATGTCAGCGTGCCACAACCTCCCTGCTCTGCACCATTTCGATGTTTCCACCTGCTATCAAATTCATATACATCCTAATTTTCTGTCTCAGAACTGTACAACTTGATTGCTCTGATATTGCTGACGATTTTTTTGCCTTACTAATGTTAGGTTGGGTTTTGAGGGGCTGTGAACGAAGGCATGATGGGAAATTAAGCCAGGCTCATTCTGCTCCACAGTTCCGCCCACAACTCAGAGCCAATTTTTAATGAATTCCTGCCGCTCCGCAGAAACTACGTCTTAGAAAACAACACATTTTTTTTTTCTATTTTGGCTAAAAACAACATCATTGTAACCAAAAGAGCACAGAGAACACTCTCTAAAGTAAATTAAAGGATGAATGGAGTGGGACTCTAAAAGTAGTTAAAATATAAATAAACTTTACGTGTAGTATTTTCATACCTATTTTACACATAAGACAATAAAAAACCCTTTTTATGTTCCTCATTCAGTTACATTCTACACTTTATGTGGTTACAATGACTCACCTTAATGTCCTATTACAAAGACAGGTCATCAGAGGTACAACTTATCCTCCCACCTACACATACGCACGCTCAAGTTCATTAGTCAGATGTGCAGCGTCTGCACGCAGAGAAGCAGAGGGCTGCAGCGGAAGGAGATGATGTAAAGCCAGGGAATAGGGAGGAAGGAGAGACACAGGTCAGAATTAATAGATCTCTGAACCTTTAATAACAGAAGGATGGGGGGGCATTATGGTCATAATTATGCTCATTAGCTTAATATCTCCTCCTCCATCCTGTGCAAAATGGTAGATCCATGGAGATTTGTTGGTTTCTTATACATCTGTTGCAAATAATGCTTGTAGAAATAAATAATGATTCACCAGTACGTTTAAGGGTGTTGTTAAGAAAGCAAAATTGAAAATAATGATGTCAGATGTTGTTCTGCCTGCCATTTTCCAAGAGGAGTCAGGAAGTCAATGAGCTAACATTAGATGCAGAACTGCTAAGTGACAAAAGCTGACCTCTTTGGAAAGACACCAAAGAAGACACTTCACAGCCAAATCTCTGCAGTTAACTCGTGAGATCACAAAATGTGTAATTATTGAATTCTATTCAGCCGTATTTCTTGGAGTTCACTCATCTGTCTTAATGTGCTTGTGCTGTAGAGGGGCTCACATTTACAGCTTGGTTGAATGCATGATGCTGCATTCCCAGTATTCCCAATGTGTCTCGTTTACTAGTCCAATCCCGCATAATGATTAGCAAAGAGAAAAAAAAAAACTACTTTTCTGTACCCTCTTGATTTGTCTAATGTATCTTCTTTAATCTGTATGGATTTGGAGTTTTATTCTGGGAATTAATTAAGCTTTGGAAAGTGGAAATTTTTGCCAACCCACGTAAACACATTACCTATCCGCATGGATATAGGCATTAATAAAAGTATGGAGAAATGACAGAAATCCCATAACAGGATCATACTTTAACTTTCTCCGAACTGTCCTGAGAGTCAGCAATCAGATGCGTGTTCCTGCTTTAAGCATTCATCAGTTTCTTTCGGTTTACATGAGACCTGGTCAGAGGGCAGTGGTAGAAGCAGAGCTCTCAGAGACCTTCTTCTCTCCCCTCCAACATCTAATCTTTTGCCAGCCAAGAATTTTAATCTCTGCGGTCACTTGTAAATCAGCCCCAGGGTCTCCAGGTTTTAGCTGTTTCATGCTTCATGCTGTGTCTCACCTCCTCTTTGCTAGCTACATTTAGAGTCCTGCTTGTGCAGGCACGTCCAAAGTCCGGCCTGGAGGCCAGATGCGGCCCGCATTCAAATTTCCCCCAGCCTGCAGGCTCCTGCTATTAAATCAATAATATGCAGCCCCCAGCGCTTTCTAAAAGCTGTGTACAATTTCTTGATTTTGATTGGCTAAAATCCATTATTAACCGCTGTAAACCTGTAGCAACACAGTGGAGGGATCCTTCTGTGACACTTTCTAGCTGATTTCTTAAATGTTGATTGTATATGGTAAAAAGGGAAGTTGACAGCCAGAGCCAAAGCTCGTAAGATTGTGGTTTGGAGAACTGGGGACATTTCATTTGCTATTCATAGAAAGATGAAAAAGAGTGGGGCTTAAAGTTGTTTTTGTTTTCTTTAGCCTGCAATGAAGCATGCATGCAATCTGGCATCGCTCAGATAATTATTATTTGACAGGAGTGGACAATGGCGGAAGTGTGAACGAATAACCTAAAAGGCTAAATGAGAGGGACAGATTACTTTTTCTAATCAAAACTATAAGGTTATGTACTTCTGAATGACTATTTTCCTGTTCACATGATATTCAAGTGTACATACAGTGAGCATTTACTGTAATAGTGAATAATATGTAACATTTCAGTGTGATTTATTTTTTTTAGACAGAATTCTGGTTGGAGGTCTTAAGAGAGACCACATCA
Organism: Oryzias curvinotus; assembly: GCA_023969325.1. NCBI lineage: Eukaryota > Metazoa > Chordata > Actinopteri > Beloniformes > Adrianichthyidae > Oryzias > Oryzias curvinotus. The sequence goes on from CM043722.1 coordinate 32,260,585, forward strand.
CGCCAATTTTAGCATCGCTTCACTGACTGCCTGTGCATTTTAGAGTTCACTTTAAGATTCTTTTACTTGCTTTTAAATCTTTACATGGTCTTGCCCCGCTGTACCTCTCTGAACTTCTCTCTCCTTACTCGCCAGCCCGGTGCCTCAGATCAGCTGATCAGCTGCTTCTGGAGGTACCGAGGTCCAGACGGAAGCTCAGAGGGGACAGAGCTTTTGCTGTCGCTGCTCCAAAGCTTTGGAAATCTCTGCCACTGTTCATAAGAGTAGCTCCATCACTGTCCATCTTTAAAACCCGCCTGAAAACCCATTTTTATGCTCTGGCTTTTAATACAACATGAGACTTCTATTATTGCTGTGTTGCTGTACTGGTTTTATTGTTTCTATCTCTCTATATTTAATCTTGTGTTTTAACATGTTTTTAGAGTTTGTTTTCTTTATTTCTCATGTTCAGCACTTTGTGTTGGCTGCTGTTGATTGAAAGTGCTATATAAACAAAGATGAGTTGAGTTAAGAATTTCAATTCCTTGTATATCTGGTCTTCAAATATGAAATTCAAAGTAATTTGGGTTTTTAAAAAAGTATATATTTAGATGAATTTCCATTTTATGCAAAAGAAAATGAATCATGAAGGACAGGCAACCAACACTGTCCTTTTTTTCGGAAAATTGCCAGATCTGCAATTTCTGGAGAAAGTCTCCAAAGGTGATGTTGTGTCACCGCGTTCTTTATTTCCTTAAAAACAATGGAGAAGTTAACCAGCTACTCTAGGTGTGATTCATAGTCTGGTTTATTTTGTTTGGGTTCAAACAAGTTGTTTTTCTGTTTATTTATTAAATTATTTACGTTCCTGTTCATCAGTTTGTGTCGTCCTGTGTCTGGGTCCTCCAACCAACACGGATGCTCACATCAGTAGCTTAAATCAAAATGTTCAAATGATGAAATACAGCTGGAATATTATCTGTTTTGTGGTCATTTGAAGAATTATGAACAGAAAATGGAAGGCAGGTGAAAACTTACTTGGAAAAAAAATAAAAAAACATTATTATTAATATTATTTTACCTTTATTTACCCAGGCAATGCCCCATTGAGATTAAGAATCTATTTTTCAGGGGAGTCCTGGCAAATTATTTAAACACACGGAATTTAAACACACTGAAGAAGAATGAAACTTCATGAATTGATTTTCTTTTTTTAACCAATTAGATAATACTTATTCTGTCAATTGAATCTAAAAAAGAAATAAGGGAAAGCATGTGTTTTTAAGAATGATGCTACAGAAAAAGAGGGTATCTACTTGAGAAAAAAAACTGACAGAAGTACAGAGAACACAGAGTTTAGCAGCAAAGACGGTTCATAGAAACATCTGTGGGTTTGCTGTGTCAGCAGTCTCCTTTACTTTGTTTACATGAACAAACTTATAAATAAACTCCCATTGATGACTCATGCCCTGAGAACTCCATGCGGTTGCTGAATGTTTGTAAAATATAAACATTACTGATGGGAAAGCAATCTTTTGACCAAAGTTGTTTCAGCTTCAAAAGTTTCAATCAGTCTGATTTTTTTTTTTTTTTTCTCTCTAGTTTGACCCAAAGCTTGAACCCAACAAGAGAATTTTGCTTAAATAACAGCAAACATGAGAACAAGCTGATGCAACAAACATTGAGGCAAATATGGTTGGTTTTTCTAAAATCCATAACCCAATGACTTCCTTCACAACAGCTTCCTCTGCTAAAAGCAAAATCTCTGCATGCACACCATTCTCTCATCCTGATTAAGCTCATACCCAGATTTAAACACTACAATGTAAATTGCCTCATCATTTCAGTCAAAATAAGCCTGTATTTTGCATAAGACATGTTCAGAGTGAGAAATGTGGGCTATGCTAAATTTATTAGGAATATTTGACTATGTAAACACCTTATTTGCAATAACGACTTGCAACAGAAGGGGCACAAGAGGATATTTCCTGCATTTTTGACATATTTATGACTCTCCCCAACAATCGACTGAGTTTGCTAAATGAAACTTTGCAGAAATGTTTTGTCCAGTCAGGGTATTTTCCTCTAACAATGTAAACTTTTATCCAACTCTGGTTGATCTGGACATTGGCAGTGAGCTAACGAGCCTCATGGCTCCACTAACAGAATAGTTAATCAGCAGGCACAAAAAAAACATTTTTTTCTGGATGTTGTCAGAAAAACCATGGAGTAATATATTTGGCTGTAGACTGTGTATAATTCATGCTCATACACAGTTAAAAAAGAATGATCCTGCATAAATTGTAAACCTTTTTTTTTTAAAGTTGTTGCTTGTATCTTTTTTTATGTGCATAACTACTGAGTTTGATGTGCATGCAGGAAACCTTATGGTAAAACACTTTAAGGTTTACAGGTGTTACGCCCCCTTCCGTGTCTAGGGGTGACTGGAGGCATAACATAAAAAAAGTAAAGTTTTGGCTACCAAAGTTGACTGCAACACAAAACACCAAACAAATGTCTCCATAAAAATATACCCAAATTTATTTACAAATAAATAAACAACCAACAAGAACTACAAGTGAAGCAGAAAGGCTTCGGGGTGAACCCAGGCCAAAATAACAAACAAAACCCCAACTAACTGAAACATGTAATCTTTGGGGGTGCAACACAAACTAAACAGGTGGTGAATTACAAAACAAAATAGAGAACAAAACAAAATGGAGAAGAGGGCCAAGCTGCAGTGGAGGCTTTTGCTGCAAGGCACCCTTCTCACTGGCTGGAGGTCCAAGTGGTGGCTTTAAAGGCTGCCTCCACCAGCTTGTCCAAATTGAGGCCACACCCTTGCCAGCACACCTGAAAATAATCACAGACATACAAACAAAGATCCACAAAAAAACCAGAAGTCCCACTCTGATACAAAAATAACACAAAACACAGAGCAAACAGAACCAAACAAAACCAAATAAAACCAAATACGGCCACAGCCGTAACACCCCCCTACCCAAGATAAAACTTCTTTACAAAAGAAGATTTTACCCCAAGTGGAGCACACACAAAGCGGTAGCTCTCACAGAGCACACCACACACCGGCCACACAAAAGGCATCACAGCAACTCAGGACGCGTACCCCTCTGGGCACGCGACCGTCACAGAACACATCACAGAAACTCAGGACGCGTACCCCTCTGGGCACGCGACCGTCACAGAACACATCACAGAAACTCAGGACGCGTACCCCTCTGGGCACGCGACCGTCACAGAACACACAGAAACTCAGGACGCGTACCCCTCTGGGCACGCGACCGTCACAGAACGCATCACAGAAACCCAGGACGCGCACCCCTCTGGGCACGCGACCGTCACAGAACACATCACAGAAACTCAGGACGCGTACCCCTCTGGGCACACGACCGTCCACTCAGGACGCGCACCCCTCTGGGCACGCGACCATCAAACTCGGGGTGCGCGCCCCACAGAACACGCACCCGTCAAGACTAGTCTCACTAGTCACACCGGCACACAGGACCAACTCAAATTTAAACAGGCAAAACAAATGTGTTCCCCCGAACAAAATTAACTTAACAAAGTTTGGTTAACAGTTTTTGTTTTCCACAAAATGTTGAAAATGTGCTTAAAGCACCAACTTCAGATGTTTTTGGCCAGGCCACACAGGCCACCATGCACTCAAAAGTGCAAATACAAATCCGGTGACTTAAGAGTGAGGTCTCTACTCAGACATGATGAGCATTGGATGTCTTCTCTGGCAACCCCAGTCTGGAGCAATAGTGTTGGGTCTGCCCTTGCACCGGTTACGGCTGCAGGAACTTACGCACCTGCCTCCTCCCAATTGGGTTAGTGGCATTGGCAACACCTGCAGTAGCCTCCACTCCTACACCGTCGCCTACACCACCTCCAACTTGTCTCCAGCCAAGGTCTGCCTGAGGGTTGGAGCATTCCTGCTCAGACAACAACTGCTCTGTCTCTAAAGAACAAGTCACAAACTTCAAATGCCAATGTCTTGGCCCAAAAAAAGAGAAAGAAAAACTGTTAACCAAAGTATCCAAACAATTAAATCTGCACAAAACCCAACATAGAACAAATCACAAATTATGTTAACTCAAATGGTTTCAAAGATCCCGGACGAGCCCCCAATTATGTTACGCCCCCTTCCGTGTCTAGGGGTGACTGGAGGCATAACATAAAAAAAGTAAAGTTTTGGCTACCAAAGTTGACTGCAACACAAAACACCAAACAAATGTCTCCATAAAAATATACCCAAATTTATTTACAAATAAATAAACAACCAACAAGAACTACAAGTGAAGCAGAAAGGCTTCGGGGTGAACCCAGGCCAAAATAACAAACAAAACCCCAACTAACTGAAACATGTAATCTTTGGGGGTGCAACACAAACTAAACAGGTGGTGAATTACAAAACAAAATAGAGAACAAAACAAAATGGAGAAGAGGGCCAAGCTGCAGTGGAGGCTTTTGCTGCAAGGCACCCTTCTCACTGGCTGGAGGTCCAAGTGGTGGCTTTAAAGGCTGCCTCCACCAGCTTGTCCAAATTGAGGCCACACCCTTGCCAGCACACCTGAAAATAATCACAGACATACAAACAAAGATCCACAAAAAAACCAGAAGTCCCACTCTGATACAAAAATAACACAAAACACAGAGCAAACAGAACCAAACAAAACCAAATAAAACCAAATACGGCCACAGCCGTAACAACAGGCTTTAAGGTTCCATAAAAGTTTTTTTGATAAAAAAAAAGGGGGGGGGGATAAAAGTGAAAATATTTCTGTTAATTAGATAAACTGAATTTTCCCCAATAAACCGCTTCTTCTTTTTAATTTCCTTCAAAAACTATTTTCTAGAAATTTCATTAAAGACCCACTTCACTTATGATGGTGTTTTTGGTGATATGAAGATCTTGAAGCATTTTTTTTCCATGATATAGGACATTTATGAAGAATACTAAGCTTAAAATTGCATTTATAGTATTTCTGTTTTTAAATTGTGATGGATCAGGAGCAGATCACAACCAGCAAATGAAAAAACCTCAGATTTGTGACAACTGCAATGGGAAGGCCAAAGTCTGCCTGAACGGCTGGATAGCTCCAATGTTGCTCAACATTATTGTTGCATTGGTAATGTTAAGTTGAGCTTGTGAGGGGCTGTAAGCTAGCGGGAGAAAGTGTGAACAGGGTGTAAACATTTCTAATGATTTACTGCCGCTCTACAAAACTATATCCTATAACATGACACGTTTTTGGCTAAAAACATCTTGATCATAATTAAAAGATCACTGGGAAGACTTTGAAAATAAATCAAAAGATGATTTGAGCAGTGTTTGTTTTACAAGCTTGATTACTACTCAGAAAGTGTGAAAAAAATGTTATTTAAATTGTTACAAACTTAATATTACCAGATGGTTTACGGTTAGAATTCGGGATGCGCCATCTTAATCGTTTTCAGAGTAGTTCTGTTCAATCAAACCTTCCAGAGAGGATTTTACTACTTCAAAAATGTGTTCTTTGTTTTCTTTCTTCTTTTAGTAGCTTTGTAGGGTCCAACATGACTACTAATGGAAATAAGTGGGCATAGAAGATGGATGGATGGATGTTTTTATTTTTGGACACTGAACCTCTGACGTGCTGTTTATCCATCCATCCACTAGATGCCTCCACTTTTTCTATCCACCAGCAGTCGCCTGATTGCCCTCAGCCGCTCGAACACCTGACAGCTTTTTCTTTCGTCATTAACTAAATTAGCTTCTTCCAACTGAGGACCATGGGGATCAGCTGGAGCCTATCACAGCTGCCACAGGGCAAAGGAGGAAATCAAGTCGAGCACAAAGCAACAAATGGAAAAACAAGGAATATTACTCACCTTTATTTTTAAAGTCATTGTACTGTAAGTACCCAGAGAACAGCCATACCACAGAGAGAACAAAACCTTCAGAACGCGTCTTTCATAGAGCTGCAAAACAATAAATAAAAAAGAAAATTCAGTTAAACTGTCTTTCAAAACTACATTTTGGAATTAAGAAGGGCAGAAGTGACATAATAAGAGGAGATGTATTCGTTAAAAAAGCAAGAGATAAATAAAATAATGCTTTTTGACTACATTTATACATGTGGTGTTATAATGAAGATGTCTCTATTTAACATAAGCAACCTTACTTTCATGGCTAAGAATATAAATAAGTAAACAAACAAAAATGAGCTTTTTGCTTTGCCTGATATTTATGAAAATATGTGCACATTGATGCTCCCTGGTCTATCCGCCAAAGTTTTAAAATATTATAGTAATCTGTCGAGAGTATAAACAGAAGAGGATGTGATGAAGTTTGATTTTTTTTTTCTTTTTTACAATCTTTCTTTTTGATGTAAAAAAAAAACTAGCAGACGTTGCCAGCTGCTGCAAAAGAACTGAGAAAATGAATTACAGCTTGTATGTCAATAACAGAAAAATGCTGTAATGAAGAGAAGTAACTGCAGTTACTTTTTTAAGTTGAGTAAACTTTGTAAAAATAGTTAATAGCTTTGAAAACGTTTTGATCGTCTGGACCAAAAGTGGAAATAAAAAACAAACAAAAAACGCAAGTAAACAACGTCAGACTGACACACAACCAGCAGGCGTTTCTATGGAAATAGGAACATTTCAGATGGACACCAAAGTAAAATCAACATTACTTTCCCTTGCTTTTTCTTCCCCTGGGAAGTCTAAAACCCACTCTGATGTTTTAAATTTTAGTCTTCCACTGGGAGGACGAAAACCTAAAACATCAGAGTGGGTTTTGTGCAGGAGTTTTTAAATATGTCAGAAAAAGCAGCGCTGCCATTTTGGAAAAGGCACAACAGTTACACCACAAATGAGGCTGTAGGTTGATATCTTTACATTTGTGTGTTTGCCCTTGTCGAGTTGGGCAACAGTCAATATAGGAGGAGTTTGACAAATCTGTGAAAGTGAGACACCTTTACTCCAAAAAGATGCAAATAGAAGTTAAATTATCTTATTTTGTAGCATTTCCATTCCTCATGGCCCAAAACACAATAAATCAAGATTCGTGATGGTGCCAAATTAGTGTGCAGAAATGAAAATATTAGAAAAAAAAAAACGTTTTAGAACTACTGTGGCAGAGTGGAATATGTTTTGCAAACATACCTGCAATTTTTTTTTAAATTCCTTTTCCCCTGCTTTATAATTTGGTTTTCATTCACTGTAATTGCATAAGAAAAAGGCTTTGCTGCAAATCATTGCTGTGTCTCTTACTCACTGTCATTTTTTCTAAACACTTGACACCTTTTTTTGGGTGAAAATTGTTAAGGCCGACATATTGCAGAATAAACTGTTACAGTAGGTGTTAAACAAATCCAGATTCTAGAAAATGTACATCCAATAAAAAATTTATAACAAAAATAAGCAACTTGACAAAATTAAATGGTTAAAAGCCACATAATTTGACAAGTACGTATGTTTTACTTTGCTAAATAGTGTTTTTAAAACTGTATGTTGATATTCTTATGGAAGAATGCATGAGAAAAAGTTGTTAGTCTTTCGTGGTTCCCACAATGAAACATCCACAATTTTCCACAGTTGAAATTGATCACTGTGGCGTCTGCTAAGGCCTGGCTGAATCAATAGCCCCTCTTTTGTTATTCTACATGTTTTCAGATTTGCTCTAAAGAGCAGTTGTGTAGTCAGTTATCTGTATTCATCTCTGACTCACACTGCAGTGTGCAGACACACACACACACAGAGGCCATGCAGGGCAACCTGCACGGATATGGTTCGGTAATTTCAGCCTGCAGAGAGCAAGCCATAGGAATGAATGAGAGGAAATGTTCTTCTGCTCATTGCTGTGAAAAATTGTCTGTGAACACTCTCTTGAAAGCAGACAAACAGAATTAGATCAACCTGATGGAAAAAGTGTCAAGGCCACCGCTTTGGGTTGTTAACACATCTGATTTGGGCGACCAGACCGCCCCAGTACACATGTGGCTCTGATTACGAGAGGCCTTGTGGTTTTGAGAAGTAATGACCGAAAGTGCTTAAAAGCTGTTCGGAATCAGGGGCAGAAAAACACGTTTCCCAAAGTGTTTATTTTGCCTAATCTGTGGCAGCTTTTCTAAAATACCCTGATATGGCCATTAAGGTGCTCTAAAACCTGAACCGTGCAGAGAGAATGCATTCAACCACTGAACATTGCACTTCTCTTTTAGGAGTTTGGGTAAAGAGAAACTGACACGGACAAACTTGAAATAACCTGACAGGGCTTTGAGAGATGATGCATTTGCTAATCTCTTATTCACAGTCAGGCATAATTGAATATGAAATATGAACATGGAGGAGCATCATCACCGTCTGGTGTTTCGGGACAGCAGGATATTACGCCGTCATTTCACTGCTTATGAGAATTTACCCGAGGTTGATTCTGTACGCCTGACCTTGATGGCAGCAATTCTTTCATCTATGGTTTCTTTATGTCTAAGACTTCTATTTCATTCAAAAGCACACTTTTTATAGCTATAAAGATCAAATTCAATAATGAATAGTTTCTATGTTGTTAAAAAATCTGATTTAAAACAGAAAAACTACCTGAGCTTTGAGAAGAGAAACTGCTATTTTGGAATAACTGTCAAGTTTTTTTGTCTTTTTTTTTGGCAAAGTGCAGTTCAAATCTATGTGGACAGGCAAGAATCGTGCACTGTGCCATGCATCAGCAGACTTTTTCAAAAATAGCTTAACCTTTACCAAGCATTTACCAGGTAATGCTCGATGAGATCATCAATCTTTGGTGGCCCTAAAGTGCAAATCACATCAACAAATCACTCAACACAAAATAAGATTAAATGGAAATTTAAAAAGCAAAAACAATAACCTCACTACTTTAAAATCCAAACAAAGAAACAGAAACCAAAACTTAAAAAAAAAAAGAAAAAAATACATTTCTGAAAACAAAAGTAGTTTCTAGATATCAAAATAAATGTAAAAAATGAAACATAAGAAATTGGAAAAGGTATAGCTATGGGCTATCACTGATTGGATGATGATGTTTGAGTTTTGATGAAGAAGGAAACCAGACGGACATTTAGCCTGAACTGTGGTAAAGGGTTGATTGAAAATCACAGAACTTTTGCAGTGGCTGTGGTCAGAATTTTAGAGAAATATCTTCTGCTGGAGGAAATTGCCATGCCAAATGACTTCCTGTTGGGAAGGTGAACTAGCCTCGTCATCAAATCAGTGATGTCCCATAGTACCTACCTTTTCTGGTTTCCTTGTTCTTGTCATTTTTTCAAATATGTCATGTAAATTTCTGGAAATTAATTTTTCTTTCTCCAAAATGTTTCTTTTATTTTTTGTTTCATTTTATGGAAATATGTTTTGTTTTGTTGTTCTATCTTTTGGTTTCTGGAATTATGTTTTTTGTTTTGTTTGTTTGTTTTATTATTTTAATTGTGGTTGTGATGTTTTTGCGTTGAGTGATTTGTTGATGGGATTTTCACTTCAGGGCCACTGATTTCATCTCTGTTACAAAGGCGTGTTGACAGAAGTTTTGTGGTGAGCCAAAACTTAAAAGCAACATCCTTAAGAGGCAGAAATTAAATTAAAATCAATTAATGTGATGCTACATTCACACAGTGATGAGCTACCACTTCCAATGAAAAGTCTTGCACATATGCGTGTTTCCGGGTTCGAAACACTTGAGTTCATGCGTCGCTTTACAAGTTTTTAAGTCGGTTTTCAGGCTCTACGTACAAAGCGTGCTGCAATTGAATGCAGTCGGCAGGTTAGATCACTTGATTGTAGGTGTGGGTAGGGTCCTTTTTAACAACAAAAGTACCAACCATTTGAAAATTGATGATTAAGGATAAATTAATAACTGCGGTTCGTGCCCGGCTGGAATTATGACACCAAGTTTTTTTTATATATCTGCATAGAGCTGTGATATAAAAAGCCTGGCAATATTTGTGAGATTTGTACCGCTTCTGTATTTCCCACCAAGCCTCCTCAAACTTTGAGTGCATGAGCTAGAATCGGGTAGCGACAGACTTCTGTGAACACTGTATGCTAAAAGTGCTTTCAAAAACCTGGTTCCGCATGTTCTTGAACGTGCATCACATGCCCAGCGTTTACGCAGTGTCATTCTTGAAGGTGTTAATTGCCAATTTCTCTCAAGCGTTGATTTTAAACATGGGTTAGATGGAGTTCTCCCAATGATTGAATATGATATAAGTGTTAAATAAACACTCTGCCTCCAGAACTCCCCCATCCCACATATTGGCTCAAGATTTAAACTCCACATGATTCAACAGCCCAGTCAGCTGGACAATAAAAGCACAGATGCACATGAACGCGTTCTAAACAAATACACACAAACTGTGACTGCACACGTTGGAAACAAACACCTAGAATGGGTCCAGATACCCCCTTTAATCCCGGTGGTCTATTTTGTCATTACTGGCTCTTGTGTGAGCAAGGATGCCGGAACGCAGCATCCTGCGAGTGCTGCCTCATAGCCGCCACGGAGAGAGCCCGTGCCAGCACGATGTGTTATGCTAGCAATCACAGCACAGTGACTCACAGACCGGTGGAAAATGCCAGATAAACATCACACTGGGAATGAGCTTCCCCCTTCTTCCTTCTCTCCCCTTTCTCTCTGGCACTTTAAGTGGTTTAAGAATAGCACTAGAGATGGAGCTGTTTATTTTAAATGACACGGTGAGAGTCGAAAGGTCAGATGAAACATACAAGGTTAGAGCAGGCAATTGCGCTGCTTAGTAGATTATAAGAGTGAGGTACATGCCAGGGTGTGTTGTCAATTGCACTCTGATCCAAACAACATTCCGTATGTGATTCTGTCTGGCCAATATCAGCTGTCATCTTTTATTATGTTCAGTGGCACAAAGGGGGGGAAGTCTGGAGGAGACAAAGAGGATCTGAAACCTGAGGCAGGGCTAATAGCTCCCCTAACTTGGCTTTCTCTCAGCCGTCTAAATAACGTCTCCAAACAAACATTCGCAAAAGCTTGTCGTAATTTCCTGTGAGACCTTAAAAACACTGTCAGCTGCAGCGGCAGCCGCTCTCACTGCAGGCTGCTGTTTTAAATCACATGTAGAGAGTTCTGGTATTTCATTTCTGCTGAGCGTCGACCGGTCTATTCGAAAAGCCACGTTGGTGACGTATTTCCCAAACTGAGCTGCACTGTCGGAGCAAGTGGAAAAGTCGGAGCCTTTTTTGCCTCAGAATGACGGAGATAGAAAATGTCTCAGCTGACCTTTAAAGACTTGTTTCAGCAAAGAATAAAAAAAAAAGGAAGTATGCATTTGAATCTACAGTGACTTTCACTCCTGTTGCTGGAGGCTACATAAGTTTGTCATTCAATGAGCCATTTAGTTTAACAGAGAACCGTCACAAGGTAGATTTTTCCTGCTCATTTCCATTTACTCACTTTAATGTCACATCAGGACACATTGTCTGCATCCTGGAAACAGGAAATCAAATTTATTAGTGCTTGCTTTGCTGTGCATCAAATTTTCAAATCAGCGTGTATCAGAGAAGCCGAACAGACCACCAGTCAATCGCAGGCTGTTGTGAGGAAAATGTCATGTTTAAATGTAGAAGGTTATTGTAGTTAAATTATGTGCTCCATAGGTGGTGCCTCCTATTTCATTTGGCAATTAGGTTCAAGGGTTATTGAGGGAAATTTGTGTCTATTTTCATATACATTGTTGCACAGTTGTGGAGGAAATTGGCTTGGAAAAGAGTCACAAGTCTCACTTTACCCTCGGAAGCCTTTCTGCTATGACTGTGTAACTTCTAGTTATGTTGTAAAGGCCAAAATAATTATTTAACTGTGGTGTTTAAGGCTATGAGAAAAGAATTTCCAGTTGAGAAACAAAAATGATTTTTTTTAAAGAAATTTAAATATTTGAAAATATTGATTTTGAGATTTTGAGATTTTTGTTTTTACTCTAATATCTTTTCTTTAGGTTAACTCTTTACTTTACGTATATTATATTTGGATTGTAAATGTGACTTTAGGATAGGCTACCAAAAAAAGTCTAGAAATAATTTTGAATACTTCTTGAATACATCTCTTTTTTATTATGTTTTAACATGCAAAATTAAAACAAAAATTCTTCATAACAGAGCTTATCTCTTAACACCTGAGATGTCGCCAGCGACACCCAAAAACCACACGTTCTTTAACTTACTGTAAATCTTTACCATTAGCGCAAACAGTGAATCAGTTGATTCTGATGCAGAGAAAAGTTGCTTTTCTCGTTTGCAACACATTACAAACTTTGTGTGCTGCATGACGGCACACAGCTGCCTTTCTCTGCGACAGAATCAGCGGGATTGCGTGAGCAGTGTTGCATATTAGTGCAAGGCTGCTTTTCTCTGCTGCAGAAGCCGCTGGAATTACATTTATTACGGTAAAATAGAGAGAGAATGTCAACACTAGAGATGAAGATTCGGTGTTAAAGAAGAGCAATGATAAAAAAAAAATAATAATTTCTAACAAAGCAGTTTAGGCATGTTGGAAAGGGAGTGGGCAGAAGCTTGTTTAAGCTCAAACGTGCTTTTTATACATTTACAAAACACTCCTCAAAACTGCATCAACATAACACTTTCACCATAAACAAAGATGCAATAAGATAATATTTTGGTTTGATCTGTTGCTTCCATTCCCATTGTACTGTGACCAAACCTTTTTTTTTTTGAGTGTTTTGAAAATGTGAACATTTTGATTGTACTTGTATTTGTTTCCCTGATCATCCCCTATTTTTACTTTGCGAGTGGTTTGCACAGAGGCAGTTTCACATTTCTGTCTCCCCCTCAGACTATAGCACATCTCATTGACTCAAAAGGTCTTTTGAATATTGGTTGGTAAAAGATTTAGGGAATGCTTTGAAAGGAATTTGTGCTGTTTGATATTTAACTAGGTCATGGAGTTTTAATAATTTAAATTGTAAAAAAAAAAAAAAAAGAAAAGATTCATGTGCTCTAAAAATCCAGTTTATGTAATACAGTCTGCTCTTTTTGTAAAATATATAAAATATCGTAAAGTCTGGTAGTTATTTCCCCATACTTCACCACAATAGGTGCAGTATTTGAAAATGACGCTGTTTTTCTTCATAGTGGTGCAGCGCAAACCCCTACAGCTCATGTTGTCAGTTGACCATTATTTTCAAAGCCACATAAATCTGAAAGCCTACACGATGTCTTCATTCACTGCAGAAGTGTATGTGTTTAATGAAGGAGGAATGCTGCTGAAAGTGATTATCTTCTTATTCTGAGGCAGCCTCTGTGCTGTGGGTAAATGAGCCAAAGACAACTGACAATGAAAATTGTACTTTCAAATGGATGGGACACTTAAATAGCTGAGCTGCTGAGGTGTGACTACCAGACAATCAAACCTTTTTTTTTTTTTTTTTTTGGTGAACAGGCAATGCATAGAGAAGACAAATGCAAATTAAATAGAAAAGAAAAAAAAATCTGCACAAGGCTTCCAGCAACCAATTATCCTGCTGTACATCTGCAGTATATAGCAGAACTTCAAAGTATGTGTCCAAAAGTTCTATATCAAGAGTTAATGTCAAAGTAAAAAGTTACAAGTCTGAACAAAAAGATTCATCCAAGGAAAACCTCAAAACAGACAATTTCAGCTAAATCAAAGTCTTTCTCAGCTGACACAATAAAGGACATTATACAGGGCTGCTCCACTGTTTCCGTCCAATGTTGTAGTGTCAGTAAAAGTCCTTAACCCTCAGCAGTCATTGAACTCACCGGTGAGTTTGCTAATTAAATTGGCTGTTTACAATGGCGTAGAAACAACACTGACCCCACATTAGTGTAGTTTTCATTCAAAGATGAAAAAAAAAGGTTTGTAGCTTTGAAATGTTTGGTTTTAAACAAACATAGCAAGAGTTATGACATAAATGTTATACCTCTTGGAAAAAATCCTTGGAACATATGGTTTGCTGGAGGTTTGCCTGATTTGTTTAGACACTTTTTCCAATTCTTTTTACTTTTTATTTGCTTAATTGGGATTTTCATATTTTATTTTGTCTCTATTTTAATTTTCTTTTAAAGACAAAATTACCTACATATTTATGTGATGTCTATTATATTGTTTTTTGCACTGATATGGTGAGAACTTTTAATCATATCATACATGACAATGAAGGAATTCTATTCTCTTATTTAAAACAGGACATTTTGGATTTATTTTTCAAAAACAGAAAGTTAGTGATGGCTACTGAAGAAAAGATGCCAACTTTAAGCACAAAATGTTTTTGGAAACAAAATACATATTTTCTTGACCTGATTACTTTACAAAGACAAAGGATAACTACTAAAACAACAAAAAAAGAAAATAATAATTCTAAACATTTAGAATTTTAGATTTCTTTGATAAAAAAAAATTACATCTGACTTAACATGGAAAATGTAAACATGCAAATTAAAGTAATTCATATTAAAGGTGAAAATAGCTAAATAATATTCGTTGAACCTCAGTAATGGACTGACTAAGGGGCCAATATCTGTTTGGAGTTAAATAAAATCATTGGTAACAAAGAAACATTAAGGGTTGTTAATGAGGAGAATTGATTCGTAAGTAAGATCAATGTTCTGCATTTGTCTCAGTTCTCAAATGAAACTTTGTGAATGTTAAATTCAGACATTTCAAATGTATCACAGCTGGTACTCAGTGGTGCAATGTCTCTCAGGGTCACAGGGTTTAAACAATATGAAGCAATTTAACATTTTATTGAAAATTGAGATAATTGCATCCAGTTTAAAAAAAAATCTGGCTTTAATTTGTCCTTTTTCTTCAGGAAAATCAAAGCTCTGTGTCTCAGAGCATCACAGGACTGAGCGAGTGATGCTTGTGGCTGCTGCACAGAGGCAGCGTGACATACTGTAAGTGCAGCCTTCCTCCTCTTGTTTCTCCTTGGCATTCACTCGAAAAGAGGCAGCTGGTGTTCATGGCAACGGCTAGTCTTTGGCTAGACCATTCGGGTCCACACTGGTCCAAGCTGCAGTAGACTGCTGGCTGCAGTACTAAGTCGCTGTGTTTAATTAGGCCCATCATGCTGAGCTGCTGCTGTTTATTTCCCCTGTGACACAATGCAGATCTTCGCAGAGCAGACAGGAAAACATGCATACACAGAGTGCAATTATGAACACATTTCTGCACTAAGGCAGGTGCACTAACTTCTTTGCATGACTGCATAACTACTAACACACCAACTTATATAATTTTTTCATACTTTACTTTTGGGAACTAATGTGTTTTTCCTAAATATTTTTCCAGTGTAGTAATTAATTGGACCAAAGAATTACTTAAAACTGACCAAAACATTTTTCTTTGTCATTATTTGTGCGCCTTGTGTCTGTAGTCAAATTAATTAGCCGAGCATCGTTTTTCCATTGAGAGGAAAATCTGACGATCTGAGGAGTTTTTCAACTTTCTTGCTAAAAGTTAGTTGACAGCATCAAAACCCATGATGCGCCTGTACACTATGTGAAACTATAGCCTGCAGCCAATTAGTTCAGATTTGCACATAGACTTCAAGGGAAACAGTCTGCTTGAGGGATGTACTACAAAGCAAGATTAATGGTTTAGTGAGGTAAGCCGAGTCCAAAGCCAGAGCTTTCAGTCACAAATGTGGTTCGCTTTTAACCAAGCTGGAGATCCACGGCAGGGCTGAACCCCACATCCTGCTGCTGGAGTGAGTTATGCTTTTAGATTTGACTAAGCAGAGAAAAAGATTCAACCTTCTCTAAATCTATCCCATTCCAAATATTGAGTCAGTGTTACCATTTAATACAATTAGATATGGTAAAGTTGGAAATAGTACTTTTTTACAGGTAAGTTGCATAATGTTCCTATTATTAATATTATTATTATTATTATTATTATTATTATTATTATTATTATTATTATTATTATTATTATTATTATTATTATCATAAAACAAATGTTATGCCACAGTCACAAATACAAATGCCACCACGTGATGGAAAGCATTAGCAGAATCTTCAAGATTTCATGCCTCTCCTCAAATTGTTAAAAATTGTAAAATCATTGGTGTGGTCATGATTGAAGATGGTAGCTGTCAGGTGTTGGTCAGTCGGGGAGGGATGACATCATTAGGGCAGTGGCAGCCAGATCGGCTTTGAGATATATCTATACAGCGGGCAATTCTGCACCACTAGTCATTCCCAACTCAGATTTTGAGCACACGTAATAATTTTGTCAATTTACAATTGTTTTGACAAAATGCATCCCAAGAAAACGCAGCATGAATGCTGTCTCCCTGTTTATATGCAGGACCTATAGTGGCCGGAATCGCCACATTGCCGTCAGGTCATTGCTGGACCCCTGACCCTTGTCAATAGCCATTGTCGAGTGCCCCATGCTGCAGTGAGATAGCAGCAGGAGGGCAAGAGCGTAGCAGTCTGAAATCAGGCCATCATTAAATGATTTTAGGGACCTTGGAGACCCTCCTATCAGTCAATTATCGCACTGCTGCCTTCCTGCCACCTGCCTGTCACTGGACTGCCATCGTGCAGATTTCATGTGCGCAAATGTGCTCAGGCACCACTGACCAATATCAAAAAATCACTTGGTCACCTTAAAATGTTACCTTTTTCTTAAAACCTCCACTGCCACCGCGTGGCATGTAAAAACTGGTGCCTCGCAGTTACAAATGCCGCCGCGTAGCCACCTGCCGAATTAGCTAAAAAAACTTGCATTTAGGTCGCAGTGTGGTGGCTATTTGGGATATGTGAACATAGTCTTGTTGATTGTAATTTTGCTAAAACTAGAATTTGCTATTTTTTGAATGATTGAAAAATCTTAGGAAATCCTACTTGAAAAGGTTTAATGTACAGCATTTGGCTAAGTAATGTTTAACCTATAATAACCCATGGTGACATCCGTTTACCAGAAAAATACCAGAAATGGATTCTGTAGTCCACTTGGTTTGTGATAAAATGCACATAATTTTACTTTTAAGAAGTCTGGGTTCTTATGGGTTAAAAAGCACAAGTTGTTATAAAAAATCTTTCTGAGCTTACAACTATGTTTGTGCAAAAACTGATATAAAATGCTGTTTTGATTCATTTAAACCCCAAATTCATAAAACTGACATTGTGTGAAGTATGTGTCTAAACCAAGTTACAGCTTCATGTTTTTCCTCACATGCTGTAGAACTGTAAAAGTGAAGAGGGAAAACCATCAGAGGAAGAGTTGCCGCTTACAAAAAATCGATCTTGGGAAAAGCCCTAGTGGCAAAAGTTAAGTTGGACCTGTGAGTTTCTCAAGATCTTCGCAGTGAAGAAACTCCACAGAGTTCTCTTAAACAAAAGCTGTTTAATTCAAGTGTGGGTCCAGTGAACTGGAAGAGAATTACTGCTTATCTCTACTGGGTCTGCAGAGAAAAGCACCGGGTCAGCACATTACTGTGGCAAAACGGGGAGACAGAGATAGATGGATTGTCAGAATACCTCAGAACCAAACAGCACATAATGTAGGACACATTTTCCCATGTGCAATTTAAGCTGCTTAGCTAAACAAATCTGACTGAGTCGAAGGTAGACCAGGATAATGTGCTGTCCAAACATTTTCTCTTCCTTTTTTTTACTTTATTTGTTGTCTTCCAAAAGCTGCAAATGTGAACACTTGGCATGTTAGAAGCCAGTTGGACTAATCTGGCAGGAAATAAACTGTTAAAGTAGGACTGGCAATCTAACCATATGTTTATTGCCAGATCTTTCTTTTCACACAAGCACAACTACACACTGGCACAACAAGTATTTAGAGGAAATATGATTGATTTTCTGCTTTTGGAATCTCCTTTGCCACGTGCCCTCCAGCTTTAATGTCAAGAAAATCAGGAAGCTACTTTTTTTTCCTACACTAGCAAAATTGTACACAGTCAAGGTCAGTTAAATGTTTAAGTTTAGATAAATGACTCAAGACTTCAGCTTTGAGCCCCTCATAGCCAACGTGTAAAATCATCACTTCTTCTACAAATAAGCCAAGAGTTTCCAGAAATTACCCAATTTGTCCTCTTTAGACAGATTTTAGTTAAAAAATAATTCCTGAGACACTTATTGCGAGTATCCTCACTGGCTCATAATATATGGGCCATATGGTGTCATTGTGTCTGCATGATAAAGTAGGGGAACACGGTGAAAAAGGACAGGACTCTTTGGAAGTGTGCAGCTGTGCACAATTCAGAGGTATGCGCAGCATAATGAAGGATCTCCTCATCGCTGTCACCCATGATAGACTCATCCAGCTCCAAATCACACGGCTAATGGAGAGATTGTCCATTGGGACACAAAGAAGAGACATTGTTGTTGGAGGTTATGGTGGCACCCGAGCAGTGAAATTGGGTGCATAATGGCTGATTTATTTATGGTGTTAATGTATCAGAGAGGGGCTCATATGTCTGTCAGCGTGTCTGCTTGAATGGATGGTGGATGGAGATTTGTTGGAGAGTCATTGTGTCATTTCTTTTCTTCCTTCTGCAAAGTTCCATGTTATATATTTTTTGACCATGAAGATAGATTTAGTGCCCATGTCAGGATTGTGTCTGGAATCACGCTTTGGGTTATAACATTTGGAGAAAGCCAGGAAGATGCTGTTGTGGATATGTCCTTACATAAACTGATTAAAACAAATCACAGGCACACAAGATCCCTTTCAATGTGGAAAGCACAAACAGCCTCTGGTGTTTCTTTGCGTTAGCCTGCCATCTATAAATGCAATAAACATAGAACAGAAAGGGCAAATTAGATTGACAGTTCTCCCTCTATTGCTTAAAATGATTATAAATGGCAGATTGTAAATCAGCATGGCTCCCACACGGTCAATATTCTTTAAATTTTTTCACAGTTTCTTTCTGATGAATACTTTGGTTCTGTCTAAAATGAAACTCTCTTTTTTATTTAGCACCCTAATAAAATAGATAAATAATTAACCCTTTGAATGATTTCTGCCCTTGAAAGTCAAGTAATCAAACAAACACTGGAAAAGCTAATTGGGATGCCAGAATTCTTGGCTTAGAGGGCCTATATTATACCACTCTAAAGCCTTTCAGAGTAAACAATATCCATGTATAAGTTGATATAAAACCTTTGGCACACTAAACAACACATTTTTTTATGAAATACTTTCACCCTTGATTTCCTATCCAGAAGTAAAACGACTCGATCTCTGAGGCACCGTCTTTTGCTCCTTGTGGGGCTCAGAGAGCAGGTTTTTAGAGGAATGCTTAGAGATGCATGAATGAATCAAAATATCGCTTTGGGGTTGTTTTTCATGAGTAATTAACATATAATACACTTAAAAGCTCAAAAAGTAAAATTTGTATGGTACAGGCCCTTAAAAACTAAACTGTTTGTTACAACATTGAACTGAGTTTGACAGCTCAGTGGCCTTGCAGTGGAGTGTCCGCCCTGTGACTGGAAGGTCATGAGTTTAAATCCAGGCTGAGTCACTCTAAACATGGGACCCAATGCTTCCCTGCTTGACACTCCAAGGATTGGGGGGTTGAACCACCAAACGGTTCCTGAACGCGGCTACAGCTTGACACTCCCCCAGGGGATGGGTCAAATGCGGAGAACAAATTTCCCACACCTAGGTGTGTGACAGATGAAGTGACTGTGGGGAAAGATAATTGTTGCACCTCTACTGCATACTTTTGCCAAATTAAAGTGTCAAACTTGTGGTAAACTTAATGTACTTTAAATTGTTTTATTACAATACACCGCGTTTCGTATAAGCCAACTGAAGTGTCTCTCCATTGTTACTCACTTATTGGCAAATAAAAAACAGATTTTTCTAAAAAAAAAAAAAAAAATTATTATTGTTTTTTAAAATACACAGATCATATATTAAACCGAAACAAAATAACCCAAAAACCCCAAAATTAAGGCTTGACCTTTTTTTGTTTGTCTTGAACTGAATCATGGGGAAAGTAAATTGTCCTAAAAAAAAACGTGAGACTGTCTCGTTACACCAATAAATCAAAGACTATTTTGTGTATTATTGCAGGACAGGCTGTAGAATCGGAAACCAAAACAGTTTTGTAGTACAAAAACCCTCAAGCCAAGTGTTTGTAACTATCAGCCCCATTTTGACTGGCAGCTTAATCATTTTTGATTTCACATTATTAGCAACTCTCTAGTTTCCCCTCCTCGTTTGGCGAATAGACCCATTGTTGATTTGCTTTCTCTCCATGTTACAGAGTTCAGGACAAGACGGTTGGCACCGAAATGATTGGAAGACGAAGAGAGAGCCGTGACAGGCTTGAGCAAACAATCTCAGCATGATCAAAGCTGCTGAGTGGGAGCGAACACCGTGCACTATGATTGGGTAGGGCGGGGAAAAAGGCGCTGTAGTGAAGCACCTCGACATAAGTTTTTGTGACACGGCAGCTGATGGGATGGAGCGAAGACCTCTGTTACAACTCATTACTCATAACGACTTTACCTTCGTCAGACAATGGCCTCCGATTCACAGCCTGAACCGAGTTTGGCTCTCAGCTGTGATAACATATTTGGTCTGTCACAATATTTTTTAATTATACTGCGATTAAAGGCTGAAATACCAACAGCACAAGACAAACTGAAGTATGACATCAAGTCGTTGGTGTGTTTAGCAATCACACAGAGGAAGTAATAACCTCCATTCTGTGTCACACCTCCCCACTTGTGCATAATGACTACCCCCCCCACACACACACACACACACACACACACCCCGCATCCCTGTAGAGGATGAAGGACATGTGACATCCAGCTCTCTCATTAGATGCAGAGTGGAGGCAAAGATCATAGAGAACTCCCACCTAATGGCTGCACTCTGGGATGAGGAGCTGATAGGGACGAGGCAGAAAAAGAAAAAACAAATAATGAAAGTGTTGGAATGAAAGGAGGTAGTTACCTAGCTGTGATATTTTAGACTGACTGCAAAGCTCTAAAGCATAAAAGATCATTTTAAACTCACACTGATGGTTGTCACTTTTAATGATGAAGCAGCTTTGAGTTTCTAGGAACAGAAAAGCTGAAGAAATGCTATATATATATATTATTTTTTCTTTTTTTGGTGTGCATTCATTAAAGTTAATCAGAAGCAAATTTAGTAGAGGATGCAATTAAAAACATTCCAGGTTTTAAGAAACTAAGTTTGGGGATTTTCCAATTTGTTTTTGCTTTTCAGATGAGCCAATTGATACGGAAATAGAATGTTTATTTGATATTTATGTGTTTACCTTTCAGTTTCTTTTTCTGTTTCACTTTTATTTTTCGCACTGCAAAAACTAAATCCAAAGAAAGTAAAAAGTCCCTTGATGCAAGAATTTCTTTTTTTACTTTCTCTCCAGCAAAAAAAAATTATTATCAAGAAAGTTTTTCAATAGGAAAATAATCTTTGAGAAAACATGACTTAGTGACTTTCTTTAAACATGAATTCTTGGTAAAACCATTTTTCTTGCCCCATTGGCAGATATTTTTTTTTACTTATTTAAAGAAAATCTGCCATCGGGGTGAGACTTTTTGACTTATTTCTATCTAAGGGGTCTGTTTTTGTACATCTGCACTTTAAAAATTCTCTTAATACACAGTATGAAGACAGCTCATGCAGAGAGGACACTTCTGGGTCATACTGAATTCCGATTTGTTCCTTTGAAATACAATTACAGAACCACAGAGGAACCAACTGCTCCATTTATTTTTTTTCTAAATATTCCATGCAACATTTTCTGCTGTGAGTCTTTCCCACGCCATTTCTAAGTTTGGGTGAAAGGCGTTTGAAAGGCCTTGTCTGTGGAGCTTTTCACAGTGCCCCAGATCCATCATTGCAGGGCCATTGAGGCTCATTGTGCACATCCATTAACTGTATCTGAGGTGGAACCTTACAAAGAACCAGTTTGAAGAGGGTCACTTGTGCTTGGGCAACGGCAGTCATAAATCTGATGCAGACCAGAGCCGAAACTCCCCTGCGCTTGGCTATCAGCGCTCTCATCACCAGCGCCACTTCCTGGGTGGGGAACCAGGGCATGTTTGATAGAGGTTAGGGGAAAGGGTGCAAAACATCTCTTCCATTTGGTTTGTATTAATGACATAACTTTGTCTTCTTTAAAAAGGTCACATTGGTTACTGTCATAATGAATTTATATTCTCAAATATTTATATAGATAATGCATGTTTTTATCTGTATGCTGGCCATGTTAATATCAGTATGAATAAAATATAAGCTGCACACAAGAGTTGCTCAGATTCTTTCCCTGCTCACTTTGAAATGCTCCGTAATATTGAAATGGGTCAGAGCCTCTTTACCACTCTGCAGAGCACCATCATTTTCAAAAGAACCATTGTACTTATAGATTCATAAAAATGCAGTTTTGTCAGCAACATCAAATATTTTTATTTGATCATACACCCACTTAAATATTTTCAACAAGATAAAAAGTAACAACAGACAAATTTTATCAGCAGGTGTACTAGATTTGAGTAACAGACAGAGATGCCGGTTCCTAAGGAAACAGAATCTGTTAAAAAGTTGCTGGTTCATTTTCCATGGTAACCAGTCCACACATGCCAAGGTCTTTGGCTAAGACTCCAAACCTCATTCTTCTCTCTCATCTTTTGCCAAAACATATTGAAAGCAATGACTTCAACAAGTTTCAGCTTCTTGTGTTTTGACAATAATAAATTCTACAAACATTTAATAAGTATTTGCATTTTTTAAAAGAAAATAAATCAGAATTGTTCTTATTCTGGTTGTTTCCCTGAATACTGCTGTAAGCACTGCTGTGCTGGTACAAGTGTCCCACTAATTTGCATGCTGCTCCCCAGGAATGACTAAATCTCTAGTGTTGTAGAAAATTGCCTCAATTGGGTTATTTTGAGAAAGCTAAACAGAAAATGAGAGGATTCCTTAGTGCCCACTATCCAACAGTTTGTCCGCTCTCGAATGGGTAAAAATTTGCATTTTATTGTTTCGCCTTTCTTTCTTCTTGCTACCTCCAGCTTTGTAGGCATCTAAGTCAAAGCATCTCCCACCGGAGTCCGTGGGTGTCCTCTTAAAGCTAAAAGAGCGCCTGTTGGGCTTCCAACCGCATCCTACCCACACACATCCAAAGGTTCCTCTCGCCAATCAGTTTCTGCAAAATCCTGGCAGTTGTTAGTGTCTGATACACAAAAGAAATGTGTCTCCCTTAATACTGTCCCTGGGTGCTCAGAGATGCAAAGCAGGTATTGGCAGAAGCTCCATCCTCTTCATTTCTTCACACTGTAAATGATCAAACCTCAGAGGAAGATTTAAGTGGAGTGCCTGAAAGCGTTTTCTCCAACCCCCAAAAAAACACTCCAGGGTTAATGGTGGAAAATGGCCAGTAATGTTGAAACATCAATAATACCTTTCTTTAGTGATGTCCAGCGTGTGATGTCCAATCCGGCTTTTTACAGGTATCCAATGAAACAACATAACAAACTAGCGGGTTTTACTGCCGCAAATAGATCATTATTTTCTAAATAATTCAGATGTGTGTAATCCAACATATTGAGGGCAATTTCACATGTGAAAGGATTTTTGCTTTAAATCTGAAAAGCATTACCTTCTAGACTTAAGAGGCTGAACCACAATTTGTTCATTTTTTTTTTCTCTTTCTACCACAATTTGTTTTATGTGAAAGAAAAAAAATCAACTAATTTCTTTGGTTTTCAAGCAACTTACTAAACTTGGTAAAGGGAATGACCGAGCTACAAGACAAGTTAAGTGGAGAAGATATGAGAAACAGAGAGAGAAATATGAAGACTTAGAGTATAGCGTACTGGGCTGGAAGAGCTAGAAGTAATATGCTGGGAAAACTTGCAAGGGTTTCCCAAAGTGTCTCAGAAGCCTTGTTTCCACTGAGCAGTATAGTACGGTACAACCTAGTCCAGTATTTTGAGTACTTCCATTACAAAATGCACCCATTAAGCCAGACCAAACCTTACTATTTTCAGCCCCTGTTGGTTGTAGGTTCATAGAAAAATGGAACATAGTCTGAAAGTCATTACAACGAAAGAAACCACCAGGAAATTGGGTGTATTTCTCTTTGCGACCAGCAATCTTCTCTTCAACAATATAGTAGAGTACTGTGTGTATGTGTGCTGACTGCATGATGTTATCTGAAACTCAAGATCAACAAAACTGCTGGCTGGCATCTTGATCACCCATCTTGGTAGCTGTACATGACCGACATCACATTTACATTTACAGTACAATAAAACATATTATTCTCTTTCTCATTATAAAGGCCTTTGTTTTTGTTGCCATTTGTTGTTGTGTTTGTCACTTTTTGTCAATAGAAAATGCTTCTCTCTGTTCTTCTGATAATGTGGAGGCTTTATGGGTTTTGCTCTCCTGTAAAGATGGACAACCTTACTGTTCTGTTGTTCTTGTTTTGACTGTAATGGTGTCAAACCACTGACTGGACTGAGTAATCATTCCCTCATTAGGTTTCAAACAGGAAGTACCCGCTGGCTCCAAGAAGATCCAAAATCTCTCAGGCTTCTATGGAGAAATTAACAGCTATTACTCATTCTATTTTTCAGTATAACCATTCATGCTCTGCTGCATTTTTTTTTTTTTTAGCATGTTCTTTATAAACGTATTTTTCACTATACTTTTCTGTAGTGTTATTCAAGTTACAAACCGACCAATCAGATGCATTAAGTATGTGGTGCCTGCTGGGCCCCGCGTCCAATGTTTAAAACATTTGTCAGAGTCTCTCGAGCCTGCTTTCATGTGGGAGTGGTGTGGACTTTCAACAAGCTCACTCAGGATTGGTTGGAGTGGTTGCAATAGATCGACTTGTACCAATTGCCTGTTTGACAAAAAATGGCAATGGAATTGACTTTATTTGACTGGAGAGCCAGAAGTAAGCCACTTTCTGTGAGTGAGCTCACGCTCACTTGGTCCAGTTCTCATATACAGTCATTGTGTCAGACCCTGTCACAAATTGCTACTATCTATAACCATCTCTAGCCACCTTTAGCAAATGACCTGATACAGCAAAAATAAGCCTGCAACACAGTATCGAATCCTGCATGCAGCAATTGACGGTCTGAAACTTGACAATGGGCCTTACCTGCACACAATAGGGTTGGTTTATAGTCCCCTTCAGCTTTCTTTGGTCACCTGTGACCAGAAGAATATCTCCATTGCCTCAGCCCAGCCTTCATTTACTCTGATACTGACAGGAATGTTGTAATTTATCCCTGGAGGCTAAAGTATGCTGCAGGAGGTGTTGCATTTCATCTGCTTTTGAATAAACTGCTGGATCTTTTTATGAATGCACATCACATTGTTATTTATTTTTTAATTGTATTGATTTGTTTGTTGTACTAGAAGATTTTGTCTTAAAAAAACAGGTCCTCATTACTTTATTATTCCAGTTCATCAATATTTCAAAATGACTCACATTTTATTTATCATATACTGGCAAGATATGACTAATTATATAGGTTATTGCTTTTGTGAGTAGTACCAGCACTCCCACATGTGTCTTGCTGGGCACACTCGCACATTGTTGTTGTTTTAACTACTGGCTGATTGACTCAATTAAAAAGAACTGACAGAGAAAATCAACTGTCAGGAGAAAAAAAGTAGACCCACTTCAAGCTTCTATCCAGCAGAGTGTTAAAAGTCTTATGCTGTAATTTCTGTTTTTTTTCTCTTCATCACAGTACTAATCAAACACCCTTCATTCGACAGCCAACATTGCCCACTGTATAACTACTGTCAAACACATCATCCTAAGTGATGCTCTGTATTTCCTGGTATTTCATAAGCAGTGAAGTGGAACTGGATCTTTCTTTTTTCTTCGAAAGTTGGCAACTTGTTTAGAAAAATGCTTCCATTTCCACATAAAGTAGATATTACTAAACAATGGGCCTCAGGGCACTTAATGCCCAAGCTCACAGTTTAATTTATAGAGGGAAAAACTAAATGATCTATTTGAATTTCTCATAGTTTTGCCTCTCTACTTGTTTTTTCTTGCACATGTTTTGCATCACTTTGCTTCACTTCTCATTTGGCACATTCCCTTTCTTCTCCTGAATGGATCAATTCCTGTCTTATATTATTCATTTTGTGTCATTATAATTTACTCACACCTATGTGTTGCCCAGCTTCCAAACTTTTGATTTCAATAAACATTTTGAACAATATTTTCCACATGCGCTAATTTAGTTTTGATCACCCACCAAATATTGTGTCAGTCCCTATTTTACATTAAAAAAAAAGACTCCACAGGACCCTTAACGTGTCCCAGTTTTTAGCACTAAGAAGCAGATTCATTAAGTTTGGTAAGCGGTGGAATGATGCCTCCTTGAAAAGCTGCTTGAGTGGACTGAGATCTGCTTCTGAGCCTTGTGGTAGAATATATTACTGTGCTGATATAGGTGACAGCTATACTGGATGCTTTTTTTAATGAAAAGATGCACACAGTCTGCATTTTGGTCGGTTTGTGTCAAAGTAGCATGAACCCAAGCAGCAGGATATTCCTTCAATCATCCCACTGCCTCTTCTGGCTTCTGTTCTCTCCTGGTGACCTGAGGTCCCTATGTAAGTAACGCAAACGTGCCCAATCATCCACCTGATGTAAAGAAATCAACATTTTATTTTCAGAGGTGGTAGCTCAAAATGGTTCCTCCAAAATGCCGTCCTTAAACAATAAATAAACAAAAATACAAAAATACAAATACACACAGATCTGTAAAAAGGATATTTAGATATAAAAAATTGCTAAACATTAAATGGCAAAGCAATGTTGTTGGTTTAGCACCTTATGCACACACCATTGATTCTATATGAGAACTAGACTGAGCGACAACCCCACCTCCCCCCAATAGGAAGTAGGTAAATTAGAAGCCTCAATAAAAATATGTGGTCTCACGTCAAACACGCATATTTAGTGTTGCCAATGACAGTAGACTTCACCAAGCCGTTTTGAAGTCGTGGTGTTAACTCCCAACAAGCTCACTTCTAATTGGCAAGTGTAGTTGCCATAGAAACCCTGACTGAGACCGACTCGGACCAACATGGAGGACCCGGAAGCAAGCTATGTTCTATGTGTGACGTCAAACTCAGTCAATGGGTCACACAGGCAACTTTGAGTGCTTTACGGAGATGCACAACTTTTGGTAACATACAATTAAAAAAAAAAGAAGAAGACAAACAAAAAGACCTAATATGTATGTAATGCAATGCATTTAAGTTATAAAAAAAAAGAAAAAATGAAGAGGGCAGTACATAGTTAAAAAAAAAGTACCTGTATAAAGGAGAAATGTCTTGGGATTGGATTTGAGCAACATCTGAGCTTGATAGGAGTGTGTGCAGCTACAGCAGCTTCACTCTGTTTGATTCTGACTCTAAAATGACATGTTTGAAAAATAAAAGGAACACAATATACACTGTTGGTCATGTAAAAGTCCACATGCATTTAGGAGACACTGGAGATGTTCATTAAAACACACACAAAAATTAATTAAAATTTACTAAAAAAAACAAATTAATACACAGGTGTCAAATTTCAGGCCTCAAGGGCTAGTGTCCTACCTGTTTTCTAACTATCCTGCCACTGCAGCTTCTTATTGATTAAATACACCTGATCCAGTTAAAGGTGTAGTAACATGCACTTATGCAGGGGAGTTGAACCGTACACATACAGTACAGGCTTTTGGACTGTCCGGGCCTGTAGAGGGTCATAGAGAGGAGTGGTTGTGTCTTAAGAGGAACATACAGTAGGTGTGTCTTGCAGTTTCCTTGAGGCTTGTGTGGCAACCTTAAGGGATGGTTTTTGCACGTGTGGTAAGTGTATTATGATATACGGGTGATGCCCTTACACCACACTCTGGTCATTGGTACTGGTGCAAAGACTGGCCCCTTACCGATCGCACACAAATGCTGCACGCCTGGGATGTGCAGGTGATACATAAGTACCCATAGGACGCCTGTACGATACCCACACAAACTATGCTCTGATAGTCTAATATCTTAAATGCCAACAGTCAGACTACACACAAGCAGGAGGGTTTGCTTATCACTTGAACAGCACTAATGGGCTGCACAGCACACAGGATTTGGGGGCTTAAAATTTTAAAAATCCATACAATGGGGCTACTTCCCACCTCCTTCACTCTTACCCTTGTGTATTGTTTCAGTGTTTGCTATCGCCCACAGCATCCCCGTAGAAAAATGTGCATGAGCCGTTTCACTCTAGGGGCTCACCAAGTTGTCCAACTCTGATATAGCATGTGGGCCACCTGCATGCCCCACAAAGATTTGCCCAATTTTTACCTTCAGACAGCTAGTATCTACCCTTAAGGACAGTTGTGACTGAGGCATAATCAGCAGCAGGTATGTCTAGTTCTGGAGGGCAACAGTCCCCATCTAAGACACAAAATCGCTGTAAATTGGTCAAACACACCAGAGTAAGGTTTCATGTGTTGCTGCTGTTTGCATTTTCATTGTTGGTGAACAGTGGCTTACGTTACTGTTCTGCCTCTATGCAGTCCAAACACAACAACCTGCAATGCACTGTGCATTAGTCACCCTTCCATGTAAAGCAGCATTTATCTTTTAAACTCTTGAAACCAGAGTTGCTCACCTATTGAGCTTTAGCACTCAGCCTATGTGCACCATCGAGCCTCGACCCTGTGGCTGATTCACCACCGTTCCATCCTTGAACCACTTTTTTAAAGCCCACTGACTGACTAGACTTGCTGCACACAGAGAATGAATGTCGATGCTTCACGCTTGTTTATTCCATGCCATATAAATTATCCTTAACCCTTTCACTCACTGCTACTATTCAGCAAATCTATTTTTGTTAATAGGCTTCTGGTGTATTCAGCAGTTATTTAATATTTTTGCATGAGCCCAGACTGTTTTTCCCTCCTACTTTTGTCTGATTTTATAACTGCTTTACTGTTAATGAATCCCTGTGAGGTAATTCACCAAACAAAGCCCTCTTCAGATATTTTTGCTGGGGTTATCTCCATTGTGTAAACATGGATGTTGCCCTTGATGAGGTTGTGCCCACAAGTCCAGCAGTGATAGATGGCCGATGGTCCACCTCTGTGTTATTCAACCCTCCTCTGCAGGGATTAACATTCTGCTGGGGTCCTGCTTTCTCTGTGTGCCAGGACAGCAAACAGCGTTTGTAAATTATTAAATACATATGCAAACAAACAGATAAACGAGAGGGAACAAAAAAAAATGATGATGGCAAACATTTCTATCTACCTGTTGAATGTCTTTTGAGGAACTGGTTTCGGTATTGCACATGCATACAACACACTTTGTTAAATGGAAGGCAGTGTAGCTAACAGAATTTCATCATGTGCATTTATTTTCAGATAAGATTATTCATGGTGTTGTACGATGGCTCATTTTAGAGCAAGTGGAGATATTGTCAAAAGAGATTATATGTATAATCCCTTTTCAGACTCTCTTCTTCTGTAAAGCACACTAAATTTACACATTTCGGTGCAGGAAATATTGAGTCAACAGGAGGTATTATTCCGGCTTAGTACCTCCAGTCTGTGAATTATGTTTTTTTATCCCAGTGCAGCTAAAGAAACGACATGCTTATTTCTTGCTCTGACTTTAAACTATATGTTGATGTTTCATAAGCTCCAAGACTAACCCTGTTTCTCTCCTTTTTTCCCCATTTTCTTACTTTCCAAAAAAAGAAAAATCCACTTGAGTGACGTCATTTCTCACCGCTTTTAGTGGAAGTGGACCTTTACACCAGATGAAAATAACCGATAAAAATAACCCACAAGCAGTTCTCAAAATGACACTGGTGATTTTAGGATGCTTAGAAGGAATACTGACAGTGTGCCAAAGCCCAGAGCGGTGAAAAGTGACTGTCAGTGCTTAACAGCAAGAGAAAGAAAGCATCCAGAAAACCCTGTGAGTAAAAGAGGGATTCATGTGGAGCATGCAGCTAAATGTCACCTTTTTTCATATTTGCAGGTGTGATTGATAACATCATCTTTCTATTAGTGGTGTTGGAGCTCAGATTCCTGCATGACAAAATCATTCTGCTGCATTACTGTGCACTTATTCCTTTTTTTTTTAATCCCATCTTGATTCATTCAGTCTTTTATTTTTCATTTTTTTGTATTTTTGTATTCTATAGAATGACGCAGAACTTTCTTGAGAGGCTGATTTGCATATGAATGTTTAATAGCTCTAACACAGCCAAGTATAAACCAAAGAATTACTGGCTTTGCTCAGCCAGTTCATGACTAATGTGTTATAATGACTTGCCTGCGATCCTCTTTAAGACAATAATGGGCAGTAACAGATTTCTAACTGTGGCATGTAATATCAAATTAATTACCAATCTTTGCCTTGTGAACAACTGGTCACTCAGATTGTTAATTCTTTATTCTAATTGCATCTTCCAGGCTAAATTCTTGCAGACCAGCCGCATGAAACATATTTGTCTGCAATGATGCATTTTACTGTTCACATTAAAATGAAGGAAATTTGTTGTAACCCGCATCATGGTCACAAAATGGGCAGGCGGCTGGCTCCAATTGCAGCACGTTTAATAGCGCAGGTAAAAGTCCACAAACCTAAATCAGGGTCAGTCAATAAGGAACATGGGAGCGGCAGTGGCTCAACCGCCTGAGCTACTGGCGGTTGAGCAGGTCGTCCAATGATCAAAGGGTTTGCGGTTCGATACCCGCTCCCCCAGCCAAGTGTTGTCGTGTCCTTGGGCAAGACACTTCACCCTCGTTGCCTCCAGTGGTGTGTGAATTTGTATGAATGATCCCGGTGATGGTCAGAGGGGCCGTAGGCGCGAACTGGCAGCCACGCCTCTGTCAGTCTGCCCCAGGGCAGCTGAGGCTACAACAGTAGCTTACCATCACCAAGTATGAATGAGGAGTGAATGAATAATGGACACACTGCAAGCACTTTGAGTGTCTTGAAAGAAGAAAGAGAAGTAGTCAGGATCCAGGCGAGAGTTAGGACAAGCAGCAGGCAAACGGAGTCAGAGACAAAACAGGGTCAGGAAATCAGAAGATCAGGTCCAGATGTAACGCTCGGTAATGCAGGCAGAGTGGCACAAACAATACTTTGTACTGAGTGAGGCTCGGCGCGGTGCTTACATACAGTGAGGGATTCCACATGAGAGTCAGGTGTGTGGCATCCAGAAAATGTGTGTTAGGGTTGCTGGGAGATGTAGTGTGTCCAGAAATTTGAAGATGGTTCCTGCCGATGACCAGAGGGGGAGACAGAGCTCTGAACTCTAACAACAATAATCTGCTGTAACCATAACTGGGACATTTGTGATGGAAATACAAAAGTAGGTATGGTCATCTGCACGTATTTTGTTTTTAATGACAGATTTGTGCCAGACATGACTTTATATAAAAAAAAAATCCTAAAAAGGTTTTCATACTTTGAAATCTTCCCATGACCTCTGAGATTTTCAAAAATAAATTTATTCGAATAGAATGCTAACTTTATTTACCTAAAGCTTTGTTGTACCATCTTATCGTCTCTGTACTCACTGCAGAGACAACAATGGAAAATGTATTTTTGTATTTATTTCTTTGACGTAAAAACATTTTCACTGATTTGTATGAAGACCATTTAGATGTATGGCTTTTTTGATGATACTTTGAAACCACAAGCATGGTTTATACATATTGGCATGTGTACATCTTGTTTAAAATCGTATGGAAGTCTTTGTTTGCACAATGTCTTGTTGTTTGACATGTTTTCTAAAAATGCTTTGAGAGGAACAAACTGAAGAAATACTGCGTGGTTCCCTGTTAGAATGAGAAACAAAGCAAGAATGTTCCAAGAAAGATGAGATCAATTCTGGGAAACTAGATGTTATTGAACAACTCAGATTTTCAGATTTAGGTTAAGCGCTCTGTAAATAAACTGAAATGAACTGAACTGACTAAAACATCTGTGGTCAACAAATGTTTCTTAAGTCTTTTCAGCAAAACAATGCAAAGCATTCAATTGTTGAACAGAGTCTCTGTATGTCAGTGTAGTTTAGTCTGTGTGTGTATAAGTGTGTTGTTGTAGTTTTGACTGTTGGATTATTCATGAAATCCTTACCTTGTTGGAACAAATGAGCTTTAAGGGAGCATCTGATCAAGGTAAGTACAAACCTAAACAATCTATATGGCCTCTATATATCTTGAAGTTTGCAATCCACAGGCATTATTTAATAGAAACAAATTATTATATAAATAAATTCTATAGAAAGTTGTTTTCTGCATTTTTACAGTTTTAGACCCACTCCAATGAAAATTACTTACTTTTGTGTTTTTTACATGTTCTTGTGGCATTTTTTTTTCTGATGGTGGAGGACATATATTAATAAATTAGCCACTGACTTGCATTTTTGAGTATTTCTTTTTTCAAATTGCTGCGAATCAGAAGAAGATAAAAATAATTACTATAAAAAAAGATTGCTTTTGTCACGTAGAAAACTCTTTGAGCGGACCACAAGCTCCCTGACTTGTTCAATTTTGATGCATCTAGTTGCAGACAAATACATCCATGCACGTCATTGTTGTCTAAGCTGGCATCTGGCTCAAATCGTAACGGCTGAATAGCTTCAATATTGCTCGCCATTTTGTTGCACTGGTAATGCTAGGTTAAGGGTGAGCTAGCTGGAGCGTGTGTAAACAGAGACCTCTCACCAATGGAAAGGAGACGGTGGAGGCAGGTTGACTCCTTGCCAATGGTACAGTCCACAACTCAGAAGTTAATTTCTAATGAACTGCTGACGCTCTGCAGGAAGTATGCATGGGTTTTTTGGCTGAAAACTGCATAATCGTTATTGAAAGACCACTGAGAATGCTTTTAAAATAGCTAAAAAGATGAGCGGAGTGGGGTAACTACATTGCAAATGTAAAAGGGAAATTGTTAAACCTGTCTAACTGGCACAAAACTCAAAAGCTTTCCACCAACCCCATGCCCACCAGAACTGTTGTGACATTTGTTTCCTCCTGCTTTTCCATATTATTTTGATACAAAAAGGAGTAAGTCAGAGCCATTATAGGTGTCATATCACAGAAAATTGGTCGATTGGTTTGAATGTCTGCCGTTACATAAATGCAGTGACATAAGGAGCAGCAGTTGATTAGCACATCAGACCAGCTATGAAGACTGTTTACTGGTATATGTTTAATTTCCAGCATCTGAGCAAAATAAACAGCAAAAACTGCATATTCACTAATTTGCTAAATCTGGAGAACATTTGTAAAATATTTTTAATGCATAATATAAGATCTTTTGTTCTTTGGTGTTTTTGACCTTCTTGTGTTTGGGTTTCCTGTGCAATGTCTGCCTGTATTTACTTTGTTTTTTAATTGCATTAATTTTTTCTAGATTTTCTTGCTTTATTTTGAGAATACTCTGTCTTTTTGTATTGTGTTTACTTCCTGTTGCCTGCTCTGTTAATTGCTTCAGCTGTTTCTCATTAGCCATCAGTTCCCTCAGTCTTTAGTCACCATGGTTTCCCTTCTATACTGCCAGATTTTGTCTTTGCTCAAAAAGCATTTCAGGTTTTATTTGTGTTTCAATATTCAGCAGTTCAGTATTTTATAGTTGAGCTTAGTGGGTTTCTGTCTATCATTCACCAAGCTGTTTAGTTGGCCAAACTAACCTGGTAGATTGTAGTTAAAACAGAAAATCGTATTGGCAACACTTAAGTCAAGTAAATTCTTACCCGTCAACGTATTTTAAGGCGTGCCTCCTTAAAATGAAAAGGTGAGCCTCTGCAAATTCATCCTTGGGATTGTTTGCACAGAAAAGAAAATTCACTGCAAGTGTACAAATCAGCTGTCATGCTTCTGGAAACAAAAGTACTTTGGTTTAAAAAGTGCAAAACAATCCCCAAACAATGACAGCGGACCTTGTGAAGATGCAGGGAGAAAACAAAACAGAAGCATTTTCTTTTTTCACAAAACAAAAATAGGCTGACAGGTGAAAGCAAAAAGAAAATCCTTGCACCAAAGCTAGCATTATACAAACCATAGCAGACAATGATACATTTAGTGGGATATCTTATTTTCTGTGGAAATGTGTGTGCGGTGGACTAGATGTTTCCATTTTAATAGTTTGGTCGTGATGATCGTGGTAAATAACGGTGCGATAAATAGGGACTGAAATCACCATCTAAACTGTGAAGCAGAAGGTGGCAGCATCATGTTGTGGGGGTGCTTCGCCCCCAAAGGAGTGATGAGTCATAAACATGTTGTCAACAAGAAAAGGGGAACTTACTTGGCCATCTAAAGCGGCTTCCTGACACATCAGCTGTTGAAGCTGGACTGAAAAAACATGACTTCTTTGGCTCCTAGATGCTGTTGTAAAGTCACACAATGACAACTTAGAAAAGTTAAAGGACTTCGTCCGACGAAGTTCTGACCTCAGTCTAAAGAAAAGAAATCTTGTGGTCAGTCTTGGAAAAACATGTGTGAGCAAGAACTTCTTCAAACCCAATTAAGTTGCATCAGTCCTGACAGGAGAAATGGACCAAAGAGAGTAGCACGTGGATGGACTGCAGAAAGCTTTGACCCAGTGTTAAACAATTTAAAGCTGATACCAATAAAGTGTGTGCAAACTCTTAAATCACCAGGATGTGGATAAACAAACCAAACTGAAGAGACCCTCCCACGTGTGTTGACTTATCTCATACACTAAAATAAGGCAGTTATCTCAGACCTTAGGTGAGTCATAACTTTGGACAGTTTGCAGTAAGTGTGGGGAGATAAAAATGTTAAAAAACTAAAGCATATTCTATTTTCCAGGGAAATATTTATAATATATTCAGTTTGTTATTTTCTGATAAAAATGGGCGTTAAATGTCAGGAGATGTTCCATTCTGGTTTAAAAAAAAAAAAAAGTATATGCCTGTGGACTCAGATGGCCTTGCAGTTTCTAAAAGTTGCTCTTTAGGTAAATGCAGTGGCATCTTGAATTTGGTTAATACCATAATGATTTCAGGGGCAGATAATATGTACACACTGGGCTACATGGATTCTTTGAACCTGCGTTTAACATAAGGTGTTCACACTGGACTGTCACTACCAGATACTAGCGCATGTTTTCACAGTTAAAGGACGCTTGGTGCAAAATATCGAACCACTGCAAATCTTGCTTCAGGCTTTTCCTTTCTCAGCTCTATTCAGAAATATGACAGACTTGGTGTCATGTAATTCCAGCCATGCACAAACTGCAATTATTAATTTCTCCTAGATCATCACTTTTCAAACAGTTGGCACTTCCGTGAATTAAAAAAAAAAAAAAAAAAAAAAAAATATATATATATATATATATATATTATTCATACGTCATTACCAAATCCGAGTCCTACTTTGGTCTGGCGGAGGTCTGCTGGAAGGTAGTTACTAAGGAAATGACGAAGAAGGTAGAACGCTAACCGTTCTACTGAGAAGCGTTTATGACAAATAGTGTGAAGAGCAACGTGTATCACATTAAACGTTGTTTTAATAAGCCTGCCTTCATCCGACCGCATTAACTCTGTTAGTTGCTTTATCTTATTGTTGCTTCACATTTCTCCACAAATCTCTCTTTGCATTGTAATGTCCAGCTTTTTTGGTCCAGTTCTTCCACTTCGAGCACAGAGACTATTCAGACTAAGAAACTCAAAGTGAACCAGAGCTCAGTCTGATTAGAAATGAACGAATGCCATCTGGAAAGATGGGTCAGAGAGCGGTTCGTTGTCCCAGACTACGGTCTGACTAACCGGGGAAACAAACTTGGTTCAGTTTAAGCGAACCAAATGTGTGCAGTGTGTATACACCCTGACAGTTTTTAAAGACGAAAGCTTGAATTTTATTTACGTGGACTTTTGATTGGAAGTGCCCGGTGTGAACGTAGCATCAGTGGGACAGGGCAACATCTGATCTCTCTGTGCATTTGTTTGCCCATAATGCATCTCTTCAATGAAATAAACATACTGGGTGAGGCATTCATTTCTCTGCTTTAGCTGCTTGTTTGTGCTGCAAGTCATTTCCAGTAATATGTGTGTGTGTGTGTGAGTGAAAGATCAGAAAACAGAGGACGGAAATACTGAGAGATGTTTTGAAATCCTCAAACGTGTGAAGCTCTCCTGTACTCCCTTCACTCTAGCAGTTGTTAACAGGTTATTATGGCTGTAATGAAAGGCAGAAATGAATCTCAGCAATGTGCCTAAAAAAGCCATTTAACTTGATAATGAGCAGTCTGTATACCAACATAAATAAACCTCTGAAGATTTCCTCCAGTGTGCCAACAACGGAATCTTTCTTTTTTATCTCTGCCATCCATGAGAGACATGTAAATCAGCAGCGGGACCCAAAAAGACCCGCTGTGGCACTTGTGAAATCTCTCCGGAGGAGAATACCTGTGCTTGGACCTTAGACTTCAAAAGGATGCTGCTTGTAAAAACTTTCCACGACAGAGAGTAAAAAACATTCCCATTAAAAGCCACCAGGCTTTTGAAGCTTCTCTTCACAAAGAGCTGAGGTGAAGAGGTCGAAACAAAAGAGGCAGGTATTTTTAAAAACGCTGGCCTGAGGAGAAATTAGTCAGCGCGGGGTGAAAACTCATTTAACATCATCCAGCTGCTGAGTGGATCCGCTTTGCACCTTCTCAGAGCAGCTCGGGCAGCTTCCTATTAACTTCAATTACCAGAGTGAGCTATTTATTATATCATGGGAATTTTTTCATTTGAATTTAAAGGTGTAAAGAGATTAAAAGAAGCTGTTAATTGCTGTTTGTCACTGTTTGCTGTCTGACACATGCCTGAACTGAC
Organism: Oryzias curvinotus; assembly: GCA_023969325.1. Taxonomy (NCBI): domain Eukaryota; kingdom Metazoa; phylum Chordata; class Actinopteri; order Beloniformes; family Adrianichthyidae; genus Oryzias; species Oryzias curvinotus. The sequence goes on from CM043722.1 coordinate 32,297,454, forward strand.
TAATGACTTTAAGTTGCTGCTTTACAGTCTGGTTCTGTAACTCCTCCAACAGCACTGCACATGTCAGAGACATAATAGGATGATTAAAGTGTGCTTGAACTGATGTGAACTCTCAGAGCTTGTCTTTGACAATGCATGAGGGGAAACCTGATGTTGGACCATACTTTGGAGGTTTTTTTTTTTTTTTTTTTTTTTTAGGACGGCCTGATGGCTTGTCACTTTAGTTCTCTGCTATCCATACAAATGATTGGCTACAATGGAGTCAGTAGACAGGAAAGTCTGGCCTCTTTTTCATTCACATACGCAAAATCTAACAACCACGCAGTACAATCAGCCGCACAATGGCACCACGCAGCCTTTAGCGGGCTTCTAAATCGCTGATCATGAAGGTCCCCAACTCCAGTCACCACCACAAGAACCAAATTATCTTTGTTCAGAGAGAAATTGTCCATTTATTGCGTGAATGTTGCCCAGGGACCGAAACCTTAATGACAAAAGGGTGATGGGAATGTCGAGCGTTAAAAAGCCTGAATAAATCTAACGCTTCTCGGGGGATTCTTTGTTTCCCACTTATTCTATGGTGGTCTTCCTTCTAGCTTTTTTTTTTTCTCATTTTCAATTTCACAGGAGAATAGAAATATCAAAAGTATTACTCTGGAGTGAGAAGTAGCTAATGTAACCGCATCTTTTAGCCATTCCAAATGTGATGCGTGAGCGTGGGGGAGAAAGAAGGCCTCTGTGTGTTTTAATGCGCATGCATACTTTATGGTAACATGTCCTTTTGTGGAGCACATCAACCTTTCATGCACGAAAAACCACAGTGAGATGAGAAATGTCTTCCGTGCACTGGCAGGCTGCACAGAGTATCATTGAACACTGGGGTACAAGCTGAGAATCTCATGCTCAGCTGATATGCATCTCATGAAAGAAGCAGCGTTCGTCATTTTCCTTCTGCTCTGCGTCCCTCTTTCCCTCCCCAGCTCTGTGGCTGTGGTGTCACAGCAGTGCGCGGGCTGAGAATAATTGCAGGACGGGGTCTGATAAACGCGACTTGATGAATTAGTCTCGCTTACAGAGGGAGAACAATATCTGGTGAAACAGAGGGTGAGCCAAGGGAGAGATATCTGCCTCCAGTCAGTGGGAGTGCAAAGGGCTGTAGATCAAGGCTGAGTGTGAGCAGAATCCCCCCCGAAAAAAAAAAAAAAAAATAAGGGCAGGCCCCCCCACACTCTACAAACAACCCAATACAATATTACAGTTAGAGGGCAACCATGTAGAAATCAAACTGATTGATTTTGCACAAGTGACTGAGTCTATACACAAAAACATTGGAGTGCTCGTACCCCGGTGTGTGCTCTCTGTCATCCCAACTACTAACTTATTCATTTGAAGGTACCGAGCAGGGGCCGGGAAACCACATGCAATATGCTCATGCTGCTCAGGGCCACAGATTTCTATTGATAGCGTGGGTAGCATCCATCTTCCTAAAGTCCAGCAAAGGTCAGAAACAGCATAACTCAGGAGAAAGTTTGCATTGGATTCTGGTCTGTATTCTGCACGCTCACTGTCAACCATCCCCACCACGGAGGCTGAATGTGCTACTGTGACACTTGCTCAGCCATCTGCACACGCAGGGGAGCTGAAGATGGCTGTCTTGTAAATCTGCTATGGTGAGGACGGAGGTGACGGTGGAAGCGTTGTTTCACACTCAATAAAAGTGGCCCTTTGGTGCTTGTAAGAACAGCAATCTGCAACCAATTCCTGAGGAGAGCCTCCCACCCAGAGAAGACACCAGGTATCATGAGCCCAGCCCCTTCTCATAGTTTCAGTCTGGATAAATCCTAAAACAGTAATCTGGCAGGAGCAAACTTAACTATCAGATGGATGAAGAAAGATGTGGCACCTGTGCACAGCACAAAGCAAGAAAAATGTATTTTTTCTACCGTTTTGTCTCACAGATATGTTAACTTCTTTTTTTCACGTGTTCATCACATTTGTAAAAGAACTAAATAAACATAAAACATCCTGAATCTGCAGGAGAAGCTGCTTAAATCTCTGTCCTACTTAATTAGCTTTTCAAATCATTTGTGCTAATATAAATTCCCTTGCATTACTATTTTTATCTATTTGTCAGCTATCTAAAATGTGTAAATGAGACGCTGTTTAGAGCAATTACTTCACCCAGCCGCTTCACCATACGCCAAACAGATGATGAAAATATGCTTCTCACACAATGGCGTTTAATTAGTGCTCAGTCCATCTATTCCAACAATTATTATCCTCAAAACACTGTCTATTGTCTTTGATTTTCCATGTAATGCATCCCAGCAGCACCCCTGATTCAAGCAGCTTCTTTTCATTACATTATTACAGTCCCGGCCAGAACATGTCTATAAAAGGAAGAGAAGTGTGTGTTTTTTGGTGTGGATATTGAAGGAGCCAAGCAGCAGCCTTTATGTCCTGGGCTCTCTTAGATTGCCAGCGTTCCTTCGGGGATAATCCATGTTGTGAAATTGAAGTGAGGTGCTGGAATATCAATTCTTTTTTTCCCTGCTGAGAGAATAAAAAAAAAAAAAAAAAGAAGAAGAAGAAGAAAAAAAGAAACGAGACTTGACAGCTTGGTAGATTTGAACTCGTTGGAGCAATCTAAACATCAAGATGACAATACAGCAGGACTGCAGGTGAGTTAAAGCCAGGCAGGAGATGAGTCTCCACTGCAGAGGATGCTGTTGCAACCTAGATGTTGATTATCCCTTGTTTAAAGAAAAAGTCATCTGAATAGAAGATAGAATCAGAAGATTTGGGCAAGAACTAGAAATGAGGTAATTCTGCTGCAGCTTTAAGCTTCCATTAAAAAAAAAAAAAGTGTGTTTAATCCTTATATAAAACCCAGAGGTAAAATTCTGTTTAAATCCCTGCATCTGATATGAGTTTTGCACTCATCTTTTCAAATAAGTGACGGGTTTAATTTTAATCATGTGCAGCTTCAGACTTTTTAATTACTCCTTTATATGACACTTATTAAAGCTCAATTTTAGTTTCTAACATAAACATATGTTATGTTTTTTTTTAAAGACTTTTGACATTTTTTAGACATATTTTCTTTAAGTTTAATACACATGAAAGCCAGGATGTTTGCACGTGTGCTGTTTTTTTTCCTGATAACGAGTTAACAAGTAAAATAAAATGTACTTTCTTAAGCGTTTGTTATGGAAACATTGCTCCTCATCTTTCCTGCAGCATCAATCCTCTGCAATTCTCAGAAAGCAAAAATGTCAAATGCTGCAGAATCTGCTCAGTGTTCTGCTTCGACACACACTTCCAAAGCCACAATAATAATTTCATGAAGCTCCTCCATGACAGAGAGTCACTAAACACATCTGTGTCTGCTCAAGATCAAAGCAAGGAAAGTACTTAGCCAAAGGTTCAACTGGTGTGACCCTGTCCGCGAGGAAGGCGGAGGCAAAGGCAAAGCAACAAAACCCAGCCATTTGCTTTATAAAAATAACCCAAAGTGAAAGGAAGTGATTTGGGAAAGCAAAGCTGATTCAGCTGCAGTTTAAACAACACCTCGAGGTCAGACGGTTTGTTGTTTAACATCAAATCTGGCTCCCCACCACAACATTTCATGTTGCTCCTGGCCAATAGAGTGCAGAGGTATGCATGATCTGAGATAAGTGCTGCTCTCCAGACAAGGTCAACGGAAAACAAAGATCGTAAGAGTCACTTCTTGGCTCGTGCAGGAATGTGTATGAAGACTGCAGGAATCCTGGGAGCCACAGGAAGTGGCTATCACCAGTGACAATAACTTTATCAACCCTAAAAGAATGCCGTGGTTGTGTCTATTGCAAGAATCACCAATCAAAACTTGTGTGATTTGGTTTCAATAACTCAAATCCTCACATTTCAATGATCGCTCTGTTACTCACTATTTTGGACACAGAAGAAAAAAGGAAAAAGATGAAGGATAAAAAGGTGGATTTTCCTGTCTGACGGATTAGCAGATAGTTATTCGGTTTCGACCACAATACAGTTAAACATTCTTTCTCATTTTCATTTTGCCAAATGTCGGATGCACAGAATCGCTTATGCGCTCGGAGAAGCTCTTTGCCTGGAGGTTAAGTCCAATCCGACCTGCAGTGATCAACAGAACAAATCCTTGATAGCAGACAGGTGGTGGATGGATTTTAGTTCTCTATGTGCCTTCTTGGGTTTTAAACTTTTTTTTTTCTCCACCCCCTCTTTCCCTTTTAAAAAAAAGGATTGTTCTAAAGATTAAAATCAAGTCTTGACAGGAAGGCTGAGCTGAACGAAATAAAGAGGCAGGGCATTTTAGCTCCAAAATTAGCGTTTTATTCCGATGGCTGGGGTCAGAGTTTTATAACTTGTTATTCAGTACACATGGTCATCCACAAGGCTTAAGTCCAAAACCTTTCTCAGTCTTAAAGCTGATTCAGTAATTAGTGCCTGTTATCCCACCCCCACCCCACCTTTTTTGGTACAAATTGAACATTTGTGCTGACAAAGTCACTAATTTTCCAGTTTTTTTTATGTAACTTTTTTTATATATTTATTTTTATACAAAAAAACTCTTAACTTCTACACATTTAATGTCACCCAGGTTTTAATTTTTTTCTTCCACTTTGCAAATAAATTTGGGAAACAACATTTTTTTTTGTTCAATTTTTGTTGTCATGAAAAGATAAAAACATGCAAAAAACTTTGAATTTGTAGTCCAAATTATACATTTACAAGCTTGGAACTTTTTGCACTTTTTCATTTTACTACATCAAAAAAAAAAAAAAAAATTAAAAGGGGAAAAAAAAACATTATGTACACACATCTTTTTACAATAAAGTAAAACTTGAAAATATCAGATGATGACTAAGGCAAATGAAGTGTACATAGACCAAAAGTTATTTGTCGGTTCTGTGAAATACTACATCACTTCAAGGGAAGAAAATAAAAAAATAAAGAAAGAATCAGCTAAAAAGTATGAATCATAACTCCCTTTTTCTGCAACCAGCTGCATAATTTTTAGTGAGTAAGTCTAACGTCTAGCATACTGTACAGTGCTGTTCTTGATTTTTTTTTTATCATTCAAACTGAGATGTTCCATCATTCCTTTGCTTAGGTGATTTATTTAAATAATCTTCAACAAACAGGAGCGTTGTGTCACCAAAAAGAAAAAGAAAAAAAAATACAAAGAGATAAAAAAAAAAGTGTGTTACATAATTTCTTTGAAATCACTCCAAAAGTCAGTACCATTAAAGCCTTGAACATACAACTAATCGATTTGATCAGGAAAAACAAAGAAAATGAAAAATAAATGTACAAAAAGGCACATTATATCCCAGTGCTTCTGTACTGTGAAATTCAAGTGTAACTGAGCGCATTCATTACAGACAATCTGAGGGTGACAGTCCATCAGTGTTCCGTCTCACCTCCTCCTCCTCCTCATCTGGACCACAGCCTATGCCTAAGCTTTCAACAAGCATATGATGCGTAGACTACAACAATAAGCCTAGGTTGGTTGTTTTAGAAAAAAATTCTGGATCAATTTTTTTTAGATTTTTGTATCTTTAGAGTCACAGTTCTGCCGTTCTCATGGGGAGTATCAGAAGCTGTCCGTGTCCTTCAGCAGGAAATACTTCCTTTTCTTTATCTTTTCATCCTTCCAGGTGTGGCTCCTTTGTCTTAGTCATCGCTTCCACCGTACATGTCTGCCAGTTTTCTGAAGCGAGGGCCCCAGTCGTTGAGATAATCGTAGTCCTGGTCGCCCCCGCTGCTAGAGGAGTTGAGCGAACTTAGGGAACCGGCTGTGGAGCCGCTGCCCTCGTAATCGAACACTAGCAGGGAGTCGTAGGGGGGAGCAGTGGGGTCATTGTCTGCCGCCTTCAGTCCCTGGAAATAAAACAACGGTTAGATGAGACGATTCAGCCACACTGCGGTCTGCACACAGACGCTGCTGCCAACGAGGAGCTGGCCACATAAACACTGCTGCCTCACACCTGCTGCTTCGCACAAAAAAGCTCATCTATCCTAAAACCTGTCAACAGGGCTCCCTGCGTTTATTCTGGAAATCCGCTTCTTGTCTCGATTAATCAAGTTTTAGTTCCTATCGCTTTCCTGCTTTACTTAGATCCTCCTTTCTAGGATGACTTAGCAAATGTGTGATTAAAAACCAAAGTCAGAGCCTTTCCTTGACCCCTTTTCTAATTCAATTTTCAAAGAAAATCAAAGGATTAATAGCATTTCAGGGAAAAGAGGCGGCGGAGTGCGAGGTGGAATTAGTTTACTCATATAAAATATGAAAATTTGACCCCAATAATTGCTTTGTAAGCAGTGCGGCATCCTAAACACTCAAGCTAAGAAATGCAGAAATTCAAGAGCTAAAACAGAGGTGATAAAAAAAAATGTCCTGGGGCATTAAATGTCTGATTGGTCAAACAGCTTCTTTAAATGCCTGGAAGCATCTCTTCCTTCAGTGCCAGCTGGAACTGAACCCCATGCCCTCTCTTGACTCGCACAGACAGTACAACTTTGATATTTGTCATGTGTCCTCTAACTGAAAATACCTTTAATATTTCATCCCTGTGTGGCTGTATGTGGTAGAAGCCGGCACTGAGCTGGGCCCAGGCTGGGCTGGGATGGTGGGACGCGTGTACTGCCACGCATGCGTATCTCCGTCTTATCTTAAGTCTCGTGGTGCTGGTGGGGGTGGTTCTATTTTGAAGACTGCACTTGACATTCCCAGAAATCCTCATAGCGTGGCAAGAGGTCCTTATGGATTCCTATTGATTTCCAGCCTCATTCTCTTTTAGGACTCAGAAAACACCTTATGAGTTGAGTTTGGTCATGAACCAATTTTGGATACAGGCCTGGTTTTCTTCTCTTTTATTGCTACATGCTAGGACAGCAAACAAATAATACATGAATTAAAAAAAGCCAAGAAGAAAAACACGGAGAAGTGAGAGCTCTGCTCATCGGGAACTCGTCAAAGATTTATTGCTTCCTCTCTGCCGCCACAATCATGTTGGATAGCTCTCAAATAAAAAGATGAATTGAATTAAAGTGGCTGAGCACTTAGCCATTATTTTCCACTTGTTAGCATTTGTTAAGTATTTGCTCAGGGCTGCAGGGCTGATAATTTCAGAGAAATATGACAGATGGATCATTTATTACAATACAATATTCCTAATAACTCTGCTGGTTATAGGCTGTTCCATCTACAAGCAAAGGCCCACCGGCTGTATCATAATGTCGGTCAATTGCTGAACTGCTTACTTAATTTCATTACAAGAGTTGGCCTCTCTAATCGAAAGCATAGATAGTTAACTGTTCTCCATGTTTGGAGTCACTTTGTCCCGCTGATAACAAAAGGACGAGTGATCAAATCCGCTGCTATCTCAGCTCCCGAATAATATTCAAGGGAAAGAAAGGAGCCACTATACCCAACACTGAAACTAATCACTTCAGCTGTGTAAGCCTGTGCCCACCTGTGAACGACAGTGACCACGGCAAGGTGCTGCTAATACATGTACCCCCCTGTGTGAGAAAAGAAGTTCACAAATAAACTTCATTTATCTGATTAAAGTCCTTCTGCTTTCTGCATGATTGATTGTTTTGTTTTTTTAACTAAATTATTCAATTCAGGAACCCCCGCCCCCCACATCTTTAGGATTGAGATGTGGCACCATTCCCTCCCCCCACTCTTATCCGTCTCTTCCCCGCATTTAACAAAAAGCCTGATCAACAAGGCTGGATTCTGGCTCCATGTGTTCACTGGACAAACAAATACTGATCCTTCACATTAAAGTCCCACTCTGATCCTCCTCTGATCTATCTGAAAAGCATTCCCAGGGGTTTTCTAATCATGACTATGCCAGTTTTAACCCAAAACTGTGTCGTTTTCTGGCAGGAGTTGATTAGAAATTCACCTCTAAGTCATAAGCCAGGGCTTGCCCCCCCCCCAACACACTTTACCTGTTGCTGACAGCTCTCTGGTTGCACCAGTTAGCTTACGGCCCTTACACCCTTCACCTAACATTACACGTGCAACAAAAATGGCGAGCATTATTAAAGTCCAGTTTTGAGCCAGATGGCAACTTGGACGAGGCAAACCGAGACGTACATGGATCTATTTGTTTACAAGTGAAGGCATCAGAATAGGAGCTTGTGGCCCCCCAGTGTTTGATTCATGTGACAGATGTGATCTTTTTCAAAGAGCTCTTTTTTTTCATCTGGTCCTGATTCACATTGATTGGAATGAAGAAATACAACAAATATGCAATTTTGAGCTTCATTTTCTTAAAACATGTCCTCCATCATCCAAAAAAATCCCACAAGAACATGTTAAAACCCCAAGTTTCATCAGAGTGGGTCTTTTGAACTACAAACTTCCCCTGGATTTGGAGTGTTTTCCAGGTCGGGAGGCTTCGAAAAATCTCAAAGATTTCATCATAATGACAAGTAAAAGTAAACCACATGAAGGATGATGAACAATTTTCAAGCCATTCTCTTCCACACACTCCAAATTATTAAATTTCACTCCATATCAGCTGTTAGGACAAGTGTATTAGGTGTAATCATGAGTCACGGTGAAAGAGAATGGATGGTGCCAGGGTAAAGGGATCTGGGAAATAGATGGCTGGGCAGCAGAGCTGAAAGAGCAAGCTCTAATCTAAAAACATGGGTGCCATCCAAAAACTAGGAGCGAACTCCATTTGTAATGCTGTGAAACTCTTGTCTGTTGGAGCTTGTGAAAAATATATGACTGCTCTTTTCATTTCACATTCTCCCTTCATGCTGAAGTCAATGATGGCCTGAGGCAAACCAGAGCACTCAGAGCAGTGCACGCTGATAGAAAGCTAAAGTATTCCTTCTCTCATCTTCTATTTCTATGCTGACACATCTATATCTCCACTTTGGCACAAAGGAGGGGGGTAACAATTATATCTCAGCGAGTTAGCGTCATGTACATAGTGGGCTTTGTACCAGTCAAAGCGGATATATGTGAAATTAGAAAAGTTTTTTAAAAGTCTACAGTGAAAAGATGAGAAGTATTTTGATCAATAATTGAATTTTAAGTGTTTTCTCTATCTCAAAGATAATAATAACTCAGTAATAGGAAACAAAGTCGTTGTTTGGAAACAAATTCATTATTCGAGCAGCGTCGGACTTTAGTAATCAAACTGATATTGTGCCATAAGCTTGTCATTTGATGTAACTGGAGGATGGAAATTTTACCTCGTTGATGAAATCTCCAATGTCTCCAGGATGGGGTGCTGCTGACCTCATGGGATACTGAGGCTCGGGGTGGAGGGGTCTCTCGTCTAGACGGCGGATTCCCACCGGCTTGATGGCATCGGGCTCTAACGTGTCTGGCTGCTGAAGCTGACTCAGATCGTAATCCTGGAGAACACATAGACAGATGGGACTTAGCTGAGCAGCATGACAAGACCCCAAACCAAGTGTGTTGATTTAAATTAATAAGCACACTCTGTGCTGTAAAGAGGACAACGTTACACTCAAGGGAGAGGAAGATTTTTTTTTTATGCACAACCAAGAGGGAAACTTTACTCTTTTTTTTTGTCTGTGAAGAAAGAGATTAGAGACAACTTGACACATAAAGAACCAGTTCTGAGGACCACAACGTACGCCGCAGAGAGTCTGTGCTTGTGGCGTTTGCTGCAGGAAGGATGTGCAGGCCACTGTTTTCCTCTAATCAATGCCCAGACACGGGATGCTGGATATACATAAGCCATTGCTAATCCTATTAACATTACCAAGGCAACCTGGATGGCTCGTAGTTTGTGCAAAGTCATGGGCAGCGGACGAGAAGGAGAAAGAGGGAAGAGAGGAAGGGGGCTCGTAGAGGAAGAAGCTGTGGTAAAGAGCAGAGCAGTTGAGCTGAATGACTGCATGGTATCAGGGAGACGGCAGAATGATAGAGATAATGCCATTTGAGAATCAGAGTGTGAGCCTAATAAGCGTGCATGATGGATTGTCTATCCTTAAGAGATTTGTGGTAATCCATCCATCTCTAATATCCCCCTTCAAAATTGTCTTTGCTCAGTTGCACATGTACCTTCACACTTAGACAGTCCTGGGGGGAAAAGATAGGAAAAAAAGACAGAGCTATAGAATGTGGAATATGAGAAAGAACACATAAAAATGCATATAAATCCTTGGATGAAACTTAAACTGCCCAAGTGTCATAAATCACACTGGCACATTTTCAAAACACTAAACATTTACTGTAAGCTTACTTTGAATTTTAATATATTTTCAGATGAAAGTGTCTTAAAGTTACCTGCGTAAGGTAAATAGCTATCAAAAATGGTTCTTCATTCATCTGATAGAGTCTGATAGAAACTTACCCCTCTTTTCCCAGCCCCTTTAACCAGCTCATCTAAGGTCAGTCAAGCCAAGGAAGTATCTCTTCAGCTAGCCACTGGGTGTGTGATGAAGCCTCTTCCCAGCAGACCCCATCCTAAGGAGCCCCACTAGAAGAAGTCTGTGGGACTTCCTGACCCAAACTTCCTCAGTTCTTGACCACTTCAAAAGCCTTTTTGAAACACAAACTCCTACACCGTCAACAAGGCTTTCCTTCTGGGAATACAAATTTCAGCAGCTTGAAGTCGTGACCTTTCCTTTGTAGCCACCTCATAGTTTAAGACGATAGGTGAGAGCTGGGATGTTGATCGATTGGCTAATTGGCAGCTTTGTCTTTCTGCTCAGCTTTCCTCTCACCACAACAGACTGATACAGCGCACATCTCTGCGGATGCTGCTCAGATTCATCTGTCAATCGCATCTTCGTTTCCACCTCAGCTGTGAGTGATGCTTAATGCTGCTTCATACTCAGAGAGGAGCAAGACGCATGGCTGTGAGACAAAGAAGGGGGGGGGGGATCTGTGGCACAAATGGCTGCTTGGAGTTGATGGAAGAGGAGAAAAAAAGTCTAAAACGGAGGAAGAAGATTTGCTCCTACGGAGCAATTTCTAAAGAAAAGAGAGAAAGTCATTGGAGGTGTCCATCAGATCCAGATTGGATCATGTCGTTTAGCCTCGCTTTGATCAGCTTGCACTCGAGCTTCTGCGTTCACCACTTCACAATGATCGACGGAGTCAGAAGTTTGCTTGAAGTCGACTAACTCCCATGCAGCTGCAGTATGTTTAAAAGCTGGTTTAGTCCAGAAGTCCTACTAAACAGTCAGGTCATATTTCCTGGCGCAATACTGAGGGATTCATTGTGATTTTCTTTTTCGTATAAACACACATGGAGACTTTTATCTCAATCAAGTCGCTCACTTAACAAAAGGGTATTTTAATTTTGTTTGATTAGACTTGTTGTATTCTTAAATCTCAGTCAATCACTTTGTCATTTTTATTAACTAGGTTTTTGTGTGTTGTACAGTTACATCAGGAAATAGAGAACTACTATCTGCACTGGTGTCCCAAGTCACCTGAAAAAAGATGATGTGCCCTTAACCTGGGATTGTCTTAATCCAAATCAAAACTTCGGGTCAGAGCGGTCAAACAAATAACTCCAATTAACAACCTGCTATCGTCTGTCAATTTAGAGCCTCTCTTAGTTTTAAACGAGTGCTTTTGTCTCCACTGAATGTCACCCTTTAGCTGCCTATGTGGCAAATTGCCTTCTTAATTTAATCGGGCGTGTTAGCAGCGGAGCACAATAAGACAAACGGTTGTAGCAATGGAACCGCTGCAAATTCAACCATTGAGAACAGGGAGAAAGATAAATAAATACATACAGATTTTATAAAGCCTGAGTGCAGTTTTAAAGTCACCATTAAAAAAAAGCTTGACTATAATAAACCAAAATCATTTTTCTAAGCTGCTATGATGAGACGTCCTCCTTTCGCTTGTCGTGACAAAAACATTTGCTGAAACATGTTTGATTTGTTTCACTTGTCTACTTGAAAGAACAAACAACCCAGAGCCTGTTTTCAAAGTGTGCCTCCAAGGCCGTCCTCTCAAAGGTAAATATGAATCAAATTATTCTGCAGTCATTTTTAAAAGGAATATGACTCATTTCTGTCCAACATCCCCCCCCCTCTCTCTCACTAGCAGATTTGTTGACATCAGTTTTTGCTGTGTCCGGAGAGAGCAGGCTGATCAGCTGTCTGCTTTTGATTAAACAAGGGCTTCACAAACCAATACAAGCCAGGGCAATGACAGCAGTGGCTAAAATCATATACTCTGAGAGCACCCATTGGTCTGACACTTCAATTTCCTCCCCAGCGGGAGATAGGGAGAACAGAGGTAGGCATTATAAAGACCACATCACTGAGAAAATCAGGTCTATTTTTTACCCAACACTGACTCTCCAGACAAGAGCATTTTCTCCAGGCGCCCTGCCCTTTCCAGGACCAGTCACAACGGAAGCTGGTTTTCCCTCAATAAATTGTTGCACCCATTCATTTGCCTTTGAGAGGTGTTATAACACGCAACCGTTTCCCTCTAAACATGTTCTGGTTCACAGGTTTGTGCATTTTACGTGTGTGTTCACACAAATGGGTGCTTTCCCTCCTGCCTAATCAGTGGCAGATGTGTAATGGCTTTGCAGTCATATTGTTACCTTAGACAGGGCTTCATTATTTCACCACAGCAGATGTCTGTCTCTATACGACATCGGCTCACCAATTACAAGTCTCCGAGGCTAATTTGGCTCTGTGCTGGGTCAGGCTGGGGTCTCCCGCACACTTCTGCTGTATCTAAGCCAACCAAGCACTTCATTCAGCTGCAAAAAAAAGGTCCATTTTGTACATTACTGCTGTTTTTCATGAAATGATTCCAGTCTGCAGACAAGGGTTATTAGGACAATTGAATTCTGTGTGCCTGATCAGCTCAGGAGGATGCAGAGATTGAACAATGCTGGTGTTTGCTGTTTTTCCTTGAGTTGCTTCAAATTAAGAAAAGCAGCTAACAGTTTCTTTTAAATAAACATTTCCAATATTTCCTGAAGCGGTTGGATCCAAATATCTTTGCCTTATTGATCCCAGCTTTTGATTTTCATCTGCTTTTCATAAGATAAGCTCCGTAATGCATCACATCTGCAGTAAAAGCTGCCCCTCTGTACATTGCGAATGACTTTATATTTTTGAGCAGCTTTGTGAACTGAATCAACTCAGAAAGTTTGCAAATGTATACTTGCAAAACCAATTTAAGCCCTTCTTGTTTTTCTTATGAAGCTTCAGCCAAACGGCTGCTGCTTTTGCGCTGCATGAATGTGAAGTGAATGTTCCTGCACTACACAAAGAACCCAGACTTTATTACTTTCACCTTTTCAAAGAGATCTTATAGCTTTGCGTTTGGCAGACTTCTCCTCCATCAAATAACACAAAGAAAATGTGACTTTAAATTTCTTCCAATCCACATTTCCTTCACTTTTATGGTCAAACACATCAAGCTATGCAAAAAATCTTTAACTAACAAAAGGAAACGTAAGATTTAACATCAGAACATTTTCTCTCATCCTGACACATTTAGCCTAAAAAATGAAAGTTTGATTAAAAAAGAAAGAATTTTCCAGATTTGTCCGTCACTCCCACAAAATTGGAACACATATGTTTTTAAATCACAAATAAATCTGTTTTATATTTCACTAAATACTAATATGTCAGCCAAATAAACAAACATGTCTGTAGAAGTTGCCGTTTTCTAAGCGGAAATGTTTGTTCCTTCTTCTTCCTAACATCGGTGCTGGTCAAGGACACCTTAATGTGTTGAAACCGGTTTTCAGATCAATCAAAATGATATCAGAGCAGTGTGTTGACCGCATGATTCCTACCTGATCCTCCTCTCCTCCACCTTCTTCATCATACTTGAGGATGTTGTCTCTCACATCATCCTCAGGATCGATAAGAAGCTGCTTGGCCTGTCGCTCTTTGTCCCGGCGCTTCATCCACACCACAAACATCAGCACGAGAACTGAATAGGAGACAAAAGGGTTCACGTAAAAAAAAAGGAAACTAATGTTGTGGATTTAAAGACCCGCTCACGAGGAAGTGTTGCCAGTGGTCTTTTAATTATGATTATGCCATTTTTAGGCAAAATTAAAAAACCTGGGTCTTTTTGTAGGACATAGCTTCTGCAGAGTGGCAGGGGTTCATTTGAAATTTAACCGAGTTGTGGGAGGGACCGTTGGCACGGATTAAGCCCGCCTTCATTTCCCATCATCCCTTGTTTACACCCTCAGTGCACTTTTAATTCTAATTTTCTTTACATATGTCCTCCATAATGAGAAAATGCTACAAATATGTCTAAAACATGATTTTTTTTTGTAAATGGTCTATAGATGTATATCTGGTCAAATGTGCTGCAGCCTGATCAATTACATCTTCCTGCTGATCCCATATTAATCTATGAATTCGACTGACGGTCGTCTGTATAATCCCTGTGTGTGATCGCGTGCTGTTTGAGCACTCACTGAGCAGAAGGATGATGCAGAGCAGGATGGATATGATGGCGCCTGTGCCCAGACCGGCCGCCCTGATGTGCTGCTGGTCTGTGCAGTCTCCGTTGATGTCACACTGGCACACCTTAATCCTCAGGTAAGACGTGTTGGACATTGGCAGGTTGCCTGAGTCTGTGATTATGATGGGGATCTCATAGATGCCGCTTTCGAGGAAGCCAATCCTCAGGCTCATCTGAGCGTAGTCACCTGCAAGAACGAGATGTTGATCCATCACAACTCCACTCAAGAAATGCATTCGGAGTATTAAATCAAAGTATGAGGCACCTTTGCGTCATTTTAAACCAAATAACCCTGTTTTGATGGTTTTACATCTAAAGTGAGAACATCTGCTAACAGTATGGTAACTCTTCCGTTATAAACATGCAAGCATCATAAGTCACTACCTGGAAGTTGCCTCATCACATCTAACTGAAACCTAATTAGGATTTGAAGCTTATAAATCTCCTGCATACCTTCTGAAAATGCTGCTTGGGCTAAATTCCCAGCTGCCATAATCCATCATCCCATTATGATGGAGTTCCAAACCCCCAAAGGCTAAAAAAATTAAACATTAGTTCTTACTTTATTATCATCTTTTGCTCTACCCCTTTTCACACACCTGCTTCAACATAAAGTTAATAATCGACTAAAATCTAGTATCAGTTTTCAAAATATACTTAATTGTGATCATTATTTTCTGATAATAGTCAATAGATGATAGTTATTGTTTTTCTCCCACTTGGCAAAATGAAAGAGAAAGGTCATGCAGCTGAATCATCATCTCTCATCATCTCGGCAACTGCAATACAAGATTAGCTTAATCCCATTAGCAGAGGTTTTTGATGCAGGACAAATGTCCCAGATCAAACTAGGCTTTATTAATGGGATATTTGGTTTTGCATCTCACCGCTGATTCTGGTTATGGTCCAGTTTCTCCTCACATCTGAGGGCTTATGAGCCAACTCAAAAGCAAAGGGCCCGGCGTTCGGGATTAGATCCCCATCGAGAGCTGTGATGTTGATGGCGTTCGGCTCTGGCTTTTCACATATCTCTACTTCGTGAGGGAACACTTTAGGTGCGTTGTCGTTGATGTCCAGCAGGTAGATCTGGAGAGTACCTGTTCCACTTGCAGCTGGTTTACCTGTTCGGATCATAAAGTGACATCATTCAGACTTAACGTGTACATTCATTAAAAAACTGCAAAACTTATACAGTTATATATTTTTTGCTATCACTATACAGAAAAATATAGATTAATCTGATTTGTATGGGTCTTGAAATTGTTTAGTAAAAGCCCAGTGTAAACTACAAATTGTTTTAAGAGTTTGAATTTAAGGAAGCAAGGAGATGGAAAGAATAACTGAACATTAGGTGTGTGTGTTCCTGTAGAACGTCTTCCTGACGAAAGACGCGATAGGAATACTAAAGCAGATGAACAGAGCCCACTGTCGCTCCTCTCAGGCTCCTCTATGTATTCACTCAGCTAAGCTTTTTTTTTTTTTAGTCTTTCAGTCCATCCTCAAAGGAGCTAGTCATCCAATCCTGACCCACTAATGCAGAGAAACCTCTTCATTGGGGGAGTTTTTAAGCCTTTTGGCCCAAGTATTACCCCAAAGAACAGGGTAAACCTGCACACAGGTTAATCCCACCAAAGCAGAAAGAAGGTGAAAGCATCCGTGTGCTGGATGATTCAACGAGTGCCAGAGCGTTAACCTTTAACTTAAGGTGGTCAGTGTTCCAGACAAGTGCCAGGTACATGGTTTTGCTTCCATCTTAAAGGACCTCAATGTGGCTGTAAATGAGGCAGATTTTTCAGTAGTTCTCGCACACTGGTTTCAAAGGAAAAACATCACTGATGTAGTCAAAGGGATGCCAGGCGCGAGGCTGACCTCTAAGAGGGAGGCTACACTAGGCCTCCTCTGGGCTTATTTCTAAAAAGACGAGCTGTTCCTGAGTCTTTTTACAAGTGTGTTGCAAGAGTCGGAAAAAGAGCGCCGGTGTAACAGTCTGAGTGAAACACCTAGACCATGAAACCAGTGGATTACACAAAAAAAGGATTTTTGGAAACTTCTGTAGCACTCCATTGTTTACATACCATTGTCTAGAGCAACAAATGTCGCGTTGTAATAACTATTCTTCACATGGGGAGACTCCCGGTCCAGAACAGCAATGGTACTGATCCGACCAGTGCGTGGGTCGATCCTGAGCCAGTTGGCTGGATCTGACAGTTTGGAATAACTGTGGAAAAAAAAAAATTAATAATTACTCATTGTTGAATATAATGCTTTAACAGACACTTTCCTTCCTGCTTTAAAGAGAAATTCTGAAGGGCTTAGAAAAGAAATCATCTCCAGATCTACTTTGCAAATATAGGATTTATTTGCTTAGACAGAACAAATATTTCAAACATTATGTGTTTTGCATAATTTTTGAAGTTTTGGAGAGCACTGACACCAGGGACACCAGCATTTGATAAAAATCTGTACACAAAACAATTAAAAAGCCTACAAAAAAATAAAAGGGTTTTTTGAACGGTACTAAAAAGGTATAAACATTTGCTTTAATTCACTCATTTTTACTTAATCCAGTCATAATATATAGATTTGATTTTAATAAGATGTGAACATTTTCATACATTTTTGAGTTTATCCAAGTTTCCACATGGCTGTTCTTCACATATAAAAGATGCATGATTAATCAGTCAAAGATTTCTTTTTTGGCCTCATCATATCTGATTTACCTGATTGATTGGTGCATGAAGACATCCGGATCCTTTGCAGAGAAAGGTACCAAATCCGTCTCTGGCATCACCCCCTCCTCCAGTCGGATGACTTTGGGGTTGGGCTCAAAGTAAGGACTCTCATTGACATCTAACACTTGGATGGAGATAGTGGCCGTTGACTGTCTGGGGGAACTGATGCCTCTAGCCAGGGGAACCTCATTCCTTGCTTCAATCTTGAGTAAATGTGTTTTATTGAGCTCAAAGTCAAGAGGCTGCAATGTAGTAAAAGAGTACATGTAAAGACAGCAGCTTACAAAAAAAAAAACATTCCATTATTTATTATTATCTTTTAGATGGGATGCTTATTTGTGATTTAAAAAAGTGTGAGGTATTCAACCCAACTATTCCAAAAGTGACCCAAGGCCCAAGTGACCCTCTCCAAAAGTCATTTAGTTTTACATGTCATGCATTTTAAATAAATGTAATGAGTTTTTCCAACAACCCTATGGACACAAAAAAAAACAAGTCTCCATTCAGAAATGTCAGACACTTAGTTACTGATGTGTTCTTCTTGTGGAGGATTAAAGAGAAGAAACTATAAAGAGGTTCGTACCTTGACAACCGTTACCAAGCCCTCATTAGTGGTTGGATCAGTGGGCACTGAAAACTTGCCAAGGGGGTCACCCGAGATGATTTTGTAGACAGCATTCCAGGCCGGTGTGTTTGGCTGGTCCTTGTCAGTCACTGATAGGTTGGCCACAATAACATTCACTTGGTTCTCATGCACTCTGCCGAAAAACTGCATGAATAAATCATGAATGCACAGAACAGTGAGCTGTTAGTGATACGGCAGTGGCAGCAAAAACAGAAAAAAGGAGCAAGCTCTGCTTCAAACAGCACAGTAAGACCAATCTTGGGTAAACAGACATCTGAGGTAACTTATCATGTCGTCACGGTCATCTCATTCCCTGTGTCCCCCGATAGTACAACAGTAGCATTACAAATATCAGTGATTCACGAGCACACTAAATGGCTCTTTCCCTCACACATACATCCCTATAGTTGCACATGTCAACATTTAGAGAGGGATATAACACTTCATGCATGGCTGGCAGCTTCTCCAAAAATTGCAGGGTGAGCAGAACAGGGCCAACGGTTGAGTGGATACACTCACACCAGAGGGAAATGAGTGTCCTGGTGGTGCTGTTGTTATTTTAGTCCACTGTGATCTCAGATATAATCTTGTTTCTTACCGCCTCAGCAGTAAATTCCGGCGCATTGTCATTAACATCCGTGACTCTGATGACAGCTGTGGCTGTGTTGGAGAGGCCGTACATGGGGTTGCCCTCCGTGTCAGTGGCCTGAATGATCAGTGTGTACTGAGACACTTTCTAAAGGAGGAGAAGTGGGACAACAGTCAGTTGAATTGCAAGCTTTACAGAGAAGACTTCCCGAGGCTTTTAGACAAAACCGATTTCATCTTAACAAGTGATCCAAACACAAAGCGCTCATGGGACAATGGAGGCAGCGACTACCAGAGCTGCATTGAATGTGTTCAACTTAAATGAAACTAATCTGACCTGTCAACTTTTAAATGAAAGTTATAAATGATGAGATCTTCATAAAAGAAATTGCATTGTTTCTTAGGGCTGGTTTTTGAGTGTGCAAGCTTGAGACATAACACGCTCACAATGAACACCATTAAAAAGATGAAAAATGAATCTTTTCACATTAAAAACCGCTCAGGTGATGGACCAGTGGCTGCGTAATGAGAGTCAGGCCAATTACTTTCAGGGTGGCAACTGGCGGGCATGAAACAGTGGCCCCAGGGTGGGAGTGATTGAGCAGCCATCTCCGCCAGATTGCCTCACAAGAATCGAACCATCTACCTCTAGCTGTATACATCATTTTATCTATTTATTTTCTCAAACAACCGTGCAATCCCAATTAAACGAGGGACTGGCAACATTTACAGCCAGGGGAAAATGAAGGGGAGGAAGATGCAGAAAGAGCTGCCTCCTTACAGAGGCGCAAGCAAAAGTGCAAAGAGGGGAGGACGAGCATTTAGCTGCTCGCTGGTGCACGCTGTCTTATTGTAGGAGTAAATAACTGTAAAATAGCCAAATTCACTTCTCCTGCAGTTCAGAAACTACATTATTTCGCCTAATTTGTTCTCAGACAGTTAGAATATTAGAAACAATGCTCACAGGGTTGTAATAAAAATAAAGGCACACAGAGGCAAACATGTTAGCTTAGAACAAAAGGCATATCGAAATCCCAGAGTTCAATACCTCTCTGTCCAGGCCTGCTGCGACTGTAATGATTCCTCCAGTTTTATTGTTGATGGTGAACATGTTGGGATTTGGGCTTTCCGGACTCTGAGACAAGATCTTGTAACGAAGCATGCCGTTTGCTGTTTTTGGGTCATCTTTGTCAACAGCAGTTACCGTCATAACATAGGTTCCTTTTGGAAACAAAAGCAGAAAATAGGATGCAATTCTTTGATATTGTCAAAAGGTCTGCCATAGTTTTCCTCTATACTTTTGATTGCAAGTCAAAGTTTTCCAGCTGATATATGATATTTTTACATGACTAAAACTAAACTCGTAAACAAGTTATGCCTCATTCACATGCACCCTTACAGGTCAATGCCCGTCCGGGTGATGCTGTTGTATGGTACCCTTATGTCGTACTTTGTTCATTAGCTAGGTGAATGTACTGGCTCCTAACTGACTGCATGCAAATCCTGCACCCATGGGGTGTGCAGGTGATACGTAAAAGCATGTAGGACTCGTCGGATGCACACACAAATTTCACTCTGTTTCATTTCCTAATGTCTAACAACCAGGCTGCTCGCAAAGGGGGCGCTTATCACTTGAACTGCACTAATAGGCCTCGTGTGGAGTGCACAGGTTTATGGAAGGTTAAAAGAATAAATATAAAAGGAAAATTCAGTACTACGTGATTGCGTCACACCTACTTCAACCTTACATGTTGTTTAAATGAAAAAATTTGTTTAAATGTTCCCTATAATTTGTCACACGCAGCAGAAAAAGAAAAGTGCAGCATGAACATTTCTGCTCTACCGAACAGTATCCACATGTAATGGCAGTTGTCACTAAGGCATTAATATATCTGAAACTCGGAAACTGGTCAGACTTGACATGAAACACACAACTTAAGGTTATAGGGATTTAATATTCTGTCTATGTACCCGTCTACATGGTACTACTACAAGGATGGCAATTATTTAGATAAATTGTTTGCTATTTTCTTAGAAATCTATCAAATCCTCTCAAGAATAGAAATTGCAAGAAGACCGGCCGTGAGAACAGACTGCATAACTGAACTAGAACTGTCACTTGCCTAAACTGCATGAAAACGATTGGATTGATTTTCCTAAAGCAGCAATGACAATGACACCATTCTCAGAGTGACATCTGTGCAGTTTGACCTGCCAGGATCCTCTGGCTTCACAGCGTTCCTTACCTGGCTTGGAACCCTCCGGAACGGTACCGTTCCAGATTTGATGGCCAAATTCCGGTCTGTTGTCATTCATGTCAATCACGTTGATGACGATATCAATGGGGTTCTCAACCTGGTTGCCGTTCAGGTCGACTGCATGAGCTCGCAGCTGGAGAAAAAAAAAACAACTTCTCTTTTCAGAAATGTTGTGTAAAAAGTGATGAAAGAACATAAAAATCCAATAATCATCTGTGCTTTCTTGATGTTTCTATTTCTTTTGATACATTTCAGATGATTTCATTTGAAAGGTTCATGGTCATTTTTAGTCTGTTGCTTAACACTTCTCTTTAAAAAAAAAAACAAAAAAAAAACTGTTCGGTTTCTTTTATGAGCAAGATTCTGAAGCATTTCTTCTATTGGCCTCAGCGGTCTATTTGTAGGGACGGAAACCGGGAGGTCGTGGGTTCAAATCCCCAGTCGGGTCATCCAAGAGACCATAAAAATGGGACCCAGTGCTTCCCTGCTTGACACTCAGATTTAAGCAGTTGGACTGTGGGGGTTAAACTACCAAATAGTTCCCAAGCACAGCTGTGACTGCAACTCACTGCTCCCCCAAGGGATAGCTAAAGTATGGAAAAAAAATGTAGCACACCCAGGTGTGTCGCAACAAGTGGGACTTAAATTCCTTAAGCGTTTTATACATTTAAATCATCTAAGGGTGTCCTGGTGTGTCTAGAAGCACGATGTTGGTTTAGAGGGGAATTCTTAAATGGTCTTTGCTTTCCACATGCCTTAAAATAAATCTCTGGGTAAATTTGAAGCCTCCAAATTTTCCAGTTTTGTTGTAGAAGACCAATGTTTTCAAATCTAAGGAGCTGCAAATGTCAAGGTTTTCAAAGAATGAAATGTTACAGAACGATATTAACCAAAATTAATCAGTAATGTTATGACTGACTGATTTATTCTGAAATCCACCAACCCTATATTATTGTCCATTTTTATCTGATTACCTTGAAATGAAGTTGAAACATAGATGTATCAGTTACATGATCCATCCAGAATCAGCCAAATATCAAAATGAGCAGCTCTGTCGTTTATATTCTTTACAAAATGTAGGCAAAACAAGCAAAAGAAACTCAAGATTTGATGTTGTTTATGTTTGCGAGATAGCCCGAACATGTGCAAATGTTCCATTTGATTTTAGCTACAATCTAGCTTTACTTCACTTTGTGGGAAAAGGCATCATTATAAAACCATTCTGACTAAATAGAAAAACCACTGATGCATGAAGCAACTGTGAGCCTGAATGTTTTAATAATGTATCAAACGTAAGATTCACTCAAAATCCTTTAAATTCTCAGACGGATAAGTCAGATTTCCTGGGAGACTCTGGTCTTTATTAAGTCTGAGAAGACTGTTTAGGCTACACATGACCCTTGAACACATGCCAAGTGGCAGGAATGAGCTGGGCTGCCAGGAAGTCTGCTTTATCTGCCCGATAAGGCATGAAGAAAAAACTCTTTGTTAAATTATTAAGAAAGAATGAAGGCTTGTATCTTCTTAGCAGGAGATTCCAACTTACATGGAAGTTGGAGATGTGCTCTCTATCCAGAGGCTTGTTGACCGATAGCTCTCCAGAAATTGGGTCAATGGTAAAGATTCCATTGGGGGGCTGGTCAGCGCCGGGGCCGGTCACACTGTATCTGAGAGAGCGGTTTTTGTCGTGATCTGACCGGATCTGTGGAAAAAAGGATATACAAAGAACCTCTTTTAACTCAAACCTTTACAAAAGAATATTTTAAAAAAAGTCTAATTTTTTAGCATGTAAAATGATATTACTGCCTAAAATAGGGTTGACAAATCAAAAAACAAACTGTACTGAAGCTAAAACTGCATCATCTGCTAAGCCATGTATGTTCAATAATTATGAACTTTCCTGACAGATCTCTCAAATTTGTACCCAGCATTTTGTACGTAAAAGAAAAAGACTGTAGAAAGGTCTATAGTGTATGCTGAAGAGGAATTTAGAGTTGTGTGAAACTTGACCTGTCCCACAGTTGTGCTTTTACAAATCCAAATGTAAAAAGATAGTTTAAAAAAAAAAAGAAGTATTCTTGGTCAAATAAGTCTAAACCTGGTTGGAAGAAGCATCAAATGACACGAAATCATGTACCTGTTTTCTTAACCAAAGCTTGGACAGAATACTGAAACACTTAAATGCGGAGAACTTGACTGCTTCCACATTTTTTAAGTGGTCAACTATTTGCTGATGAATTCATGTGACTAACTTATCGTCAGTAAGTGTCAGCAACTCTACAAAGGCAATATTTGGCTGTGAGTTTGTCTGGAAATTCAAATGTGAACACCATGCCAAAACAGGACAAGTGTGAGAACATCATTTCACATATTTTACGTTTTCTCATGGTAAAAAATTGTATAAAGCCAGCCAGTTTTTCTAAAAGTGGAGGTGACACCAAAGTCAGACTTTTCAATGATTGAAATATCTGTATAGAAAAGATTAATAATAAATCTTGGAATATACAGGCTACAGTCTACGCGTTATGACAGCTCAAGCTGTAAAATCTTTCCTGAAAATAGACAGTTAACAAGTTTGTTGGACATAAAAACTCTAAAGAAAACTGAATTTAATTGAACATGTTTAAAGATCCACTCTGATAATCTTTTGATCAATTTTAAATGTGTTCTGGGTGGTTATTTAACTATGATTATTCAGTGCTTTTATTTTTTCTTTATATATGTCCTCCACTGTCAGAAAAACGTTAAACATGATAAAAACACCAAAAACACAGTTTTCAATTTAGTGGGTCTTTAAATAAATGTGGTTTTGAAGGGCACGGTCGACCACTGAATCATCTGTGTTATTAACCATCATGAACCTCCTAGCAAAGCTGGATATGTTTTTGCTTAACGACAAGGGATACTTATTAAATGTGGTTATCTTTTGATAAGACCTGGTAAGTGCAGATATTTTTTTAAAAGAAAAAAGGGTTAAGAGTTGAAAGAAAAGTGCTTTCTTTATACTTGACAGCACTTCTTAGTCCAACACTTCCAGTCACCCATGCTGAGAGCCGATGATCAAATTGGGACATAAAAATTGGGTTTTGCAGGTCCATGAACCATTAAAGGCGTTTATTATTGCAATAGCCACTCAGGTATTACTATTATGCTTCAGAACACAATCATTTTTTTCCTTCCAAATTTTTGCTGGCATGAATGAAAACACAAATAATATTAAGACTTAAAAAAATCACTTATGCTTAACACTTTGGTCATAACATTTTTTGGGGAAATCTTTGAGTTGGAGTTCAACAAGGAAAGCACAGGGTTGTCATATAAAGCAGTGTGTCCTTCCTTTGAAGCTGGTGCCTGTGTGGATGTATGCGACTGAGTCAAATACATTACCCGAACAAGCTCTTGGGGGAATGGGCCTCGTGAATTCTCCGGGACATTGATTGGGGGTATGACCCAGTCTCTCTTCATGCGTTTCAGTTCGCTATCTGTGTTTCGTGATGGAAACACTATTTCCTTTAAATCCTGGGATATGACTGGAGGGACAGCAACTTCCCGGACCTGACAAAAGGAAATTATTTAGTGATCACATCTATGCAGTGGAGAATGAGAACAGACATTTTTACAGACCCAGGAGGCACATCTGTGAGGACAGAGAAACTGATCTTTGTGGTGTGTCGGCTTGCCAAAGCTGGAAATATCTCAGCCTTTTTGGATTGTAGAGGAACGTGCTTTTGGCAATCTACTTATTGAGTCTTCAAAAGCCCCCAAAATTTATGGGCTTTACTCTGAACAAGTACCGGTACCATAACATTTGGCTTCAAATTTATCTAGATGAACAGTAATAATTTTAGAACCCACCAGTGAGAATTGCAGTTGCAATTTTACTTCAAATACTGTCACTACAAGCTGAACCGTTGACCCCTGAAGAAAGGCTTTTAGTCCAGAGAAACTATTGTGATAAAAGAGCAGGCGGAATTTTTTCAAATGCTATTCAATACCCATTTCCACATGTCGGACTTCAACAAAGCCTTTCTTTGCTGGCTTCTTTTTAATTCAAAATACACACGGTACACATGTGATGGTATGCTCCAAAACCCCTTTGAATTGGCTGCTGCAGCAGCCGCACACCTCCAGTGCTCGTTTGCTTTAACTGGCAGACCTCTTCTTATGTCCTGATAAAAAACACCCACACAGACTCGCTTCCATAATGGATCTGCCATCCTCCCTCAGCTGTAATGAATGAGATCTGAAACAAAGGAGGATAGTACCTGAAAGCCAGACACTAAACACGCAGATGGCTCAAATTGCCTATGCTGCTCCAGAGACTGAAGTACTGCCAGAGAAAGTTAAAATAACCTTGAACAAAACAAGGCAGGCAGGAAAAAAGTGTATAAAATCCATCAATGTTTGTACTTTTTTGTTCATAGATGTTCCACATCCTTTGTAGGGCCAGGTTTCTTAAAGAGTTGATTAAAGATATCTTCAGTCGTCACGTCCTACAAACCATTTTCTGAATACCTTCATGCACAATGTTCATTATTAAAGTCTTCGCCTTATAAGATGAACCACGTCCAATGCTCTCCATTCTTCAAACATCTGGGGAGCTGCAGCAGAGCTTCCACTAATCACATTTGAAAAGCCATTATCCTTTTTTTCTCACACTGAAAATGTGGAGATGAAAGCAGACAGATAGTGGAGGACCATGCCTCAGAAATATTTGTTGCCCTCTCAAAACATCTGCGAGTCAATTATTTGGGACTGGAGCAATGATTGGCATTGTGGGTTTGCTCAACCGACACGATTCTCTGGAGGCTTGCATCTGCCCCGGCTCTTTGAGCTCTCCAACATCTTCAGACGTCTTCTGGCTTTCCGATTTGACTTTTGCTTCGAGGAGTTTCTGAAATTTTAATGAAGATGGTGATCCTGGGAAACTAGCTATGAACTATGTGTGTCGATTCATGACAATAATTGCACTTGCAGGGACGAGAGACTGCTCATAGGGTCATAAACATGCAGGACACAGAAGACGAGCCCTGATTTTATCATGAACAAATCAGAGAAAAATGGGCAGCTCTTAACAGATAAAGATGGGCTGGTTAGGACTTAGTCACAAATGCTCTTACGGGTGGATACGGTCTGTCTGCAGGCGGGAAATCTGTAAAGTGATTGAACTTTCAATTCGTATTCAATGGCTCAACGTTTTGTATGTAGAGCCCGAAAACGGACTTAAAAACTTGTGACATGTGAATGCAAGCGTTTTGAATGGGGGAAGCCCAAAGTGCACAAATATGCACGTTTACGTAGGCGTTTAATTGGAAGAGATCGCTTAAACATCCTTTGTCGAGGGCGGTGGGAACGTAGCATAATGATAAGTGAGGGGAAGTAGGTGAGACGCAGGTATGTGGTATAAATTGTACATTTTAACCCCCCTAAACTCTGCACACTGAACAGCTTTTAAGTGGGTCCCGTGTGCATGCAAAAGTGAATGGAGCGTGCTGCATGCTTGCAGCCTTACTGTTTGAAGTTAGGAAAATACACAATCAGAGTGTAGTTTATGTGAGCATCGTACAGGCATCCTAAGGGGATTTACGTGTCCTGTGCACACTATGTGCATTCTGCATTTGCCGCAATCAATAATGACCCAGTGGCCGCATATTACTAGAAACAAGAGTGTGGCATAGTAAGTTGTACAACACCATCACCCACACGTCAAAAGTGCGGGCAACTTACATTTTCCTAACAAATACTTCACGATGAACATACCACAAACACAACATTCCTATATTCCATTTTCATGCTGTCCCTTAAGGTGACTATACGAGGCTTCAGGGAACTACAAGACACACCTGCACTCTTTAGATACAGATGCTGCTTTCCACAACCCTCCATGGGCGCGGACAAACCTAAAACCTGCAGGACCTGTAAAGGTCAACCCCCATACGTGTGCATGAGACTAAGGCATTCGTTTTAAAAATGTATACAACTTTGGCACACTTCTTACATGCAACTTAGGCCAAATCCGAATACTTCCCCTACAGCTTCTCCCTACCCCACATTTAGCCCTTTAAACGGAGAGTTATAAAAACAAAAAACAATATCAGTTTTATAACTTTAAAAAGTCATACTAAACAAACAAAAATCATTACATACATTTATTTACATGTAACTTTCCATGCTTCAGAGCACACCCACGTGAAGAAATTACGTTTCTTCTCAGAGGCACAGCGCAACACTGATTACCCTCGCGCCGGAGGCCTCTGTATCCCTCCGCCACGAGGGTTTCCCCTTCAAAAAACTATTTTGGACACCCCTATCCCTCAACATGCCCCTGCAAATTTGGCCTTAAAGGAGACAAAGCTAAAGTTAACCTTTGCAACAGGGAGCTATGGGCTGAATAAAATAAAAAAAACTGCTGATTTTTGTGTTGCTAAATAATTGTATGCTACTAATCTTGTTGTAAAGTCTTTAAAAAATCATTTAAAAATGTTTTTCCTAGTTAAGGAAAAAAAAAAACTTAATTTGTATCTAGATAAAACATGGTGCTCATTTGTCTTGAGATTATCTCTTGTAAGACATACTAAGAAACATCCTCTTTCTTCATTTACATAAGTACATTAGAGAGATTAAAAAGAAAAGCGCAAGAACCTCTATGGCATTTGGGGGAGTTCACAGACACTAAGGGGCTAATGATTTAGGCTATTCCAGCAATAATTACTCTCAAAAAAGATTTAGCCTAACCCCCACATGAAAGGGCTAGAAAACCAAGTAACCCACAGTTGAAAATTGCATGACTGGATCTTTCGGTTGTGTTAGTTTAATCTGCAGGTATCAGAGCGTGTTTGAATAATCCACATTCTTCAGCAGCCTTTATTCTGTTAATTTTTACAGATGCAAAGCACAAAGACATGGCATGTTGATCTGATATTCAGCAAACCACAATAGTGAAGCATGAGACTCTTTCAGATGACTGAACAAAACATTCAGTTAGAAATGTTCAGCATTCTGCCTCCGACGCAGATGGCTTCCATCTAAAGAGTTCTGACCTCATTTAAATGATGAGGCTGCAACCTCGGAAAGTTCAACTTTATCAGGGGCTTTTTTTTGTTTTATCTGCTCTTGCCATCCATTGACCGGGCGTCAATGTTTATGCTCCCAAACTGACACATTAAATTTTAATTAGCAAGCAACTACCCAGTTTCATGGAACACCTGCTACAATTCAGCAAAGTCATTTGTGAACGTGGGGAGTGACAGCCGGCAAACAATTCAAAATGTTATTGCAGATGGAATTGATTCTTTTTACCTGTATGGGGGGAGCCAGTCTGACTTGGGTGACCCACTGCTGCTGAGTGGTGGGGTCAGTTGCTTTGATCAGCAAAGGTGATGCAGGGAGCGTGGAGGGCTGAAGAGCCTTGGCAGCGTAAACGACTCCATCAGCCTCTATCCGAAAGTCAGATGGATTACTGCACTCGAACTGCACCAGACCACCGCGACCGCAGCTGACAAACCTCACTGCAAGACAAAAATGACACATAGACTTAAGATCAAAATTAGCTCAACAATGGGGAGTGAGCAAAAAGAAAAAAAGAAAAAAAAACAGGAGCTGGGTATCAATATAGACAAAGAAGAAGGCAGACAGGCAGCTAGACAGAGAGTCCACGATGGTTTTCATTTTCTTCTTCTCACTCATAAATTATTCACTTCCAGCTGCACCCCAAAGGTATTCCTCAAAACAGGTGCAGCAGAGGAGAAAGATGGGCAGGAGAGCTAACTGTGAAAGGAAGTGGGCTCCTTAAGGGCTATTAAAGAGGGGGAGGGAAAAAAAACCCTTATAGGCTGATGGATGTATTAGACCAATTTTTTGTGCTTTGAAGTTTTAGGCTTTGATAGAATACGAAGGGTGTTTATTAAATGTTATTCTGCCAAAGAAGTTATGTTTTCTTCCGGGCTAAACTTTGTTCCCGATGGCATACAGGGATTCCTTCTGTGGATAACCACAGTCCTCAGCCTCTTGAAAGATGGGTTTGAGTGTGATGTTTATTTCATAAGCGACTACGCCAAGGAAGCCTCAATAGCACGCATTCAGGCGCTGCAGACAGGTAACTCATGGGGGGCTCAAGTCCCACAGGTGCATCAGTGGCAGTGGTACAACATCGGTTCATGTTACAACTGAGTGACAGTATAGTACAGTCCGTGTACAACCTCCATGTGCACATGGAACACAATCATGCACACACACACACACACCCATAGCTTCCCTGTGCCTTTTTGTGTGCAAATGATTCCCTTGAAGGCACTTTCGTGTTTATAGCATATGAGTATCAAAATGTTCGTATACATCACTTTGCATGGAAGGTCTGCTGAATTATTAAAGTAGATGCAGAATAACTAAATAAAAAGCCCTGAAGGTGGGTGCCTAATCTTCTTTTGTGCTGCTACCTTTAGGGATTGGCGGATGTCTCCAGAACATCATGTGCAATGTGAGAGCAGCATGCTCCTCTGGGCTTCTTTGATAAAAGGATTCCAAACACGAGTCTGATTTCTGAACAAAATCCAAAGGTCCATCTAGTATAAGACCTCACAAGAATGAAAAGAGTAGAATGTCCTTGATGTAGAATCAGGAACAATTAAGATATATTTTTTTGAAAAATAAAAGAAAAACTTAATTTACTTAATTTTTTTTCCAAATTGTGATTGTAATAATTATTTATCCCAAAAAAACACATATCTCATACTCGTTTAAAGGCTGAGTCTAATAAAAAAACATTGCACAAAAATACAGAAATTCTGATAGATTAGATAAAATACACAAAAATGAAGTTTCAATCTTAATTTTCTTTATATATGTCCTCCATCATGAGAAAAATGCTACAAGTACATCTTAATAACACCAGAGAGTTTCATTGGAGTGGGTCTTGAATTATAAAAAGTGCTTAAAATACACACCGCAAACACACAAAAAGACCCGCGTTTCAAGAAAACATGTATTCTCCGTCTTGTAAGGAAAAATATCTCAAGAAAGTTTGTCAATAATCATAGTTAAAGAAAGCATCTCTAAGTGACACAATTTGTTTTCTTAAAATAATAGTTTTTGTTGATATGAAGTTTTTTTTTTTTTTTCTCTGATGGCAGAATTACTATGTACTATGTTAATAAAACCCAAAATGGGACGTTGAGGCATGTGGATGCTGAGTCTTAAAAAACGTTCATAATTTAAAAACTCTTGACTAATTTCTAGGGGAGCTGTTTTTGCAGTATACTTACGTATCAGCAAAAAGTGTAAACCCTTTCTTACCACAACCAAACAATTTATTTTTTAATTATGGTACACTCAACCTGCATATTAGGGGTTTTCTTTTACTTTTACATGATACCTATTTTTAATCTGTCAAAGCTGACATCAGCTGGACAGCAGCCTCTTTCTCTCTTTCTATCTGAAGGTCCTGCTTAAAAGCCAGGTGCCTGTAAACTCAAAGCCTTCAGGCAATCACCAGCCGTCTCGAGTCAGCAGCAGAAACTGGAACGAAGTCGGAATACAGAGTAAGGGACTGTCAAAATAACTCACAATGCAGCAGAAGACAGTTCTGAGATCTAAAAGCTTGACAGTGTTGAGTGCGAGTACAGTCTCTGCCACACAGCTCTGAGTTTTAATTAACAAAATGGTTGCAGGCATTTCTGCAAGCCCAACGTGAGCTGACACGGTTATACGGTTTAATAAGTTCACATAATGTTCAATTAGTATGTTTTAAGGCTTTTTAAATAATTTCAAACATTGTGTCTACCTAATTTAGTTATGGGCTCTGAAAACAGCTTTAATCTGACATGAGCTTGGTTTGTGCTGGGTAATGATTAAACTAAATTGTCTGGTGGTTTTGCAAGTGCTGTTTTCTTTCAGCTAAACTGGTCATTTAGTCAATAAAAGGGCTAAAAGTAATGGCACATTAACACGTCAGAAGCTCATTAATAAACAACTCATGTCCACACGTGAGTCCAGCAATAGATCGACCCCCAAAAAACGGCATTAAGTGGTTGGAATTCATTTATTTTTATTTTCCTAACGTTTTAAGCCATTTATATCCATTGTCTATCCTGCTGACAGTTCTGACCGTCATATTTGTGAATGCGCTGCAGTGCACTTGACAGCTGCAATGCCTTGCGAGTTATTTCAGCCCGAGCCTCCTCTGGTAGTGCACAGTGCTCTTTAACATTGTCTGGAGTTTGGCACTCAGGGCTCCACTGAGGGGCTCCAACAGTCAGGCCTCACAGCAATCACTGAACAAACTCCCAGCAGGCACAACCATTTCCAATGATAATGAATGGGAATGTCCTGCATTTGCCCATTCATTTTTTTTTTTTTTTGGAGGCAGGCTCTGGGGGCTAATAAAACCCACAGAAATCCCGAGTCAAATTCAGCTGGAGCTTATCTGGCTCCCCAAAGTACAGGCCAAAAAGATCTCGTTTGCCACACCCCGTGTTGTCATGGGCACTACGATAAAGGCTTGAATAGGACAGAAATGCCGATGCAGCACAGGAGGTCTGAGGGGGCTGAAGTTAAAAAGGGGGAGCAAAGGGGAAAAACAGGGACGTCAGCAGAAAGCCCCCGTCCAACTAATGCCCTGCATCGGGGCCCAAAATTACCTCCGACTCAATGATCCTATTCACAGTTTTGATGCACCTCCTCCCCCTATCGTGGACAACACAAAAACCCCTCTGACCTCTCCCCAGTGCAAGAGTGCCTCACTATTGTCTGCTCATCACGTGGTAACTAACTCCGACAGACGCAACAAGAGGGAGAAGGAGAGAAGCTGAGACACTCGTTTAATCGGAAACGCAAAACATTCACTTGACTCCAGAGATGCAACAAAAATCCTCCACAATTTTATCATTGCCATATGAAACCCAAAGCATCCCTCTAATGACCTGTTAATGTGACAAGCCCTAAAGTTCTGATGTGAGATCATCTCGGCACACCATCGCTCATCGCTGAGAAGTGAGCTTTCCAACAGCTGGGAAATACCAGAGATAGGTGTTTAATCAGTGGCAGCACATAAATGCATACGCTCGCAATTTCCCACCTCGACCCTGGCAAATTGTTAAACCACCTGATGAAATGCATTATTCGCAGTTGACGATTGAGTACAGTGACCTTGCATTTGGCAATGAGACAATGCAATACGGAGCAAAGGCTGTAACTCAGCGTGACATCCATTCTAGCGACGTTGTTTACTAGATCCTGCGAAGCGCCGGCGGAACTAGCATGGCGCTACTTCGTTTGAACTGGTGGATATGAAATCCTGCTCCCTTCGAAAAACTGGACAAAACACATAGAATAAAGGTCAGCAATATTCAACAGTGCACAGAGCTCGCATTCAACCACAAGAGTATCTCTTTCAGCATGTTCTGTAATTGCTCAATTATTGCGTAAACTGCTAAAAGCATTCTGCTCTAATGGTACACACAGCAGAACGCTGCTTGCACGTATAATTGCTTTAGTGTGGTCCTCTGTAGCTTAATTACATAAACCATTATGAAAACGTTTTTTGCAACTTTAAGGCCGATAAATAAACAGATCATTAGGCAAACTAGTTCATCCGAATCTTAGAAATAATCATCACTTTTATTTGAATTCCTAACATGTACAACCACTTTTTTGTGATTATTTGACACAAAAAACATTCCAGTTGGACTTCTACCGAGTTTTGTAAACACATATGAGGCTCACTAATGAAACTTCAGACAAAATAAGTATTTTTTATGTCATTAATGAGGTAAACGGATATCGATGCTTTCTAAAAAATAGAATTTTTCTTGGAGAACATTAAGGGTCTTAATTGGATTTATAGCTCAAATCCAACTCTGAGAAAGATGATACTTCTGTCAGACTAAGCCCTTGAAGGTATTTTACTAATGCACAACACTTCAAACACTTACTATGCATGCACTTATTGCTGTGCCTGAAATATGGGGTGGATTTGCATGAAAAGCATCAAGCGTTTGTACTTCATTTAGTGTTTATATAAATAAATTAAAAAAAAAAAAAAGGAATGCATCGGCGATGACCAAACTTCCCATCTTAACACTGCTGCCTCAACTAAAACTGATGAAAAACCCTTAAAAAATGTATTCATCATTTCTCCCTTAAACAAAAGACCTCACTTTACTATGCAGTAGACTAAGACAAGCACCATCAAATCTCACCATCTAAATCCATTCACAGCTGCTTTCATGCCAACTTAAAGTCGCAAATTTATGCTTAGGAAAGAAAATCCTTTCAACTTTTTTTTGTTTAAAGCTCTTTATGCTTACATTTCTATTAAAAAATAAACATTTGTTCATTTTCTTCCCATGACAATGTTGGAAAATAGCCGAATTATAACTAAAAAATGCTTGATAAATTATTTTTTTTCAAGTGTCGAAGGGTCTTAATTAAAAGTCATTCTCCATGCTTAGTAAAAAAAATAAAAAGCAGTGATTTCATGTTTGCAGGCACCCAAACTGTTGAGTTTTGTGTGGATTAACGCGCCTTGGGAGCTGATAAGCGATAAGGCTAAGCTACAGCACTGCAGCTTTCAGCACATGGATGAAGCGTTTGAACTGACAATTATTTGAGGAAACATCAGATCCACAGGCCATAGAAGGGCATCAAACTGGCCACAATGCTGAGATGTCAAACACTTGTGATGATCCTTGCAGGACGGCTGTAGGATGTTTACGGATGAGGTTTACAATCAAATATGGAAAGACTAAAATGCTAAGAGCGTGGTGGATTC
Organism: Oryzias curvinotus; assembly: GCA_023969325.1. Classification (NCBI taxonomy): domain Eukaryota; kingdom Metazoa; phylum Chordata; class Actinopteri; order Beloniformes; family Adrianichthyidae; genus Oryzias; species Oryzias curvinotus. The sequence continues at coordinate 32,330,926 of CM043722.1, forward strand.
ATAACCAGAAAACCTGCAAAAAATGACGGATTGAGGAAAAACATGTTTGACATTAAGAGAAACTGACAGAAATGGGTGGAATATTAGCAGATTTTCCCTAGGAGCTGAAACAGCTAAACTGAGAAGTTTGTTTGAACATAAATGCCCCCCCCCCAGGCACCTCCATCTAGTTTTTCCTTGTCTTTTTGTTTTTTTTCTGAGGTCCCTCTTCATGGTGCTACAACCAAACTTCATTTGTATCCATTTACTGTTTGCATTTTTGTGTTTTATTGTTTTTATCCTAAAAGATGGATTTTCTTTTTAGCTTGCATATTATTATTATTTATTACAAAATATATAAGCTTAAGTTTTATTATTTTTCTTATCACGTAAATATCTGGGGGGGGGGGGGGGGGGGGAGACAAGCAAAATAGTTTAAATACAGATATTTTAAAAGGACAGATAAAATTACAGTTAATTGCACATGGATTTGTTATGTAGTTGTCCACTACTTTAAGCTTCGCTGGAATGTGGACATACATGTAAATGACTTTCAACCATCTACAGCTGGGCCTTTTGCACAAACTCCCACGGTAACCAATCACTATTACATGTCGAATATCACCTACTTTCATTTCTTTATTACCCTGAAAACAAGACTAGCACTCAGAAGAGCCAAACTATTATTTTAACTATCGTAAACCTGACATCATTCCACTCTAAAGTGGGGGTAAAAGGAAAATTGTGACCTCCCCTGAATAAAGAAGAAACTTTACAAGTGTTTATTTCTGTTTTTAAAGTCTGTGCTTTAAATTTAAAATAAAATGACATGTTGACTAAATGAAGCTGCTAACCACTGCAACCTCTAATCAGAACTCCTGCGTGTGTTTTTGAGCTAAGCTGATGTTTTTTAAAAAGGTAGATCACGAGAACCAGGCCCCCAAACTGCCTCGGTACAATCTGTAATGTGCCATTATTAGGGCTCTTTTGATCTCCAAAGCCCTGACTCAAAGCTATTTAGTGCTTTCCCTTGATCACTCATGTCAACATAATATTCTATAAACCGAACCAACGGAGAAAAATGTAGTGACCAAAAATCAGATAAGTGCTGAGGCTCAGATTTGTGAAGCATTATTATTTATATTATTTTTAATTCTATAAGCAGTATTTGTGGAAAAACCTGGACGGTAATTTAGCAGGAGCAAAGACTCAAGATGTAAATTTGACTTTTTAATGTAAAGCCAATGACACACTAAGAAATAAGCATTTAAGCATTTTTGGTTTGGTTTTTGCTTTTTATTTACAGCAGTTAAACCACTTCTCTACAAAAAATACATCAATAAATCTGTTTTTGAGTTTCATTAGGTTTTTTTTTTGGTGAGTATGTTGAATGCAAAAAAAAAATAGAAATGCTACTATTTACATTTTCCTCTCAATCAGAATTTCAATGCAAATATAAAATGTACTTAATGGAATAAGATCTATATGTAAAAACAAGTACGCAATATATTTGAAATAAACACTGCAGCAAACTTTGACATTATTAGAGGCTGGAGTGTGGATTTTAGTTATTTCAGCAAATCTGTGAGAATTTTGGTCAAATTATCACATTTTTGTGCAGCACAGGTGATTTAAAACAGGGAGGGTGAGGCGAGAAACTGTGCAGATGTTTCAAAATGTCTTATTGTTACTAAAATGAATGGAAAAAAATAGTGAGATTAATTTTAAATGTAGAGCAAAAATATTGAAAAAATAAAGGAAAAAAAAGCAGATATAAACAGGCGAGGACTAAGATAACCGATTGCTTGCTGAGCTGTACACCGAATAGAAATGTCTAAAGAAATTTTCAAACTCATTATCATTTAACTCTCTCATCATAAACCAAAAATTAGTGAAATGGCATAAGACTGCGCATGTGAATATGTTTCGTCCCCCCATCCCTCTGCAGTAATGGACTAGTCCGTTAACAGCAAGCTAGCAAGACTCTTCGAAGAGGTCTTTTTTTTTTGTTTTTTATTAGCGGTAAAATTAATTGCAGTTTTCCCAGCGGCTGTGCAGGAGGTGCAGAAAAAAAAAAGAGAAAAGAACAACCAAATCAAAGGAATTAAAAAGACGCAAAAGAAAGTCAAGAATGAGAAACGGGACAGAAAAGGTGAGGAAAGGCAGAAAATTGTCATTTTAAGAATATTTCTTTTTTTCTTATTGATGCTACTCTATAGGGTACACTTTTGTTCCATTATTTATGTATTTCTGCTTCTTTTGTATTCTTTAGTCAAACCTGATTCATCAAGGAAATGACAGAAGACCTTCATTTGTTCTTTTCTAGAAAGGGAATGGGTAGCAAAGTAGTTCATTTAATAAATTCTGTTTTTTTTCCAAAGAAAAATAACGAAGGGCACATTTCTTCAATATTAATGATTTCAGCTTGATTTCAGTCATGATTACAGTGATTTCAGTTTTAAGATTCATTGTTTTTTTAACAGCACACTCTGTTCTGCATCCTGATTGACTAAAGACGTTGTCAATCAACCTCCTCCATGCTTTGTCTCCTGTATGGAAACGTGCAGCTCTCCAAATCTACATAAATCTTCCATAATGAGCAGATCTCTGATTTAATTCTATAATTCTGGACTTAATTTACTACAAAGGTTTGAACTTTGACAGTTTAAAAATAGAGAAAATTGTGAAACTGTCTGAAAAAATGTAAAACCGGTTTTACAGCCTTAAAAAATCTGTAATCTGATTTTACCTATAGCTGATTGTTTTTTTTAGAAAGTAACTGACTGACAATTTACCTTAGGTAAGGACTTTCAAAAAAATCTTTAATACTACCACCACAGAGGGCCCCATGTTATTGTTCGGCCTGGAACAGCTAAGTCTGCCACTGGATATGAAACATGCATAAAATTCCAAGCGTACCAGTTTCATGAAAGTTGACAGAGGGAAAGGACCTTTACCTGGGGACAACAAACCACACAATTAATTAAAACTTTGATTTGCACTGGTCAAAGGTTGTTCAAATGAATGTTCAAGAAGACAAAGCTATTTCCCAGGAGATTGACCACAGAGGAAGCCATTTGTACGTTATCAGTTTTGATAAGATTAGCGCAGTTGTTTATTAGAATGTGATTAAATTCTGACAAATTGCCTAACCTCTTGTGTCAGTACTTGACATGGGCCTCATTAAATGCTGAAAGGAAGCCGGTCCAGCCACCATAAATAATAACCATGAGGCGTGACGGTTGCGGGTGGCTCATCTTCAACACAGCAAACTTCATGCACATGTCACTGTATGCAGACACCTTTGAGCTTTCATTACTTCATGCTTAATAAGCCCCTGAATTACCAGCCACAGCAAACACCATTGTGTGACATTCAGTCCAACACAATGATATTCTGAATAAATAACATTCCGATTTAATTGAACCTCTTTGCACCACTGATTCAAAGGCATCTACACAGGTGAATGAGAATCAGGTAAAAGAAATACATACGTCTGTCACCCAGTGACCCTTAAAACTTTGACTTGACCATGTCTTACACATCTGCATGTTTGGTTGCAACGGTAGGTTCTCATCAAAGAGAATCGGCAATAACTCCGTTTTATAGGAACCACACAAACTGTCCAATTCATGTTGTTCACAGCTGTTATATCTCCACGCAGTGGTTATACAAATAACTATTCTTATTATATTTTTGATACATGCATTTCTGTGACCACTATCTCGTTAGATTGACCCAACTTTCCTTGGAAAATATGAGTAGATAACTTGAAAAATGTTTTCTCCTAAAACTATATAGCACGTGTTTTGGTGGATTTTATCAAAAGGTTAAAAAAACATCTTAATGGGCCTATACTATGTAAATTTTTTTTTTTTTAGCTATTAAGTGCATCATATTGCTAATTCCTCACAACCTCAAAGCAGTATTTTGATCCATTACACACTTCTGAGTACTCCTCTAAAATCCTGATTTCTGAGCACCAGCCTCTCCCCATTCCACGAACATGAGCGGGTTCTCACGGGGTGACGTAGACCGGTGAGAACAGCCCCTTCCAGGAAAAGACAGCACTGCCAGCACCGCCCCCAGGCTAACACAAACACTTATTCTGCGGCGCTACAGGTGTTTGGTATAAACGCTTTCCTTTTATGCACATCCATCTTTGCAAAGCTTTGAGACGCAGAAACGTTTCTTAGGCTGCCTCTAGGTTGACGCCAAGAATTGGGCGGCACCCACATGGAGCGAAAGCCAGTGCCTCAGAGATCAAGTCGTCTTACTTTGGGATTGGAAAACAACTCAGGAAAATAACTAATATTGAGTAAAAATTTGGTTCTTTTGTGTGCCAAAGATAAAATATTATCATATACATGGATATTGTTTACTATTAAAGGCCTATAAGTAAAAAAAAAATTGGAATTTTCAGTCAATTATTTGATACAGTGGACTTAACTATACTAAACTTTTGCACTTTTTCTTGCAATGTTATACTGTTGGAACTGTTTAAAAAAACAAATACAAAAAAGAATAGACTAGAAATCTGAAAAAGTCACCACATAAATTCAGACCCAGTGATTGACCCTCCACAAACTGAGGTTTTTACAGTCTGTACTAGTTTTCTGCATGACCCAAAGGTTTTTCTTGGTTCCACCTTTGAGCTCTTCCTAGACGCATTTCGTCTGCGTTTGACTAAGAGCTGCCAGTCGATATTTATGCATAACGGCCCCTCACAAACATTACATAAAATCCATTCACTCCAACAGTATGAAGCAAACCTTTGCAGTGGATGGGCTAAGACTGAATATGATTAATATGTGTTTATGCAAATTAAACTGTGACCATATTCTTCAGAAATGATGACTCAATCCAAACAGACAAGCAGGTGATTGCTAATGAAAAGGTATGATGTGCCCCCTCTGCCTGCTTAGAGAATAAATGCTGTGCTTATTTTGCACGGGCTCTGTTGTCAATCAAGCTAAAATGCAAATTACTAGCTCAGGTAAAGACTGACACAGTCCACTGCATCTAATTACAAACCTAACCACACACACAAACGTGGTTTTTTGGTTCACTCTTCCTCCCTTTAATTTTTATATGCACATAAATAAGTGCACATACTTACAGTTTTCGATTATTCTTCAACCCGTTCAAGAAAGACCTGCAAAGACATTTTAATCCAAATCTAAAAACCGCAACGTTTAATACAAGCAGGAGTGCTTGTGAAATGACAGACGTGAAGGGTAGACACACGCTGATGGTATAAAATGTGTATTAAAATAAAAAAGAATGTTTTCTGACACCTTGTCTTCATATGTAAGACAGTTCACACTATTTTTTTTGGGAAACAAACGAATTTCAGTGTGCCTTTTATTTTAGAGAAGTCATGCATAAGCAGACACAAGACGGGGAATTCTGCTTAGCTAGGAAACAAAGGCAGCAGACAAAAGCAGATGAGGCTAAGAGACGACTGTGTTGTAGAATTCATGCACGTCTGTTATTATTTTTGGTTTATGTAATGAAAATAACCATCTGACTTATTCTTTACATTTAAGTGTTATTTTATACAATTTCCTCCATCCTTTATTAGATTTTCCATAATTCCTGGGTCAAAAGACGAGCAGGATGTCTATATAGTTAGAACATTTTATGACAGGCTGCCACAAAATACATATACAGCAATATTTCTTTAATCGTCCTCTGGAGGAACAGCCTTTTTTGTTCTAACCAATTTAGAATTTTTAAGTTGAAGCATCTTTGTTCTTATGTGGAATCGATTTTTTATCCCTGAACACTCGTCTGTCTTATAGAACTGCTTCTGAAATGTTTATGATGAAAGCTTGAACATTCTACTTCAGGGTAAGTTACTCGGTGTAATGATAACATACTTTTTGGGGATATTTTCATGCCAAAGGAACCCAAAAAAAGATTTAAAAAAATGTTAAAAATAAAAGTGCTTCTTTTTTATGCTTTAAAAAGTCAATGAACTATTTTGGTCAGCAGACTATTCAGAATACTTTACTCTTTGACAGATTTTCTCCATGTGAAACATCCCAAAGCCCTTTAAAGTTTTAATAGGAGCTTAAAAACATATGGATCACTAAGGATAGAAATAGATCAATCTTCAAAACAATAACAGCAGAAAAAAGTACATTTCATCAAAGAGGGAGATTAAAGCAGCTGCCATTTGCCTAAGAATGTGTATTTGCTGGAGCACATCAATCAATACATCACATTCTGCTAAAATTATGATCAATTTTTGTTCAAATGACAACAAAGTTCAGGAAAAGTGAATAAAGATGCGTTTGATGTTTAACTTAAAACCTGTGACGTTCGCAGGAGATTTGCAGAGACTTCAGACTTTGGTTTTGGAAGAATCAAGAAAAAAAATGTAAACATTTTTATTAATGGACTTGTCCTACGTGTCACGTGAACCATTAAAGGGCCTATATCATGCAAGATTATCCTTTTTGAGCTTTTAAATGTATTATAATGCTAACTCCTTACAAAAAACAAAACGATATTTTGCTTCAGTCATGCATCTCTGAGTATTTCTCTCTGAGCACCAGCCCCTCCCAATCCACGAAAATGAGTGGGTTCTCAAATTGTGACATCACAAAGTGGGGAACCGCCCCTTCCAGGAAGAGTCTGCGCTGCCAGCACCAGCCCCCAGGCTAACACACACACACACACAGACACACACTTTCTCCACTGAGCTAGCGGTTATCGGCTTTACACTTTTTATTTCGGATGCCCATCCATCTTTGCAAAGGTTCGAATGTTGTTTGTTTCTGTGGGCGAATTGCAGACTCGCTGCTGAGCAGACTCTAGGTTGACGACATGAAATGGGCGGCGCCCACAAGGAGCAAAAGCCCCTTGACTTATCAAGTCATCTATCTGGTAGAAAAAGCTCAGGAAAATAAACATTTTGTAAAAAAAAAAAAAACGTTCTTTAATGTGCCAAAGGTCATATTTATTATCATAAATATGGAAATAGTTTACTCTGAAAGGCTTAAGAATACCATGATGTATGTCGTTTAAATACATATTATAACATCCAAAGAACTGAAAGATAACATTTATTACTCAAATTGATCAAAACTTCATCTCCTTTTATTTGTGGAGTTTTAAAACTTTCTATATTTATACAGTAAGACCAGCCCAGAACTCGACTCAAGTAGAAGAATGAACACGTCCCTGTATGGAAACAGCTGCTCTCTGCAACTGAGACATCAGGTGAGAACAATTAATCTTGGCATCGCTCCAGCTCCATAAGCGTCTCCTCTCACATCCGTCATGGCTGTTTCTGAACACTCCCATGTGTGACGTCCAACTTGACGAGTGGACCGCTCCAGAGGACGGCCTTTTTTTGGCTCTCATGCACCAAACTGATGGAAAGTGACACCGCCCTCCTCTTCGGCATATCTAGCAACTGAGCTAAAAAAAAAAATTCCTAGCACTTGAACACACTGCGAGGATGACATTTAACAGCCAACTAGGACACATCAGGTTTACGTGTGCAGAAAAGCATTGCATTGTGGTTAAGAGAGCAGTGGTCCACAAAGTTCTAAATAAGAAAAGAAAAGCCTGGTAATTACTTGTTTCAGGAATAAATTAAGTTATGAATCAATTAAATAGAAAATAAATTAAATTGCTCATTTGAGCCTACATTAATTGAAATATATTACAATTAAAATTGAGGACTGCAGTGATTAAAACATGAGATTCTTAGACTGTCAGCTTGACATATAACAGCTCTCCTGTTCCTGAAAAAGCTGGACTGAGTGGGTTCACAGAGGAATCCGGGCAGCTGGGCTTTATTTCAGACACAATGAGGAGCGCTGGAAGGAGGAAAGAAATGGGGAATAAATGATCATGGGGAAACAGGAAGGGGGAACTCCAAACACATCTGTCCTCAGTTTGTCTGTAGCTATAACACCAAACCACAAGCAGGCCACGTACAAATCTGTCTCCGCTTGGAAGGGCGGCCTGGAGAAAATGTTTCCAGACCGTGGCGTTTTAACATGAAGGCTCATGGGAATACTCTGTCGCCTCTCGGTGATAGCAACGTTAGTCAGGGTCGTGCTAACATTGACAGCAGCAGCAGAAACAAGCAGGTGGCACAAACACGGGAATCATAGACAGCTTACCGTGCTGCCACGTTGACTCTCTGTGTCTTATAGGTATGCAGGATTTTATGCAACACTCGAATGTATGCGCTGTGCTGCACCAATATTATTCTTTTATTCTTAAAGTATCATCCTGCTCCATCAGAAAGCAAAGTGATTTTTGTCGGAATAAATCGGTTCTTCTAAAGTTCACGTCAAATGAGGCAGTGGGATAAACAAGAGAGAGGAGAGGTGCTATGTGTGAGCTTTTGTCCCATCATTCTGCTCCAGTGGAACCTTTCAGGGAGACAAAAAAATGCAGGTTTACAGAGCTTTATGCAAACAGAGGCAAGATCCACCAAGAAGACGACTCAGGCTTACTCAAAAGCTCCTCTATCCCCCTCAGAACAGCTTATGCGTAGCGAGTGATTAAACAACAAACCACATTGCAGAACCCTAATCCACCAACCAGTTGTTTATGCCTTTTTTTCCCCTACATATAGATAACAGCTTTACTATTTGAACACTTAAATAAAGATGCTAATCAGAAACAGCTTCTTACACAGTTTTTTTTTTCCTTTGTTACAGCTTCTCTACAAACACTAAAAGTTTATATGACTTTAGATATAAGTTAGAAAAACTGATGACACCAGGCGGATACAGCACTTCTTGGATGAAAATAATTGTGAGGATTGAATTGTTCCTAGAGGAGTGCTACTTTCTTTAAAACTCGTCCGCCTGCAGGTATAACAAGAGCAATTCTCCAGACTGAAATTGATCGCATTTTTTTTAAAGTGCACGAACAAACCAACAGGAATGGAGGGGGCTGCATCTCCTGGACTGCAGAAAGATTTTATTACTTTGACTGCTCCTCATCCATGGCTGTTCTTCTAACTTATTCACATTCCTCTGATTCACTGGAGTGGGCCTAGGAATTAACCCCCGCCCTCCATCTTTTTTTTTTTCCTCCACCAGCTTAATCTCATTACTTTTATTGGCTGACAAAATTCTGTTCCAAGACTAAGCTTATTTATTGTTCTGAAAGAAAAACACCCGACACATGTATGGCCCCCCAGCATGCACCTCAGCATGCAGCAAAGTTAATAATAATAAGATGTTATAACTTTTTGTTTTTTATTTTATTTTTTTGTTCATATCTTCTTTGGTCAGTGCATGGTGCGGCAGCTTATGAGCCAATATGATCTTTATAGCTACTCTATTTTCTCTCAGACACCAAGGGACACATCTGGCAATATAAATGGACAATCAAGATGCATGACCTCGTATCTCACATTGTATGAATTCAGCAACGCGGGTGTTGCACTACGCGGTTGTTGATGACACCAGTAAAACAAACTTGAATCCCTGAGTGTGTTAGACCTCCTAATGATCAGCACTGAGGCCAGTTGTGCTATAACTCACTGTCTGTGCCCAAATCCCTGCCAGTATGAACTGTAATTACCGTGCCTATGTTATGAGTGTCCCAAACATGCAGACACAGCATCCATAAAATAAAGCTGACACTTTTATGGGCCTAAACGGATCTTCAAGCTCAGCATTTCATTCGAAGGGCGACAACGTTGAATGAAACCTGATGAACAACAGCGTTTATTTTATTATTTACTTATTTGCTTTTGGGAAAAGCAAGACTAATTGCTCCGGTCTTTGGTTAACCTGTGTGTTATTTGTCATGTCTGGCAGACGTATGGCTTTGGTAAGACAGAAGAATGCATGAGATCACAAACTGCTGGCCAGCTGTGTTTGCTGATGCAGGGGAAACCCTTCAAGCTGCTTTAACATATGCTTTAAATCAAGAATACTCCAGTTGATTTCAGTATTTAGCAACAAGCTAAAGTTTTCTGTTAGTCAAAAGTGGGAAAGAATGACTCATGTCAAATGAAATCAGCTAACGCACTAAGGCTTGTGGGAATGCTGACAATATACCAATGTGACCATTAAATCAAAATGTGACAATTCAGCTTTTAAGAAGTTTAGACTTACAGCCAGCAGTGATGAGTGTTACAGTGACCTGGCACTCTTTCAAATCCCAGATTGGACTAAATTGTTTGTAGCTCAAGTTCAGCAAAGTGTTTGGCTCCAAAGTCTGTAGTATATTTCAACTGGCAACATGTATTCAGCAAATATTTAAGATGAAATAATAGAATAAAAAAGATGACAACCTCGCTGAGGTTTTAATCCTTAAGTGTGAAGAACATTAGTACTCTAAAAACCATTACATTCCTGTGCTGAGCAAAAGTTAATACAAGAGAAGATAATACAAAAGAAATTGGTGAAGGCCATTAAATCAAACCGCCCTGCTTCCATTACTGAAGTGTCAAACACAGTGATGTTAAATTCATTAACATCACACACAAAAGATAGGGAGTAACAAGGAAGCACTCTTAAAAGAAAGCCTGCATTCCTGTTAGAACAAGAACAGATAAAAAGCCACTGACTGCAGGCTGCGTTTTCACATTTTTATTACATTTCCGTTTTATCAAGGTAACCGTACCCACCAGAGACAGTTTCACAAGTGGCCCAAAAGCAGTTCCGGCTCTGCTAAAGAAGCTCAATGATTATATGTTAGCGAAGTCAATCTGAATGAACTTGTAGACATCAAACATGGGAAGAGTTTGCAAGAGCTGGTTGATTTAGAAAAAAAAAAAAACATCCAAAGTGGACAGCAACATAGGTGTGGAACGGAGAAAGGAAAGTCGCAGGTTAACCAGTTGGAATGTGAAGAAAGTGGTCAGGACATGCCACCATAAAAAGTGTCCTAAAGCACAGAAAGATGGACACAGACTCCATATAATGATTTATAACAATCTCCCATCCCTGTTGTGTGAAACAATAGTGATACAAAGACGGCCATCCTGCCAAGGTGCAGCACATGGCTAGTTAACGAACCCTTTCTCTACTGGTGACCTCAGTGAACAAAGAGAAATAACATCCTATGATTCTACCATAAATGTTTCTATTATTGCATGTTTTTTAAGTCACCACATATTTTAAATTACCTGATATCTTCTGTGTTTTGGGATTTCTTTTGTGACATTTCCTCTTTGGATCATTATAGCAGCAGGACTTCCCACTGTCCTGCATCTTTGCTTTTCCTTCTTTGTTCCTTTTTTCAAAAACGTCAGTCCAACTTTCAGCTAATAAGGTACAAGTTTGGTTGCATTTGTTCACAGTTCATTTATTGAACCTGTTTGACAGAACACACCAGTCTTTCTGTGGTAGACACAGGACTACAGGTAGACATGCTTAGATGTAGAACAAGAAAAGGCGTTGGTTATAAACCTCAGCATGTTGCTTCATCCTGCGTTACACAACCCCCACCCTTTCTGCAAAGGGACAATGGGATGGATCTGGTTACCTTTAAAAGTAGTTTTATAACCTGCTTTATAAACTATGCAATGTATCAACAGGTCCATTGTCTAATATTTCTGCAAAAGACAAATAACGATATACTTGAAAGAATATTTGATTTACAATTAGTAGGAATTAATGAATACCAAAACTAAAAACCAAAATATGATACTTGTGTCTTGTGTTTGTCAAAAAGTAGTTGTAGCGTTCTTCTCTTGTGTGGACTCATTTACATGATGTGGGTGTAGGGGTCAAAGATCATCCACATCACAAATCCCTTTGAGAACAAGCTCACAATGGGCAGAAGCTGAATGCTTTTAGCCCAGCGGCAAAGAAGGGAGAAGCTCCTCCTGTGGTGCAGAGCCCCTCCATCCCTATCCCAGCACCCCGACAACATCCTGTTATTTACAGAGTTCACCGTTTGAAAAAGAATATCCCAGTCTGTGCTGTAACCTGAAGCGTTTTCTGCATATCAGGTTTTCCAGACTAAGGAGAGATGTAGGGAGCAGGACTGGAAAAACAAAGGAAAAAAGGATAGAAAAAAACCATTGTGATACAAGGACAAAGGAAAGGGAGGAAAGTGGAGCTCTGCTTGTAGCCTCTTTATTGTGTTCTGGTCCGTGACAGAAACTGAGGGGCTCTTTTCAGTCGTCACCTAAAACATCCATCAATCAGAAACAGAGCTCAGTGTTGTTCGTCAAGGCTCGGAGATGGGGGACACTTCCCTTTTGTGCTGGTAAATATTCATTAACCAACCCAATCTAAAAACAATTTGACTTTTCAGCTAAAAGATGAAATTGGAAAACAGTCAGGGCTACATTTGAAATATGAAGATCTGAGCATCCCAAAGGTAATTATTCAAATTCCCTTTTTTTTTAAGTTGCATCTGTTGTTTCTCAGCTTGTGAGCTGTCCTGGTGTGCAAGACGTCCAACAAGTATGCACACATGGAAAGATATATTTAGGTTGAAACAAAAAGGTTAGCAGATATACTGTTGTATCCTGCCAAGAGTTATATGCAGGAAAAGGATAATATGACAGCTGCTGCGACCTGGGACACTGAGAAGACTTGGAAGCACAAACATTTGCCTTTCTGCATCACTGGAATCCACACTGGGAGGTCATTGGCATTACTCAACCCTGCAGACTTGTGTCAGCGGCAGCTGTTAGGGGTGTACTGCCCAAACACAAACAAGAAGGAAACCAATAAATAATTGATAGCAGTCATGTTAAAAATAAAAAAAATAAAACATAATGTACTTGCTTTAACAGTCAGATTCCTTTCACCCGGATCATGATCCAACTGTAAAGGTTGAACTGTTTGGTGTTGTCATTCCATATGTCACAGTTAATCAGGTTTAGGTCTTCTGCAGAAGTTGACCAGCGGGGGCTGAGCTTTTAAGATCAATGTAGCATATGGAATACACTAAACTCAGAAGGAGCGACGCCCAAGGCCTAAAACACAGACAGACAGCTGGTGCCGTGAGGCATGACAGCAGACAATTCAAACGGAATTCAATTCCTTTTTATGGCACTGGAACTGTGGGTAAATTCTGGGGCTCCTCTGGTAAGAACATTAAGGAATTGGTTTTACGAGTCTCAGAACAGAGAACGGGTCAGCCTAATGAGAGGCGATGTCCAGCCTGTGTCCCTTCTTTGTTAAGTGGCTGTAGTCTCAGAGCGCACGTTAGACCCTCAGCCACATTAGGGACAGATGGCTCCTCCATCCACAAACATGGCCCTTAATGAACAATTACCAAATCCAGAGACTAAAGATGTGCTTCAATTTATGATCCCAATGTATTCAGACCTAGAATCCCAACTATCAAAACAACATTTGGTTATACAGGAACAGTCCATCAGTCCTAATAAGCCTTGTACTTTCAAGAGAATGGCCGTTAACCTGCCTCCTTCTGTGAAAGCCTAGCCATCAGCTCCTACTGTTGTAGATTACAAGTGAATGGCATCTAAGTATTATAATTAAAAGCATAGAACAACGTGAAATTAAGAAGCCTCTTAAAAGGTTAATTCTATCTACACTATAGCATTAGAAACCTCAATTATAAAGCATTTATGGGCTAATCATCCAACGTGTCTCCGTAGCTCGTGTCCCGCTTTCGGTCGGCAAAAAAGTTGCATCACTAGTTGAACAAAGAGTCCGGCGGACACCCTTGTGTGTGACTTATTAATATTGCGAACAAAAATATATTCAAGTACTAGTACAATTTAACAGGTACATGGTGCAGCATCCCATGCCCTACCAGATGTTGCAGGGTCACCTGACCTCTATGACAGCTACAAAAAAAAGAAAAAGGCCAGAAAACTTCTTAGTTTGACTGTAAAATCAAAGGTACAAATGGAATTAAAAAATAAACCTATCTGTTTAAAAAAAATTACAATTTTCACACTGTCTTGTGAATAATTTGGATTTTATTAATTCACCTGTTATCCCTTTTCATCAAAACTAGATAGAAAAAACCACGTGTGTAGTAGCATAACAGTGTTTTGTTTCAATAAAATTATACATAAAAAGCGGGAATTGTTGAATATGCTGAAAAAGCATTTGTTCTTTATTCAATTATATCCAATTATAATATTATACAATACAATATGTTGGAATATGTGTCATGTTTTTTCGTTGGTCCTCTCCTCTTTTTTTCCCCAGCAATTAACACCTGCCAACAAGCTCTCAGCCTCCTGTTCAGAGCCGCAGGTGTGAGGAGACCAATGTGTGACCTGATGAAAGACACACTGCCAGCGCCATGCCCAACAGTCATTTCCTCTCTCTGATATGCCATTCTTTATTTAGCTTAGCCCAAGGAGGTACGCTTAGCCATTGCACAGAGCATCACACAGCGCCAGCGTCACTAAAAATAAACGAGACCACCAGCACAGTCCATTGGTCACACATTAAAGCACAGCAAACTAGCCTTTCTCAGCTTGATATGATAATTATTAGTAGTGAACACAGATAGAAAATGGGAGCTGTACATCTCCGGACCTGCCGTCAGACATAAATCGCAAAGTAAACTGCACCATTTTTCAAACTCTTCCTCCCGATCCCCCAATAAGCAGGACTCCAGCAGAGATAGTGAATGCCAACAATATGAGCTGGTGTCTCCTGAGATTCTGAACTGAGGACACAGACTAGAATTATAACTGAGCAACTTTGACTGAAAACATACAGAGGAAAAAAGGGTGTGGGTGCGTGTGTGGGAGGAGGAGGGGGGTTAAAATGAGCAACAGAAGAGGCAATGAATTTAGGATTGGATGATTCTGATATGACAGAGAGTAGTGATTTGCTGGCAGCAGTAAGTCCTTTACCAACAAAGGGCCTTTCATATTTCCTGTGAACAGACACAGACTCCCATTAATCCCAAAGGAAAGGCTCATCTCAGGCTTCTACTCCTCACATATATTACCCCCCTGCCCTTCCTACCATCACTAAAAAGTGTTTATAACACAATAAGTAAAGGAGAACAAAGAAAAGAAAACATCAGCCACACATATAATAAAAAAACGCTATATCACCACTAATGCAAAACGCATGCACAAATGTTTTTTTGCCAAGTCGATTAGTGGCAAAACCACCGCCGACGTCACTCTTCTGAATGAGTAATGTCTCATTTTAGCCAGTCCCCATCATACAGGAGTGAAAAAAAGCTCTCTCCAGCTGTTGCATCTTTTAAACAGACAAGGCTTGCTCTTATGAACAGGGAACGCCCACTTATCCTGCATAAAAACTAGAGTTCAGCAGTGGCGCAGAGCCCTTAGTAGTCTACAAGGAGCTGAAGAAGCATCCTTTGACCTATGAGGAATGTTGACTTCATGAGGAGCAGACAGGGGAGGCAATAGGAAAGGGAAGGAGTAAAACAAAAAAGACAAATATGCGCCTCTTGTCTGGACTGCCCGTTTGAAACAGACAATCAAAGGTGGTGCAGCGCTGCAGACAAACCAGTAAATGAGGGTCAGGTTAGAAGGATAGACTACAAAGATATAATGACTCTTATACCAAGTTCAGTGAAAAACTGTTGCAGTTTTTGGGGAACAACTTCCACGGTAAAACATGATGAGTAATATCAGTTATGGCACGTGCAAAAGTGTTCAGGTTTGAATATCATTTTTTAATGTAAAGAAAAAAAAAAGTTTGGTGAAAACATACTCTTAAAAGTTGTAAGAAAATGTGGATGCATCCTCCTCATAACGCAGTGACTGATGGCCTTAGGAAACAGATGACTTGGGACATTAATTTACACAAGTGCACTTCAGTTCTGGTCTGTAAATTCAACACCATAAATAATTCATTTGAAAAATAACAAATGTTGCTTGCTTGCCTGTCCCATGTGCATAGACTTATATCTAAACAACAGAAATGGATTTCACTGCACTCCCACTTGTGTCATCAAGTATCTGCCACTGCGAAAGAAGGCACATCAATGTGCATCATCAGCATGTAACCTAGTCTGCATCAATAATCCTTCCAGTTCGGTTATTTCAACGTTCATGTTGATACGTAACTAAACAGACGGAAGTTAGGATTCAAGGCTGATTATGCTGGCAGTCTAAAATAAATCACAATAATAAACAGTGTGACAGCTCACAAATAAATATTCTACTTTAATTAACTGCGCCATCCCTGAAAAAAATGTGTAAGCGAACAATGTGTGCCAGTGTTGACCACGACAGTCACTCTACACATACGCACAGAAAAAAGCCTGATAAACCCAGAACAAAGGCGCGATTGTCTCGTTCGACCTTAGCTCTGACTGACAACACATTCTTGGTGGGACAGCAGGAAAAACACTGAAATGGATTTACCACAGTTTCTTTATGCCATTTATCTAATAAGATTGACTACAAAGATAAGCTGTGTGTGCACTCTGGATGGCTGGGCCACTTTAAACCCTGAAGTAATATTGTCATGCAACTCCAATGGTTGATGTTTTAACAAATCATTCAAAACACTCTAACAGTTTTCTTCTAACATGATAAATCCTTGTTTTCTTTTTTGTGTGTTTTTCTTTAAATTGTTACAAGTTCAACAAATTGTTGAAAATTCTAAGTAAGAAAGAAAAATGTTGTTTACAATGTAATGTTAAAAAGCCAATTTCAACACCTCTAACCTGTCAGGAGGATTACTAGGCTCAGGTGTCCAAACGGCTTAAGACAAAGTTTCTGATTGTCAACTCCATCAACCAACTTTGCTTTTGAAGGTACATACTTACCTTCCAAACCTCAGTAAGGTGTACTACCTGTCAATAATTTAGTTCCACACAACAAAACAAGCCCAGTATAAGGAGCTATAGGTGGTATAGAATTTTTTAAAACATAGAATTTAGGGGTGCAGAACAAAGCCCCTATAATAAAACATGCTGTAGGAAACTATCACCGCCTTTGTTCCCTCCACTTATGTACACAGCAGCAGAGCAGCATCAGACTGAACTTTGCATACAAATCAACATTCTCCGAGTCGTTTTACGTTCAAGTGCAACCAAATGAAAGAACAAAGGATGCTGTTGTAATGAGTCATGTATTTGATAACGCGCTTTCATAGTTTGATTGCCCTTTTTTAGATTTTCTGAGCTGCAAGACAAAAAAACAGAATACAATTCTAACTTATCTTTATCAGGAATTTTGCAGGATAGTAGACCATCGCAAAAATAGAAATAGCAGAGAATCATGTCTGTACTACAACTGAATATAGGTCAAACTTCATACTTTATTTTAAGGATTGAATGTAAAAAGGCAACAGAGCTAAAATAGAAAATTATACCAGAAGAGGAAACAGAAAAAGGCAGCATGACTTTTATGTTTTGTATCACTTTCTATAATTTCTTTAAGAAATAAGCACATTATTTAGCTTAAAAGTGTATTTTTGCTTAATTTGATACTCATTCTTAGCATAAGATTTAATTTAAGGTAAAAGTCAGGTTGCAAGTATTCCAAAACTACAGTTTTCAGCTTTAAATATCCACTTAACCGCCCCTGTGACCCACATGCTAAGATAATTCAAAGTGTGCAAACTGTTCATTTTTATGAAATGGCAGTTCATAAATAAAATATAATGAGGTCCCCCAAAACACAGTACACAATACACACTTCTACCACGTTACAACATTCTCTAGTTAGCTTGTGACAAAACGCTTTTTATTTATAGTCTATAAGCTTCAAATCACTATTTTATGTCCTTACTTTCTTGGTTCCCTTGTAAATGCAAAACCCATTTGTAATATCTGAAGAACATATAATAAAGGAGGAAATGTAAAAATTTTAACTGGAAAGGTTGTGTAATAACTCCAACACAGTTATGGAACAAGTTCTATCTTTTCATCAAATTTTTGTTTCCACTGGGATGGAATTGAGGCCCTATGTACTAACAGTGTATCAGGCAGCGATAAGCTTCTCCAGAGTCAATAAAAAAGGTTTTAGTTGCACCCCATAAGGGACCAAGCGTGATTAAGAACACAGAAATGGAGCTGGAAAAATGCATTCTGCGTTGAGCCTATATAAATGCATGTGTCCCACAAGGATTTCCAGTGTGGGAGCTATGAGGGAGGGCAATGCTGAAATAAAATGTGCCCAATCAACTAGTATTTGATTTCTCAAAAGTCCATCCAACTTCCCTCACATGTTTAATTTTAATCGGTTTGAGTTTGTCTTCCACTGTCTTACAGCTTCTAAGACACAAATGAATCTGAACACCCGGAAAGACCAAAAGATTCAAAGGAAGTGCCTGTGGAACAACATCATTGGCAGTTCATTTTTTTCTGAATTTCTGGCTGGAAACACAAAATTTTGAAGTAGTCCAAATGAAAACATGCCAACAAACATTAGGTATTTTGGCACCAAATGATTCCAGTAACTCCTTTAGAGTAACTGGGAACAAGCAAGCTCCAGCAAAGACAACCTTCCTCCAAGGACTTTCAGTTTGCATCTGCTTGAGTGAGGCAACAGCCGATCAGCACTTCATTCATCCCTTGTTTTTAGTTTCTCTGGCACATACTTCCAATAATCAAGCTTAAACTCTATATATGTTTTATTCTTTTAGGGTACATATTGAGAGACTTTCAAACGAGGCGTCACACCGTTGTATTCATGGACTTTTTGTTAATAAACACATCGTACACACGTGGGTATTCATTACAAATCGCTTTACAGTTACGTCATGGATGGTTCCTCTTGTGCTTCCCCTGGAATAATGTTCAGTGCTTGCTGTGTGGAAAAAAAGACTACTTCCTCTTACCAACGCTATAAAAAAAACTTTTGAAGACATAATAGCCTGTTTTAGCTTCCTTACTGAGTCTCTTCCATCTCTATGTTTTCTTCTCGCATTGGTCACAACATCTGATCTTCCATCTAAAATGACCACTAGCTTTAACCAATATTTAACCAACCTGTTAGTTTGGTTAAAATCCCAGTAGATGCTGAATGGTTACGATATGCACTCTCTTTTAATTTAGTGGCATTTGCAAATAAAAATCCAAAGATTGCTTGATAACCTTACTAAATAAAACATGTTATACTTCAACCTTGTCCATGCAGCTGGTCTGCAGAGGGATAAATGTTTACTTAAAAGTTTTTTTGAATGAAAATGAGTGTTTTCATCCTGCTGGCTGTTTCTACATTACACTGATCTCTCCCAAAAGATTTCAGGAGATCTGATTAGAGTAGAACATTGTGTTCTCCTAAGAAGTTAGTTAAACGCAGTTGAAAAGTAATTATTGGAATGGGAAAAAAAAGGCCAAAAGTAAAGTTGCCCCCTGGGTTTGATTCAAAGTCCAGCTCCTTAATAAGCGCAATTCATTTTACTCCTGGGTCTGGCTCCCTCTATCACTAGTGACAAGCATGAAAGGTCAATACCCTTGGCTCATAGCCCTCATATGGTTAGCAATGCCATGAATTAATGGTTGAAGCCGTTATTCTAAACTCTTTGAGTCAGCCGAATGAAGCTCATCGTCTACAAAGGTCACAATGCTTAGATCACTTAGTGTAGGAGTGAAGAGTTGACACCAGACTTACATTAGGTTGAGTGTATTGTTTTTAGAAATAAGTTTGCAGAGTTACAGGTAATCAGATTACATTAGAAACTATCCATCTACTCTAAAATACAAGTATGTACAGCAACAAGCAGAAAGGTTATTTTCACGTCAAAATGTTGCTCGTTCCTTTTTAATAAACTTGGAAAACAGATGTAATTTTATACAGAATCAAATAAATTGGACACCCAACCAAGAAAAGGCTAATCACATTTAGAGGGAAGTTTAAAAGGGAAGTTTGAGAAGTTAAAAAAAACACCATTGCTTAAAAAGTAGTGTTATTAGGAAAATGAAGTTTAAAAAATACTAAAATCTATAATGTATGCCAGAATTAATTAACACTAGAAAAAGTAACACATTTGTTTATAGATTTAGACAAAAAAGCTAATTTTCATCCTAATGAACACAATCTTAATTTGGGGAAAGCATATAAAAAACAAATGCATTTAGCCACCCAATCATTACCAAGGGGCCTAATTTCTGACTAATTTCAATTTAAAATTCTAGAAGAAATTAGCATTCATTACAGCATATTAATGCAAGACATTTCTTCCTATTCCAAATGAAGCACAATCCCTGCCACGTGGGGAGGACATTTCAAAGTTATCAATGATTATTGGTTTTAACTCAGTCATGTAGCTGGGGGGAAACCAAATGCCAATACAAACAGGACTCCTAATTATATTACAGCCAAACTGGGTTTTTCCTGCAAACCAAAGCAAAATATAAACACTAGTTACCTAGAATAAATACACTTAAAGACATCAAGGACTCGGAACAAACTAATAGCTAAAATGAAAATATTTAAAAACACTAAAGATGCTGTAAATTTTACTGGATTGGATAAATTAGAAATAAGAGAATTTATCAGAGCCCACTCTGGGATGAAGCCTTGATTTTTTTTTTTTTTTTTAAATCTCTTAGCCACTTATCATAATAAAGCCACTTAACTGCATGAACACTCCTGTTCATTTTGATGAAAGTACTAGTCAGAAAGCCCTTGTCGAGAGAACCTCCAATTAAAAGCACATTAAAACTGGTACCCCATGTGGTCTGCATCCATTCACTCACATAAAGCACTTTTTTGGCATCCAAAATAAAAAAAGTTCTGGAACGCAACATAACTCCAGTTTACAGCAGCTACACCTTCTTTTTTATAAATCTAACCTTATCTTGATCTGCTGCCATGCCGATGCTATAGAAAATAAAATGCTGCACGGTTTTAAACCCTCAGTAAATATCGACAGAGGACGACACCATATAAACTCAGACAGTGCTGACCACAAAGCAATACGTTGTTCACACTGTTACAGAGTCTGCACTTCGATGGAGGGTTAGAAATTGCTGAGGGTCAATTATAATATCCATGGTGATGGCAGCACTGGTGTCAGCAAGGCCTTAACAGCTGTAAATCACTTGAGATGAGTCCTTTGTTGCATGACATATGCTAACTTGATGAGGTACCACCTTTCATTTATGGCAACAAAAAGGGAGGATTTCCATTTGAGCTACATCCAGACAAGTGCAACTGCATTTCCCAAGCAACACAAAGCCCATCAAGTGACAGCAAAAAAGTAAATTGTACTTAAAAAATTAGGAGAAAGAAAAAAAAAAAACTGATTGCTGCGACACTGTCTTTTCATTGCCCAATTACAGTACATCAATCATGGAGTATGGAGTAGAGCAAGCTCTTCCATCTCATGAGGAAGAGGGGGAAGGGACAGCATGGAAGGGAGTGGCAGAGGTGAAGGAGGGCGGGATAAAAGAAGGTTGCTAAGAGAATGTCAGGAGATTCATCCTAGCAACCCATCAGAGGCAGGCGCCCAGGAAAGCGCTGGAGCATTGAAATTGAAGCCTGCGCCGGAACACGATAGTTGACGTGGCTTCCAGGAGGTAGATGTCTCTTCACAGGCAGGATATTGCCCTTTGTGAACACAGTTACAGTATCTGGGCCAATTAATGTGTCCCTGCTTCAAATTTCTCTCGTGTTGTCAGAGGAATAATAGCATGCAAATTTGTGTAAACTCTTGAGCACAGCATGTGGTTTGGAAACAGAACGTTGCCCGTCACTTGTACATAGAAAAAAAGGGTTATGGCTAAAGCTGCCTCTTTTTGCAACACTTGCAGAAAGTGGCCCCATTAATACATTCATTTGAGAATTGGCTTGCTTGTCTCACGCTACACACAAAGACGGTCTGTCGTTCAAAGCTCAGGGAGACAGGTAGCCCTGTTCGGCCTGCATCTGGGCAGGCCTTTCTGCTTGAAACAGAGAAAAGGAGCCGAAGCTGAATGTATTGCCACATGGACAAAAGATTTAACGAGAGCGGGAGAGAAAGCAGTAGGGGAATGGGAGTGGCTCCCTTTCACATGCCTGCCAATTTTACACGTGAGGAGAGAGCTCTCTATACACCCGTGTAGCTTAATGCAAAAACCAAGCAGGGTTCGGAGAGAACCTGGGCAAAATAAAGCAGGGCTACTCTGCAGTAAGCAGCTAAGAAACACAACAGAGCTTACTTTGTAAAGACAGCATTTGTTAAAAGGTTTTGTTTGCTTTGCCAGACAAAAAAACGACTGTTCTGCTGTAAGAAAATGGTGCTAAAATCCACAAATCAGTCCATGGAATAGCAAACAATTCACTCCACAGTGCTGATGCATTGTCTTCTAGTTGCAAGCTGGCATTTCTTTTTCCTCACTGGTTCTAACATTTCACTTGTGAAAAATAACTCTCTCCTAGTTATATGGAAGCCTATGCAGAAGAGTCAGGCCAACAGAGCTATTTATGTATGGCCTCATTATATAGTAGGGTCATCATTTGCACTTTGGAGGAGCTCTTCACATTAAACAAAGCAGCCAGAACTGATGAGGCTGACACGACACAGTCAACAAGAATACTCCAAATTCCTTTGATGCTAAAACCATCAGCAAACGGGGGTGAGGGTGTCATTGCTCCACCAAAAATAGTATTTTTGGTGGTTTTATCATGTTCCTGGAGCACTTTTCTGAGGACATGTCTGAAGAAAATTAAGCTTAAAATTACATTTCTGAGTAATTCCTTTTTTGAAATTGCGATAAATCAGAAGCAAACAAAAAGCTTCTACATCAAAACTACAAGCTTTTTGTTTGCTCCACAACTTCCCTGCTCTGCTTCATTCTGATGTATCCGCTTGTAGACGACTAGGACTATCTGCGTCTTTGTTTCCTCGTCTGAGCTGGTACCTGGCTCAAAACTGTACGGCTGGATAGTGTCAATATTCGCCATTTTCGTTGCACCGGAAATGTGAGGTTGGGGCTGTGAGGGGCTATAAACTAACCGGAGAGAGTGTGAACAGATGGATGATGGGAAGTAGGGGCGGTCTTACTCCGCGCTAATGGTCTCGCCCCAAAACAAAGGCAAATTTCTAATGAACTACTGCCACTCTGCAGATATTATGTCCAATTTTGGCTAAAAACTGCATATTCATAATTAAATTAGCACTGGGTACACTTTTAAAAAAAGATGATCGGAGTGGGACTTTATGTTACATGAATAAATAAATCTATGTCACTAGATGAATGCACACAAGTTTTTAAACCCTTGTCTTTGGAGCATCACAAACAGAAAAGCAGGCGGGATGTAAAACCAAACGATGAATAAACCTCCTAAATCTAGATATGACTGTGTACACACAAAGGTGGAAAAATTGCTACTTTTTTTTTTTAAAGCATCATAGTAAACATTGCACTTTGAAGTAGTCCCATTCAGCAATGTGAAAGAAAAATTATAATGTCCGCTCAGCAGTTTCAGTCAGACCAGAGGACCTGAGCTGACTGATGATTTTTCAGGAGAAGCCAGTGTTGACAGGGGCAGCTGGTCGGGGAAGTCGGTGTTACCAATACCTGTCCGTGGCCATCAAGAGCTCTCTGAGCAGAGCAAGCTAATTATATGCCCAGGACATATACCCAACGTATACCATCAGTCTGTGTGTGCGTACCCAATGACAAAGTGGCAAAAGGCGCAGTCTGTTGCTGACAAAAGGGACATGTCAGAGGTGAAAGACGCTGTGACGCCAAAGTCTGTCTTTTTGTTTTTTTTTATTTTCTGTTTTTTAGACACACTATTGTTTAGCAAAACAAAGGAATTCCACAATTGTTTTGTTGTTGTTTTTTCAATTTTACTAGTTAACCAACTGTAAAAGGTTTATAGACTGCTCATTCTATAACCTTTTAGCGCAACCTTTGCCTTGACATACTAACATTATCAAACACATTCCATTTTTCCTGTGTCTTATGACTGCAAAAAGAAAAATCTTTTCTCAACAAACTAACTGTGAATCACTGGTAAACTGCAAACAACATGCAAAAAATGTTTCTTTCCAAATCAGGATACTGCCAAGACTCAATCTGTTGTCACAATATGTGGTGGTTATCTAGGCCACCACGCTCCCCCACCACCTCCCCCAACCCACGCCCCCCCACCATCCCTCCAAAAAATGAAAGAAAGAAAAAAAAGAAAAGTAAAAGCTGAGAGTGACTGTGAGATAAAAATCAAATTTATGTATGTTTGTTACAATAAAGAATAAAACAAATTCAACCCCAACCCCCCCGGTAATGCCTTAGCTGGGAACTGGAGCGCAGCCTTCATTACAACATATTGATCTCGGCAAACAAAGACCCTGAATTCATTGATCCACTTTCAGAAAGAAAACAGGGGGATGGGGGGGTTACAGAGCTCTTTCAAACAAAGTTATACTTCAACTACTGCATTACTTTATAACATAGTTGGAGCAGAGGGAGATGACCAGGGTGTTACTAATGGAGAAAAAATATGTCAAATGTGTAACAGCTGAAGAGCTTCGGCGTCTCAGGTTGCTCTTAAATGGCTCGTGTATGGCGCAAGAGCTCTAAAGCACCTTCAGATGTCCTATTCAAAAAGAAATTTGGCAGCAAGGACAAATATTTAAACCCTGATAGGCAGAGTGCCTAAAATCATCTGACTTTCAGAATTTGTTGAGGAAAACTCCTAAAGCCCAGATACTGTAAAGGGGCAGTGTCTCTGGGTCTCCCTGGTAATGTGACAGGACCTTTGTGGTTGTTCTCAGTCATCTATATCCCACCAGGAAACCCCCACCGCCGTTACTCTCAATCTCAGAGCAGGGAAAAAAGGTTGAGTATGTTGGTGCACACTTGCCCCGGTTTACAAGAGAAGGTCGAGCAGGGTCACGTCTCACCAAATGGTGAGGCCCCTTAAAAACACACGTGAGCGGCCCCAGCTGGATTCAAGCCAATCCGAATGTTAAAAGAGGGGGGAAACCAGCAAAAAAGTAAATGCAATTATTTTATTTTTTTAGCAAAAAAGCATGAAAGGATTCGCCAACGACCTAGAAAACAGATCTAAGCATGATAGAGCTTTTCTGTTTGGTGCTCACACTACAGACGCTGACACTAATTGCTACAATCATATTATTAAACTGGACAACTGTAAATCAACACCCCCGCACAGCTCATTTAGACAGAAGGCTCACTGGGACCCTCTTGTCGCCCTCCCATGCAAAGCTCTTGAACAAAAGCCAAAGCTCAGTCTATCAGTATTCTTCTTTTTCATCATTGCAGTTCACATAATTATCAGAAAACTAAATAAAAGTCTGCACACGGGGGGTGGAGGAAAGAAAAAAATGAAAGCAGCAAAGAAGGTTGGGGGTGGAGATGGTAGAACAGCGGAATAAGAAAGTGTATTAAGCTCAATTAAGCTTTTGGGCTTTTCATTAACCCAGTTTTTAGGGAGGGAAACCTCTGCTGAATAATGCTCCGACAGAATCACTTTGCCATCCTGCTTTAAAGGTTTCATCAAGCAAGAAAAGAAAAGCAACGTATGTCTACTTTTTAGAGCTTCTGAAATTCCATTTGACACCCAGCGATGACCCCCCCCCCCTCCACAACCCAAGCCCATCTGAAGCTGAAAGAGAACTTGTAAAACAAGTGGTTTTATTAAACAACTTCGTGCCTTAGCATCAAGCAGCATGAAATGTTTACCGACCTTAGCTCTTTTCATCTGTTTGATGTGCTAGTAATAAATAACCAAGTCGGGTCACCTATCTTTACTTAGCATCGGGACAGAGCAAATGTTCTTTAAAAGCAATTCCAAGTGACCTCAAAGGGGAGACGAGATTTTACTTCTACAAACAATGAGCTCAGCCTCCCTTTGACGGACCATTGGAGCAAAGTTCTCACACTGAAACGTCCAAAATTACATTTGAAAAGTATAATTGGATGAAAACCGATCAGCGTAACGCGCTACTTTAGCATTGCAAACTTTTGTTCACAGTACCTAGACTCCATCCAATAACTGATATTATCACATTCATAGTATGTCTTGATGCTGCACATAAGAAATAAGGAACACATAAACAGCTACTATCATTGCCGAACCTTACATTCCTTGTAACAGACATTCTGTTGATCAAAGACCAGAGGAAAGGCTGTCATTCGACAGTTACATCCACACTAGCATCTTTTATCTTAAAATATATATATATTTTTACATCTACTCATGACATCTACATAACCCTGTTTGTTTTTGTTTTTCTATAAAGAATAGGCTTAGCAGCCCCATAAGACAACCTGGAAGCTCTAATCTAGTTAAAGGCTTTTGAACTAATACTGACGAAGAAAAAAATAATAAAAAAATCAATTTTATGACTACAAAGGTATTTGAGTTTCCTTGTTTTCTTAATAAATCTTAATTTCCATCTGTCTAATTATGTTTACCACATCCACCTGTACCCTCTGTCACTCTGTACAGTGACAGAGGGTATTTCCAATACATTTTATAAAATGTCTCCTCATCACCTCTTCAGGGATGATTATTACAAACTATTACTGCACCCCCCCCCCCCCCCAAATAAATGGGGACAGGATGTGGTGAGAGTGGGGCTGCAGTTTGGGGGGGTTTAGAGTGTGGTTGCAGATCTTTACAAAAGGATGTAGAACCTCAGGATGGATGTGGAGTTTTTAAGTGGTTGAAAATAAGGAAGACATCAGAGTAGACTCAGCTCTGCTGTGTCTAAAATGTATCCAGGGTCAAATGCAATATAATATGAACAGAGGAGTACTGTTACTGACACCTGACACAATCTGGTGATGGTATTTCAGCTTCTTAGGCTTATCCAGTTTCAAAGAAGCCCATTGAACCAATGGCTTGTAGATGACCACTTATAAATGACTCAAGCAAAAATCTATAGCCTTTGAAATTGAATTAAACCATTACTTATGTAACTAATTCTGCATATTGTGGCTGTAGGAAACCTGATTTCATGAGTCTTAGTCATTCTCGACTTCAGGACAGAAATGACGAAGCTAATGTAATGTCAGGAAACAAGAGGTACCCTGCTGCATGTGGCTAAAGAGGCATGACCTAACAATTATTTTTTAAAAAGCTTTCAGTTACTGGTCAGAAACAATATCCCAAAACAGCAGGGTGAAAGCAAAGCAGGGAAACTTTCAAAAACACTCCTCACAGTGTGGGGGCTTTGTCTTTGAAAACGCACCACAGGACACTCTCATTAGAGAATGTCGTTTCATTAAGATCATCCCACACTACTGAGCCCGCTGCATCACAATGACACAGGAGTGTCCCTCTCAGTCAAGGAAATCTCCTCTTAGCAACAACTCGCTGGGGGAGGGGAAAGCAGAAAAGGGGCTAGTGCGGGGGCAAACAAAAGAGAACCCGATTAGCGCTGGTCACGGCTCATCCACAAGCCACCACAGGGAAATCCATCACCTGCAGGATCAAACGGAAACTGGTGCACATGGTAGAACCCACTGAAAGCAATACCCACCCTCCTAACCACTCTCGTCACTCTCCTTTTTCTTCTTTTTTTTTTTAGCTTGTCACTGCTATCTCCCCTCCTGTTTTCTGACTCACATCAACGGCAGCGTGCAAGTTTTAGACCTGCACTGTGAAATCCAACACAGGTGTGAATGCACTGTGGTCCTGATGACCTCAAGGCTCCAACCCTGCAGATGACACTTTGGTGAGATATTCCTCTTTTTATTACCGCTTGCAGACTTGTGTACCATTCCAAGGATGCTGCGTTTTCTTTTTCCAACATCAAATTACAAGCAAGGTGATAAAAAAAGGCAGCCAATCAAATGTTAACTTCAATTTTGATACAAAGCTGCAATGATGACTCTACCGTGACATAAAAATCTACAAAGAAATAACCATACATACATCATACAAAACTAAATCATTGCTTTTAACTATTTTTTTCAAGAGGCATTTTTGTTTTTTACATAGCATTAAAGTCCCACTACAATCATATTTTAATCTATTGTAAAAGCGTTCCCAGTGGTCTTTTAATTATGGTAAGCGGCGATAGAACAGTAGTAGTTAATCAGAAACTCACCTCTGAGTCTCTCATTTGCTACAATCCCTTTGTTTACACTCTCCCCTTACCAGTTCAACAAAAATGACTATCAATATCGGAGCTTTCCAGCGGTACAGTTCTGAAACAGAAGACGTACACAGATCTAGTCGTCTACAAGTGAATGAATCTGAATGGAGCGGAGCAGGGAGCTTGTGGCCTGCCGGCTGTAGCAGCTGCGTCCTAGCTACAGGCTTTTGCCATCAGCATTTTTTTTTTCCATCTACTTCTGTTTCACACTAAT
This sequence comes from Oryzias curvinotus, assembly GCA_023969325.1. Taxonomy (NCBI): domain Eukaryota; kingdom Metazoa; phylum Chordata; class Actinopteri; order Beloniformes; family Adrianichthyidae; genus Oryzias; species Oryzias curvinotus. The sequence goes on from CM043722.1 coordinate 32,359,057, forward strand.
CTTGAGAAAGAATCCTCAGAAATGCATTTCAAATCTTTATTTTTTGTGTATGTCCTCCATCATGAGGAGAACTGCTACAAGAACATTTTAAAAACACCAAAAGTACAGTTTTCATTGGAGTGGGTCTTTAATGAACACAAATATTCCTCTGAATCTGGATTTACGTTTCTTACCCACAGAAACAGAGATGGTCAGACCATGGAATTCAAACCCCAACTATTTGATTGAAGGACAATGTGTCTAACCCTCTGAACTACAACAAAACCAATTGTCAGTTTTTGCAACTGCTATTTTTATTATTTACTAATATGTTTAATCACATAAGCATAAAGTAAAATTAAATTGCAAGCAAAATGACAGCCAGAAAGGCTTGTAAATAAAATAAAAACGTGCAAATAGTGCAAGTTAAATAGACAGAAGAAAGGCTTTTTCATTGTTTACAAGGCGAGCTACACAGTCGCAACACCACAGAACTGCACTGAAGCTAATTGTTTAAATATGTCAAGCTTGTTCCGATCCTCCCCCTGAACTGCATCATGTAGGGAAGGCACTCAAATGATTTGCATGCCGACACACACATACACACTCAATCGAACACAGACATGACCAGCCTCCTGCATGGCACAGGAACAAGGCAAATTTGCCCACTCACCATTGAAAAGAGGTTGTCCCTTCTCTGTGATGTCTGGAATCATGACAGTGTATAGACCTTCAGAGAAACCTGGTCTGCATGGCGGGGCTCCCCTGCTCTCTGCTGCACTCTGTGATGGGGGGAGAGGGGAAGGAGGGCAACAATGTCTCATAAATCAACCTTCAAGAATGCACGCTGTTGCCTCAGAAACCCCTCGGTCGCGTTCCGAGGTCCCCTCTGTTGTACAAAAGCATCTGTTGTTTTTATAACAGGGGCCGCAATTAGGATAATGAGGCCAAAAGGGTTAAGCATTAAGCAAAAAGCATGGCTAGGCAAGAACAAGCCCCATTTGTGCCAGAGTTTAGGCCAAAGCACGGAGGGGCAGTCCAGGCACTCAGATCAGCACAGTGCTCCGAACAAACACTTCTCGCTTTGAAGTTCAGGAACCACAGACTAAAACAGTGGATGCTCAGTAAGGAGCCACTGAACAGGAAACAAACATGCATGTGTGAATGTCTGAATAAACATACAAAGACAGCAGCATTTGTTGCAAAAGAGGCTGCAGATAAAGACTTAACACTTTTACTTTTTTTCTAAAGAACCACCAATTAAGCTTTTGTTTCTTACTAATGGAAAAACATATACATTGAATGTGGATTTGGCACAAAAGGCAGATCATAAAAAATGCATAACTGTGGAGAACATGTGGCCCTATCCAAATGTACGTAACTCCATCGCACAACCCCAGCATTGATTCAGCTTCTTTACGAACAGAGGTCTGCTCTTATTTCCTCTGCATGCTCCCTCAAAAGAATGTAAAATGAGAGGAGTCCTGCTGAAAAAGAGCATTGTGGGTATCCGTGCCACTTGCCTTTCTTAATCAGAGGAATTTAAATGCTTGCAGACTGGGGGAGGAGCAGAGCAGAAACTCACACAACAACGGTCACAAACCAACCCACACCAGTCCACGGTGAGGAACTTAGTTCATCCTTTTAATAATAAAACAAAATAAATAAGTAGTAGAAATAAATAGTCCCATCAATTAAGCGGGGTGGGTTTTATATCTAAAATACACATCTTTACATTTTAAAGAATCCCATCCCAGCTTCTAACAATCCTTATGGTTGGTGATAACTTTCTGCTATACTTTGTAAAAACTGCATTACTGGGATCATTTGTTCCAGTCTGCTTTACATTGTTGCTCCTAACGACTTCCGTTAGAAAGACAATTAACTCGCCAGGGGACTGGAACATACTGCAGCAATCTACAGAAGTGTTTCAAAATAAAATATCTAGGTTAATCTAGGCCTGGGTCTGTCAGCTTTCCAGAGGAAGAAAAAGAAAAACTAAGACGCAGAAACAAATTGAATATTCTCGATGCAAATTTGAATTCTCTTGACAGAAATAATTAATTCGAATCCGCTCGTTTGTTTCCAGCGTCTAATGAGAGCCTTTAACGTTAATCACCACCTCAGTCATCTGACTGTACCGTCAGGCGCGGTGGTGTTTTAACTGCGTAAAGTGTTCGGAGTCACGAGCGCCGCAAACTCCGCCAACCGCGTCGGCACCTAGCCGAAGACGCGTGAAGTGTCCAGAGAAAGTCCCGCTCGCTGATTTACCTGCAGCCCTGCCAAGACCAGCAGCAGCAGCAGCAGTGGACCGCTGCTCTCGTGAGGCGCGTGCATTGGTGCGTCCGCTTACGTCCCCGCTTCGGAACCGGCGACAGAAAACAAAAAAAGAGGAGGAGGCGTAAAAAAAAAAGAAGAAGAAGAAATATCCCAGTGGCTCAGGAGTGGCCTCGAAAACGATCCCTGTATGACAAAAGAAGGCAGGAGCAGCAGCATGTAGAGCAGCCTCCTCCTCCGTGCGCCCAGCCCGAACTGTGGGAGCGCGCTGCCTGGTACTGAGGCTGCTGCTCCCTCCCATCCAGTCCCACAAAAACAAAGCGAGCCCGGCCATCTCTCTGTCTCTCCCTGCTGGTGACACGGCCAATTTCAGTGTTCAGCAAAGGAAGCTCTCAACTAGGAATTTGGAGTGTTTTTTATGCTCTCGTGCTCGGTTGGGGCAAAATGTGGAAATGAAGCTACAAGCATAGATCTAGTACTCTGTTCAGGCTGTTTTCTTCAGATATTTGTTTCTGGTTTTAACAGTTTTGGCACATAATATTTGGACAAGCTGGTTTTTCAACGACAAAAAAAATTATACATTTTCTGTTTCTAGTTACGGGATAATGCACCTGTTATGTATATTTGAAGAAATATTTATTATTTTTAGTTTTTGCCATGGGTTGTTTAAAATATGAGTGTTGCATTGAACAGGAAGCACGTTTCATGTCATTATACCTTTGACGATGTTAAATAAATATCTATTCTATTCTCTTCTATTCTACTCTATTCTATACATCTATATAACACCATGTTTCACATCAACATGTTCCATTTCAAACAAAAATGCAATAAAATAGGAGTGCAAACAAATCTAGATAACTCCTGTCATGCATAATTTATTTTCTAAATTCACATTTTTCAGAGCTGATTCTGAAGCTTGTTTTATTATTTGGAGGGTTGACCCGCTGCACTGTTTATTGTTTTTCATTTACATTCTACCCATCAAGCTTTAGGCTCCTGTGAGAAAAATGTGCTCTGAATGTCACGAGCATCAGTAAAGCAGGACTCTATTCGCATTTAGAGAAGCCCAGACTCTATTGATCATAAAGCATGCTATTCTAATCACCACCGCCCTGGTATAATTGCTGCTCACTGCACGTTTGATCTCAGACATTATTAATTATCAGTAAATTTGGAGCTAAATCGGTGTGCGTTGCCCCATTTTTTTTTTTCTTTGAGTCAGAGCACACACAGTCTTCCTGGTAGCTGCCTAATAAGCTCTCTGTTTCACAAATGACTCAATCACTCTGGAATTCTTAGTTTGTATTCTAGCCATTTCTCTAAACTTGTAGTCAGAATTTGTAAGTAAAGCTTTTTCATGTTCCACTAAAAGAATCTATGAATAATTCTCTGGTATTAGGTTGTCATGTGATTTGGGCCGGTATAAATGAAATCTCGCAGGTTATGTTGCTGACATCAATTGAACTGCAATGAGACAGCTCAATGGAAAACCAAGACACTTTAGTTCAATAAAAGATGGAAATACTCATTCCATCTCCAATATAATGAACAAAGGATGACTTTTGCTTCACCTCTTTTTCTGACGCTGTGTTATTGGTGTTTTAGAGGAGCAGGCATATTTGTGTGATGAGTCTTCTCCTCCCCTTTTGAATCAAATCCCCCCACCCTCGGGAGTCTGTTGTAATCTCAAACAAACAGTAAGCACCAGCACATCCCACTTCCAGTTAACCCGCAGAGACATTTTGACAGAGCCGAATCATTTTTTGAAAATGTTCTCCTCTTGCAGAAAAGTAACTTGTGTCACTTATGCTCTTGTCTGATTAGCGTGTCTGACTAGACCGCGGTTCAAGATAATTAGACTCTTTGATGGAAGCAAATTCAATCAGCAGAAGAAATAAAGTACTACGGTCTTGAGATAACACTAAGCTCAACAAAGAACAGCTGCTGTGTTTATGGCATCCCACAGATTTCCCCAAAGTTGTTACAACATGACATATTCCTCATTTTTTCTGCAGACATGGGACATTTCATGCGAATTTCTTTTGTTTGCTGAGGCTGACTCGGGCTAAAGATCAAACTGGATGACCTGTTGATAATCGACATTGTGTTTTGAACAAATTGTTAAAATTGTGCAGTCTAATCTAATTCAGAGTGGGATCAAAATGCTCCATCTCTTTGATTAATGCAGATGCAGTTATCTTTCATCAAAATGTGTCTATGCAGGGAGGGGGCACGAAGTGTTAGTGGAAATCCAATTTGGACTTTCTGCATTCAATCAAACAATATCATGTTGCATGATTCATAATACCAGTTTCAGAGCCCCCCACCCCCACTGAGAATTCTATTTGCGGTGTGTCCTTTAATTCGGCATGCTTTAAAATGTGCAATCAGAGGAGAAATTTGTCTCCAAGGTTGCAGTGCAGATAATATATTCTCAAGCCTGGGCTGTCTGTGTGCGGACAGATAATGTTGTTTTGTAGGCATGTGTGAGGCGGATTTTTGATGCATGTTAGTGGTAACGCTGACACTGCATTTGACTCTCATGAGCTCAAGTGTCCGGGAGCTGGTGGCCTGTGAAGAGACCCCCGATTCCACACCTTTTAGCCTGTACAATTGGATGAAGTCTGGAGCGTTGCGGCGCGGTGGCCTTGATGGCCCTGGAAGAAAAATGGACGAGGTCAGCAGCACTTTCACATCTGCTGACTTTGTGTTGATACAGGAATATGACACAGTGCCCCTCTGCTCTCACATACAGTAGCTTTGTGCTCAGTCATTTATTTTTCAAAGGCAGCAAACATCGAGTGAAATTCATGCATGCAGCTGCTTTCTTTTAGCAGCTTTCAGAGCCCGCTGCAGTATTTTGATATGACAGTAAACATCAGGCTCCAGTCAGTAAGAAACAACACTCTGTCAATAAAAAAAAAGTGTTCATATGTACATATAAACCTGAAGCCCTTTTGACAGCTGTCTAATCACTCTGTCTTGGACAATTCATTGCAAGTCATAGGTCACTTTGGAACAAATTAGTGAGTGGAAAGGAACGACTCAGCCCTCAAAGCCATTATCAATTTCAATCAAGCTTCATTGTCATGCATTCAATAAAAGATCTCTGAGGACCTCTGTGATGCTCTGATTACTCCACTGTTGGACCAAATGGTCTCATTCGGTCTTTTATACCACTTCAATGACGGTGTGCAATAGAGCTGTGATGTGTATAAAGGAACAAATCTAATATTGTACTACTGCAGTGTTTTTGTCCTTTAGAAGTGTCTTGGATGGATGCATTGGGTTAAATACTCCAGAAATTCCACATAAAGGTTGCTGCATATGCAGTATGTGCACCATGCTGACAGATCTATTGTAAAATCAATGGATTATTTTAATCAAGCTGTGTCCAAAGTGATAAACAACACTAGAACAAAGTGCACAAACATTTCTGCTGAACCCTTTCTCTTTAAATTCTTGCAACGCGACATGTCAGTAAGACAGCTTGGTGCCAGCCATCGTCGACAGAGGAAAGCAAAATGCTGCTTTGCAAGCAGCTTTGGCAATGTCTGCAGAGTCACGGGGCTTTAACATGTGTGTGTGTCTGCCCCAATTTGTGGTTCATAGCTTTTGCTAAGGGCCAAATCTGCCTGCTGTGTGCTGGTGTGGCTTACAGATCTAATGGTGATTGATTACCTGATTAAAGAAATTGTGTTAAACCTCTAAGCAACCCGGGGAGAGAAGAAAACATATTTCATTAGTGTTGCACGAATACAGAAGGACGGCTACGATTATTTATTGCTCACTTGTTAAGCCATATTTCATGTCATTAATTCTTTTATTTTATTCATCCTGTTAGCAAAATCTTAAACAGTTGCCTACCATTCTATTTGGATTCAACAGAATATATATATATATATATATATATATATATATATATATATATATATATATATATATATATATATATATATACACGTATTTATTTGTATAACACCCTTTGTCTTACTGCATGCCATATTGTTTTCGCAGTTCTCGTGAGGACACAGAGATTCGTCTTTCCTACCACATGTTTTAAGGGAAATTTCGTCCCCGCCACATACCCAAAAACTCATCAAAATGTACACACCTAGTAACTGGTTAACATGAATTTTTGCATATGTGGCATTTTCCTGTTGCTTGCAGGGCCATGCAACGCCGTTCACAGCTTTAATATAAAATGTCAAATGGGTGACTCACAATAGACTCACTAGATCTCAAATTGATTAAAACATGATATTCAAGCCCAAACTGTGGCCTTAAAGTGAAACAAAAGTAGACTGGATCCAGACTCTAGCTACTCACCCTGGTCTGTCTGAGAAATTTGCATTTTTTTGACACTGAAAACTGGTTCACATACATGTAGGCTACACAAAGTGACTGAAAACCGCAAACCTTCTCACACACTTCCTTCTGAGCAGACCAGCCTAAAGGCTGGAAAGCCAGCAGATAGAGGTTTGTAAAATCCTACTTGGCTAGAGACACTCAGCAACTCTAGAGGCTGTATCCACTCTTGGATTGTGCACTCTACCAGAGAGATGCACTCAGCTGTGTCTCGACTTCAGCCAGAAAGCTGCTAAAGCCCAACTTCAGTGACTGGTTAACCCCTTTCAAGGCGAAATTCACAGGTCAAACAGAGAACTCAAGCATGTCGTCTGAGACAGTGCACTGAGAAACACTGCAAGTCATGTTTAGATGATTAAGTATCTGGTTTTAAAATACTTATTAATAGTAAATGTTCACTTTGGATTTTGTACATTTTTAAAGTAAAAATATGAACAATTTCGAATCTACAAAAAAACTATTTTTTAGAAGATAATTTCCTTTTATATTATTTCAACTGAATTTACTGCAGAATCATTTGTTTTCCATGTTTTTGTCATTTTATGTCAGAAATATATTTGTCTCAGTGCACAAACGGGAGATGAACACATATAAACTTCAGTTTTTTTATACCTTTAGTGTTTAAAAACCAGTATGCATGCCTCTGAGGTTCCATCAGTGTCCTTGGAATTTCACCTTATCATCCTTGATCAGCAAGAGCCCTAAGTCTGTTGCAGTGATAGCCCAGCTTTTCTTAAGTGGACGAGCAGCCTGTCTAAGCACAGGGGTTTGGATGGATCTATATTAGGCCTGCTCTGCATTTACACCCCCTCACATCGGGCTTTTTATCTTTTGTGCCATTTGGAGAACAGTTTAAAAGTGCAGCTCTGCTTTTTGTAACTGCAAGCACGGTGAGATTAAGGGTTACCACCTCCTTGATTTGTTTCTGAGGTTACACTCATGTTTTCTGCCGCAATACTTTGGATTTTACACATTATTACCCTTTGCTTTCAGGCAGAGATCACATAAATATTTGCTGTAAGCTTAAAAAAAGCTCATTTTAGTGAAATCCTGTCAGATTGCTCGAGGAGGTACTTTAAGTTAAAAGACTTAAGGCAAGGTGAAAATTCTAGGAACAATAACTGCATATCATGACTTAAAATATACAAGCAGATGTCTACAATTTAGACATGTCTATAATCTGTTATAGAAAATTAAATTGTGCAACACAAAGAAAAGGTCAAACTAAAAGCATTGACATTTACATTAAATAAACTCATTTAAGAATTTTTTTTTTATCTAATATAAATGCTATACATTATTTTCTTCCAGAACAATTACCATATAGTCTAATCTAAAAGACTTGTAGAGGATATTAATACCTATTTTTATTCCATGCCAGGGTGAACACAATGATTAGGTGGCACGTTTCACACTCCACAGCTCATTAGCAGGCAGCAGGTTATCCAAAGATGCTGCTTCTCTTTCGTTAAGAAAATAGCACATTTCTCATTAGAATTAGATAAAAGCCGAAACATTCTGGAACAATATAGAGCAAGGAATCTGTTCCTCCTGCAAAAGTAAAGTCAAAGTTTGTTTCTGTAGCATATCTTAAAGATACAACAGAATTAGCAACCACCTATGACATGCTGTCATAGATCCTGCAGAGTTGTGTTAATGTGAGGTGAAACCTTTTGTAAAATCCAGTGAAGTTAAAGACCTACTTTGATTAAAAAAAAAAAAAAAAAAAAAAAAGTTGTGTTTTTAACATGTTCCTGTGGCATTTTTCTAACGACGGAGAAAATAAATTAAGAAAATTAAGCTCAAATCATTGTGAATTTGGAGCAAACGACAAAATGCAGTTTGACAAAAGATTGTTACGTAGAAAATACACTGGGCTTCATTCTGATGCACCCGCTTGTAGAAGACTAGATCCATGTACGTCTTCATTTTCCTCGTCCAAGCTGGCATCTGACTCAAAACTGTACGTCTGGAAAGCTCCAATATTACCCGCCGTTTGTGTTCCACCGCTAATGTTAGGTTGTGGATGGGAGGGGCTTTTACCAGCTACAGGTGAGGGAGGGGGCGGGGTTGCTCTGCTCCAACAGTCCCGCCCAAACTTAGAGACAAATTTCTGAACTGCACACCCTTCACCAAAAAAACCCCACTGAATATGGAAAAGTGTATTTATTTCCATAATTCCATTCAAAAATGTAATCTCCATTGATGATAGATGTAGGGCTCACGGTTTAATTGATTTCAACTATGTATTTGTTTATTTTTACATACATTGAGGTTACTCAATGCTCATAAAACCCACAAAACACAAAAGAGATCACTATTTACTTCTCAGTTTTTGCTAAAAGATAAAGACAAAGATTATAATAACATCAAATCAATCACAGTAGATACAGTACAGAGCAAAAGTTTGGACACACCTTCTTATTCAAATAAATGGGAAGGTGTGTTCAAACTTTTGGTCTGTCCTGTATTTTTTATTTATTTTTTTTTTTCAAAATAAAATGTCCCAATTCAATCCTTCAAAAGTCTGGGCAGGGGTCCTGCTGGAAGATGAAATCTGCATCTCCATCCAGATCCTCAGCAGGATGTCCTCTAGAACATCCTGCTTGACTGTTTCAATGATTTTGGATTGATAAAAGCAGAATTTACCAACACCAGCGCTGATATTGCAGCTTGGGTTCTGCTCCTCACCAGCCGACCAATCGCCCTCCAAACCCTTGAACTTTGATTCCCAAATGAAAGGAACACTTTACTTCAATCACAAAACATGATCTTGGAACACTGGCCAACAGTCCAAATATTGGAAAGGATCTGTATGTCCTAAAAAATGATACAGATTTTTTTTTATTTTATTTTAGCTAAAAATGAATAATCATCACTAAAAGACCATTGGGAACTTTTGCTCAAAAGATGACCGAAGTGGCTCTTTATAGCAAAAGGTATTTCTTTAATTTTGCATGAGTTACACATATATGATCCCATTCTGGACAATGGCTCAGAGCAGACAGAAGAGACCGAAGAGGCGCATTTGCAGCCAAAGCAGCAGATGTTAGTGGCAGGTTGCTCAGTGCAAAGGGTGCTTCAATTGGCTCGCTCAGGAGGAGATCATAAGACACACTGCTTTACTTCTTGCCCTCTCTGCAAACACATGACTGCACTTTTTACCAGCAAGGAATTTTGATGGGAAGAAATCATACATTTTATTCATGAAAGATAAGGTAATTTTGATATATCTATGTGGTTGTGGTGGGGCTTTGTTTAGGAATTGTGAAAGAGTGAACCATTAGTGGGAGTGAAAGGTCGACCAATCTGCAGCATAATGAGACATATTGTCAGAAAGGATGCTAAATTCCTCTGACACTGTTTCTGAGAATCCTTTTGGGTTTTGTTGATTCTTTGCTCGGCCATGCCGGCTCGGACAAGCCTCTGCTGACCTTGCAAAAAACATATCAGCCTGGCTGTCCAACGGGCAGTGCTCCGGCTGCACACTCGTACATGAGCAGTGAATGATTGTGTCAGTGAGCTGGAAGTGAGTCAGCCTGCTACTGTGGCCCTCACAGCAGAGCCATAGATTACCGTCACACTGAAACAACACAAGGCTGCAAAAGAAGTGGGTGGATGTTTGCACCAGCTGTACAGGGACTTTTAGTACTTTGGTAGAGGAAACAAACCAAAAAAAAAGCGCAGTTGTCAACAGTCCTGGAAACACAGGCTCTCATCTGTGCCGGAGCAGCCATGTGTCACCTTGAGCTCTCTGGAGGAGGCGTCCGGACGCAAACCTGCTGGGCCAGACGGGGTGTGAAGAGAAAGCTGGAATGAAAGCAGAGAAAAAGGAGAGCAGGATGTCTGTCCTTCCATTGGCAGCATCTGTGCCCGAGCAGGTCCAAGATATTGTGGAGAAAAATTCCAACTCTTTAAAAGATCCTAAATTCATATGCAGGTGTACTGAGTTTAAGAGGAAAATGATATTATATTTGAAGAGCTTTGATATCAACCGTGTCCTCATTTCCTCCTCTCGACACCTGCCCCCCTTCCGCCATGCATTATAAACGGCTGATTATGACAATGACAGCTTCTCAGGTGTGCAGTATTCTATTTGTTATTCAGCTCACAGGCTTCCCTGGCCCTCCCTCCCACCACCTGCACAGACACACGCCCCACACACACACGCACACACAAGTGCAATGTATTGCTCACAGCTGCTGTGTCAGCAGGATTCCGGAGCCACAGTGGTGGGGGGCGGTGGGGGTTTCACATGAATCAGCCACACACCACTGTTGGATTTGCAACGCTATGAATCAAACTCACAATTCGACTTGACCTTTTGCTGTTTGAGGTGGATTTAATGGGTTTCTGGTGTTTTCAGGAGTTTGAATTTGTTTAATTTTGGACTTATTAAAAGTAGACCTGCATTTCCTGATCACACTGCCAGCATCACTCTTAATTAAATTCTAACAGGAAATGTTAAAGCCGCACTCTGATGAAATTCATGTTTATGGTGTTTTCTGCATGAGCTTGTGGCATTTTTCTGATGATGGAAAACATATATGAAGAAAATTAGGCTTAAAATGGCATTTCTGAGTATTTCTTTATTCAAATTGTATTGAATCAGGAGCAGATGAAAAAATGCTATTTAAAAAAGCCTGTAGTAGTGACGATGCTACAGTTGGGGGGCCGCAAGCTTACCGCTCTGCTCCATTACGATGCATCCATATACAGACGGCAAGATCCAAGTACGTCTACGTTTTCCTTGTCTAAGCAGCCATCTGGCTCCAAAGTGGATAGCTTCAATATTGCTTGCCATTTTTCTTGTACTGGTAATGTTAAGTTGGCGTTATGAGGGTCTATAAGTTAGCAGGAGAGAGTGTAAACAAAGGAGTCATGGAGGTCATGGCAGACTTACTCCAGGCCGTTTGTAAAGGAGCGCATTTGTGGCGGGCCACAAGCTCTCTGCTCCGCTCCATTCTAAAGCATCAATTTTTGGATCCATGTACGTCTTTGTTTTCCTTATCTTAGCTGGCATGTGGTTCAAAACTGAAGCTGGATAGCTCCAATAGTGCTCGGCATTTTTCTTTTTATAGATCAAAAGATGATCGGAGTGGGACTTTAGGAAATCATCACAGTGACAAGATGATGAAGATTTTTCTTTCTTTTTCCATGATGATTTTAAATTTCTCTTCAAACAAAGTTAGTGGTATCTTAACAGTATCTGTACGTATACATATTTTTTTAATTAATATGACATGAACTCATAAAAATTGGTCATGCAACCAAAGTCTGAACATATGGTTTGGTTCAGGTGAAAGGTTTCCCTCAGAAGCAGCCTGTAAATTTGGCCAAAAACAGCTGAGCCCATATATTTCTCCAGTCAAAAGATTGTGTTGTCATCTGCATTTCTGTTTAGTGGGACTTTAGCACACAGAGGGAAGAGTTTGAACCACAACAAACAAGCATTTCCACCACTCACCAATCATATCTTGCAGCCACACGCATCAGGTGATGACAAAGCTTTGCATACTGTTGGAGGTTTGCATTCTTCAAGTTTTACCTCAGCTCAGCTGCATTATGCAAAAGTTATTAGCATGCACTTTGGCTCCTTATGAATCCCCCGGACAGTCGCTTGTTTTCATGCCAGCTGAATTCAGACAATATCAACACTGAACCAATAAGCTGACAGAGTAAAAATTGCACAATGCCCAGTCTGACTGATACAGGTGCAGCAAACAAGCATTCAAGTTTATAGCTCAAGAAATTTCCTGGGACAAATAAAACAAACAGACAAAGCAGAAAATGTATTTTCTCAGTCCTCTTTTATAACCGCATTAAAATCCAAACAGTGACAATTCACTGACTATGAACTGTGAGCAGCCTGTTGACCTCATGTCTCCCACCATTTGCAGAGTTGTCTTTCACTTTCAGCTAAATATAAGGCAACAATATAAATTGGTTTGCTTATTCTGCAAAGGATTTTGCATATTTTCATCCTCAACTTCAGGCCATTAGTTTCCACAACTAAGCTTTAAAAAGCATTTTAGGAACATTTTAAACAAACCTTTTGTGTTGAATTTATGCTCGTTTTTTTTTAATAAAAATCAAAAGCAAAGATTTCAGATTTGCCCAAAAAGGAAAATCTGGAGAACATCCAAACAGTTTGATGTTTCAAGTTGTTTTTATGCTATGTATCTGTCTATTCAAACTCCTGAATTCTTCACTCTATCATCCAGCAGAGACCAAAAAGTGAATATTTTTAAAACATTATTTTTGCCCTTTGCTTCTTTTACTTAAATTTCTTCTGTAAATAGATAAAAGTTTGCTTTTTTATTTTCCTCAAACTTTTTTTCTCCCCAGTGCCTAAACTCCAAAATATAATGCAGTGAAGTGCAAGTTAAAAAAATCTAAAGAAATAAAAAACAACCATAAATAGAGCCTAAATTGGATTTACTCCTTTGGGGACCCAAGAACACAATCCTCAATAAGTGCTGAACTTCGCCTTTTCCTGACATGAGTCAGCCATTTGCTGATGCATCTCTTATAGCAGCAAAAAATTGACAATGATTTATTATGCTTCTCGCAAATCCTTAAAAGTAATTGAAAAAATCATCTCATTTTGCACATATTATTGGTTTTGCATGATAGTTTTCTGGGCCTGTTGCTTGCTGTGTTATGGAGTAAGGCTCAGCAAACCGCTTGCATCAAAATCACATTACCTTTTTTGCAGCTCCCAGAGGGAGGTGTTGCTTGATTGAAAATGTCAGGGCTCCAAATTTTTTCAGTAAGTCTTCTGAAACAAAAAAAAAAAAAGTGAGGATGAGTTTTTGTTCTGTAACTTGAAGAGGACACAAAATGTGTTATAGAGAAACTCATGAAACATTAAAAATTAGAAGTATAAACAAATGACGGGGACAGAAATACAATATAAAACTGGATCTCAGAAAAGTTTAACACTACCACAAATGTAAAGTAAATAGTTAGGACCACTCTGGTACTAAAGAAAAAAAATAACACCAAAAATAACAATAAAAAAGATGATTTTTCTGGCTTATGTTACATACCACTTATATGCAATCACAGTGTTTACATGACGTCTTAATGATGTGTTTCAGCTCTTTCCAGAGATCTCCCTGGTTCCCAGGCCGTTATTGTAAATAAGAGCTTGTTCTTAATGGCTTACCTGGTTAAATAAATAAAAATAAAAATGCCCAACGGGATTTAGATCATGGATCAATTAAGAACTCTGCTGAAAAAGTCTTTTCTTGTTATCTGTTCTATGGTCTTTTTATCCATTGTTCTTTTGGGTCTTGTTTGAAGCCCATGATGTCCTGTGACTGACACCAAGCTTTCGAACACAGGGCACCACGATTGACTCTCTTAGAATTTAGACTTTATTTAACCTGCACAGATTCAAGAATTCCTCTGGTAGATGCAGTAAAGCAGCCCAGACCATAATCCAGCCTCCTCCATGTTTCACTGTAGGAACAATGTTCTTTTTGTTCTCAACATGTGTCTGTAAACAAACAGCCGATGTTGCCAAAAAAACAACCCTTGAGTTTAGTTTTTTTGTGAATTTTCTTGCAGATGTTTGTGGCTTTGTCAACATGAATTGTGTTAAATCCTGGTTTCTCTCCTTCACTTTTTGGGATTCATGTTTAGAGCGCTACACAAGAACCACAGTGACTCATCTTCACCCTCTAAACAGGCAAACAGACTAAAAACAAATATGAAGATGCCTGTGATGCTGATCATAGTCCGTACTACAGATAAACATGTCCAAAAGGTCAAAATAACTAATATATTCTAAACTATCACTGACCTCTGACTATTTTCTCTCTGTTCATGAGGACTATTTTGTTTTGGTTTTTGTGTGTTCTATTGCTTTACATGTCTCTTATTGGTCATTTCTGGACAGTTACCTCTGGTGAACCATATTTGTTGCATTTCTTTTCTTTTTTTTGAAGAACCAGTAATGGGATGTGTATTGCCATTTTGTTTGGGGCGTTTTATTGTTTTGGTTTGAGTGCGTGTTAAAAGGGAAAAAAATGCATATAGTGTTTTTTTTTGTTTTTGTCTTTTCTGAACAACAGCTTGAAAGCAATGTTTTAAAAGCTTGCCTATTTGTTACTTTTTAAAACAGAAACAAATCCTAATTATTTTTGTCCGTTTTAAATTATTTCAGACTTCCCTGAGGTTTTTTTCTTTCATTAACAGGTGGCCTCAACACTTGTGACTGTCAGAAGTGATTGACATGTTTAAATATGATCAGAATCAGAATCCTTTTAGTGTCATTGCACATGGTGATACAACGAAATTCCAGCAGCCTTGGAATGATGAAGATAAATAAAATAAAAATACTGTAACTCACATCTCTAAACAAAAAATGTACAATAAGTACAGAAACAGTTAAATATTAAATATGTAGGAACAAAATCTAGTGGAAATGACAAGAAGATCTCAGGCTATAGATAGTCTCTTCTGACTATCTGCTGCTGAATTCAGTTAAAATACAGAAAAAGGACGCCGCACAAAATAAACCGGCAGAGTGACTTAATTTCTTTGATGTCTGCTGGAATGTGCATTCTTCTGGCCCAGATTTTGTGTTTGGTCTTTCTCAGAATTTTACTAGATTTCATGAATGAACTTATTAATTTAGTCCAGCTTTGGTATCAAAACATCTTTGAGCAAAAATGCTCTCTAAATTACAAAACAAATATGTTAAAAATTTGACAAAACGAATGCAGTTTATACCATTTCAGAGATGGAAAAGCAGCATCACCTTTTTGAACGTTTAAGTAACTTAGTGAGTTTTGGCTTGAGACAAATATTTGTAACTTCATCAACCTCGACAAGGTTAATTTGGTTAGACCTGGAGTGCAGGTCCAAAGACGGCTGGCCTTTTGACATGCCTAAAGTCCGTGTTTGCTTCATTACTTTGCCTTTAATGCGTGCACATTGCAAACAGTCGATACATTAGATGTGATGCATTCTGAGTAGTTAAACTCAGCATTGCACACTTCTCCATTAAGACTGATTGCCCACATGAAAAGGTTACATCAACCTCCAGTTTAAACCTTCTTCCCACTTTTCATGTCTTACAATGAACAAGTAATGTAAATGTTAGTTTAATAGTGGCAAGGTCAAGAGCTGGACGTTAATGCCCTTGTGCTTAATTTACTTCTTCTCCTCGAGGGTCAGAAATTACTTCCCATAAACGCATCATTACACTTGTATTTCTCCACTGCCTTCAGGGCCAAATTAGACAAGCTTCACCTTGATTGGAGGTTGCAAAGTTTTAGTTTAATAATTTAGTGGCGTATGCAGCCGTATATTTTACATTAGGGTGCATAAATACGAGTTACTGTAAAATTATATTTGCCTGTGTGAGGATTAAAAACAAAGCTCCACGTCTCTGTTTGTCTTACAGTGTAGTTACAGACAACCTCAGCACGCAGACAAATAGAAGGGTTTTCTTCCAGTGGACTCCAGTTTTTTCAAGGCCATAAGCGCTTACATTGGCTTACAGTGGTAATGAACCACGGGAACACCGTTTGAGCAACTGTTAGTGAGAATGCCAGGGCTCAGACCCCTTAAAGTAAGACTGAAATTGATACTGACAGAGACGCTCTCATGACTGTCATGGGCCCCTGAATGTGATGACAAATTGTATTGTGGGTAGAGTTTAGGATTCTGGTGACAAAGTGTCATCTTGTATTAGCTTGCTGGAGATTGGCGGATCAGGCTAAACAAGGTGGCAGTGAGGTGGAGAGAGGCAGCCAGCAGATGAGACGGTTCACTCCTGACAAGCATACAATGCTTATTCTCTGCAAGAGCATGTGTAGCCAAGCGGTTTCTAAGTTTCCGACTTTCTCTTTTTCTGACTTTTTCACCTCCTGACTGCAATGGCTTCTGCTGCCCTTTTTAGTTGATGTTTTCTGCTTCACATATACTCTATAGAGTTGAGCTTTCCCAATTACACCTCGATGCAAGTGAAAATGAGCTCCTCTGTTTGTAGCTAAGAGGTGGTCATTGCAGCTGAAACAGTTTGAAATTGTCCTTGCAACATCACAGTGTTAATATGATTTGTATTCATAATTTATTGTATGAAAGGATAGCGTGACATCTTCCCGAATGCAAACCGGAGAGAAAAAAAAGTGTTATCTTCTTATAACTAATGAGATTTCTTTTGCAAACAGTGGCATGTTAAAGGGCTTTCTCCATCGGCATCCTTCATGGGACACACTCATGTTTATGATTATCATTAATCCTGCCCACAGAGTGGAAACATTTTTCTGGCTGTGGATTTGTTCAACTCCTCCGTCATGGAAGGGAAAATGGGTTAATTATTGTTGACCATCTGAGTTGTTTTTCAGCATGACCGTGTGGTGGAGGTTTCTTGATTTGACCTAACAAATGTATTTGAATTGATTTGATTGCAGCGGCATGAAGCAGATGCTCAGTATAGGAAAAAAAAAACTTAAGGTTTTTGAACATGAGCACATATAAAACATGAAGACATTACTTCAGGCTTTATAGAAAATTAAAATCTGTCTTACAAATCTTTAGCTTTGTTCTCAGGGTTTGAACAAAAGGCTTTAAATCTGTCATAGGGAACTTTGAAAGTCCAGTTTCAACCCAGAAGCTTTATTCAAAAACAGTCTCGATCTCTTCTTTTGACCACTTAACTCTGAAAAAAAAAAAGTTTATGTTCTAATTTTTACTGAAACGATGTGTGGGGATTTTCAGACAAGACTTTATGCATCACAGAAACTTTGCATTTGAAAATTGCCCTTGCAGTTTCAGGGCGTGAAACCGTTCTGATTTGTAACATCCAGCTTCTGTGTTCAGGATTGATCAGAACATTTTATTCAGAGACCTGAGTGCAAACCAGAGCCCTCCTCATCCAAGTCAGATTCTACAGATTCCAGTTTATTTTTTGTACTTCTCTATTTTTGGGTCTCTCAGGATTTCGTTGGACTGATAACATTTTAAATGCTGTTTAATATTGCAGAACATGTTTCTAGCTAAGCAGACTGTGCTCTGCTTTAAATATATGAAGTCAGAAGAAAAATATTAACTAACCTCGATTGGATTAGTTTCAAGTTTTTTCTCAAAGTTTGTAAATGAAACTCCACTGGGTCAGAGGTCAGAGTATAAAATTTAAAATAAAAATAAAGTCTGACTCATTGATTGAACCTACAGTTTCTTTATGCTCAGGAAAACAGTTTGAATTGTTCTTACAGAATGTAGTCAAATTTTGTGTCTTTAGCTGAATACCATGATATAAATGCAAATACTGTTCATTAAATGTGATTATACTGACAGTATACTTGACTGCTATGAGATATTATTAAATTTTATGACACAGATTGAATTTAAATGGACTTTTTGTTAAACTGTCTCTACCTCTTCTAGAAATGATCAACTCTGGTACATTTTTGCTTCATATTACATTCAGATATACAGCTCCTCTGTCTTTATTACCTGTTTTGAAACATCATTAAAGATCAAAATGCACATTTTAACTTCTAATCAAATGTATTTAATCTTGACTAATTCCATTACTTGTAAAAATGCCTACAATGTCATCTATTTTCAGACATGGGTCTCCTTCCCAGTGAGCTTCAGATAAGGGCTGAGTTTACACTAAGTTGACATTTGGCCTTTGCGCTGTGAAAGGATGGAGCTAACCACTACAACATAGAGCCATCATGTTTGAGGTATGTGACAGAAAATATGTGTTGAAGAATACAAGTGAAAAACCATAAAAATGACTTGAGATTGTAAATGTACAACAAATCCATGCGTCCACGACAGCCGTAGAAAAAAAATCTTTCAATGGTATTTAAATGGCGTCTTATACAAATCAACTGGTATCTTCCAGATTTTAAATGTAGACTTATTATTACGTTGAAAAGCTGTCATGCAATTGACTTCAGATGTAGCAAGTACTAAGCCAAAGGAACAAACAGCATGTAAAACAAATTGAGAACACAAAGCATGGAGATCTATTTTCAGAAATCTTACTTTAAAGTTTTCAAGTGTGTTTGCTATCATTCCCACACATTTATTAAAGGAAAATTAATGTGCTTTTCCAGCATGCTGGAACATAATGAAACATTTTAATTTCTAAAAATGTCTAGTTTCCAATATGTCCTCAGAGGTTTTTTTTTTTCTTTTATGGAGGATAATACATCAAATCTCTCTTGTTTTTGAATTAATTCCACGTTTTTCAACTAAATTAATGTTGTTTTACTGCTCTGAAGGATTTTATCTATTTCTGAGATTTCAAATTAAACCCCAATGTGTTTGTTAGAGAAAAAAAATACTGGTCAACACATTTTCATGTATTTAAATACTGATACTGATTTCCTGCATTTGTGGAGTGTACGATAAACATTTTATACGCAAAAAAAGCCACCTTGACAGCTGCAGCATGGCTGAGCTGAGTAATACTAAATAAATACTCAAGTAAATGTAGGGAAAATTGAGCAATTAAACTACACTCAGGAGTACAACTTAATAAAAAGTAAAGGTAAGTTGTTAATTCCTACATAAAAGTGAGAACTTCAAATAATTTTAAATAAAAAAATAACGCTTTTTAGGCTCTGATGCATTTTGTAGTCAACAGATCCAGAAGGATTTTTTATTTTTAATGTGTTGTGATTTTTTCCGTTTGACTGATTTTTATAAAAAACAAAAACTAAATTCAAACTATGATGCCTATTTTATGTGATTGCTACTGTTTGGTAAATTGTGCTGTGGAGTGTTTTGAACCCCAAGACAAACAGGAATAGTTTATGATCAAAGGCGTTTGAAACAAATAGAAAAAGAAAAGGAATTTTGATCGAATTGAACTAATTTCTGTGTGAGGTGGTCTCAGATCAGCCGTGATTGACATGTTCATAAAATCTGAACGTTGATGAACATTTTCTTCTGCATCTGGGATCAAACATATTAGAAAGAAATGTGTCTTAACCCAATTCTCTCCATGACAGCCGCTTTTTGTTGTTGCAAAATGAAGTTAAATTAGGAAAATAATTTATTTAACTTTTTTAGATGCTCTTAGTTAAACTAAGTTTTAACTCACAAAAACAGTTCATAAAAAATATGTCATATTTAGTACTAAATACATCCTGATAAAAAGAAGCTTTTCTTTTTGTGTCTAATTTCTACCATTTTTAAAAAAGATATGCAAAAAATAATGAGACAGGAAGTATGTTTAATTATTTCACACATGACAACAAAGAAAACTGAAACAGCAATTAAAAGCTACTGGCTAGTGCTGATTGATTTAAATTAATGTCCCTTAAAATATAATATAATGAGCTCACATGGGGTTTTTTGGCAGTGCCGTGTTGTCATTAGGCCATTTCTCTCAGTAAGAAGGCTAAGTTTCAAGATTTAGCGCTTATTGTGGCTCTGCATTATCACCACTAAAATCAAATATTACATTGGCACAGCTGTGCATGAGGCCAATAAGGTTTTTCAGGCCGCTGCTGCAGAATTAAAGTGGTAATTATAGAGACAAATCACTTGAGCTTTTCCCAACTGTGAGAAAGCGGATAAACCAATTTCTGAACTTGTTAAAAGAGTTTAAATACAAATGCAGATATCTAAGCCAGAGAAAAGTTTATCTAACGATAATTGCATTGTAGGACATTTCATGGAGTCATATGAATAAAAACAGGAATAAGTCCTTATACTGAAAGGTTTGAATGGGAAAGTGTGGTAGAATTAATTTATTTTAGTAAGATATCTTTCAAAAAACCTTCTGTAGCTGTTAAGTTTACTAAGAGCATTCATACAGTGCAAAAACTGAAAGTAAAAAGACTCTTGTTTCAAGAAAAAAGTGTTTAATTTTATGTCCTGTGAGAAAATTGATCTTATTCAGAAAGTTTTTCAGTTGTAAAATAATTTAAGTTTGAGAAAACATGTCTTAATGACTAAAATTTGCTTCCTAAAATACTGTAAGATTTTTTGGTTAGACTATTGTTCTTACCACACTTGAAAAAGATTCAAAAATTCTCACCACATTGACAAATTGTCTTTATTAGCAAAAAACTGATTTGCAGATTTTCAGATTTCAATTATTTTTTGCAGTGTAATTTATTTTAAGAAAACATGTAATCATCATTTATTGGTTTCATTTTGAACCAATTGTTGTGAGTCATTTTTTAATCCTTTATTTACAGCAAGTTGTAGGTTTAAAATAATTAGTTTACTTCTCTACGAACCAAACCTGTTTGCCAAATTAGAACAATAAACTTCTTCACAGGCATCTTTCTATCTGGTAAAAATTAATTTCATCCACTGATGTCTGGAATTAGAAAGCTATATAAGCAGAAACAAGGAATGTTAGAAGCTGTGGTGGTGTACCATCTAAGCAGCACACCAGAAATACTGTCCAATGTCTGGTGAGTGCAAAGGAAAAATTGATGCTATACACACAGGGCATCAATTCCCTCATTGTTGGTTTTTGAATGCCCTTTTAGCAAAAGGTTTTCATACAGGTCTACTATACTAGCGCATGTACTCACACTTGCAAGAGACTTGGTGCAGACTGCAGAAGCGGTCAAAATCTCACGAATCTTGCTCCAGGCTTTTTCTTTCACAGTTCTATTCCAAAATATGAAAGACGTGGTGTCATGGAATTCTGGCCAGGCACAAACTGGAATCATTCATTTCTCCTTCGTGATCACTTTATAAAAGGTTGCCACTTCAGTATGTTAACCACCACTACCAAATCCGAGTCCCTGATTTGTCAAAGTTCAATTGGTTTGACTTTTGTCTCAAATGTAATGGGGGCGTGATTTGTACGTAGAGCCCGAAAACGGACTTAAAAATGTGTGTAACAACTTGTGGAAGCGACAGTTTTAAAGGCTGAAACCCAAAAATGAGAGATACATTCAATTACCTTGACTTTTCAATGATAGTGGTCGCTTGCTATTACATGTTTCCTAGCTCGGTGGGACAACCAAGCCTTCTGTTGCTTAAACTTAAATTAAGGATTTTCTGAACCAAAATGACCGTCAACGGAAACATGGAGAGTTGGAAGTAGGTTCTATTGGGGGCGTTTGAGAAAAGCGAAGTCACTTTCAAAAAAGTTTGCAAACAGATTTTGGACCTGTAAGCACAACAACAGCAGCAGGTCTCTTTTAGGCTCAATTCAGTGCATGTTTTGTCCTGCTTGTTAGAGCTTTATTGACACGGACAGTGTTCATGTGTTCAGGATTCAAAGTACAGCTGTGTCCATCATCAGAGCAAGAGCTCAGAGACTGAGCTGAAACATTACATCATTCTCATTAGCATGCAGTAAAGCAGGCAGCTGTGGGTTTTGAACTGACTGATTAAAGCTTTCATGGTAAATTTGCTGAGGAAACACTAAAATCAAGAGGTAATCAGAAAGCAGGTCAGTGTAAACCAAAGCCCTGCAAAATCTTCACCAAACTCCTAGAATACCTCACTGCCTCCCCTGCCCCCCTGGAATAGCATTAGTCTAAATGATACCAATCAATCATTATCTTTGGCCTCCTGGCATCGTGCGTCAGGTTCTGTTTCTGCAGAGGCTCTGTATTCTGTCTGTTCCCTCAGTATTTCCATCAAGGTCAGCTGTCTGTAGTCCAACT
Source organism: Oryzias curvinotus (assembly GCA_023969325.1). NCBI lineage: Eukaryota > Metazoa > Chordata > Actinopteri > Beloniformes > Adrianichthyidae > Oryzias > Oryzias curvinotus. The sequence goes on from CM043722.1 coordinate 32,381,304, forward strand.
TCTTCAGTTATTTTTTTTTCATGTCTCAAAAATGTATCGACCCATTTCAGCATCATGTTTGGAATTCTCAAACATTAAAAGGCAGTTTGTTCACAAGCGTGCAGCCTTGAGCTTGTACGTATGTGGCCTTTGAAGGCTTTTTGCTTATCACTGTTTGTGTTTCTGCGCATTCACAGCATTTTCTTTCCTTTACCCGATGGAAGACTGGGACTCATTTCCAAAAGCCTCTGCGGCTCGTGAATGCGTGAATATTTGAAAGAACAGCAAGTTCACTCAAGTCAATCTTTTCTTTTGTAAGCATTCATGTTGTCAAACTCTTATTAGGACAAAAGAGAGGCTTAACAGTCAGGTGTTATTAACTGATCAAAAGATGTATGTACAGCTTTCTATTAAATCCGTCGCTTTTAAAAAAAATAATATCAACTTGTCTTGCAGCCTGAATGACAAGTAGGCAAGCAGACAAAACAGTTAAGAACGATTAATTAAAAAAAAAAAAAGTTAATCGTTGCATTCAGAAGGACACAATAAAAGCCAGAGCTTTAGTAATTTGCTGTAGTTAAAGGCTTGTTAGGAAAAACATCTGGATCCGCTGTGTGCTCTGGGTTTGATGTCTGTTTATAACGCACATCTCACCTTCACCATCAGACCTTAGAAGACATAATTTTAAATGTTTGTGAAAGTCACAAATGTCAAACAGCAGCAATATCAGAGCAGCAAAGACATTACCAGAATATCAATGTAACTAGAAAGTGTACTTCACCACAAATATACACCAAAATATCAGTTATCATATTCAGTTATGGTAAATTGAACATCATAAAGATATGAAGCAAAAAGTTCAGCTTGTTTCCAACAACACTGTAATAAATGTTGTCTTTGGGGCAAAAATAGTTTTTTTTTTTTACCAAGAAAATAACAATTATTACATTTAAAGTTTAAGAAGGACCTGTTCAACCTACATCCATGTCTAGTGTTTTTTTTTTTCAAAAAGAAAAAAAAACATAATTTCAACATGCAGACAGTATTTTTGAATCCACTGACCACCATACTATTATAACAACAATTGTCAGTACTTGTACTCCAGGAAGGACACACTGAAGCTGGAAATATATAGATAAGGAAGAGTGCTGGGTGGAAAGGTTGCAGAGTTAAGCAAAGTTTTAGTCATTCTCTTCATGCACGTTTTTTAAATTCAAATTTAATTTTTCTCACACATGTACATATATGTTTGTAGTGAAATGTATTGGACGACTGTCCAACAGAGTACCAGGCCTAAGAGGATAAAGTATAAAAAATGGGACAGTGTTAAGGTCACAAAGTGTAGTGTCCATGTGCTGCAAAGTGTTCAAAGCATATGAAGTGGAAATATCATGCACAGATTGTGTAGAAATGTGCAGTTTTCTATTCAGAAACAAAAGTGTTCCAGTGAAAGTTCCATTCCAGTCAACCTTTTTATCTATTTTAAAGTGGTCTTTTTATTACGATTATGCTGTTTTTAGCCAACATTAAAAAACCTGTGTCATTTTCTAGGACATATTTTCTGCAGAGGGGCAGGAGTTCATCCGAAATGTATCTTTGAGTTGTGGGCGGTACTTTTGGCGTGGAGCAAGCCCTTCCCCTTCCCATCATCCATCTGTTTACGTGCTACCCGTTAACTTATAGCGCATCACATCCCCAACCTAACATTACCGGTGCAACAAATATGGCGATCGATGTCAAAGCGGTCCTGTCGTACAGTTATAATCCAGATGCCAGCTCAGATGAGAAGAACAAGAGCTCCTATGACTCTAGTCATTTACAAGTGGTTGCATCAGAAGGTGGCTTGACGTTACACATATACATCATATTTACAAGTATGACGTATACATCAGGAGCAGATGACAAAAATGCATTTGGAAAACAGCATTTTTGTCATCTACTCCTGATTCACAGCATTTTTAATAAAGAAAAACTCAGTTTTAAGCAGAATTTCCTTTATTTATGTCCTCCATCTTCAGAAAAATACCACTAATACATGTTAAATACAACAAAAACACGATTTCTATTGGAGTGGGTCTTCTAGGGCCCCAATGGCCTTCGGGAAGAAGCTCCTCCTCATCCTCACCTTCAGGGAATGGAAACATTTCCCTGACCCCAACAGAGACAAGTGTCTGTTGTTGGGATGGTTGAGGTTTGTCAGTGTCTTCTCTGCTCTGGTGCAGCTCTGCTTGTTGTGGATGGTCTCCAGGTCAAGGCGCTCGGTATGGAAGGTTTCATTGGACCTTTCATTGGACCTTCAATCATCAGTCACAAAGTTGTGGCTTAACAGGGTTTAGAAGGCTGGTTCAATGAAACCAAACGCCAAATTTGGTGACCCGATCTTTGCTGAATTAAAAGCTCAGTATAGAACAGATCCTCTTCCTGCCTGTGGCACTCAACACTCAGCAGCAGAACTGAGAGGATCAGAGCTGCAAAAAGGTTTCTCCCACATTTCCTCACCTCAGTTTCCAGTTCAAACTGCAGTAATCTTGATTCAAGAGTTGTTAACTGCAATTTCACAGCCTCCTGCAGTCATGCGGCCATGCCTTCCAGTTGTTCCGAGAAGACAAACTCCTGAGGCAAATAATTACAGTGTTTTTAATATGACTGTATCTACACAGGCAGATGAATTCACTGACAGCCTAATTCTGCCTACTGCTAGGCAATAAACCACCTCTGACAGGAAAATACGACAACACTGCAGCTCTCTGTAAGATCCACTTAATAGTAAAATATTGGTGTAACGAAAAGGTAAATTTGGCGCAGCCTTAAACAAATAACCTGCTCAGCATAGCAGTGCTTACTTAGTTTAGCAGCTGCAGGGAGAAAGTAATACATAAAGTGAAACTAAATATTTCTCTTTCAAAGAATTGAAAGGGAAGGTAAAGCCTGAGATTTCATTGCTGGCATGCACTTGACATGTACAGAAACACTTTAAGAAAACTGCTTTCAGGTTAGATTATCTCTGATGAAATAAAAGGATCAGAAATGTGTAAAGAAAATGGGTTGTTTTCTGAATATATATATAAAAAAAACTTTCCTTTCCATCCTTTTAGGCTCTACTGACAGTGACACTCCACACAACAGCAAAGGAGTAGATTTTATCCTAACTTTACCCCCCTAATCCTATCAAATATAACATTGTGGTTGTAGTAATCTGCTGATATTTCATTTATTCTCCCTGTAGTTGTGCAGATCTTTGAGCAGTGCGGCATGCTGGAATGTTTACTATGTGATCAAAGCTTTAGATAAAATTTTCATCTGGAAAAAAAAAAAAGTTCAACCAACATGTTTTCAAGGAGGGTCGTTTAATGCTTGAAGTTTGCCACACCATCAGCAGATACTTCACTGAAATTCAAATGCAGTAATCTCCTTGCATGGAAATATATGGAGCCTTTTGGAGTTAGTGCTTTGAATTCATTTATTCTGTCATCCATTGAGCTGCAAAGCTGTTTTACTGAAGTGATGCACCGTGACACTCTTAAGCTATTTTTATCTCTTTTCTCCATCGTGCTGAGAAATTACAGCTGATCTACTGTAAAAAAAAAAAAAAATCATGGATTTCTACGTAGCTCTGAACTGAACCGATCCAGCTCATCACAGAATCCCTGCCTGCGTATTGAGTGTTGTTCCTCCCGTTGTGACCCGCAGATCAAAGTAATGGACTGTTGGAGGCTGTGCACTCCAAACCAAAGTGGCTTGAGCTACTTAGAAGTTTAATGGTTTTTGGCAGGTTCTTAATTACAGCCGTTTCCCCTGAACGATTCCTCTCTTCTGCCCCACCGAGGCAATTGTACATTTTCATCTGATCAATACAATGAGGATGTTTAATAAAAGCTACACAAAGAGGCTGATTCAAATCAATTATGACATAATTTCTCAGCTTGGCATCAATGGATTACATTCAACAGAGTGTTCTAATAATATATGATCAGAGCTATTCTCTCCAGAGTTGGCCTTGTACAAATTTGCATGATTATCTTCTGTCATCAATATCATTCACATCACTTTTTCAATACAGTCGTCTTTTAATTGAATGGCCTGCCTGAGATTTGCCTCTTTAGCTCATGGAGTGATGACCACAGATGAGTTCTCTCCTGGAAGTGCAGGGTCTTTTTGTCTACACGTTGTCCTTGCTTTTTCTTCTTGTGGTCGTCTTGCACGGATGCTCCGATAATGGTCCGACGACTTTTTGTTCCAACAAGTTACGCAGGTCAGATGCACCATCCATTTCACTTTGGTCAGAGCTGGTATTGATCTCTCCTAAGTGTAGCTTCTTTTTCTCTTTTAGAGCGGCTTTCTGTGGCAGCGAGAGAAAATACTCTTCGCCCTATTATCTGGGCCCCACTCACCGCAAGTCTTAAATCCAGACAAGTGGCAAACATTGATATAGTGCTGCAAAGTGGTGAAAAGCCGATGCACTGCAGGTACCTTTTTTTTTTTTTTTTGCTTTGCAGCATATTAACAGTCAGAGGTGAACTGTTGGATCACATTTTCCTTTTCTTTTTTTGTGTTAGCAAAGGTGTTATATTTGCCCAGAATCTGATAGCTTGTACATGCTGTGCTCTACAAAAAGTAAGTGGCTTTTGATGTAAAACAGTCGCAAAAAAAAGAAAATCTGGATCTCTGAATGTTGCCGCTAAAAATTGTATCTTGAGAGAAGATGTGATACTGTACAATATCTTCAACTTAAATGTTCTCATCTCAGGCCAACTCCTCCTGCTGAACCAGACTCATTATTAAAAGCAACATCAGTGATAGAAACATCTAAATTGTTGCTGCTCAGGAGGACAGGGACTGTGCAAACAGCAGCGACAAGTAGCTTTGTGGTGGAAACACTTTCCCACGTGATTGATCTTTGTAGCATTTCTCCTTTTTGTTCTCTGTTGAATTAAACTGCTGTAAAAATTTCGGGCCTTTCTAGATGCCATCACCACTGTGTCGGGTGAGACTTGTTACCATAGTAACCCTTTCAATGGAAGAGAGGAATGTTGCCTTCAACTGTACCAGCCCATAACTTTAACCCACTTCATGCTTCCCACCAAGCAGTTCTAAAGTCATTGTACTGAGAACACCGTGCCTAAAACTGAGAGCTTTCTGGCATCGAGAAGGTGCAGATCAGCACGTCTGTCTCAGACAGGAATCTGGGAGACTAAAGTGGTACAAATTTATGTTTCAGATTCATATACAACCATTTCTCAGATTTCATCCATAAACAAACATTGATTTTAAAGTATTGCTCTTTTTTATAAAAAATAGAAAAAAGAAATCCACTTAACCGCACTTACAGGTTTAAAAAAAAACAAAAGAGAAACTGTTGACTCACATTTTTTTTAAAACAATCTAAGTTGAGTTATCATTCATTTCAATTTGGGGATTGATTGCCATCTATTAACATGTTATTATTTTTCTTTTTTTAATGTAGTACATGTCAATCAGAATGACAGTTCATCACAGACTGCTGTCACTGTGACTCTAATTCCTAGTCGAGTCCCACAATGGATCATGCTGCCAAGAGCCAATTATTGTACTCTTGATGTAATTTTCTGCTCTTACAGGTATCATGAGATGTTTCTACAAGCAAGTCTTTACAGTTTTACCTCAGTGAATAATTCCTAAGACATAACTGCCCTCACGGGTGGATGTGGACTGTCTGAAGGTAAAAAATTGGCTAACCTGTAAGGATCACATAGATGGGCCACACGAAATTACTGCGAGTGACAGGTTCTAGTGAACACTTAAACAACACGTAAATGGTGCAAACTGCGCAAGTAGCCTGTTAGTGCTCTTCAAGCGTTAAGTGCGCTCTCCGTGCTTGCAGCCTGACTATTAGAAAATTAGGAAATAAGGCAATCAGAGGGTAGTTTGTGTGGGCATTCACCATCTAGGAGGCATTTGCCAGTAAGCGCACCTTAGTAAAGACTAGGGTTTGATGAAAGGATACCGTACGACAGCATCACCTGTACGTAACTTCCATCAGCCTTACAAATACTTCACAATACACTGACTACACGCAAGACAACCGTATGCTCTATTTTCATAACATTCCTTAAGGTGACCCCACGAGCCTCAAGGGAACTTCAAGACACACCTGCGCTCCCTTTAAGATGCGACCCTCCACGAAAACCCACAGCAACCATATAGGGTGCATGGGACTGATGCATAACCACAGGAGGTGGGCTGTGTTGTTAATTTGTCTCAAAGTCTGTTGATGACAAACGTTTTGATTGGCTTTTGTGTTCTCACTTTAAGGGATAAAATATTTCTGATTCTAAACAAATGACTCAGTTGGGAGTCCATCATTTAGTTGCATTTTTTATCTCTCACTGCTCTGCCTGAATCCCTTTTTCATCATTACATAGTGATGATAGCACTGCAGTGAGTTAGTTTCACGCAGTGAATGACACATACCAGAAGATGAGATAGTGAAGGAGGATGCATAGTGCTGGCTTAATTACTGTCTAAATGTAGGTGGTACTGCATGTAGGTTGAAACACAAATTCTGAAAAGGGACTCTGGGTCGACTCAGTTACCCAGAAGTTCAGCCATGGGGGAGTAGCTGCTGCTGATTATGCTGGACCAGCTGCTGTTGGCCTTTATTTGCTCAAGGCAAGCACAACTGGTATCAGGTGCTTTTTTTTGTAACCCAGTTAAAGCTTCAAGTAAGCTGAGCTGATGCTAAACAGTGACATGAAATCACAGCAGACCCTTGATTGGTCTGTAGAAAATCCTCACCTGAGGGCATTTGGGCGATGTCTCTACAGCAGACCTGAAGTCCGAAGCACACAGGCAGTCTTTTTGCTCCCAGAGGAAAGGAAATACTCATAAATCACTACATGAACATTTTAACACATGAATATTCCATCACAATAAGCCTCTACGCAGATCCTGAGACATTGTAGCGATGTGGAAAATAAATGGTTTCTGTTTACAGTCCAGATGTGCACAGCATTGTAACTATTAGGAGGTCTGACTTAACCAAACCTCAGATGATCAAGACATAACATGATGATTACTACTGAAAGACAAAGCCAATGTGTGGGAAATTAAGTGCAAAATTCACCTTGTGCAGAAGGGTTAGTGTTTTTATTTTGAAAATCCGGCAACATTCTTCCAAGTACAGTGAGCTCTGGAGGAGAGAAAGATATTTTGTTTGATTTTAATAAATAAGCAGAGGAGCATGTGAGCCTACAACGGGTAAACTGTTATAGATTTTTGTTACAGCTGATGAAACACTAAATTTATTAGTGTAAGAGTTTAGTACATGAATACTACCGGTGTTTGATCGCCTGCCAAAAATCATTTTTTGCTAGGTTCTCATCGGCTCATTTCAATTTGGAGAAGGCCTACTGCATGCAACTCCATGCGCTTGACCTCTTCATGCAGACTTTTTCACTAATTGAAATCCTTTTGTGTGTAAACTTTAATAAAAATAGAACATTACAATACCTAGGTCAGAACATTGGATGGTTTCTCTTTTTTGCTCTTTATTGGACAGAATAGGTTTTTTATCCACAGATATTTTAATAAACATTGCCTTTCTTAATTTAAAGTGCACAGCATAATTCAATAATTCAGTTGTATTTTCTGTGAGGAGAACATTTTGAAAACATACAAAATAAACACAAAAAACTACTATAAAATAGTATAGAACTTTAATCGATCCCACTACAGGGAGTTCGATTTGTTACTATGACTCCATAAAAACAGCAGATCGTACATAACACTGAACAATAAATGACACAATGAAAAAAAAAGTGTCCATTGTGTGTGAGGCATTTTAAGGTCTAGCAACTGATGGTAGGAAAGATAGGTGTAGAGTAGGTGGCTTTAGCTATTTTACATCCCTGATAGCTGCTTGCTATCTATGTCACTTCTGTATGTTACTGCCAAATGTTGTGGAATTCATCAAATGAGGAGAAGAGGGTGGAAATTGGTCTGATGTGTGTAATGTTCATGGAAAGCACTTCTTTTGCTTTGTTCACATGACTGCAGCTCAGTCAACAATAAACTGCTTTCAGGCCTGGAACAAACATCCACGCAAGAAAATGTTCTGCTTGCAGTTGACACATTTGCATGTTTGGCCACTTCTATTAGCTTTCCTTTAGAGTGCAAAGTGCTTTAAAACGGATGCAAATTGTGTCTACTTGAGCCCAATTCATTAACAATGTATGCAGTTAAATGGGGACAATATTATATTGGTTTTCTTCAAGAACCCTTATCATAAATGTGACTGTATCATTATTCAATTCAGAACCACAATTAGGCCTGCATCATATAATTAACAGATAGTTTAATTTTTAGGAGGGGATGAAGATGTTTTTTAAACCCTTCAATGAAATCCACAAAAAAAGCTATATCATTTTTCATTAACAATAGACTTATAAAGTGAGGTCAATAAGTATTTGATCACCCTGTGATTTAGCAAGTTCTCCCACTTAGAAAACATGGAGGGGTCTAAAATGTTCATCATAGGTGTATTTCCACAGTGAGAGACAGAATCTGAAGAAACATTCAGAAATCTTGTTGTGCAATTTTTAAAACAATTTATTTGTACATTACTGTGACAAATAAGTATTTGATCACTTGAGTTAAACAACTTTAATATTTGGTACAGTTTGTTAACAATTACAGAGGTCAAACGGTTCCTGTAGTTCTTCACTAGGTTTCTACACACTGCAGCAGGGACTTAGGCCCACTCCTCCATGCAGATCTTCTCTAGATCTTTCAGGGTTCAGGGCTGTCGCTGAGCAACACGGAGTTTCAGCTCCCTCCAAAGATTCGAATGGAGTTAAGACCAAAAAGTTCTATTTTGGTCCTTGGAAACGGTGGTCCCAGCTCTCTTCAGGTCATTGACCAGCTCCTCCCGTGTAGTCCTGGGCTGATTCTTCACCTTCCTTAGCATCATGGATACCCCACGAGGTGAGATCTTGCCAAGGGCCCCAGTCCGAGGGACATTGACAGTCATCATTAGCCTTTTCCATTTTCTGACAATTGCTCCAACAGTTGTTCTTTTCTCACCAAGCTGCTTGGTGATTGCCCCGTAGCCACTTCCAGCTTTGTGAAGGTCTACAATTTTGTCTCTTGTGTCTTTTGACAGCTCTTTGGTTTTGCCCATGTTGGTAGTTAGACTTCTGACTGATGGTGGGGGGGCACAGGTGCCTTTATGCAAGCTAACCACCTCAAATAGGTGCCACTAATTTAGAATCATGAGCAGATTGGAGTTGGACTATTTAAAAGCAGAACAGCAGGTCTTTGCTGGTCAGAAATCTATCTGATAATCAAGTGATCAAATACTTATTTGTCAAAGTAATATACAAATAAATTGTTTTTAAAAATTGTACAACGTGATTTCTGAATGTTTCTTCAGATTATGTCTCTCACTGTGGAAATGCAGCTATGATGAAAATTTTAGACCCCTCCATGTTTTCTAAGTGGGAGAACTTGCTAAATCACAGGGTGATCAAATACTTACTGACCTCACTGTATGTTGGATGATTTAGTACATTTTTAGTCACAACAATGTTAGTTTAAGATGCAAAAATATTTTTGTGTGTCTAGCAAAAAGCTCCTTATTCTACCCACTGTCTCAAAATTAATACATACATTTCTATCATGGTGTAAATGTATTATAAAGAGTCAATTATCAACAAATGTTGCATTATTTCAGTACATCAAGTAGTCATTAAAATGAATAATAGTAGGTGACTTTTCGTCCCCTTGATTTCCTGGAAACAGCCATTCTAAAATGAGCAGGAAAAACCTTTCTACTGCCCCTAGTGGAAAGAAGATGAACTACAGGTCAGAAAACATCTGCATCATGCTAATGAAACAGGGGTCTCAGAAATGCATGTATCAAAATATGTTGCAAATAGTCATGTATGACGAAGAGTGCATTTTTAGAAATTAACGCACGCTGGAAGCCTGAACTGTCCAACAGGAAATATGCTAATTTCTGGTAATGCACACTTGTAAGGCCATTATTCCACTTATTCCATGGTCACTTACAAAAGAAAAAAAAATTCGGTCAGTTTTTAGTATTTTATTTTTGTTATTTTTTTCAGTTAAGATTGCTTTTTTTTTTTTTTACAAAAAGCAGACTGTTTGTTACATGGTGCGGCGCGTTGTCACGGTAACATGACAATCCACCAACCTTGACTGGAACAGAAAAAGGAGAGCGATATATATCCTGATGGGTTAAATAAAGCATAGGTTCAGAGGGAAAGTTCACCTCTCACCGCTTGTTATTTTTCCGGATGATGAAGCAAAAGTTGATTTTACAGAAGCCAGCGCAGTGGCTTTTTTAGAACCACTGTGCTTCTTTTTAGGCGTGCATTATCACTGTACTTTATCCCTTTTTAATCCACCAAGCAGCAAATCAGAATTGAGTATTCACCAGGAACTTGGTGTAAATAGGGTAAATACAGAGCTAGACTTCCAGACTGGACTGTCTTGATGATTCATTTTTAATCTTATTTAAGAATAAACAATTGTGTTGAAGAAGTTAAAGTTATGTCAGGCAGACCTTGTGATGAACACAAGTACAGCCAAACAGATAGCCTAGATAGCATTTGAACAAGATGTTCAGCCTTTCTGGAGACTCATGACAACAACGACCCCTATCTGAACATGTAAAAGGGCTTGTCACATTTTCATCTATGTAGGACTCACATGCTTTTTTACTGATGCAACAGTTTGTCAATAAAGCTGCAAGAACGCATGAGTGGCTACTTTGCCAAGTTTTTATTCTTACAGCACAATGCACTTTAATTGCCACAAGTCTTTAGCCAACCATGCATAAGTGCCAGATTTAATTTCATATATGTCCTTTAACTTAAACCCGCAAAGTAAAATGGAACTGGGAAGCAATTTCTTCCAGCGTGTACTATTATTCGGTTGTTATATAAACCATGTTTTTTCCCTTTTTTTTTCAAATATGCTCCCTGTTATCACACTCCAGGCTTGAATAAAAAAAACCCCACATTGAATAATTTAGCATTTAAGTGAGATTGCCCTAAAAATCAAAGCAAGAGCTTGTCTTGGTTGCTGACTTGTCTACCATATGATCACGTTGGAACGGCTTTATGTCAAGTCAGTGTGCTTTAAAGTCATTTGCCAAACATTTCATCTCTCGGGCATAATTTGTCTTCTGTGTAGATGCCGACCCTTACAGTGAGTCATTTTTGTCTGTGACTTTTCTGAGCCTGCAAACCCTCATGCATAACGTGTAAACAACCCCGCCGTTGCTGCTTTACCCACTTCTCCAAAACTTGTTTTATGCGATTATGTGTTTGACTCCTAAATGAGAAGACATGACTAAGAAAATAGAAGGCAACAGATGTGTCCTCGTCTGTACACGCCGCATCGCTTGAATCCACTTCTGCGTCTAACATGTGTTTGACATGTAAAATGCTTGCATGCCGTGATGGTCTGCCATCACTGTGAGCGTTTTCAGCAGCGAGTCAAGGAAAGGTGCTCTGCTGTAGCTGCACTCAGGGGTAAAGTAGCCGACACTGTCAGCTCACTCTGTGACTTTGAGAAGTTCTACAAGACCCCATCCTGTCACGCTGCGGACTGAGCTGGATGTGAACGATTCGCGGCAGACAGAGATAACATCCATCAACCACTTCACCTGTGTCTAATGGCTTGCAGCGAAAAGCTGTGTTTGCCTTGGTGTTTGATGTGCGCATACCACATGCCCACCTACTCCTTTTATGTCAGAATATCAGCAGGCACCACAGTGTCAGCGCTCACAAATGGATTTTCTAATCCAGTTGTTTGCTGAAAGTTCTTTAAACCCACGGTTTTGAAGCCTGAGCCAAAAATGTACTTAAACACAAACGTGTCCTTAGACTCCCGTCTGCCTCGCCCCACGGTTGTCATTGTGTGTCTTGACTGGCTAAAACATTTTCTGTGGCAGAGAGACGGGGAGAGCGATGCGAGCAGGGGGAAGCTAAAGACATCAGGGAAGCTCAAATAATGAGATGTCAAACGGGGCAAACTGGAATTGTTAATTACATTTATTTCAATGCTTTATGGAACCCAGCCAAGACGCTTTCAGAAAAATACAGCCGTATCCTCAACGTGTTCCAGGTTCAGCCTTTTGAATGTGTCTGAGTGATCACTGCTTGGATCCAATCACTCCCAGTCACATGAAGAACAAAGATAGATGTCTGAAGACTACACAAATATTCCCAAACAGTAAAACTAATGAAACGCCAGCTTCATAATAATGGCTGCCAACATTCGATTAGTCTGCCTTGACAAATATGTTTCTCCATTAAAGCAGGCCTGGATTGCTCCCCAGGACAGAGTCTCACGGTGGATTCATCAAGCATCCGGCTGTTTTATGTCAGCTGGAAAACACTCCCAGGAAGTTTGCTTTGACTCAGCCCTAACAGACACACAGGCCAACCCTTTGAACTCTTTACCTCCACTTGAACTTACAGCCACTTTTCGCAGCATCTGAAAGTTATTCGGAAAATGTGCTAATAAAGTTTGAGAGAGGCCCCTGCTGTCGCTGATAATGTATCTCATATCAAAATGATTGAATAGCGTTTGTCAGAGCTCAGCAAACATCCCACCATCTGCTGCTTTAATTGAGTCCCTCTGAAAAACTGTCAGCCATTTCACTTTTCTGTCATTCAGTCTTATTGTTCACAGGATAAAGATAACTACAAATAGAGCTATCTTTTAAATCCCAGCAATTTTTTTAGACAAACGTCTTATGTGAGTTTACTTTTTCTATTTTTTATTCCCCATCCTGTCAAATTATCTGCATTGGTAATTAGTTTTGTGGTGTTCTTGGCAGACAGAATGGTGTTTCATGATAACTGTCTCTTTATTCTTTTGTACCCTGTTGTTCATGTTGTTTGTTCACTTGTCCTAATTAAAAGTTTGAGACTCTGCAACACAAGCTGCCCTTTCTGTCCTTGGAAGGATGTGATGGATGGAGTGAGTGACTAGAACAGATATAGTGCAGGACAGTAAAGCATTTCAGTGCTGTGGGGAAAGACTAAATCCCCTGGACCACAATGCATGACATTCCCCGCTTCCAGAATCTGGAATTAGGACTGCAAGAGCTTTCCTTCAAGCAGGCACTTTCCGCTCAAAGAAGAAACTATTACTTTGTAAAATCTCACCCAAAGGTGCTGGGAACAACCTGCTTCCACAGCTCCGATTTCTTTGACATTTCTTTCATTTCCTCCAGCTCTGCCGTCTCCTGGGCAAAGCGAGAGTCAATATTCCAGCTGCATCATTCACTGTGCTGTTTGTTTTAATGGCTTTAGTTGACAGGTGGTCAGAGCTAGCTTTCTTGAGCTTAAAATGAGTTGTCCTACAGGTCGGTGGAGCTGAGCTGCAGTCATCGCTGAGGGCAAAGCTGCTCACATGAAATTTAGCAAGCAATCGCATTCCACAACACATAATACCCGGAAAGTAAAAGCCCCCCAGATTAAAAGGTTTTACTGAGGAAGAATACTCCTGACTCCATGTGGTATTGACAAACACAAATCCATCTTGATCCTTAGAAAACATATTAACTCACTGAGCATAATGATTCAGTCAAATAAGTAAACAGTTGAAAGTTCACACAGGTGATGCTGAGATCAGAGACAACAAAACACATGTGAATTGTTTTTCATGCAACTGAATTTGAGTTCTACTAATTATCCAATGTTTGTCTGTCTTTTTTTCCTCCCATTTTTGCTCCTGTCCAACTTCTTGGACAGAAGTGGCAGAAAACTGAAAATGTCCTAAATTCTTGAGACCTGGAAAAAAAAAAGACATGGCATAAAATATGTGTTTTGTGTTATGATGTCATTGATTCAAAGAAATAGTACTCCTTGAGACTGAATAGCTTCATCAAGGTTTTGAAAACATCTTAAAATACACAAAAGGCACATTGGGAAAAGTAAGAATTTATAAAACATTACAGAGTAACCTCATTGCCTTCTGCCATTGAAATTTCTCCCTGTCTGCACAGGAAAATATGTTCTCCACATTTTTTTTTTTAAATCTCTGTGTTCTCCCAAATCAATTTAACAAACATTTTTAACCACATGTGGAGTCTTGTATTAAAGATCCACTCATATGAAAACTGTTTTTACTGGTTTTAACATGTAAAATGTCTTTAATGAGGGAAGGGATACTAAATTAAGCTTAAAATAAAAATCCTGAGTATTCCTTTATTTAAATCAATGTGAAACAGGGGCAGATAAAAAAAAAATTAGTTTGAAAAACATTGTTTTCATGATGTAGATAATTCATTGGGTGGGCCACAAAGCTCCAGCCCCGCTCCATTCTGATGCATCAACTTGTAGACGACTAGATCCATGTACGTCTTCATTTTCCTCACTCAAGTTGGCATCCGGCTAAGCTAGTGGGAGAGCACATAAACAGATAGCTCTCAGTTGTGGGTTATGGGAAGGGGAGGCGGGGTAACTTCACACCAATTGTCCTGCCCATAACTTGGAGGCGAATTTTTAATGAACTCTAGCTGCTCTGCAGAAACTATGTCCTAAAAAATGACACTGCTTATTTTTTTTTTTTATTTGGACTAAAAACAGCAGAATCATAAGTAAAAGACCACTGGGAACACTTTTAAAATAGATCAAAAGATGATCTGAGTGGGACATTAAGGTGTAAAGGGAATCTATTATTGCCTGTTGCAGATGTTAATTGAGGGTCATCAGTAAAAATAATCAACATATTTCATTGAGAATTGTTATAACTTACTGGATCATGCAATATTTTTTTATTTCTGTACACTTTATGAACTCTATGGTTCATTTTTGTAACACACTCTGCTTTATTGATATATATTTGTTGCAAGACTGCAATCATGAAAAACATACAGAGCTGGTGATAGGATTGTGTAGAAGAAGTCATCTGTCACTATTTTGTTGTAAACATCCAATTAAAATTTCCAGAATACCCTTTTTAAAAACGGTCATGCTGTTTAATGCTATGTGTAGCAGAGAACACCTGCTACACAATTATTCTCAAAATATGGTTCATTGAAATTTAACTGTAACTTCATGCGGTTGTTACTTTTTTGTAAAACATGGGGGGAAAAGTTGGAAGATCATTAAATATGACAAATGAATATGAATAAAGTCAAAATAAAAATGTTAAAAGAGGATCGAATGCTGCAGCAACCCTGTACAGCCTTATAATTATATGCTCTCACTTTGTCAGTAATTGAGTTTTCTCATGTTAATGAACATCTGCTGTTCGTACATTTTTATCATTTACCACCTGTCAATTATAAATCCACACAACATTTTTCTCACAGATGCAGAATACTCCAACAAAACATGTTTTTTCAGCTACTGCATAGTCTTTTGAATTACTAAACAGGACTTAAAGGACATGTATCAGAGTTTTTAGAGAGAAATCTTATGCTATTATGTAGATGTTAAATTTACATCATCCAAGTCCATCCCATTTCTGAGTCTACATTTCAGGAGTTGATTTTATTCAAATGACATTTTTATTTGGCACATTTTCACTGGTAGATGTTTCATAAGCCTTGATGTTCCAGGACTGCTAAAGGTCATGTAGGCCACATTGCATATCAATGCAGGGGGTGAGGTAGGTCATTTGACAGGGTGGGTTGTCCCAGTATTTACCTAAATAAGTGAAATGGTTAGTATCGTCACCTAAAAATCAGTGTGATGTCACCCACCGGCTTGTGTTGCAGCTAATTTTGGTTGTTGACAATCTATTCTAACGAGTCATCCTCAAACCCCTTTTCCTTGGCATTAATTTGGGGGACAAATGTCTCAGTTGTTGGGACATTTTTAGAGCTCACACATCATAGTTCAAGTATCAATCAATTATTTATGTTTGCCCCATTTTAAACCTAAATGCCATATTAAACTTTTGGAGTCAAAAAGAAATCACAATAATGTTGGATTTAAAATCATCCAACACAAAAACAAAAAAGCAGCAGAGTCTAATCTGTTTATGTCTGTTGTAGTAAGGCGATTTAACAGTATAGTAAATGGGATTGGACCTTATTTTAAAACAAGCCACCTTGCTTTTCCAAGTGTTTTAGTTCCCCTGAACTTCAGTTTTAAACAAGTCTCAAGCAGGAAATAAGTGTTGGTTTCTGAGAGTAGCCTCCTGGTTTTACCTGTCGAGTGAAAACTCAGATAGGTTTTGTAGTTTGTTTGTTTTTTCTTTACCCTGAAAATTAAACTGTGCGCTAAAAAAAAATGAAAAAAAATGATGCCCACTTCAAGCTTATCCGTAAAAATGTTGTCTGTCATCAAACCAGTCTGTGGCCTGAAAAACGTCGGGGAGCATTGATTTAACCCTTGTGCTATCCTATGACCCCACCTTCACATTGACGTGTTATCCCTACCATGGCAAAGGCGGATAAAGGTGAAGAGGATTTCATGTAATCCATGGACACCAGTGAAGATCACAAATCATTGAAGAAAAAAGGTTCAGCGCTCTGTCTAGTGGGTCTAGATGACCCAACTCCCAATGTTAAAGTGCCTAGGATAGCACAAGGTCTAAGAGGTATACAGCTTTTTGAAAGGATTCACATAGGATTAAAAAAAAAAAAAAGCTTAATTTCATGCAGTTTAATTGTAAAGTGCCAGTTTATAGCTGAGGTTGTCTCAAGGTGCCAGACAAAAAGCAAAACCCATAAATAGTTTACTGGATTTTGGTAAATCCAGCAAATTCCCAAAGTTCCAGTAAGGGGAGACTATCTTAATTGTATGCCTGGGGTCCACATAGGTCATCAACAGAGCACTTCAAAGACCTTTCTCTGCTTATTGGACAAGAAAAAGGCAACAGTGGCGACGCCATGTCTGCATATATTATTTGCAGTTGGTTATCTTCTTGTTTTTTAATACAGAGTAGAAAAATCAACATTTTTCAGGGAAGCAGGCAGCCTCAACTCAGGGACATTTTATCACACAGAATGTAACATGCTCCTCTCTGGATTCGGATTCAACCCCCTCCCCATCAAGCTGAAAAGCTTTGAAATATGAGAAATGAGGACAAGGCGCGGGGGTGTAAGACAACCCACTGGAAAAAAGAAACTGATCAATAATAACTTGTCAAATTTGCAGCATCATTGTGCTGCACGGATTGTGATGCTGCTTTCTTTAGCAAGTTTTCATCTCGAACTTTGCAAAAGTTTTGTGATGTTCTTACAATATATTTCCTACTTTCTTGCAAGACAAAAGCACAACCAGTGGGGGGGGAAATCCCCTAAAACTTAGTGCACTGCATACAAAGTGTGCATTTTTTGACTCTCAAAGCAACTGCATCACTCTCGCCTATGTATTTAGCGATAAGGTTTTATTTTAATACAGTTCAGGATAAACAAAACCCACCGTTAATGCTTTTTTCCTGCTCCCAGATTAATCTGAATCCAGGATTATTTGTCACCAAAGTCATAAATGACACAGCGCTGCTCGTCAAACTAAACTACTGATCACTTCAATGTTGCCGGGCTGCAAATGTGAAGGATTAGTTTGTTGTTTGAATGTGACAATGAAGAATTGTGGCATAAAATTTGCCTTTACTTCTTTTTTTTTCTGAAACGATTGGTCCAGAATACTGTTTGCAAATGCAACAGACTTGGCAAACTTTTGAATTTTCCCATTTCTATTTAAGTTCCATTTTGAAAAGCTAATAGAAAGTCAAAGATAATATTTTGATTGTCGGTGCCTGATTTGAAAAACAAAAAACAAAAACAATAGTGTAAAATGGTTTTTCGATTTTCATGTAAAAATAATAAATAATACTTCTTGTTCCAATTTACCTCAAAACCTGCTAAACTTGATTCGTGTTTTATTAGATTTTTGTTTTTCTCGTTTGGTACCAAGAACATACACTACAATCCATATATATTTATTTAGTTTTAAATGATTTATGCAGCCAAAAACGTTGTAAAACACTGAAATATCATCAAAACCCTGCTGCTTATTATCAGCACTCGCAACCATCAGTTACAATAGCAAAACTGTTGGAAGCAATGTGACAAATAAAGACAAATATGTGGTAAATTGTATTAAAGGAACATTACGCTGAGAAAGTATCCAGTTTCTATCTGAAATGATGGGGATTTTTCAGCGTGTCGCGGGATTCTAACAGAATTTTATGACTGTAAAAGGTCAGCAATTAATTAGGTTTGCTTCTTCTTTCTCCATTGAACAGGAAATCATCGTGAATTTATTTGATCACTGTCTTTTAACCCCCCCCCCCCTTTTTTTTTTATAATTAGCCAATGCAAGTTTGCTTTCATCTCCTGCCCTCTCCCTTACCCTAAATGTCAAAGCATCACATATTTGCACAGACTAATGACCTGGGCTGACAAGAGACAGAGATACATGGAGAGTAATGATTTGCCCTTAGAGGGTGCTCTGGTGAGGGTCGGGCGCCTCAGTCTGTCTCTTCTAATAGGACTCGTCTCCAGCGATTAGAGATTTGTTGACAGAGGAAGTTGTCGAGCTTTGCACCCGATGGAGCCCTCTGTTTCTTTTTCCCATTTATTGCTACAGACCCAATCCATGCTTGATAGTGGCCTCACACACATATCCCCATATTTTGCTCATTAAGTCAAATATCAAATGGTGAACTATACTCTGTCACATCGCCAGGGAGAGATTGGCTATCTCTCCTCCCACACTTTCTGAGAACTTGTGCGGCTCAGGGCCACACTGGCAATCTCACTCAAGCTCTCTCATCATTACAGCCTGGTTCACAGCACAGCATCAGTGCATTCTCCTCTGAACCGGGCTGCATCCTAACTAATTACCCTGTCATCTCCATTCTCTCATCTTTTAGGTCGCTGGGTTTTTCTGTGAATAGTGTTTTTCCCGTGCCATTTCTCGAGCGGCTCACAGGCCGCAAACCTTTTCCTCTCTAAATTAATCAACAGTGTCTCATCTTCCTCCTCTTCTTCTTCTGATGGAGAAAAGCAAGCTGGTCTCTAGGCTGATGCCAAAGTAGTGTCTCAAACTTAAATTCTGTTGCTTTAAAAAAAAAAGAAATCTTGTTTTTCCAAGCATTACTCTATTTATTCATTAGTTTGTTAGATTTTTCTGTCATTGTACCTCCGAAAATCAAATTTAAGTAGATTTTAAGCGGCTAATGCATATGCACTGCAGCTTGTAATTGATTTTCACCTTTGATTTGTGCTTGTACTCAAAACGTATAATGCAGGGAGAAATGCATTCTGAATATTTATATCTTCCTCCGGGTGCTGAGCGCTAAATTAATTTGTTTGAAAGTTAAGGATGGTTAATGGAGAGCATGGACAGATGATACAATAACAGCCCTTCTTGTATTCTTCAGTAATTTAAACATATAAAGCTTATTTGATTACACATTCCTTCCATATATGCAAAGGGGGATCTAATGTCATACTAATGCACAGTGTTAGCCATTATGCATGAACCGTTTCATCCCAAGCCACCATGAAAGCCCATCAAACCATAGCCATTCGAATTCTAACAGTGCACCTTCTTTTCCAGAGCACTGTGTTCTCTTGAAATCAGAAATTAATTTTCTAAAGTTAATTGCAGACTGAACTGCGGATGACCTCTGTCGCACTGTGGCTGCAGTGCATGCTCCCTGAGGGAACAGCGTGATAGATGTACCACAGAGAAACGCCACGTTTAGAGTTTTGGTTTAACTCTCTGCTGGAAATGAAAGCCAAGATGCAATCCTTCAAGATAAGAAAAAAAAAAAAATCTAAAAAGCTAACATAAACAGACGCCAAAACATTCCAATACTGTGCTCAGATGCTGAGACTAGAAAGCTCCTGAAAGCCGTTTTTTTTTTTTTTTTTTTAAATCTAGAAATCTGACCCAGCTTCATCACCATTCGTCATTTGTGGTCATTAACCTGTGACACATGGCAACCATACACCACTCATCTCCCATCATAAATCAGTCTGTCCAGTTAAACAATACCTCACAAGGCAATCTGTCATGGGATCACAGAGAAAAGGAAGGTATAAAGAAATCAAAGCAGGAACTCGTGCGGCTGGTTGAATGCCCATAATTCCAGAGAATGAATTTTTGGTGATTGCCATGCTGCCCCCATGGGCAATCCACCCTTTGACTTTAATAGTCGACGATTATAACTAATGGCAGTATTGATGTAGATGTTCTTACCAGCGGGATAGTCCATTTAGGATCAGGCAGGATCTCCTCAGGCAGTCCAAGAATCTTTTTTCCTCTTTAGATACGCAAAGATTTTGCTGTATGAAAAAAAGTGGAATTTGTGAAAAATTCTGCCATCATTAATGCTTCTCTGGCAAGAGGGGGGTTGATCCTAAGTGTCCCTGGGCAATATGCAGATGTACTCTCTTTTGTGCCTTAGAAAATGGAAAAACACACAAAGGTCACTTGGCTGGTTCCAAAAGTTACTAATCTTACTTATACGTACTCATAGTGCATGTTATGTGCAGTATGAGTGTGACTGGCTCACTCCATTTACAATATATGCTGTCAGTAAACCTTACAATTGGCAGTGGCTACTGGAGAAAACAACAGTGTTCCCTCGCGTATTGCAGTTTATGTTTTCCATCCTCGCTGATTTTTTTTAGTGCAACTGTTGTAATCTGCTGTTTAATTTTTTTTAATTTTTATTTTTTAACACTGCACCCTGTTCTGCATTCGGATTGGCTGGAGACCTTGTCAATAGAACTGACAGATCCTGTACAGATAAATGGAGTTCACCAAATCTGTGATTGCAAGCAATACTTCGGTTCATTGTACAGGACTGGGCTTATCTTTCTATGAAAATTTGAAATGAAATGAAAACTTTGAGAGTTTAAACAAGTTGATGAAAATGTTCATGTTTGTCTAAAAAAAGTGTGTATTGAGGGGTTTTTACTGCCTTAAAACACCTATAGTAATAATTTGCAGATCTTACTTATCACAATTTTATTTTTAGAGCATATCCTGCGATAAATGAGGGACTACTGTGGTGTTCACATTTATATGAATATAAATGTACACATGGTATATATGGTTCCAAAGAAAAAAGAACTTTTAGAGCTAAAATTGCATAAAATTGCTGTTTTGGTACATTTTTGAGAAAAGACTATTTTCAAAAACCATTGACAAAAAATAAATAAATAAATAAATAAAAACTGGCACTGTGGTCCAAAAGGAAACGGAGAAAGGCAGATTGGGGCATAATCCAGGGCCCAGAAACGGAAGGAGGCTCTTCCAGAAGACACACAAAGCTCGGGACAATGGCTGTTTTGAAGTTGGTAAATATCTATAATTTACCACAGACGACATAACCTGACAGCTTGCTCAGAAACCCCCTTTTGAGGGGGGGGGGTTCCACACAATATACTTGTAGCTGAAAATGAAGGGCCAGTCAGCAAAGTGTAGAAATAACAAAGCAACTACTGGTTTCACTTGGAAAATCCCCCGGGGGGGTTCTACCTTCTAACTTGCAGGTATGGCAAACTCAAATATTTTGAAGCAAATCTGCAGACCGGGCTCACCTCTCTGTGGGTCAGAAAAGCAAGCTGAGCCGTGGGAAAATGTGTTAATAAAACATTAATGCCAACAGGTGAAGCGTAACATTTCATTTAATGTCATTTCTAACAACAGGCAGCGACTGAGCTGGCCATAAACATCTCCCATAATTGTGAAGGTGGGCATAATGCAAATGTTAACACTGTGTATAAATCTCTTTTAATACGCTTGTTTACATATTTTAAAAATAACAAAGATTCAGCCTTCATGGACTGTCACATGACATCACAGAGTCATGAAGATGACTTTTTATGACATGTGTTTGCGATTGTCGTCCCTGGTGTTAAATGTTTTTAGCTTTAAAACTCAAACTGCTTTTGCTTAGAGTTTAAACCCTCTGATGTGCTTCCTAAAACAAGTCGGTGGCTTTCATCGTCTATTTCCTTTTGGTTTGTTTACTCTCCTTTAAGCTATTTGCCTTTCCGCTCTCAATTTCAACTGTTCAGCGTTGTCCAACTTAATAATGCCACTGCTTTGATTGGGGGAGCTGAGGCAAAGTGGGAAATGCTTGAGACAACTGAGCACATCTACTGTTGACAAGCCTGGAAGACGAGCTGGTTCAAGACTTTGGGTCACATCAATAGTTCTGTCCATCCAGGTTTTGACTGT
The DNA here is from genome assembly GCA_023969325.1 of Oryzias curvinotus. Taxonomy (NCBI): domain Eukaryota; kingdom Metazoa; phylum Chordata; class Actinopteri; order Beloniformes; family Adrianichthyidae; genus Oryzias; species Oryzias curvinotus. The sequence goes on from CM043722.1 coordinate 32,403,461, forward strand.
GGATGAAAGCCACTGATTTCTTTAAGATTCTTTCAGATCATTACACGGTTTGTTGGATTCATATTTTATATTTATTAATTATGGTGTTTTGGGAAATTTTAAGCAAGCCAAAGATTTATTTTAGAGGTAGTGTTGCTGTGGATTTTGCCTTTATGTTTCTAGTTGCCTTGGCAACAGGCATCATATACTCTGATAATACAGAATGTGTTTTCCACCCCTAGACGAGGTTTATGGTTTTTCATTTAGCTGTATCTCTATCCTCTTCATCTACACTCTCAGAGCCGTGCTCCATACACATATGCACATTGTGCTCATCAAATCAAGCCACATCTCCATGGAAACTGGAGTCAAATAAGGAAACTGCCTTAATCACAGTTAAAGTAGCACAAACTCTGCTTCATTCTGGCCAAAGACATTCATTTCCCAAAAATGTCTTTTCAAAAATCTGCACATATGAAGCCGTTTCATTCTGCTTTTATTTAATTACCTCAAACCATACATGAAGACATCTGGGACCACTCTTCTCTCTATTATTTTGGGGGTTCATGTTAAGCGTTAAGAGTCAAAATGAGTATTTCTAATAGAGCTGACAAGGACTCCAAACTGATTAGATCTTCTAAAATACAGGGGGAATAAAAGAATGCTCACATTCAGCAGTATATTGCCGGCAACATCAATAACCTCAAACAGTCTGGACTTCAGATCCACATTACTTTGAATAGATTCTAGTTGACAACGTGAGCTACACTTCCCTGCTCTTTCATTTTGCAAGTTTGCAGAAAAACAACCACACCTTCTCGCCGGATCTTTGGATCTAATGAGAGCACAGCAGCTCTTCCCAATTTCAGACTTGTTTTCTGTTTTCACACCAGTCAGAGTCTGTAGTCATTGATTTTTTTTTCTTTTCACACCAAGAAAGTGTAACACAAATAATGCAACACCTACAATGAGGTCATGTGCATTCCCACCGATTCTTTTAAATAACATAACATGTTCTATCTCACTTAGCTTCATTCCTCTGTGTTTCTGCAGACAGCTTTAAATTTAGTTCATGGGTAATTTTTGTCAAGTAATTCAAGTCAAGTGCCATTCACCCACAATGCTGTTGTGTTAACTGTTGTGCATGAGAAAAATGGGACACAATTAGCCTTCCAGCTATTAGAAACATGCATGAATACTTCCTGAAAGTTCAGCTGCTGCTAAATTTGAGAAAAAACAAACAAAAAAAATCATCTTTAAAAGTAATTTCTCGTTTGTTTTTGATCTTCTCTTTAATTCTGTTCATATTGAAGTGCATCTTAAGAGAATGTGGCAATTGTGATTTACTGCTTCTTCCTGGTACGCTCCGAAAAAAACAAGCCATGATTGATGTGCCTGTTTCAAGTTCTCTCCAGCCATCGCTGAAAGACTACACAGGCTCTATCAACGTTACCATCCCCGTCCCCCGAGGCAGCGCTGTGATGTGGCTGAAGTGAAGAATTATCATTGTAGAAAAAGATGGGCGCTTGCCTTTACTACCTGGATTTCATTATGTGTTTTCATGCAGGTAGGATTTATTAGCATTTAAAGAGAAGAAGACGGCCAAAGAAAAAGGAGGGACTTTATTTCTTTTTCTCACATCAACTGAATTCTGACACCCTTCCTAGAAATGGAAAATGAGATTTCTGTGAAATCACCACCAATGTGACACCTTTAGAACTGTCCAAAAGGCTTATTGAAATGTAACATGTGCAACAAGATAGACAGCTGGGCAAAGACCTGGAGATTTATCCAGCAACCTTAAAAGAGAGTGCAAATACTAGATTATTTCAACTATAATTAAAATGTACAGACTTTTGTTGTAACTGTAGCATTTAAGGTGTCAAATTCGATTGGGAAACTGATTTTGTCTCCTAAGGGAATTGATCAATTTTACCTTAAAAATGGATTAAAAAGATGGTTGAAAATGACTGCTTAATTGATATTTATTAGGAGAGTGGCATGAAACTGAAAGGATTGTTTGTTTGTTTGAGTCATAACAGGTCAAAACCCAACAATAGGCGATTTCACAGACAAAAATCACAAAAATCCCATAATTTTATTTAAAATATACTTAACTATAATAAACAGTATATAATAAGACATTTGCTGTTTTGTAAACACTATGTAAACAGGTAAAATTCAATATTGTGTGTGTGTGAGGAGTATGATTTGACGCAAATTTATTCTGGAGCAGGACAACAACTCCAGTCATACAGCTACAGTCCTTTAGAACGATCTTCAGCATGAAGAGGAAGAAATGAAAGTGATAGCATGCCTCCAAAAGACCTGTGGTTACTTCTCCAAGACATTTGGAACCACCTACCAGCTGAGTTCCTTCAAAAACCCAAGGGTGGATTCAGACTGGACACATTTGGCCCACTTAAATTGAGCCAGAGTTCGTTTCCCCAGGTAATCCAGGAACCAATTTTCTGCCTGAATACACCCAAGCGGATACTGAACCAGGACCAGGAACCGCTCTCGGACCCCTCCTTGGAGGTGGTCTCGGTTTGTTTCCAACCGGACTGAGCTTCGCTTTGCTCTTAGATTCCTCAGTCTGAATACAATCTGTTCCTGAAGCGGAACAACTGGACCAAAATGGTCACCGTAGCCAACGTAAATGGAGTAAGAATGTAGCAACAGATGAGTCGTGGACAAATGTGAAGCACCGATTGTTGTTTTATCAAACAGAAAAAAGGGTCCAACTGTTTATTTGTCAGAAAGTTAACTTTAACCCAGCTGAAAATGCTTCTTACATGCTTTTCTGTGTCTCGATAGACGGCACACACGCTGCTGTGACGTCACCCTAAAAGCTACCTTGTAGTTCGTTAACAGAATTCTCTTGACAGTAACCGCCTTGCAACACGCTTCAGCCGTTCCAAAGTAACTAGTAAAAAGTGTTGTTCCCGACGTTATGAAGTTTTAATAAGTTAACTGTCCCGATAAGGATTGTATCGTGCAGCGCGTCCCTACCTTTCTTGTTGTTTTGACCCGCCCTAGCAGTTCCTTCCCAACAACTGACGAGATCATAGGTCATTTGGTTTACAAACCTTGGTCCGCAATTGAATGGTCTGCTTGACAGCAGTCTAAATACAGACTAAACGCAAGGTTTGGAACCCAACCCGGAACAAATTGAGCGGACTCAATCCGGAACTAAGGATTTTTACAGTCTGTATACACTCAGAGTGTACCTGGAGGAACTGATGTTGCTCTGAAGGCGAACGTTAGTCACACAATTATTGATCTGATGCTGATTTCTCCTTCATTCATTCTCTGCATTTTATGTGACAAATGTGTCACTCTGCAATTAGATTAACATTTTCAATGGAAATTTATATTTAACATCTTTTTAACATTAACTTTTGCTCATGATGAATGTGAAGTATTTACATTTTTCTTTAGGAATTAAAATCAGCACACTTCTAACCATCATATGTAGGACTACTGTATGAAATCGGCCTGACCAAAATGTGATTAAAATGCAGCAAATGTGAGAAAAGTTTTTTGAATCAACAAAAACTCAAAGGTAATTTTATTCAGCTTGATTTTTACCTTAATTCATGTCCTCAAATTGAGGTCAAATTTGAATTAACATTGTGAAATGTATTAAAATGTTACCCCAAGACATTTTTTAAAACACAAAATCCAATCGACATTTAAAAATATTAATATATGAAGCCAAAATGTAAAAATATGTGTTGTTTTGTCATTTAAACCATTTGACTTGGGAAGGGTAGATGTGCTAGCAAGTTGGTTTCTTGAAAAAACTGTACCTCCATGATGCATGGATGTCTACACATTAGACATCCATGCATTTTTCTCTCCTGAAAAGTAAATTAGTAACATGGATGGAGAAAATTTTTTCCCTGTATTTATGTATTTTTTTTTTTTTTACTTAAAAAGAGAGCTTTTCTTCTTATGTGCCAGACAAAATTGCCATACTGTCTTTAGTGTCTGTAAATCTCCAAAAACAATCAGTTTAATGAGCATTTATTTAATTTTGACAGGGATACCATGGCCGTCATTGCAGTTATTTTGAGAATGCAACACCATAAAAAAAATAATAATAAAAATAATTCAGCTCCCTTCTTTGTGCTGCATTTTTAAGATGATTTAACTCGAGTCACATCTCAGAACTGCCCCAGGAGACCAAACGAAATCCATATTCCTAAATATAATACACTCCCAAGGGCTCTTCAGGACCCAAAAGGCGTTCTGAGGATTTAAGAAATTTTTGGAGCTATTTTTATCTGCCATAAAACACATGCAAATTTAGTCGACTGACAGAACTCAGACAGCAGTCAACCGGCTCTTCCTGTGCTAAACACCCTTAACATTTTTTTTTATTTTCTCTACATGTTGAATCCTTTTTTTTCCAATTATATTTTCAAAATATTTTCCAACAAGCTCTTTTGCAAACCTGCTTTTGCACACTCATTCCTCAAGCTCAAAAATAAGCAGTTGAGGCAAAAAAGGCTAAAGAAATATGGCTGTAGGTTTAATGAATCTATAAAGACCCATTATACATCGATCACATGTCATAAAGAGTTGTATTTGTGGAATGCAGCACATTCTGTCTTTCTGCAGCTGCCAGCGTGCCTTTCTCAGTCTAATACCTGTAAAGCATAATTACCAGAATGCACTCAAAGATGGAAAGAGCTAGCGAGCTTCAGGGCACCCAGAACAGCCTTATTACTTTACATGTTTTATACATTTTATACCCACAGTGTCAAGATAATTATAAGAGCCACATTAAACATTAAGACATTCCACTTCATTCGTGCTGTTTGCATCCATTCCTATAAAGAATATCGAGTTTTCTGCTACACAATTCAAAATCAGCAAGATAAAATATGAAAAGCAAAACCTTGGTAAAATAAATGAATATCTTTTTTTTACTATTCATTTGCTTTTAAATTCAATCTCTTCATCCCTGGTTCTTTTTTCTAATCTAAGTTTGGTTTGATTTAAAACTGTCAACATGTAACCTTGAGGATTACTTTCGAGTTTTCTTTTATTTTCCAAATCACATGCTAGTCAATCTGCTGGTTTTGGTTGTTCTGGCTTTCTGATCTTCTCTCCTCCTGTTTGATTTGCAATATTTAGACAATAATTTACAAACTGATACTGTTGTTTTTTGAATGTATACTTACTGGAAATCCACTTTTTCAAAGCCACAATTTTCCTTTCTGACCAACAACTTGAGTCATAAACCTTGAACTAAAGAGTATCAAAATAAATGTTCATGTATTGTTATGTCTTCCTGCCAATTTGTATCAGGCATTATTTATTTTATGTTAAGTTCCCTTTACCCTGATTTGTCAACGGCGCTATAGAGCAGATTTGCCCGTCCAGATCCCCTTTTTTCGTATCCTTGTGTTTGTAAGAAGATTGTTTGTCTTTTGGTGAAAACCGCATTAGAAAGACTGCAAAGGAGTTTGTCTTGAAGGCAGTGTAAACTCTCATTTTACCTTCCTGCATTAGTAGCACCATCACATAAATGTAAATCGCCTTTATGCCGACGGCATGGATACGGCCCCATGCCGTCACAGCCCCTGGACATTGGACATTTTGTTGATGAAAGACTTGATGGCCACTTTTCATCTCTGGCTCGGAGCACAAAGCATCCATTTATTTCTCAAAAAGAAAAGAAAAAAAATCCAACAGTCATTCATCTGGCTGCAGTACATCTTTTCAGTGTGTGGTGATTTACGCCAGAAGCTTTAGAGCCCAAAGAAGTTGACACATAAAGATTTGAACAAAGTGTTAGATGAAAAAGAAAAGCAGCCAACTTTCTTAAGCCTCTGAAATATCTTTAATAAAAGAAAAACCAAGAATGAAAGAGAGAGGAAGGTAAATTAAGTCCAGGCGACTGTTTTTTTCTATCAACCTGAATCTGTGAGTCTATACAAACACTAGTCTAGCTTGATTCTATCTTGTTGTGCTCTACAAACTTTTCCTAAAAACTTTTTGGATGATAACATTTTTATTTCTGGGTTTATTGAAATTCACACCGGTGCATGGATGCGCCTTTAGCAGGTGTTCACACGTGAATGTTACTTCCCAATGATAGTGCATGTAGAGTCCTGGTGTGAAATATTGAAGTGGTGCAAATCTCGAGAATCTTGCTCCAAGCTTTTTTTTTCTCTTTATTCTGATTTATAAAAGATTTGGAGTCATAGAATTCTGTCTATAAAAAAAAAAAAAAAAAAAAAAAACAATTATTAATTTGTCCTCCATCCTATTTTTTTAAACTCTTGGCACTATAGACTGTGAATAAGGACAAACAAAGCAGGTGTGACGTGTGAGGGTGTTTAGCATTCGTACGGCCAAAGGGAAGAAGCTGTTCGTGAGGCTGGCGGTGTGTGACCTGACTGACCTGTAGCGGCGTCCTGAGGGCATCAGGTCAAACAGGTGGTGGGCGTGGTAGGTTGGACCATTCATAATTGAGTGACAGCTCTTTATTTCTCAGTAGAAGTCTGTGGGATTTTGGCTTATTGGAGCCTGCGTGTACTTCTTATTTGGAATGTGAGAGGGGGAGGAGTCAAGCTGTCCAGTGATATACTGTCTATGGCTGGGACTTCTGTGAACTGAAAAGGAAGTGTCAAATCCGTCACTATCAAATCAAAGTCCCTAATTGGTCAAAGTTCAACTGGTTTAACTTTAACTGCGCATTAATTTTATATTGTACTGTTTTACTTTTTAATTGTTTTAACCTTTTAGTTGTTGTTTTTAATGTTGTGAGTTTTTATGTACAGCGCCTTCCTGGACTGCGGTCATGTCAAGGCACTGTGTGAATAAAACAGGTTTGATTCGTTTTGAGATAAAAGATTAAAATTCAGGCAAACAGCTGCAACATTACCATAAAACATTAAAATACATGTGTGGTTTTTACATCCCCGAAATTAAAGTATCGTGAAAAAGTTCTTTTCATTTGAAAATGTGAAACCTACTTTATGTAGAATCATTACACATAGATTGAAATTGCAATTCTCTATGTTTAGTACCTTCTTTACGATGGACTGTAGATAATGAAAACCAAAGGTTTCTAAGAGTGAAAGATGTTTTCCACTCACTCAAGTTGTAGGAATATGTCAGTGTGAGTGGGACAGGTCTTGCTAAGCCTCCCCCGACAGAAAATATGAGGACAGTGATTTTATTTAACAGCTCATTTAGCATTCACGTATAGTTCCCTTAGCCCAGGTTCTTAATGGCCTGTATCCTGCAGGATTTGTCATAAAATGTATAAAATGCAAATGTTTCGGCAGGAAGTGCACCCAGCTGTCTTGACATAGTGAGAGACTTGACAGAACTGCATTAGGAGCTCAGACTTCAACAGGGACCTCTTAACCGGTCTGAGTGACTATGCTGCTGAAACGCTTTGAGATGGGAAGTGATCGTAAGGCCAAAAAAGAACATAATTTATGATAAAATGCAGGTAATTTAGAAATAAACGATGAGTCATGTCGCTACTTTAATGTTCCATCATACCGGTTGGATTCTGATCACTCCCAAACAAAAATATCACAGGACTTCTATTCATTCATCCATCCATCCATCCTAACATCTATTGCTGCCTCTCTGTCTACATATGACCACCTCTATTTACATATGTCCATCTTTATTTATTTATATACCAGTTTTTTATGTTTATCTATTCAGCTGAGTAAAACAGAATTCCTTTTTAAGGCTGGCAGTTTTTCATCACATAGCTGGATTTGGGGCTTTCTATGTGTACGGAGGATTTTGTTTTCAGTTACAGATACCTCCTCAATATTGTAGGTGGATTATTTTGCTGGTTGTCATAGTGATCTCCAATTGTTTAAAATCATTGGGAGATTTTTTTCAAGCTTTCAACATTACACGGAGGACACATTTAGCCCCTGATGGAAGCTTCTGCTTTTGGTTGAAAAAACAAAAAAAACAATAATAATACAGTTACCACAGTCATAGAGCCGTGATTATTCTTAAATAACAACCTGACCAAGAAAAAAATCAATAGCACTTTTTTTTACTTATTGCACCGGGTGAATAATGCACATAATCAATGTTTTTAAAAAAAATATGCTTTTAAAATGTGTTCTACTAGTTGATTAAGTTGGCAGCTAAAGGTTAATATGTGCTTAGTTAAAACTTTTTTCACAAATCTCTCTCATTTTGTGCTGCACAAAGGTCCAGTAAGTTTGAAATAAAGTCAAAGAAAACTCTATCCTCTTTATTGGAGAGCACATAATTCTGTCCTCTTACCATCTATCCTCTTTTGGATTTTGTGTCTTTCAGCGGGGTTCTTGCCTTGCTTTTAACTCGCCCAAGTGAGTGCTTTGGACTCTGCTAGGCACAGCTGACACTGTGTGAGAGTGAAGGGGTGGGACTTCAGTGCTTTTATCAGGTGCTGCAAGGTGTCATCAGTGGGTGTCGGTGTGTAAATGTGTGGAAGTCCACAGTCGGCTCCGGTTTCCCTGCCAGCAGATGTCAGCTGGATTACTGCCAAGCCGACCCCCACAAATGTGTTTCCATTTCTCTGCAACTTCACCACACGACCAAGCACTGCTGCAGATGTGCTGAGATTTGTGTAGAAAAAGAAAAAATAACTCCTGATCTGACAGACTTTCCAGTACACTACCATTACAAGAGCAATAACTATAGTCTATTGTTTGGAGTTTGTTAAAAGGGTAATATGTCCAGTCCAAAGAAAAATATTTTAGTAGACATGAATTACTTGCTGCACTGGAGACATGAAAACCTCATGTTTACCTGAACCAACACACAATTAGCCAGGAAAGGAGATTGTTAGTGGATGGAGGCGGTTTTAAGGCTTTTAATTGGCAGTCCTCAGTTTAAATCCCAGACTAAACTATTTGCTTTGTTTGGTCTTCTGGTTGTCCATAAATTAAGAAGTTTTTTTTATGTTTCTAACAGTCAAAAATACTTAAAGTTCCACTCCCATCATCTGTTCATCTATTTTAAAATCATTCCCAGTGATCTTTTTATTGTGATGCCATTTTTTGCCAAAATCACACAATCTGTCATTTTCTAGGACATAGCTTCTGCAGAGCGGCAGTAGTTCATCAGAAATTGGCGTCTTAGTTCTGAATGAGTCTGTTGCTCCAGTGAAAGCCCACCACCACTCCCCGTCACCCATCTGTTTACGCGCTTTCCTGTTAGTTTACAGCCTCTCACACCCCCAACCTAACATTACCGGCGCAACAAAGATGGCGAGCCATATTGGAGCTATGTAGCTGTATAGTCTTGAGTCCGATCTTTGGTTAGATGAGGAAAACAAAGACGTACATGGATCCATTCATCTGTGAGTGGATGTGGTAGATTTTCTGTGTAACAATTACGCTCTTTTCCAAACGCCTTTTTTTTCATCTACTTCTGATCTACAACAATTTTAATAAAAACATACTCAGAAATGCGATCTTGAGCTTAATTTTCTTTACCTATGTCATTAATCATCAAACAAATGTTACACAAACATGTTAAAAACACCAAAAGCACTTTTTTTGAGTGGATATGTAAAACATTTAATCAGGTAACAATAACAACCTGTTTATTGGTATTAATTTTAACCTAATTGGTATTTAGTCCAAAGCAAAGTATTTCATAAAGAGACATTTCAGAACCTAAACTTTAAAGTGTTACTGCAGTGTTTATTTCTACTTCAATGATTAAAACATTGCATATAACACAATTATAACCATTGTTTCTCCAAAAATAAGACTCATAAAAAGAATCTTTTTTTTTAGAGCTTTTATTTTTTACTTCTGAGTAAAGGTTAGTAACCAAAGCACAGTTGGTTTCAATGGATTGCAACTTAAGCACATCATGCATCTCCACCGCTATGACTTACTGCAAGAAGTCAGTTCACATTTTTGAAAGGGTATAGCTGCAAGAAATGACAGTGCGACAAGGATTACATACTGACACATCCAATTTGTGTGAGCCCATGTCAGAAAAGTCACATATTCTCCTTCAGGGTGAAACCTAAGCTCAGTTAGCACAGAAAGTTTAAAAATATACTGGCTAGAGTTCAGTATTTGCCTGAATAGCAGAGGTTCCCACGGTTCTCAATAACTGTCTAATAAACGGCAGCACACTGTGGGAGGTATATTAATCACCAAAGCCCAACTCTCAGACATGAAATCCTCGCTCAGCCCACCTGGATAGTTGTTCTAGTTCTAAGAGTTGGTTTGTGTAACACAGAGTAGCATATTTTTATTTACAGTGCTCAGCAGATGAGTGTGGGGATGATTGTTTATGTGTGGGTAGGTGGGTGGGTGGATAACTCGTCCCCACAAAAGCAGAGTTTGCTCAGCTGGAGTTGAATTTTAAAAGTAAAGGGTTGTTACAGTGGAACAGTAGAGTTCTGCTCATTTTTTTCCTTTTTTATATATATTTATGAAATATCAAACATTCACAGCTTTACATTCTGTAAAACGAACTTTTCTGATTCTTTTTGTTCTCCTTGTTTTGCCAAGTGGGAGGACTTTTTTTTTTTTTCAGCGCCTGAACATGGCCTCTGAATTGGGAGCTTGCTCAACTTGATCCGCTTTTTTCATTCCCACTGCCAGCCAATTTTCCTGACAACTGAAGCAGAATGCAAACAGAGAGGGGGAGAGAGTGAAAAGGGAGTTTGAGGCTGACGCAAAAGCCTGACAGTCTGTTTTTGGCCTTTGTGACTGCTGTGCTCACCCTTAAAATACCAGCCTCCCTTCCTGTACACCCCCCTCAAGGCTTTACAAGAACAGGCTTTATCATCAGTGATAAAGCACCCATGGTCTGGGAGGAATCAGCCCTGAATGTTTACCACATTAGGTCAGCATGCACTAATGGAGAAACTCCCACAGATCATGTCATCGCTAAAGGCCAAAAGGGCAGAGGATACTAAACCCCGTTAGGCCCTCCTCCTCCCACTCTGCTGTTCATCTGCAGGCACACACCAACACGGGAAGAGTCACTGTCAATTAAAAGATAATGACAGACTCCAGCATATGGACTTTGTTGAATCGTCGTCATTTGAAAAGCAAATAGGCAATTATATAGTTTGACTCCCTCTCACATGATGCAGCTCTGTTCGATTGCATTTATTTAGCCGAAAAGGAGGCAGGCTGCTTTAAATTCATTTGCAGAGCAGCACGTTAGCATCTGCACATATTTGCTCGGTGAACTTCCACTGCAGCATTCTGATGATGACTTCACTCTGACTTGTTCAGGTGTCTGGGAAAAATCATCTGCCAACTCACCTGAGGCCCACAATTAGCGCAGAGCATCTGCTGAGCTTTCAGTGCCATAACAATTCACACTCCGTGGATACACACTGTCAGCTTTGCAAGATCAGCGCCACAAAGTGATAAGCCTGTCTTCTCTCTTTCCCAGTTTTTTCTCCCGTGTCTTTGTCCTGGATTTGCGCCTGCTAACACATACTCTGCCTCCATTCATACCGAATGCAAAGTGCCAGTTATCCTGAAGCAAGCTGCACAACGAAGTGGCTTTCATTTATTCCCCTCAGCGTGGCTGTAGATGGAAACAGTCCTTCAATTTTAACTGCTTGTTGACCCCCTACAAAGAGCAGCCAGTCGCTGGCCCACAGGTAGCTCTGCCCAGAGCAACATCAATGACTCCGTTGGCTTCATTAATGAGAGACAGTAGCAGAGTGTGATGTGAATCACAGAGAGGGGCTGCATGCTTCCTGCTCTGTGCCGGGCGACCAGTTTTTTAATGAATATTAGGAAAGTCAGGGAAGACCGGGCAGATGGTTTCTCTTGAGGCATTAGGAGCACCTGTCAGACAGTTAGCTTAAATGATCTCTCCTGCTTCATATGCACCAAAAAACCCCATCATTATCTTCTAAGATGGGAGTCACATCAAAAATGCAAAAAGCTGCTCCTAAAATAACCATAACAAAAAAGGATTCTGACATGTATCAGCTTTGAAACGCCTGAATAAATTATTAGGAAATTTGAATTACTGTGGGAGCGAATTGACAAATGTTGAAATAGACATATAGGTTTTAGGATTTCAATGGGAATAAACACATAAAAATAGACGGAAATAGATGACATGACTTTAGATGTTTTATTATGTTTTATCTGCAAAAATGAAAAGCTAATGCCAATGCATTAGACCCCACCATAACAATGCTTTTCCAAGGCATCCACTGTTTCTTCTTTACAAATGTCAACAAAGTATAAACAGAAGCAGTGTATTCTTAATTTTACAGACATAATAATTAAAACATTAGCAAAGGTACTATTATTACCATTGCCATTGTCGTGTTTCTACAGAATAGACCTGTGGAGGTTTTGAAATTAGCAGGAAGTTGAAAGTTGCATTATTATGTATCTGCATTATAACGCCGGTAAATACTTGTAACGGTCCCTGGGATGGCTGGTACTGTGCCACAGAGATGAAAACACAAACGACATTTTTTTCCTTTGGATCTATAACCACATTCTGAAGAAAGTTTTATTTTGAAAAACTACTGGATTCTTCCCATCTGACTCTTTATTGACGTAAGCTAAGTTGCTCAGTCACAAGTCAAAAACACATCTGCTACTTTCTTAAAGCTGCCGCGCCGACCGCTAAATTGAAACCCCCAAGTTAGCATAGTTAACGAAAAACAAACATTTTAAAAAGTTTCTTTTTGCATTGAAAAGCCAGTGAGGAAACAGTAGAAGAGCCTTTGACTTCAAAATAAAAGACATCTGCATTTAACAGATAAATCAGTTTATTGCGACAGTTGTTTCCACACACCATAATAATAATACTGTAATAGTCAGCAACCGGCTGTCTAATATAACAAGAATACTTCTGATGAAGTTGCTCAAATGATAGATTTATGTTTATGATTGTATATAGAAATTACCCTTCGCGCCTTCAAAGTCGTCCAATTTTTTAGCTCCCCCTTTGACAGTTATGGGTTAGGGGAAAATCTAGATCACAATTTAAAGGTACCTACAGAAAATAACATTTAAAGCAGCTGCATATATTTTAGACTTTACCCTCAAAAGTTGAGTGAAACTGGAAGCTAAAAAAAAAAAATAAAAAGATGACATTAGATGCCCACCTTAAGCCTCATACAGGCTGGTCCGTGAAAATACTGTCTGACATTAAACCTGTCCGCTCCCTGAAAAAGGTTGGGGACCGCTGCCCTTGTTGACTGACCTGTAGACCAGGTTTTTCTAAGGGTTGCTGTCAATTTGCAATAATCTGAATAACCTCAATTATCCCATTTTTGCATGTAAACAGACAACAATAGAGTCTGCTTATCTCTAGTTTAGAGAAAAGGAGAGGTATACAATGAAATGGCAAAAATATATTGGAAAAAATAATTGCAAATAAAAGACAGTGTGTAATCATAATTACAGTCTCCACCATGTTGCTATTAGACTCACAAACCACAAAAACAGTTTAGGTGCCTAAGGAATAACAAAAGTCCTGGTGGAAGAACTCACTAAAGAAAGACATAAAGAACAACCATTTATTGACCGAGTATTTAGTAGCTATATGTAAACCTGCCAGTTGAGTCCATCGGCCTGCTGAGGCAGACTGAAGTGTGACTGCCATTTAATTTCTTCAAAAAGAAGATGTGTTTTTTTTTTTTTTGATGGAATCCTCCATCTATTTGTTTAATGTGACTTCTTTAGGAGGATCCATCACTTCCTTACAGCTGCCACATTTCATAATTACTGTAACGTGACTCAATTTTCTCCACCTTATTCTTTAAATATCTAATTTAAAGTTTCATTAATGTATTAGTTTGTTGTCATAACAATCATCACACTCATCGTATCAAGATGTTTCCCAGCAAGCAGCTGACAAATGACATTGCATTTACCTGAGCGTGCACGTGCCGGTTTGTTTAAACTAAATATTTCAGCGCTTTGTTTACTTTTTATTTGATATCTAATTAGGCTCACAGTAGGTTTCCATACAGTGTTCTCTGTAAGTCAGTCATTTGAATCTTTTTTAACTTGTTATTGCAGGCAAAGGTGACATGCAGAACAATATAGATTCCAGCCTTTAATGAACATTCACTGTGTGAATATAAATTAATGTAATGACAAACAATGGCGAGTGCTGGCACACACCCAAATTCATTTGCAGAGTAATCGGTTTGTGAAAGTACCTTTAATGCACACAGACTCAGTCTTTCACACACAGCGCTTACAACTGAAGGAAACTTGGAATTACCATAAGGTACAGTAGCTTTTGGGTCTTGTGCTCCCACATGCGGCTGTATAAACTGATGTTTACATAAATGAAGGTGTGTCCTCAGAGCAGATAAAGGAACACCTGATGTGTTATGTATTGTGTTTGCAAGTGAAAAATCCTTTCTGGAAACGAGGTATACGCCTGCCTCAGCACCTTTCTCCTTCTCCCACTGTGAAATGTTGTTTTTCTTTCGACTGAGTGAAGGTGCATATCTGCTCAGAGAGAGAAACATGCTTCTGCCGCGCCAAAACAAACAGGATAAACCTCACCAGCAGAGGCAGTGGTGCAGAGACAAGCCTGACAACAGCCGCAGGGCGCAGCGACTGTACTGCGCTCTGCTTAATCAAGCGGGCTTTTGAAAAGGCTGTCGCTTTTTCCTGGTACAAAGAGAAGTGCCTGCGTAGAGTTTCAGGTGGTATCGGATGAGGAAAGGCAGACCAAAGGAGTGTGAGATTTCTTTCTTCAAGACATTTGGAGGAGCTGCTCTTAAGGTGTTCCTGTATAATTTGGTATTGTTTAAAAATCTTGCCGGAAAGAGGAAAATACAAAGGACTCTGCTGGAAGCAGGGGAATAGGTTTTTGCAAGATAATAGAGCAGCCATCAAGTAAAAAACATTAAAGAGACCAGACATGAAAAACACTGAATAGTGTATTTTCTCGTTCTTGATTTAAGAAAAACTCATTTTTGATTCTTACTCATCTAAAACTTCTAAAACAGAAATGAAATTCTTGACAAATTGTGTGAAATTCAAAGCAAAGGTGATATATGTCTTCCAAAATCTTTTCACCGATGCTGTAAAATTATAAGCATTCAAATCAAAGCAAAACCTTTTCTTGATCACAGTTGAACACTTCTTTTTCTTAAAATATCTTACTCCAAAACCCTTCATCTAGACCTTTTCAAAGCCTCTTAGCCAGAAAACCAAATTATTCATCTCTGACTTAAGAAAGCATTTAATCTCCTCCCTCTCCAGCAGCCTGTCTCATTCAGATATTATCGTTCCACTGTTTTATTAATGGAAACTGGTACCAGAGACCTCAGAAAATACAATATTACCTTCTTTCCAAAACTGCATCCTGATTATAAAATGTGGAAAATCTAAACCGCATTATCTCTGAAAAGCATCCAAGTTTCAAAAGAATAATTACTGTGCATTAATCATAATCCTGTATGTTAGGATTATATTCATTTGCTACTGTAAAAAATTGCAGATTTGGTCTTTTTTTGACCTTCTCTGTTTTCCATTGCAGAGTAAAGATGAGGAAAGTGACCTTCTGCTCTTATTTTTTCCCCTCTTCCCAGTTAAGGGTCTCATAATTGCTGGCCTTTAGTGCCCCGACATTTCAATGACTCTCATTCAGATCAAAATAACCCAGGGTTTAAGGTTAATAATTCATTTTGGATCATTTAATTAAAATCTTTGTGGCAAATGTTCCCACTGATTAAAAGGGTGGGTTTTTGTCGGAACAGTCATGAAAAGCATTGATGACATTCATAAAATTGGAATCAAATTAAGGCATAGTTTGATCTTAATGATTTTTTTTTTGGCAAAAAATGTAAAAAAGCTCAATGGAAAAAAAACATTTAGTTTATTTTTTCATTCTTTCGAATCAGTTTTCTGTTCAAACACAGGCTTCAAGTCCTTTAGTTGAGAGAAAATCGTGTTTTGGTGTTCTTAGCGTGTTCTTAGCGTGTTCTTGTATAGCATTTGTCTGATGATGGAGGACAAACATAAAGAAAATTAAGCTTAAAATTGCATTTCTGAGTATTTCTTTATTCAAGTTGTTGCGATTCAGAGGCAGATAAATGATGTTTGAAAAAGAGTTTATTTGTGCGGGGCAATTCACAACCTCCCTGCTCTGAACTCTCAGCAAGGGCAAGGGGAAAGGGGGTGGGGTTACCCAGAGGCAACTCAGAGGCTACATTCTATTGAACTCCTGCTGCTCTGCAAAAACTATATCCTACAAAACGACGCAGGTGTTTTGATTTTGGTAAAAAAAAATAATTTAAAAAAGTGCTTAATCATAATTAAAACAGCACTTTTAAGATAGTTAAAAACATTATTGGAGTGGGACTAAAATAAAATGACTCCCCCAGATTTCCATGTTTGCTACTTTCTTTGTACAATGTGCTCTGGTGTTAAACAAAAAGCTTTAGCTTTAGCAATTAGGCTTCATCAGCAATCAGCTGGTAAGTAATCCAAAGAAAACACTTGTGTTAGAATAACAGAGAGCCTGACATGTGTAGATGAGTTCAGCTAAGCTGAGGACTTAATGGAGGCCATGTTTCCAGGTCCCAGCCCCTCGTCTCTGTGGTATCAGTGTCTCCATCAGGCCGGGGCAGCGAGGCTTGGAATCGTCTCCACGGAAAATCCTTCAATCACAGCGAGCTTTGTAAAGCAAATGAAACAATGTTCAAATTTAGCCTCTCCGCCCTCCAGCAGAAGAAAGTTGACTTTTCCTCTCTTCCCCATCTGTGCAAAAAGTAGAGCAACAAACTCGCTGTATGAAGGAAAATAAGGTTCGTGTGAGGAGATGAAAGAAAAACTTTACAACATCTGGCGAGCAGACGATGGCAGGTTAAGGTAAACAGAGTGTCCTTTTATGGTAGTACTCCTAGTCTCCCCAGAATGTGAGGTATGATGTGGAACACCTTCAAAGGAGCTGTGGGGCCAGCACATCTTGTTTCAATTTATCCTCTAACTGGAAGACATGTTCTCTGCTCATAATACACTCCCACAAAGATGATACCAGGCTTATGCTCAAACAGTCATGCAGCGATTGTGAGATCTGTTAAGGGATTCGACAAAGAAAGAAAAAACAAAACAAAAACATGCTTTTCATATCAATTTGGACTTCTGCACAAAACCACACAGATTTTCGCTGTGACCTTCTGCAAAATCAGGGTGGGAGTAGATTAATTAGTTCACAGCCAGTCCTGAAAACCTCATGCCAGACCTGCATGTAAGCCCGTACAACATCTGGCAGCGGGCATCTGGTGCCATACATCAAACTAGCTCCTCCACATTCCACGCCCCGCACTCTGAATGTTGGCCTGATCAAACTAACTTCTAAAACTAACATTTGTTTTACAGGAGAGGAAAGGGTGTGAGTGTGTGTGTGTGTGTGGGGGGGGGGGGGGGGGGGTTCTAGAGGCAGTCCATATTCTTGTACCTCTTTTCTTAAAGGTCACTGCCAGTCCAAGAAGTGCAACTGCACTTATTTTTAGTTAGAGCGGAAATGTTAAAGGCAGGATAGAGGGTGCAGGAGTAGGAATGCTTGTTCATCCATCTTTTGTGTGTGTGTGTGTAGGTGTGTGTGTGTGAGTGTGTGTGTGTACGACCGTTTCCAACCCTGGGCTTCCAGCCGTCAAACTCCCCTGCTCCATGCATCCCCTCTGCCAAAGCCTTTGATGTGACTAGCTGAAATGTCACAAACCTACAAGCGCTCCAACCGCTTAGAAAGCACTAATGAACAGAATAAAAACACAACCCCTAAATCAGGGAGCAGACAGCAGCTAGCCTGTAGCTGTCAGACCGATATCAGAGCAGGTCTGAAGCTGCAGGAGAAAACAGGCTTCCTCTGTGATAATAGGTAGCAGGCTTTGGGCTGTTAAACTGGGTCAGTTAGGGGGGGGCTCTCCTCTTCTTTGTCTCTTTTTGACTTACTCCTTTTCCTTGAACCCTCGCAAAGTAATTCTCTTTAACCTTGCCATCCGGAATCATCCACCTCTGATAAACGTAACTACATTTGGCTCCAGTGACACCGGATCAGTGCGGCAGCCATGTTTTTATGCTGATGAGGCTGCCTACCCGCCTGCCTACCCGCCCGCCCGCCTGCCTGCTTCTGTGTGCCATTTCATTACCACGTTCTTCTGAGCGCCTTCTGTAATGAGAGAAAAAGATTGTTACCTCTTCCCCCATCGGTGCATACTCAGATGTGGGGAATAATTGAATGATTTTGTGTGGGGATCAATGAGATTAGGGATTGTGTTTATTCCTCTGTCGCTCTGGATTAGCATTCCTTTTATATCTGCCTTCAGGAATATCATGTACAGTGCACACAATTTACACAAACGCACAAAGCATGGCAGACACACAGACTGACGTTTTAACAAAAATAGCAAGATGAAGTGTTAAAGCTGCAAATATCGCTATCAAAAGGCAAGATATTTTTGCCTCAATAGGAACTGCTTGCTTTAAAGAAAGCCCCGTGACCTGCAAGGACCTAACACGAAGCAAAGTGCCTTCAAAGGAGATCCTTTCGAGAATTTTTCTAATCATAGCGGTGGGCTCAGACATTTCAAATGCAGTGAAAGCCCACAGGCCAGTCTAACTGTTGTTATGTGGGTAAGAGGAGAGCTCGATATTATTAACCTTCCGATGAATCCTGTCCTTCCACCAATCCGTCAGTAATCCTAATAATCCAAGCTTGTGCTTCCATCCCCGAGTAATAAATGCCAGATGCTGATAGCCCAGATAAACAGCAAACCTGTGTTTTTCTCCAAGAAAAATAAAGCAGAGAGGCCCGTTGGAGTCCGCCTGCTGCGAGGAAAGAATGTGAAAACAAAGCAGAGAAGCTCGCATCAGCGAGACACCTCATATGAACACATTTGTTGAAAGAGACACATGTTGCATTAAGAAAAATTCAGCATTGCCATCTTTAATGGCAGTTTGAGGAGCCTAATGTGCAAAGAGAGACTTGGAAAACAATGGCAACACATTTCTGTGAAAAGCTACCTGAAAAACTGCCAGCAGCATAACTCGAACAAAGGTGTAGCAATCCAAATGCAGACAGAGGCAAAAGAGAGACAAATACAGCGACGTACAGAGCGTGTGCGAACCGTCTGACAGTTCAAAGGAATTGCTTTGGGGCTGTTGTAAAATGAAAAAGTGTTATCTATCCACACCCAAAGCTCTCTGGGTCTGAGAGTGAGAGTGAGAGGCAGTGGAGCATTGTTTAGACTCATCTCCCCTGGTCTTTTTGAGCTGTTCAGATTGCTTTCACCATCCCTCAGTGGTAAGCCAGTGGTGATGGAGGCCCAAAGAGAGGAGATCATGGTGCGCAGAGGGGGCTACAAGAAAATATTAGGGATTTATCTGTTGTATAACCCAAGAAGGCTCAGTGAATCTTCATGTGGACTACTTTAATGCACAGCTTAAAAAGCAAGTGCTGAAATATCTTTTCTGAAAGATGCCGTTGGTTTTGATTGAAGCACCAATAAAAAGGTAGAGCGAGAAATAATAAAATGTTGCAGTGGGTGCTTTCATAACGGACCTACAGCTAGGTGCCACAATCCAAGTCCGTGATTCGTCTGACATAATTTTCCAAAATGTCACTTGAGTTGAGCATTTGAATGGATGTTATCGAATCGCCTCTTTTGTCAAGTCTGACAGAAATTCATTTTTACTGGAAGAAATAGTTTGACTGCCCCAGATCTAGGAATGCTTTGTTCCCCTTCTCCTTTCAGAATATTCTGCCATTACTTCCCTATAATGCTACAATTTAAGCATTCTCCCTGCTGGAGCACCGTTCAGCATTCAATTGTTATCTATACAAGATTTTTTTTTTTTACATGAATTCCAGGCCGAGCTGTGTTTAAGAAAAAGTGTGAGCGTTTTTCATGCAATAGACAGAACACCACATTATAAGGAGATTAGGCCAAAACAATCTGTTTCAACTGTGACACTATAAAATGAGCTGAAGGAAAGTTTGAATGTAATGATGGAGAGGGTAATTATTATAATCATGACAGCACTGCTGTCTATTCAGATGAAGTACAGATGTTTCAATAGTCCCACTGCTGTTTTCATGGCGAACTTGTGCTAAGCAGCAGCTTTTGAAGGGGGGGTGGGGGTGGGGGTGCAATGTTCAAGCAACAAGCACGTCTTTGTTTACCACCTGCCGACCTATCAGAACCCTTCCTCAAGAGACGGAAAAACAAGGGAGCCGATACCAAGGACAGATCGATCACAGTAATGGTTTTTCCCTGCGGAGAACAAAGCTGGGGCAGGTAACATATCCCCCCACCCCATCACATAAAGCACCTCACTCTATCACCTCTGCCAGTCTGAACTGCAGACTCTTCATTCCAACCAATCTAGTGGTTCTTCACCTTATCTCTCCAGCCAATCCAGCCGCTCTTGATCCCATCCCCTCAGCCAATTTAAATTCTGGAGCTTCATGTTAAACAGCCAGAATCCTCTGCACTTTTATCGCACCCATCCAGTCAAATTAATGGGCACTGCTTTACATTTAGGATCTGCAAGGCAGCATGGACAAAGATGGGCTTCCTGCTGCTTTGCTCAAATATTGTTTTTTATGCAAACAAGCACTCTTTCCTGAAAAATGTTTGGCCTTTTCTGTCTGTTTCCCTCGCCTCTTTTAAAGAATCACTCCAATCATCTTCTGTCAATCTATCTATTGGAAAAGCATTCCTAGTGGTCTTTTAATTATGATTTTGCTGTTTTTAGGCACAATCAGAAACCCATGTCTTGTAGGACACAGTTTCTGCAGAGTGGCAGTAGTTCATTCGAAATTTGCCTCTGAGTTGTGGGTGAGACCGTAGGTGCAGAATAAGCCCACGCCCACTTCCCATCACTCATCTGTTTACCGTCTCTCCCGCAAGCCTACAGCCCTTTCTCACCCCAACCTAACATGGCGTGCAATATTTGAGCTATAAATTTGAGCCAGATCCCAGCCCGGACAAAGAAAACAAAGGCCTACATGAGTGGAGTGGAGCAGGGGAGGGGGACCTGGCCCCAGACAAGATGGCACCCAGGCATCATTAGCCAAAACCGGAAATCCCACAAGTTTTCAGAATTGTAGCACCTTTTATTCAAACTTTTTAATGAGACGAAATGGTAACGGTCTCCAGTAAGAAAGAAAGTTTTAGTGTGCAAGATGAGCTCAAAATGGGGCAAAAAACTGTAATTGTTGTATTCCTTTCAAATTTTATAATAACAAAAGTGCTCAGATTTGTTCAACTTTTAACCCTTTTACAACAGAGCATTAGCTTCACTGTTTACATTCCTTCCACTATACCGTAACTTTTCAACCCACAAACAACATGAATCCTCTGCGCCTGATTCACAACAATTTAATATAAAAAAAATACTCAAAAAAACACAGTTTTAATCTCATTAACTGTTTTTTATAGGTGTTTTCTGTCATGATAAAAATGTTACAAGAACATGTTAACAACACCCAAAACACAGTTTTCACTGGTGTGGGTCTTTAAGCAAAAGAATTGTTGCATTGTCAGGTTGAGTCACATTTCTATTCGTTTAGAAAGTTAATTTTAATTTAAAGCTTGTACTGAAATAACAGTCTGCTTTGTATTTGGATTTTATAAAGTGTAGAATTCTAATACTGCGTGAGAAAAATCTTGACTGGAGGTTTAAAATCAGCTTTATTTGTCTTAGCTGTAGCATTCCAGGAAAGTTTCCCCAGTCTGCAACTGCACATGAGTCAACACCATCTCCTTTGTTGAGGAGGATGAGGAGGATGACTGTTCACTGGGTTCTTTTGAACTGCTCTTCATGTCTCATCTTCTTTGTGTGGACTGATGATGGCCCACTATTAGGCAGAGATGCGGAACTTTATGAATCACTGAGAGGATCACAGAGCTCCAGCTCCCCTCCTGATTTTTTCTTAGACCTGCTTGTGTGTGTGTGTTTTTGTCTGTGTGTGTGTGTCCCTAATTGTGGGCTTATGCACTCATTTCACGGCCGTTTCTTATTTATTGATTTCTCTGTCTCATTATTTGTCTATTTGTCTCCAGTCCATTACAGCATTATTGCCATTATTGCACTTTAGAATAAATCATGCAGAAGGCTGCTCAGCAGTCCAGCCACAAACTGTACAATGAGGCATGTATCCGATACATATTGACCAAATTTTGATGCTTTATTAACACAACAGAGATAATTATTATTGGAAATTGACAGCAAGGATACAACCAAATGTGGTTCAAATGGTGTCACAAAGATCAGGCTGTAATTCTTTCCCACAGCAGTCCAGGACATCAAGGACTAGATTGCCCCCTCCACATACTCAAAAACTCACCAAAAGGTGCTCAACCCTAGTATCCAGTAAAAATGAGTGTTTAAGACAGGAAAATAACCCCCCACCTAAAAAAAACTGACATCACAGCAGGTTAAACAGTCAAACAATGAATAGGGCCAATTATGGGCCTAAAAAAAAATCTTCTAAAGAAACCAAAACATATGTGTAAGGGATATCCAAAGGAAGCTCTTAAACTATTATGGGATGGCCACAGGACCTACGGCTTGGTTGCCATTTTTTGGCAAAGTGTGATATGTGGTCACTTTCACATTTTTGCACAGCATGGGAAAGAAAAGAATGTTTCACAAGCTTAACTACACGACCAAAGTTTTGTTGACCTTTGACCTCAGGAAGAGACTGTCATCTTGATTGACCAAAATACATCACCTTTACTACCTTCTATAAGTTTAAACTCCTCCTAGGGATTTCAGTCTATCGCCTCATAACTCCTCGAGGATCATCAGGAAGTTATTTGGGACAAAATGCTGGAATTAGAAGTTGTTGCTTTTTAACATCATTAGAATGGCGAGCTCAGAAAGGGGGCGTTTCCCCTGTTCATCACACATACTTGAATATTGTGAAAATTGAATACAAGATTTGCTCATGCAGATTGAAACGATAGATCATAAAATGACTATATATCAGGAATATGGGAGTGGTTATCAAAAACCTTAGTTGCCAAGGAAATGCAAAAGTTTACTTTTGGCAATTCTTCTAAAATTGCATAGACCTGTTCATCACCCCAGGCGACAAAAAAAGGAAATGGTTGCTATGGAGATAAAACCCACAGAAAAGATGCTATTTCGAAAAAAGTATTCTTTGTGAAATTGTAACGTGCAGCTCTGACCAGGGCGGCAGGGGCAGAAGGGGAGAGTGGGGGGCGTAATGTAGCCGCTCAGCCAGTGAGGGCGGGTCAAAAGGGGGCAGAAAGGGCAGGGACTGGTAGTGCCTGCAGGCTCGCAGCTTTAATGAACCTTTTAAGTTGGAGTTTAACAGATTTTTTCAACAAGGTCTGCGTGTAAGTCTGCGTGTAAATTACACATTTTCCAATATTTCAGATTACAGAAATAAAAATAGTTCTTCTTCAGATTGGCTCTTATGAAAACCAAAAAAGCCTAAGAGTAAATATTCTGACTGAAGCAGTTAGCAACTAGTGACCTGAGAGATCTTCCTTCTCCCACACCTAATGATTCCCACAAAAGAAGCACAGTGATCAGCAGTAAATCTTCTATTGAATTTGGTTTTAGTCTTCATCAGTGAGTGATAAAGCGGTACTGGGCAGAAACTAAAGGCTCCTGCGTTGGAAAACGAAAAGGATAAACATGTGCAGCCATTAAAAGGCTTTCTCAGGGGTCCTTTTTTGGATAACGATACTGTCCCCAACTGACAAACTGAATGCCACAATAGCACCTCCTTTTCAGCAGTCAGCCAACACAGGGAGGACAGGTTCAACAGAAATTTCAGGTAAATGACAGCCTCTCAGCTGAAATAACAGTAATCATACTAAAACCTATTTTTACTCTCTTGCTGAATATAAATTCTTAATGTGACACAGATTTTTTCCACTTATTTTCTTGCTTTTTCTTCTTTTTTTCTGGGGATAATTAAAATCTCAGGAGTACTCTGACTGTGCTGTGGGATTAATCTCCCATGGCTCATCTCCATCTGCAGGCTGCATCATCAGCCATCCCTCTCTGCATTAGCCCCCAGCTGTGCAGCACGCCAGTCCAACCCGGCCCCGTCGCACGGCGCGCTGAAGCTCACTTGGGAGAGGAGAAGCCGAGGTGGGAGAAAGTAACAAGAAAGCCACGGGAAGGAGGGAAAAGAAGGGAGGGGCTAATGTTGAGGAACAGCAATAAATCTTCATATTTCACATCAGTTTTGTTTTGCAGAGCTGATTTGAGCTTCATTTTGCCTCAAATGGCCTTCTCCACAGAGATCTAAGTGATACTAATAGCTCCGACAGCACTTACATTCACATAGGGTAAGAGGCTTTTTTTTTATTGGCGCAGACAGATGCTAGTGCGGCAACGCAAAAGCTGTAAATTTGCCTCTTTCATTTAATGTTACTCTTGAGGGCTGTTAGGCGGAGAGCTTTTGATAACCCGCTGCTGTCCATCTATACCTCCCCATCAAACAAAAATTAGATCAGCAGTTTCTTAAACTGCAGAAAAAGGCACAGATAATTTTTAATTTGAACAAATCTAATAAATTGATCCTTAAAATAAACAAGTCGTGATTTTATACCCGATTCTTTAACCTCTTGGTTTTAGTAGACAGAATAACAGATAGTTTGCATGCTTAATGATCAACTCAGTGTGACAGCAGCCTCTCCAGGACCCAGGGGGTTATGAATCTCAAAGGCATTGGATCGGAAAGTTTCTTTCCAACTAAATTGTCAAGTGTTTTTTTTTTTTTTTGGTTGCATCACATTACAGCTGATTTAACCGGCCATGGGCTCCAGCATGCAAGATGTGGTTGATCCAATTTAGGCTATGCTCAATCAACTTAATTCTACAGGGGACACGAAGGCTAGGGTACTGCAGTGTGTGCAAGAATGGATTGCTCAACAAAGCAGCTTTTAAAGGTCATGTTTTTTACCGCTGCCATGCCTACAAGATCCTAATGGAGGGCACTGTTTGCAAAGCGAGTATGTAAATCCATCACACACCTTCATTTCAAGTGTTATTTATGATCTGACACCTCAGTGAGGGGCCTGAGTGTCCGGAATGAGAAGGTAAAAAGCAGGATGGCATCTCCAAGGCCCTGTTTGTGCTGCTGAATGGAACTGTTTGATGAGTTAAATCTGCAGTCTTACTCCCTGCCTTCGTTTTTCTATTGTCAACACAAAACAATTACGTGGTAACTTGTCACAAACCTGTAGAAGTGTGCTCGTCAACAAGGTTTTTTTTTTTTACTCCTTTTCCCTCATCTTTCTCACTGGGAGTACCATGTCACGCTTTTGCTTCCACCATACAAGGAGCCAATTATATTATCAGCGTGAGACCTCCGCTTGACACCGCATGTCCTGATGGTGTAATGAAATAAAAGAGGTTTCACACACATGCTCCTACTGTGTCCTTGTCTGTGGGAAATGTCTACTTTGCAGATTTTGTAATTTAGGTGTGCTTTTTTCAACTCATATTTTTCCACCATTTCCACCAAGTCCTATGTTTGAGCATTGTTCATGGAAAATAAGCCACCCATCATCTCTTCAGGAAGTAGATAATCCTTTATTTGGAAACTTCTTTGTGGAAAGAGTTGCTTTTGTTTGTATCTACTCCCTTAATCTATGGAATCATAAAAAATTCTGTTGCAAAAGTACCCGAGCTTGTCTTTAACTACAATGTTTTGGCCAAAATAACTCTTGTAACTTACAGGAAGAAAGTGGTTAAAATGATTTTTTAATGTATATACAAGAGACTGGTATTCATAAAAAAAATGTGGCCCTTCCCTTTGACTTTTAATTTTATTTATTCAGACATTGATTTATCTATATTTTTATTCACATCATTTAAATATGTTGAAAGTCACATTTTTCAGTTGTTTTAAAGCCATTACTAGTTTAAAAAATACTTATTTTTTTCCAAATTGTTTTTTATTGATGTCAATGCATTTACTTTTACTACCATATAATGAGACGACACAGGAAATGTTGACATGGAAACATGAGAATTTTACTGACTGTCGGAATTTGTCAAGTCTAACATGCAGACTTTTACGGCAGTCACAAATGTTTGTTGTTAGCGCTCAACATGCTGCAGTAAAATGTGCCAAGCAGTGCTTGATGGTGGGCTTTAAAACAGGCACGTTGTAATGAGATCTCCCACCAACAAACAGATGTGGTGAACCAGGAGTCTGTCAAGCTAACATCTGTAGATAATTGGATGGTGTAGCTATTGTGGAAAACATGTTGCGGGGCCCCCTGATTATTTATGAGAAGTCATTATCAGCGTTTATATAAATACTTTTGCCAAAAAAGAAACTGAATGTTGCTATGAATTGAAGGGAAGGGAAAATTTCCAAAAGTTACCAAAAGCAGATACATTTCCAATAGACGTTTAATAGCAATTTTTACTTCCCTTGCACTGTGGTCCTTACTAACTTTTTTTTTTTTTTTATTAGACCTTTTTGTAGCATTTTGGATGGAGGCTTCTTTCATGCTCTTTGCTATTTTCCAAAATGGGAAATGGACTTCAGGATGACATGTGGATCAACCACACTTCATGACTCCTGCATGAATGCTGCTTTGCTGACCTGCTCCCCAAACTGTGCAGTTTATCTACACCTGCATTTCATCCAGTCAGACTAAAGGAAACCCAATGAACGCAACATGTTTAAATCAGTAGACAGTTCAGAAGTTTAGTGTTTCAGTTATCACAATGTAATAGCCCCAATAAAAAGGTTTATGCAGCTCAAACCGTAAGAAATATGATAGAAGGTCCTGATCTTGTACATTGAATTAGTTAAAAAGGACGTAATGTAGCAATTGATTTGGATTTGCAGCCGTCTTTAATGATTGGAGTCAGAATGGAGTGGAGCAGGGAGCTTGTGGCCCTCCCAGTGTGTTTTCTACAAAAGCAATCCTTTTCCAACAGAATGTATTTTTGTGTGCTCCGGATTTCTACCCCCTAAGCTTTTACAGTCACAGTCCCACTCACCCAGTCACACACACATTCATTCATTCATACGCTGATGGCGGCTCCGCTGCCAAACACTGGCGCCAGAGGCAAGGTGGGGTTCAGTGTCTTGCCCAAAGACACTTTGACACATGGGCGTGTAAGGCAGGAATCGAACCTGCAATCTTATGATCGTGGGTCGGCCGCCCTACCGCTGCACCACGGCCGCCCCAAATTTACAACAGTTTGAATAAATATATAACCCGAAACGCAATTTTAAGCTTAATTTTCTTTATATATGTTCCTTACCATCAATAAATGCCACAAAAGCATCCTTAAAAAGACAAAAACACATTTTCATTGGTGTGGGTCTTGTAGAAACAAATAATGTTCTCAAATTTAGCTAAAATCAAACCCAAGAAGTTAGTCAGTCATTTGAATCTTCCGGTTTACTTAGTTTCAACAGATTCATTTCTTTTATGTCTTTTTTCAAAGAAGTTCATTGAATATATTTTAAATTCTTCAGCATTATCTAGACAAAATTCCGTAGCTTCAAGAGTCTCTTCCATTTATTCTTCAGGACTTCACTCTTAAATTCTTCTCCTGCAGTTTATTTTGCAGACAGAAAAATAAAGTCCTTTACGACTCTCGTGTAATTCAGAATGTCTTTAAAGCACTAGATGAGACATATTTCTGTTCAAAATTTTTGAAACTTCAAACATTCATTTTCTTTTTTTTCCTTGCAAGGAGCAAAGCGTTTTTGTAATCTACTGAAGTGTTTTTGAGAAATAATTCTCCAAACTTTCTCAAGGTCCATCTATTCTTCAATTCAGTCGGTTCCACGTGACTGAACATTCCTAACCTCACACATGGACTGAATGGTTAGTACCTCTCTGTACACAAAAGAAGAACCTGCAATGGTCACTGAAATCCTTTAAAACTTACTGAAGATGAGTAAAAAAAAGACTTTAGTTTTGAATTGTTTTAACAGAATCATATACACAACTTAAACTGATTTTTGCAGTCTACTCCTCACAAACTTCTCCAATTGTCTTAGATTTCTTGGATATCTTCTTCAGGTGGTTTTCCTCCGCAGATGTTCAATAGGATTTGGATCAGGACTAATAAAAGGAGGCTTTTTGAAGTTCTCGTGTTTTCCTTTAAGCCTTTTTTTGTGTTTTTTTAAGTTGTTTCTGTTTTGTGTTGTCAACCTGTGTCTAAGTCTTTGACTTAGACAGCTGAGACCAAATGTCTTGAAGTTAGGTGATGTAAAATGCCTTGATAGTCTGAAGATTTTATTAAACCTGGAAAGTTTTTTTTTTAAACCCCGCCCCAAGTATGGCAAAGCAGCCCAGACCATAATTGAGCTCCCTTCAGTTGTCTTTTCTCAATATTCAAGTCTGGCTTTAGTAATAATTTTATTTTAGTTGTGCCATCCTGCATGCTAACCTCCCAAGAAGTCCACTTGGACTTGGATAAGAAAAGCAAAGTCCCTTGACGGAGTTCACCTTTGATGTTTTTTTTGGAGATTTTTCTGGGGCCTTTTTGTTACAGAGTCTGCAGTTTTTCATCAAGTTTCCTCCTGCAGATCCAGGGAGGCTTTTTTCAGTCCTGTGGACCTTGAAGGTCTAAATAATGTGTGCAGCTGTGGTCACAGAAAGATCAAACTGCTTGGAGATGCTCTTACAGCCTTTGTCTGTCTGTCATTTTCATGCTGGTCTCCCCCTGTGTTCCATGTTCAGTGTGGGACACACCATGTTACCAAACAGCTGAAGAGATCACAATAATTTCCGTTTAGGGGCAACATAGTTGTTGTCCCTCACTTGTTTTTAAAAAATAATATTTTTGATAACAAATAAAAAGAAATCTTAGATTTAATTTGCAAATGTTTTACATCTTTGTTATTTGTGCTTACTTTTTTGTCATTTCAGAGACTTTTGCAAGTTTTTGTTTCAGCACCAATGGTTTGATCTATAATGTAATTGTCTATGCTTGTTTTCCTTTCTTAACAAGGTTAACACTGACCTGTTATTTGCTAAAAAAAATAAAATACAATAAAAAAAAGAAGAAGAGAAAAAAAAACCTTGACTTGTGAAAGCATTTTTTTACGACAAAAGAAAGAATATAGTAAAGACAAAATGTTCCATTACATTATTCAATAGTTTAAGGCAGTCTGCCATAAGCTCATATAACCAAAAGTCCCTTCTTTGTTATCTCAAAAGAATGTTATTAGTTTGTTTTCTTTTGTCCCTAAACAAAGAGGAAATAGCCGAACATGTTCAATAACGTGTCAAACTATATTGTGTATCTTTAAAGAATTTCAGAAAATCGGTCAGGTGGAACTGGCAACCTGTCCAACATGTACCCGCCTCCGCCCACAGACAGCTAGGATTGGCTCCAGCAGACCCCAGGGACCCTGATTAGGAAGAAGAAGGTTCAGGAAATGGGTGAAAGGAAAGAATCGTAACTTCTTAGACAAAAGGTGAGACGGTGAAGCTAAAAAAAGACTAGAGTAAAGTAAGAGCTCGCGTTTTATTCCATCTATTCAACTTTAGAAGTGTTTTTCAAAGAATTTATCAGAAAAATGGTAATTATAAAGTAAGTTTGACACGGAACAAAATGGAAAATACAAGTGAATAATATTCTATATCACAATGTGTTTTTCTGTTGATAAATGCACAAATTTAGGATTTTTGTGAAAATACTAAACAGTTTTAAATATTACAAGATGAAAAATGGAAAAGTAATTAATAGGATCACTAAACATAAACTTATTTATGACAAAATTCAATCAGAGGAGCCAGAGAAAACAGGAAAGCAATAAAGACAGTAGAACCCCACTTTATGTCTCAACAAAAACGTTTTTGACTTCAACGAGTTTGTTGAGTCAAGTTTGACTCAACATCTCAAAGTACCAAGAGTGCAGACTGCCTGCAACTTTATATCTGTAAAGTTTTCTCTTCTGGCTGTGGTTAAAAAGTTCGCCCACCTTCTTGAATTAATTATGAAAAATAACAAGGAGTACTTCCATGTGAAATCCAATGAACACTGGAGGGCAGTTAAACTGTAAGAGCTGAAATCTCCCAACACAGGCTCTTAAGCCTGAGGTTAACACTAATCGATTTGCCTTGTGGTTTGTTCCAAAGTTTTTTTGAGGGCTTAGTGCCACGAGGGCTGGATTAGCTTTAAGGCTAGCAACTTCAGCCTGACTGTGCCAGCATCTTTCACCCCTTTCCAAGTTTACACTCTTTCAGTACTCTATATATTTGATTGCAGTTTTTTTCATTTGAAAACCTTATGGAGAGTTTGTGTTTTTATATGTATATTTTAAATAGATAAAAGTTGTGTTTTCATTAGAGCACTTTTGAAATAAATGTGTCTCCACCTGCTGCGACACCCTAAGAGCTCAAATTTTTATCAGGCAAATTGTTTATTCATTTCTTTCCAACTAATAGCCACTAAACATGTGTTTCATGTGGAGAACAAAAAAGCTTTAGTAATTATCTCTTACTGCCAAACTCATTTAAACTCAGAAAAAGTAATATTTCCTAAACATGTTTATCTGGGTTTTAAACAATAGGAAAGATGCGTGTGTCAAAACGATCAGGGAATTAGTCTTTGGAGCACTTTAATTAGAAAATAGTGACTGAAATAACAGCTTTGGGTTCAAAATGGCTCCTTTTTATGTTTTACTGGAATACTGTATAAGAATGTTCAGAACGCTGATGGGGAGCGAAGCTTTTAAATAAACAGATGGCGATAATTGTCGCTCAGAAACCCGTGAAGGCTTTTAAGCCATTGTGTAACGGCTGAATTTAATGGTCAAATTGAACTAAAAGGACAAAAGAGTGAATCCAGCCACATTTCTCTTTTGTGCTCTATTATCACTCCTCGTGATTTTAGAGTAAATTCGAAGAATCTTGGTGGGGGACTCTTAAAGGGTCTGTTGGAATAAAAGTCTGAACCACAAAAGGTTCAGCGTTCAAGTTCAATATTTTTCATTTAAACCCATTTTAGTTTTTTGTCCTTGTTTGACATTTGCATATTTCAAAGCAAATTAAGCATTTTGTGAATATTAATTCAAAGACTTGTTAATGCAAAGTTGGCAGCTTAAGACACACACCAAAAAATGAACAGTTTTGAATTCAGAAGCTTAAATAAACAGTTTTAGATTCAGTTCTGACTGCTGTTTAACCCTTTAACCTCTACAATGGTAACAGTCCGCCTGGACCTTTTTTTGCTTTTCCCTACAAACTTGCTGTGTTTCACATTGCTGTGAATCACATAAGGGCAAAATGGCATATAAAATACAAAGCATAATCAATATGTGCAGTGCTTACCACTCAAAAAGGGGAAATCACTGCACCACCTCATCATATCTACCCTCCTCCCCACCAGGGTGCATCACATCACATAATCTCTCAAAATTTGTTGAGTGAGTGAAATCTTTTGTCCCTTTTTTTGCAGAATAATTTCAGTATCAAGCATCACTCAAAAAAATGTTTTTTAATTCTTAAATTGTGTGAAATATCAACAAAAAACAGATTTTCAACTAGGTTTTCCTAATAAAAACTCAAAATGAACTGATCCATAGGTTAAGAAATTACCTTTAAATTTAATAAACCATTTAATAAACCATTTCAAGTTTATTTTCTCTGGATGATTTGATTTTTTTGAAGCCGTTTCTGTCCAGTTGAAGTCACAGCCCAACTTCATATTCTTCACACATCCACGGGTTGCTTCTAGTAGAAAACACTCATGTCTTGCTATCCCCTAATTAGAAGAAACTTTAAATGCAGATGATGTGAATAAATGACAAATCTGCATGATTTATGTATAACAGAAGGAAAGCAAGTAGTATTTTAGCTCAAACAAATCCTTCTTGGAGCAATGAAAAAGTAAATAAAAAAAATATGAGTAACACAGAAACCGCCAACATTTGGGACCATTTCTAAAAAGATTAGAAAAAGAAGAAAACATTTGTTTTATTGTTTTTTTGTTTTGTTTGTAAGAATACTTCTTCCCTCCACCAAATACATAAAAGAATGGAAAACTCCTAAGACACGTCTATTTTTCTTTTTCAATTTTTTTCTTCTTTGTGTGTTAGATGTTGTTATTTTTCTCATGCAAACATCTGCTTAGGCTCACTTAAATTCTCCTGCATAACTTTTTTATACATGGATAAATAACATCTTTTGCCGATGAAGAAAAAAAATGTAAATAAAAAACGTCTTGACAAGAAGCAAAGATTCTAGAAAGATAAAATCACAGCAGTTTAAACAATCATCTGCTCCTTAGTCTTCTTGTAAACACAGCCTCAAACAAACAGCCACACATAACATGGACACATTGAAATGACTTTGTCTGATGTAAATAAGGCAAAAAGGGGAGGCATCGAAGTAAAATAAGCACGTCCATAAAGTTTGTGAATGTAAATCTCCCTGGTTTCATGTCAAATGTAACATTCAGTCACTTTCATAAACAAATATGTCATTTGCACTTGTGTGTTTCACTATTGCCTTGTCTCTAAGCCATAACATGTCGGATGTTTGCCGTGTTTTAAACTTGCAGAACAATTTCGATGAGGACCACAGTGACATGTGTGACCAAGATGGTCACATCTGGCAAAAACCAAACACGGAAAATGTGCAGAAATATACACACTGTCGAGCACGGAAGTAGAAGGTGATGATTTGCACTTGTGCGGTTGCAAACATGCGCCCTGAAGTCGGTAAATTAGCCATGGACTCCTTTGTATACCCGAAGCGCAGACCCATTATTGATTGAGGAAAGCTTGAAAGGGGGTTTTAAACATTAATGACTGTTGGAGAAATATCCTGAAAAGTGACAGAAAGGGACAAACATTGCCAGAAAATGGACTAAAAACATAATAATACAGATGGCTTAAAGCAGCAGTCTTTAATCACATAAGGCCTTAGTCACAACTGCCCTATAGGTGGATACGAACTGTCTGCGGGCAAAAAATGGGCAAACCTGTGCGGGCCACAGATGGTCCACAGGAAAAAGACCAGTGTGTGAGCCCATAGAGCAAGCATGTTTATGCACATGTTTGCTCTACAGACTTGCTGCGGGCCACAGGTCATAGCAAACACCTGAAGTCCCACTCCAATCATCTTTTGATCTATTTTCTATGTGCCCCCAGTGGTCTTTTAATTAGGATTATGTCATTTTTAGGCAGAATCCAACAATCTGTGTTGTTTTCTTGATTATTGTTTCTGCAGAGCAGCAGTAACTCAGTGGACAGCTAGCACGGTGTAAGCCTGCCCACAGGTCCCATCATCCCTTTGTTTACACTCTCTCCCGGTAGCTTACAGCCTCTCACAACCCCTACCTGATCAATGCAACAAAAATAATATAATATTGGAGCTATTCAGCTGTACAGTTTTGAGCCAGATTCCAGTTGGGACGAGGAAAACAAAGACGCACATGGATGGATCTATGTCTGCAAGTGGATGCATTGGAATGAAGTGGAGCAGGAAGTTTGTGGCCTGCCAGTTGTAGCACCTATGTCACTGATACAAGCTTTTCCCAATATTTTTTGCTTGTTCCCGATTCACAGCAATTTATATAAAGAATTACTCAGAAAAAAGCTTCATTTTCTTAATATACGACCTGCCATGTTAAAAATACCACCAACATATGATTTCATTGGAGGGGGTCTTTAAGCTAAGTTCTGTGTCACAACTGATACTTTGGGACTAGAGTGCACTTCAAACCATTCACAATTCAGACACTAAAGAGAAGTGGAAAAAAACTAACAGATTTTTCCTTTATCCCTCTTCTCCCTTTTTTCACTTGAAGATAAAAATGTCAAGATGGCATTGGAAATGACATCTCGCAAACCACTGACTGTATGTTAGAGATAAGACAACGTAATTTTAATTGTTTTTTTCTTTATTGACATAAGATGCTCTGTAATACTTTTGCCAAATTCTTCTTAAAGAAAACAAAGAATTTATTGATATTTGTGTGGAAATATGTCAGAATAGGCACATCTTCGAGTCCAAAGGTCTTTCATTCCCACCACCATCAAACTGCACAACTCATCTGTATGACAAATCTGCACAATTATTTATGTATCTATTCACTTATTTGTTTGTTTGATCAGATATCTTTTGAGCTGTAATTGTACTATTACTTGTTGTCTTAAAAAAGGGAAATGTATAAAGTACAATTCAATTCAATTTTAGAATATATTAGTTTGATTAACAACCTAATAGGAGGTGGGGATAAAAAAGTGAATTTACCCAAACATTTGAGCTTTTTTGTTGTTTTAACGCTCTCCCACATAACCTTTCACATCCACTCACACACCCCCCCTCAGTGACATATCTGTCAGAGTCACTATCAGTGATCTTCCCTTTTGCCGCAGTGGGTGAGCAGGTGTGTTTCCATGTCAGAATAGACGCGTGTATTTATCTGTGAGCTTGTATGAAGAGGAAAAGAGAGTCACGCAATACATCTGCTGGAGTCTAATTTCCTTTTTGAGTTAATAAATTAGGGACTTGAGTCAAGATAAAAGTCTGCCCGATGGGAGTGGGTCTGCGTTCTTCCGATGCCTCTTTTAAGTACTTCTCTCCACTGATATGTACTCCACAAAATCTCACCCCAACTCTACACAGGCCAGACTTCTCTTTATCTCTTGCTTATTTGACTTAATGCTGATAAATGAGCTGGTTCTCACCCATTTCTCATTCTGAGCAGTCTAGTTGGATATACTTCACAGCATCTTTCCTCTTCTTTGGTTATGGTAAAAGGGCAGAAGAAGATTATTTCAGTGTAATTCTGTTCAAGGGCACTCACCAATAACCTATAACTGTACAGCAGTTTCTGCGTAGGGGTAGGGAGTTTGTGTTTAGAACATTAAAAACAATATTTGTCCTTGCTTGGATCACCCAAAACACTATATCTACTTTAGTCTTATTTTTTTCTTTTGTATCATTAAATGCAGCGATTTGGCGAGCGACCATTTTGAAATGTCAGAAAGAAAGAAAAAAAGCATTACTGTATTCAAAGTGAGAAATTTAAGCTGTTAATTTTTACCTCAGAGACTTTAAGTCTTTAAAGCATTGTCATTGAAGTCAATGAGCACTACTTTTCTCCTAACAGTTTTCCAGAACAGTGCTATAATTACCATAATTACGCACAGCAGAAAGAGAACACATTTGAATTTGTTGCAGTGGTGGTTTCAGTGCCTTTCTGTTTTCTGTACGCTTGCACAGAAACTTTTCCTGCAAACTTTACCTCTTTGCATCACTCTCCTCTCTGTTTGTTGAGCGTTTTAGACAGATGAATTAGAAAATTTGATATTTTAGTGTATGCATAGGAGAAGCTCACTGGCTGCTTCTCGTGACACTGGGATGTCACATCTAGGTCAGGCCTCCCAATGTGGTTCAGAAATCCCTGTGGGGTTCTGCAGAGAACGCTCCTTAAAGACCCACTCCGAGGAAAATTGTGTTTTTGGTCATTTTAAAATGTTCATGTGGCATTTATCTGATAATAAAGAACATGTATTAGGAAAATTAGGATCAAAATTACATTTCTGAGTATTTCTTTATTCAAATATGTGAGGGGTTAAAATGTTGTCTGGAAAGGTAAAAAAAAGTCTTATCCCATTGGCAGATTTTTTTGCTTATTTAACGAAAATAAATATTATTTTACCAAGAATTCTTATCTTAAGAAAAAAAATTCAGGTTATTTTGTTATCAAAAAACTTTCTCGATTGGATTATTTTTCTTGCAAGACAGAAAAAAAAAACATTTTTCCTTGAAACAAGGGGCTTTTTACTTTCCTAAGATTCACCTTTTGCTGTAAAACAGTGATGTGCTGTGAGGTGAATGGCTGGTGAGGCACTGACGCATTTACAAACATATGAACCATACTGAGTAATTTATTCACCATTTGATTGACAACAGTTAACGTTTTTTGTTTAAAATATCATTTCAACATGTTTTTTTTTTCCATGTACAAACTGCAGCATAGAAAAAAGCACAAACCTTATTATCATCTTACCTTTACTTGTAAATAAAGTCCATACGCCGCTCCTTCTGAAGAAAATGACTTGCCGCTTGCTATCACTTCTTCTATTATTTTTTAGTGTCAGAATCTCTGGGCTCACCGGCGCCCCCTAACATGAGGCACGAGAACTGCTGGCCTCACCCAGCGGCTTTTTTGGCCGCATTTAGCGCTCAGCACAAGAAACACGTCCCTCACATACAGTTATTTATAAAAACAAACACTGTACATCATATACATCTGCTAAATTATGTAAACTCAGCTCATATAGTACAAGTGATTGAACCGACATACAGAGAGACAGCAGTACGGTCTGACTGCATAGGATTTACGCAATCCAAGGTGAGGCTCAGCGGGCTGGTGCCTCATCGCACGTCGCTTCTTAGTATCTGAACGGCAAATGCGGAAATTCAGTGATTTTGAAAAGAAAAAACACCCAAAAATGGTACATTTAAATGGAAAATGACTGCAAAGCACAAATTACTGATTAAATATAATAAATGAATTTATTTTTTCTCTTTTCTTCCCATAATGACAGGTGAGGCACAGCCTCACCTGCCTCTCCTGACTGCTCACTTGCTGTAAAATAAAAATGATTACAGTGGGTCTTTAATACCTGCGTGGGCTGGCAGAGACATGGAGCTTCCTGGTTTGCAGCTGGGCAGAGATTTTTAGGTTGAAAAATGTTGACAGACTAGCTTGAATGTTCACACAGCTATGGACGATACGAGATATTTCACACTTGTGAGTACCTGTGTCTGTATTTTCCTTTTTTTTGTGTCACAAACCCACGATGAAAAGTGATGGTAAAAGGCAGCAGTGAACTTCCTTGACCCACTCTGACAGGCCGTGCCCTGGTGTTACCCAGGGCCTCTGGGGAGCGGGTCTGTTGATGTACATAGTTTAATCAAACTGGCAGGATGGCCTGTGCTGACAGAAAGTGTTACTTGAGCACATTGCACTTTACAGCTGCTCTTCTTTTCCTAAAACTGTGATCGGGATTATGACTTCTTTTTCAATAACCCCCGCATGAAAGAGTTTGCCAGATCCTGTTTTCCTGAAATGCATCGATTCCCTTGTTTCTAATCATATCGTCTTTGTTCATCACTCTATCCGAATATCATACATAGAACAGATCACGTCTGTGCAATTTGTCTTACAGCTCTAAGTGGGAATAATTTGCTGCTTGAGCACTTTAATTTAAAACGACAAGACTCCTCTTGGCAATGCTCGTGGCGTCTTGGGTGTTCAAATGAAAGCATTTGACCATATTTGCGAGTGGGCGTCCTTGTTGTTGCAGAGCACGGAGATAACATTAACCTCTTTGCAGGCTTCCTGTGAAGCCGAATGCTGGCAGGTGAAAACAGGCTGCGGGGAAAAAAGAGAGCGTCTTGACAGAACGGCACATTTGTCTCTGGTAGTCCCTCTGTAGGCCAACAACATCCACAATTCCAAGGAAAACAAGACAAGGTTGAGGGAAACAATTCAGCTTATTGAAAGAATTTTCTTTATCATGAATGTGGTTTTGTTTTTTGTTTTTTCATAAATGCTTCAGCTTTCCAATCTCACATATTGCCGTAGTCAGTTTGTCCTGCCAATCAAGAAATAACACTTTTGATCAGAAAGAGTCTTTTATTAACAAAATAATGTGTGTGGGAACGCTTTCTTTTAGTGGGAGTTTTTTTTAAAGTGTTGGCTTGTTTGAAATCTGAAAACTAATGATTATTGGATAGAAAAACGCCCTGTCATGTTTGCCACTATAAACCAGCCAAGACTTTGATGAGGATCTGGCGTCAAACAGTGTGTTTGAGGCACTACAATGTGCACACTTCACAGAAAAGTACGTTTTTCTTGTTAGCATAAGAAGTCAAGCCAACAATAAATTCTGGAAATGTGCAGCAACATTCTTCATCAAATTAGTGATGAAGCTGACAGTTTTTCTGAGCAATAACTTTAACTCCGGCAGCTGGATGTGAAAAAGACACTATCATTTTTATTTTTTTAAAAACAACTGTGCAACCTCAAACTATTTACAATTTTACCCCAAAAAGTGTCACCTGTAGTCACCAAATCATACAAAAGTACTGATTATGGGTTTTGAATTTACTTTTCAGCACCAATATAAGGGTCTTGCTGTGTGATTAATATGACTTAAGAGTCAAACTTGCAAAAATGTCACCATGCCATAAAAAATATAAGCAATAAAAGAAAGAAACAAGAGGACAATGCAAAAAGTGGTAGTGAAAAATTAGGAAAACAACAGTAATCTTTAAGGAAACAATTACTAGAAAGTAGTAAAATTATCTGTAAGTGCAGCAAGTCATTTTTACTTAACAATAAATCGTACAAGATATCAAAATCTAGAACCAAGGAGTTCCACACAAGCATTCAAAAAGGCAGAAATCAGGTAAACAGCTGTTGGAATTACTTACTTACAAAGCCCGATAATTGTTTTTTTTCTAGTTCTAGGCATATGGTTTGTATTTTTTGGGAGTTTTTACATACCTATTTGTGGTTAATTTTGATTACAATGACAAAATGTCATTACAACAAAATGTGTACAAAATGAGATAACCATCTTGGTAAAAGTTGGCTAATCTTGATAAATTCTCATCAAATCTAAAACTGGCACTTGTTCTTAGAATATAAATCTTTTTTAATTTTTTTTAAATGACTCCATAACGGAACAATTTGAGGGTTTTTTTTTTTTAATTTTAAATTAAGTTTTTCAATTTTCAAATGGATTTTGACTCATTAAAGTAATAATTTTCTTATTTCTAGATCCTAGCTCTTATAAAAACAAGAGAATTCTGGACTGTGCTGATTTTGAGATAAGCTTGGAAAAGTGTAGAGCAAAGAGATGTTAAAACAACTTCCTTTAAATGTCTAAAAATAAGGTTTGAAATCTTTGAAAGGATCAAATGGGGGGGGGGGGGGGGGGTCATTGGGACAGGCACACAGGACACTGGTTTGTACCCTGTTAAGGTTGTTTATCTTTTTTTATCTGTCTATTTGTCTGTCTGTGCGTCCATTACGCTTTTTGTCTTTAATTTCATTTTTATTCAATTTTAATTTAGTACTCTTTTGTGGGGTTTCTTGTTTGTTTATTTGTTTTTGTTTGTGTGTTTTTGTAAATTTTATTTGGATTTTTTGCAGCCATCACGTGATTACTAACTATTTTGTGAAGCCTCTTAAACTTTGATACTCTAAAAGTCTGCCCCTTCCACTGCATTTTTGTTACATAAAACTTTTTTTAAATGAAGAAAAACACTGTTTAAGTCTTAAGGCCCTTTTTTAACAGATTTCTATTGTTTTCACACTGGTAGAAACTCTTTTTTCCCCTTTAATTGAAACTTTTTGCAGACTTTAGTGATCTCTTTGGTCAGCCAGTTAGCTTCCTGTAACCTTGAACGCCTGATCAAGCATCCTACAGAGTCCAGCTCAATTGTTCCCGTCAGAGCCAGGACTGGTAGGATGAGTACAAAGAGGAGAATGAGCTCTCTGTCACCCACCATGGTAACCCTGCCTGGCTGACCTTTGGATAAATGAGCATGAGCGCACTCATCCACTCGGTGAGTCACTTTAATAAGATTTGTAAGTAGCAAAGCAGCAGTGGGGTCACCGCGGCGGGCTCAAATATGCACGAAGAAAATTATAGTACATCTCTGACTCTATAATCAAGTGCTTTTATAAAACAGGGAAAAGTGACACTGTGAAGAAAAAAAGACATCAAATAAAAGGAAACTCATAACGATTTGGACATTTTTTCTTTATTTTTTTCATCATTTGTATAGACTGAATACACATTTGTGTATTTGTATTGTGTTTGTTCTGGGATTATGTGTTTACATAATCATAAGTGGATGTTCTTGATCATTTTTTTAAAGGTTTTCTCTACTTTAATTCACAACAACTACAATTTTGCCATTTCCAAAGAGCACTAATGCATGACATGCAAAAATATTTCACTTCTTGACTGTTTACATTTTTTTAATATATATATGTCCCAAAAACTATTCTTTATAAAACAAGTTTGATTGTTTTCATTTTTTTCACTTTTCATTTTTCATTTAGTTCACAAGCAAGTCTTTTGAGAACAGGTTTATTCCTTTCCTTTAGGTGTGGAGTTTGCATGTTCTGACTTTTCTCCAGGCACTCAGGCTTCCTCCCATAAACCAAAAAACCTGCTTCAAAGGTTAATTGGTAATTCTGGAATTGGTGTGAATGTGAGTATGTGTGGCTGTCTGCTTTTGTATGCCCTGGTGAACCATCCAGGGTATATCCCAGCTTCACCCAACTGAGGTGAAGTTTAAAAAATGAATGGAAGGACAGCAGGAATCAAGCTCTTAGAGTTTTTCTCTGCTGTTCTGTCTGCAGCCATCTTTAAATGTTGACACCTATATTTTTTTTACATTGTTTTGACCTTGTCTTTGCATCTGTACACTTTTGGTCTTTGCTATAGAAGATTTAAATAGTTCGTTCTCAAATTTTGGTGATTTTAGCAGCAAAAAAAATGTATAACATTTAGTTTTCTGCATAGTTTAGGGTAAATTGTGGAAATATTGTGTTTTATAAAGATAAAAAGGTTTTTTTTTTTTTTTTTTTAAAAAAGCTGGCATAGTGTAGAATGGCAAATAACAAGCATTACCACAGAAAGACTATGTTAAAGATAAATTATTAGAGCTAAACCACTCAAAAAGGCCCTCTCGACTTTAAAGGGTTTAGGCATTTTTAACCATTTTTGACCATGTAATAAAAACATTCGTAATATCTTGTTGGACATATAAAGGATGCTATGTTTATCCACATTATTTCTGTCATGAATTCAAAAAACCTGTTTATATTTTTTTCCCATGTATTCTGTGGAACAGAGAAAGCATTTTTGGGACAAACTACTGTACAGTAGATGTCTACAAAAAGGGGGGTGTTTACAGTGAAATTAAAGTTCTGTTTGTTTGCTTTTTATAAATAATCACATTTTTATTTAGTCTTTTCTTTCTCAAAAATCTATGGCCAAAGAGACACAATTACACAGCTGAAGGGTTTTAGCGTTACCTGTGAGAGATTGTAATGTCAGCGATCTGGTGGTCTACAGGTATTTTTGGAAAGGTTAATGCTATTAAGAAGACATTTTGTCTTTATGAACATTTTTAAAGGCGATGCACGGAACTGATAAAAAATCTATCATTACCTAAAAACCACCTCACTGCAGCCCCTCCTCTCCTCCCCCTGTCCTTATCTTCCTGCAGGTATAGGAAAGCCTCTTGCAGGCTCAGTCCTCCGTGTACTCCTCCATGTTCTTCAGGACTTATTAGTTTTAATGAGAAAAGCTTTCCTTTGGGGCGCTAATTTCAGCTGCTGTCTGATGAGCAGAAATTACATGTCTAATGGAATGGAATAGTTGGGCAAATTAAAGAAATGAAACATGCTTTTTTCATGCCTTCGCCACATTAAATTACACTTTCATGTGGACCACACTTAGAATGAAGAAAACTTTGCTGTTTTTTGCCTTAATTGCCTGTGGGTTTTATATTTTGTTGGGGTTTTTTTTTGTTCTATTATTAACTTCGCTGACTGATGTTAAGGAAGATTCCTCAATTTATGATAAGTGTCTGCAACAGAATTATAGTAGGACAGAAAGAAATATATATATACTGCTCATGTAATAATCTGTTTCCCATGTAGAGCTTCACTTATAATAAAGAAAATCATATTTCTGCCCCTGGAGAAACAATTTAGAGGCAGAATCAGCCAGCTTGAGCTAAATGGTTCCTCTTTATTGTAAAGATTTTACCCACTGAGGGCTCTGCAACCAAAAGCATCATTTTCTGCCTGTGGCAATAGTATCAGGTAACTTTTCCTCCTACTTGCTGAATAAACTTAAATCTATTATCAGAACAACTTTTCTGCTATAAGGGCACATCTGTCTGTGCAACTATATATATATATATATGAAAGTTGTTTTATTCACCTTGTCCAGCATTCAAGGTCAGCGGGGGGAAAGATGACGGTCGCCGACTCGGCCAATTAATTTTTTCATGTTCATATGGCAGCTGGATCATTGTGCAGCAGTCACACTTGCCTCGTGGTCCTCTAATGGTCTGCCGTGCACTTGCACGTTGGTCACAAGAAGAGAAGCTGACCCACACAGAGCATGGCTGATTGATTTTTTTTCCCCCTTTGGCTGTTGGATAAAAGAAAAAGCAAATAAGAGGAGTGGAATGTTTGCTTTGCCTCCCACATGTGAGCCAATCTCAAAATGTCTTAAAAAAAAAAAGAAGAAGGGGTGAAAAATGGCAAAGGAGAAGAAAAGATGCAGCTGGCAGCATTAAAATTAAACACAAACTGCACTTGAGGGAAGATAAGAGCTTATGGAGAAAGCTCCAGGAAACAGACATGTGTAAGTGTGTGTGTGTTTGTGTTTGTAACTGACATGTCAAGGGAGCAAACATCAAAAGTTATCCAACATTTTTTAAGGTCTGGGCAAAAAAAAGAGAAAAACTCTTGAAACTATAAAAAAAAGTAATCTATCCTGAAATAAACTAATATCAGGGGCGGAGCTACAGGGCAGCAAAGGGGGGGGTCAGCTGCCACCCCAGCAAAAAACTTTGCCACCCCAATTTTTGAGTCAACAGAGATGTTTTTGCCTCAAGCTGGTTTAGCTTAAACTACACCAACATACTATCTGTACTTCACTCCTGGTCAATTTATTTCAATATATACCTATGAACCTGTTTTTTTAGCATCAGTAGGAGGGGTCAGAGGCGGAGCACCATCCTGTTACAAAGTCCATCTTGTGCTGGATCACCTTTTTTGGCTGACGATCTCGCAAAAATGTAGGTAAGTTTTGCAAAGAAAAAATAATTTATGATTCCTTGTCTCACTACCATGAAGCAGCAGAGCAGTTAGGATCAATATTTTTAAAAATATTTGACTACTTGCATTTGCCACAACTGCCGGCTTCAAACAATGTGGCACTGCATCTACACGGTGTTCAACACTTGATTTTCTTTAGAAATTGTTCTTCCACTGAGTATTTTTAGTAATTTTAGTAATATTGTAGTGGGATAAATGTGTTTGTTATTGTTCATTAGAACTGTTCTGAAAATAAACTTGGCTTCATTCCATAGCAGCACGTGGACCGCGGCGCAGCGTTCCACCTGAGGACAGTGAGGACAGATGTCTCCTTGGCCATGGGGAACGTGATGAAGAATTGCCTCCTGGAGTAGCAGGTGATTACAAAATGTACATCACAACCCGCTAGTGCTGAAGCTGCAGGAGGGAAATCAGCAGCTCCTCCTGTCTGCTTGGGAGGAAGAACCGCTGAGGTGCCGCCAAAGTCATTCCTGCACAGGAAGCCCAAACTGATGCTGAGGGATGCTGACCAGTGGTGGAAAATGAGCATCAACGCTGGAAATTTTCACAAGAAAAGAGCCAAATAGCTTTAGAGTGCAACGTTCATCTGTGCCAACACTAAACAGCAACTGCTTTGCTGCATTTCACAGTTAGACTGAAGCAATGCACACTTTCAGCTTTGAGCTTTTGTTTGTGTTTTTTTACTGTATGGTTTATTACACCTGCCAGTCATTAGAGGGAGAATACTGGAAATAACTGTGTTGCATGAATAAAAATATCTTCATACCAGGGATGGGTACAGGTGTTTTTTTTAATCATACGTTACTGCTTGTTTGTCGATTAGCGACAAACCTAAAATCATATTGTAAATGCTATCATCAAATTTACTATCTCAAGTTTTAAAGCATTTTCTTGAATACAAAAACATTTTGTTTCATAATTGGAAATAAATTCAGGTGTCATGGTGTTAATAAATCATAAATACAAACTTCTTCAAGCTTTAGAAATAGCTTCTTAGCAAAAAAAGCCTGTTTTCATATTTATAACAATAACACTATTACCACTGAAACAGCTTGAAATACATGTTTTTATTTCCTCCTTCCACTCTGCTGTTCTCCTTTGCCACCCCTCCAAAGACTTCTGCCCCCCCAATAATGAGGTAATATGTACAATCTTTTGTCTCCAATAATTATTCTCAGAGGTGAAAAGAAGAAGATTGAATTGATCTGTTTTATTCTATCTCAATAAAATGTTGCCGCTGTGTTGATGTAGAGCAAAAATAAAACA
This sequence comes from Oryzias curvinotus, assembly GCA_023969325.1. Taxonomy (NCBI): domain Eukaryota; kingdom Metazoa; phylum Chordata; class Actinopteri; order Beloniformes; family Adrianichthyidae; genus Oryzias; species Oryzias curvinotus. The sequence continues at coordinate 32,447,560 of CM043722.1, forward strand.
TTAATGGACAAATTCTGGCAGCTTTTAAGACCCTCCAGGATACAAGACAGATGTATGAAGAACACTACAGCTGCATGTACCAGTAGCGGTTCATAAACAGCATTAGAAGACTGCTCTCTCACAACAGCATGTACTATTTTTTTTATTCCACCTCAGCATCAGCCGAGCCATTAAACGCATTTGAAAAACACAGAGAAAGCGACAGAGAGCTGCACAAGCTGGCTCTTCTTGTTTTTTTTTTGTTTTTTTTCTGCCACTACCGCCTCTCAGGTGCAGCTGACTCTCCATTTGTCCTCCTGAGCTCCTGCATGAAAAAGACAAAAAAAAAACAAGGAAAGGGGACTTTAAGCCATCATCCTAATGATCACAATATCCGTTCTTTTTTGAGACATTTCTGTTTCATGAAAGTTTTTCACATTTTTTGAAACTCCTGATACCACATGCACAACAAATCCGTGTCGCTCTCATTCAGAGGTAAATACAAAAATATATTTTTTAACTAGTAACTGTCACTGCTGTCCAACAATGAAGCCCCAAGACACACACAACACCTCAGGTTGTTTGAGAGATAGAAAAAAAGAAGAACATTTAAGGAAGAGAGTTGTGGTTCTGCAGATGGAACACAAAATAATTCAGAATACTATTATCATTGGTCCTGTGAAATACTGGTAAAACCACCCAGGGTGTTACCTCACTTCATCCACCAGTGGCAGGGATAGGCTCCAGCAACTTTGTGACCCCGTGCAGGTTTACAAGACGGATGGATGGATGGATGGATGGATGGATGGATGGATGGATGGATGGATGGATGGATGGATGGAATCCATGCAATCTGGATTATTTAACCTGAGCTTGTTGTAAAAATATCTAATTTAACCAGCTCAGTGGCCTTGGGGTAGAGTGTCTGGCCTGTGACTGGAATCTCATAAATTCAAATCCACAGGTGAGTCATACCAAAGACTCACCTGTTGACCCAATGCCTCTCGCATGACACTGAGTTTAAGGAGGTTGGATTGGGGGAGTTACACCACAAAATGGTTCCCAAGCAGGTCATTTTGACCATCCCCTGCTCCCTCAATGGATGGGCAGAAATGCCAAGATTTTACACACCCATGTGCATGACAGCTGCTGGGACATCTAACTATTAACTTTCCCTGCAGAAAGTAAAAATGAAACTTAGAGTGTTTGTTAGTTACAATTTTATGTTATATTTTAAGTGTTATATTTTTTGAAAAGTCAGAGATCTGTTTGTAACAGTGAGTCGAGCTCTAAGTCACTGTTTTAGTAAAATAGTAGTTCTTTCCATTCAAAACGACAATAATTGAGGACATCATCTTAAATGGAAGAACTGGAAGAAACCTCCAGCAGATCCAGACTCTCAGAAAGGGCAACCATCTGCTGTGACCAAATAGCCTCTGAAAACCCAGCAAAACACATTCTGGGCTAAGAAACAAAAATGACACAACTGCAAATAACAACTGTGTCTTACAGCAATCTCAGTGTAGGGTTTCTTTTTGTTTATACAACTTTTTCACTAACTTTGGGTCCACATCTCACTGAGTGATGGCTACAAGATGTGCAGAGATTTTTGGTGCCAGCACAAACTAAGCGAACAGAAACAAATGAAAGACAAAAAAAATTCCCCAGATTGCTTTGTCTGTTATAACCTTGATGATTACTGGTAACCTCCAGAGTGAAGCGATTACATAAAAGGGTTGGACGCATGCTAAGCTAGGGCAAAGGTCACCAGTGTTAGACCTATTCTTGTAATTTATTTATTTGTTTGCATCTAATATTCCCATCCTCACGCCACAATGTACTATTTATAGAAGATCGACTTCAAACTTAACCTTCAAAGTAATTCAGCGTTGCATAAGATTATTCTTTTCCTGCGGTGAGGGATTACTGTACAGATGCAGGGTTTTTAAATCCATGAGCCGGAACAGCTCTAAGTTCTGAGTGGGGGAAACAGCATGGTGCAATTTAAACACTCATGAATTTCATCGACTATTGTCGCTGGAACAGGTACAGACATAAACGTAGGTATTGTTTCGTTTGGCTTTTTATGCCCCGAAATGAAGCAGCAGTTTTGATATTGAGTAAAAATGTGTTTTTGAAAGATTAGCTTTTCTTGTTGCAAAGAACTGAGCCAGTTTTTGACACGAACGTCTTGATTTGGATGTCATACTTGAACCCCACTTCACCTGCGTTGCTATTTTTCCAGCGTTTTTGAATCTTCTGTGATTTCATGCAGCAAAATGCTACTCCTTTAGTTGGTCGAGAGGAAATAAAAAAGGGGGGGGAAATGCATTGCATTAGCCGTTAAAGCATGGAATGCGCTGCTAGGAGAATTACCTATAATAAACGAAAGCACAAGCAGGAGAGTGGGAGATAAAGTGAGGCAGTGAAGCTGCAGGAATAGACCCACCTTTTGCAGATTTGTTGTGTGAAATGGCTGGCCATTATCTGGACAGCCAGAGAGCTTTAGCGCTGTGTGAAGAATGTGAAGGTGTGTCCTGGCGTGTAATTAACAGATAAAGTTGATGGTTCATTAAATGCATATGCAGTGTTGCACATTCACTGTGCTGGTATTGATCGTCCGAACATCTCGGCGTACCTCCCTGCTCACCAGACTTCTGACACTCTGCATCCATCACCCCACCTACCTCCAACATATTTATAGAATTTTAATTAGCTCTGAGCTCAAGCCAACATCATTAGCTTTTCTCTGCATTTTTTTCAGCAAACAGTCATGCATGGTAATAATGGTGTTGTAAGACAGAAACAGAGAGCACAAGGGCACAGCATCAGGCAGAGGGAACACAGTGGAAAAGGTTGACGCTATAAAATGACAATGAAAAATGAAAGCACCTGAGGGCGAGAGAAAAAACCACACAAACACTTGAAATGTGGATGGTAATGTCACCTTGAAATTATGTCAGCATGATTAAATGATTAGCATCAACCATTTCTCTGTGGTCTCTGAAAACAGAAACAGAAACACCAACTGAAAGTAATGTTAAGTGTTGTCCTCTTTCAGGGCATCTTTCAGGGCACCAATCTTTCTTTTATTTTTCAACCACCATTGTGAAATGTTGCAAAAATGATTAAGAAAAAAGTCAAACAAAAGCTTTAGAAAGCATTTTCAGTGTTCTTTTAATTATGATTATGCCGTTTTTAGTCAAAATTAAAAAAAAAAAAAAGACATAGCTTCTGCAGAGTGGCAGTAGGTTATTAAAATTCACCTCTGCGATGTGCGTAGGACCGTTGAACCACCTGTGCACACAAACAGGTTTTTCCATTTTTCACCTGCTGACAGTTTGTATCCACCTGTAAGGGCAGTTATGACTACTACTCAACTGCCAGTACAAAGTGGTCATCCAAACGGAGTAGGGATTTAAGTACAATGTCTAACTTTTCAAGAACTAATATAAAATGACAGGCAAAAACTGAAATCTTTTTTTTATGTCAACCTTCCTTTAACAGTCTTTCCTGCAACATAAAGACTAAAATCTCTGACATCAGAAAACAGGAATCTAAACGGCTGAATCGAGCCTGACATGGGACAGACGCCTTAAACTGATCTACTCCACCCACTTCTGCAATGTTTCCAAAAGGACAGATTGGGTGGGGTCACATAAATACTATCTCTGACATAATCCCTTGGATTCTGCACAGTAAATATGAAGCCTGAAGTGGGAGGGGCATTGCTTCCTGATCCCTAACTCCTTGCTTTTGTTCTAAAGAAGATGTTCCAGAAGGGATTTTGTTTCAGTTCACCTGCTCCTCTCCTCGCTGCAGGTACTGACCTGCATGTCAGTCTCACAGCAGAAGTTCCTGTGTTCTTGTCTTTTTACTGTCCTCTCAGATTCCCGCCAGTCACCGCAGGATGTCGCCTTCACAGTCTGGTTCTCCTTAAGGTTTCTTTCTAATCCCTCATGTTGAAGGAGTTGTCCTCTCCACTGTTGCCTTTTACCTGTTTACACCGAAAACCTTTTCAATGCAATCTGTTGGTCACTTTTATAGGTCATTAGTCTACAATTTAGATAGTGTGGCTCTTTTGAAATCATATGAACTGAAATGGATTCTATAATAATCATAATCAATGATCTGTATGAGACTTTTGCCTATTCTTTGGCACTTTAAGTGAGTTTTGATTGAAAAGTGGTGCTTTATAAATTTCCTAATGTAAATTAAATAAACTGAGGTTTACACACTTAACTCAATACATTTCTTAAAATGCTAATTACCTGGACAAATCAAGGTTAGAAGCTCTAATCTGTATTCTCATTTGTCATCTAATCATTAGATCTCCCCATCTACTTTGCACAAATTTGAGCACCAAATAAAATAAAAATGGCTAAATTTTAAAAATCACCTCAACACCCCAGAGATGTTGTGAATAAAGCTATAAAGATCAAAAAAGCTTCAGAAACCAGAAAGGGTTTATTTTAGGTGTAAAGTTGAACTTTTTCACATCCTGCCTCTAGAGGATTTTTGAGGAACTGCAACACTTTCTGGTTCCATTCAAATTCAGGAACTGAAAGAGAGAGCTTCAGGACAAAGTAAACTATTGTTGAGTCTACCTACAGTATAAGCACATTTACTTTCCAAACAAAAAAACACAGTCCTAAATATATGTGCACAAATGTAAAAGATAAAACTTCTCCCTCCCACACACACAATGCACACACGCCTCTAACTTAAATCTAAAAGAAGAAATTCAGCAATCTGATACCAACCAAACTGCAAAACTAGTAAAAAAAATAAATAAATAAAACGACTTTTTAAACTCACATCATCAAACCTTCCTTGATCTTCACCAAAGAACATCGGCTGTCCACTTCCAAGTTACCAATAGTGATTTTTTTTTTCCATCACAAAAAAGCAAATGAAAAAAAAAGTGAGGGGTTGGATTGCAGAGCCTACAAAACAGTATCAAAGCAAAAAACTGATTAAAGCCCAACACTCTCCTGTAAAGTTCAGTGTCTCGTCAGTTTGCGGCTGGTCTCAAAAAGAGGTTTTTATGTCTCTGTTGTGATCATTTCTGTGTGAGGAAAATCCCAGAGCAGAGGCACAGCATGGGGTACATGGAGTGACAAGGCTGTGTCTGCAGCAGCTTTTACATTTCTTAGTACAGAAGAGACAACCTTAGGGCATGTAAATAGTCTCTGCAAATAGAGCCACCATGACTGTACCAGTGGAAAAGTGGAAGCCCTCTTAAAAAAAAAACAGAAAAAGGAAACATTAGAGTTTTTTTTAAGAAATTCTGGGAACTTCTTTTTTAATCTGCAAAGCTGCAAACTTTTACTTGCATTGTGGACACTTTGCATTGAATTTTGAAAGACAGACATAGAAAGTTACTTGTTGATAGCTAACAGATGCAAGCTAATAGTTTTATGCAGAAGAATTTGCATAAATATAGAACCATGTACACTACAAAAAGAGGTTGCCTTGAAATGAGGAAAGAGCACTAATCTTTAGAAGAAAATGCCTAGAAATTAGTAAAATGATCTGTCCATGCAGCAAGTCATTTTTACTTAACAAGAACTATTATAAGATAATAGCCTTTAAAACATAAAATAAGCTAAAAAAAAAGTGAACTGTTAGATAGAATTACTTCAAATAGAATCTTATATAATACAATATTATTATTTTTTGTTATAGTTCTAAGTAGATGGTTTGTATTTTTTGAGTTTTATGTAATTTATCCCATTATTTACACATTAGATGGTATTTTTATCACAGTGACAATAAACTAGTGTAATAAATGAACATGACTCATTTTATGACAAAATATAAACTAAATGAGAATACAATATTAGTGCAAGTTGGCCCATTTTAATAAATCCTAAAAAATCCTATTCCAAGAACATAAGTCAAAACCTTTTTGTTTAAAAAATAATGACAACGAATGCCAGTTTCCTTTGTAAACATTTCTTGAACTTTATAAGTCTTTTTAAAATTCAACCAAATTACAGTTCAATTTGAGTGCAACTTGAGTCTTAAATCATGTTTTTCCTGTTGTCAAGAGTATGGAGCTTAAGGATTGACTCATTTTAATACTAATTTCCTGATTTCTAGATTCTAGATTCTTGACTGTGCTGATTTTGAGGAAAGCTTGGAAAGGTGTAGAGCTAAAGATAAGTTAAAACAACTGACAACCTCCTAAAAATTACATCGGTGCAAGTATCAAACAGTTTGCAGTGGAAGGGAAGACGAAAATTTATGAAACCTTGTCTGGAAAACTCAGAGGGAAAAATTCTTGTTAAAACAGCAGACGTTCAGAAATCGATGGGTAGTGATGGACCTAATGAAAGTGAGATGGGGTTTATGCCCTGCACAGAGCCATACAGACAAGTAAGACAAACAGCCGCTCACGCTGACATTCAAACTACACCCATCAACCTGACATCCATGTTTTTACACTTGGAAGTTCCTGGAGAAAACTTGTGCAGAAGCTGCAGCTGTTGGATGACAGAGCTAGCTATACCGCATGCTGCTCCCCTGACAAACTTTGATTAAAGAAATAACACTTCAAAGTCAAAGATGCCTTTGATCTAAACAGGACACTGCGTTATTTTAAATATAGACATAAGAAATCAAAGCACTCCATCATCCGTTAAGCATTTGTCAGAACTACAGTGAAGGTATATCTGAGGTTTGTTGCAGAATTGAAACTGTAAATCCATTTACATTTTCTGATTCAATCATCTGACCCGTATGGGAACCTCAGTTCACGCACATGTTTGCTTACGGATGAAGAAAATGCACAATCCTCACACACAGAACGTGTGACCTCGTTAAGCCTGAGAGGATGTGTAATTACATGCAACCTTCATCTGCCCTGTTCTCTGTCGTTATGGCTACTTGGAGGCTGGTCTGAGTCACTGCGCTGTTGTCACCAGGGACTCTGTGCTTTAGATTTATGGTTTAGAGATCATTTCTACTTTAAATAGATATCATAAGCCATGATAAATCGTCCAAATGTTCACTTTACTTTTTAATGGAATTGTAAATCAGACCACACAGGGGCACTCATGCTTGGCCCAATGTTTGGAGCCGTAAAGCTGTTTTTTTAACCTATTAAGAGCCTGTTGTATGTATTTTTGTGGTAGTTTTTCTCTATGTTACATCTAAACCTCAAAGTAATACCGCAAAGAAAATTAGCTATTTGTATTTGGGTTATTAATGAAGTTATAAATGCATTGTCTGCTTTACATTAAGTCCACACAAACACAGTATATCATTAAAAGCGTGTGTCAAACTTGGTTAAAGCCCTGAAACATATGTGACCCGTCAGTGCAACAGGTGGCTTCCAGAAGTGTGCTGGACTCCTGCTCCTCTGTAACGCGAGACAGTGCCTCACAATTCCCAAAGAGGGTCGCACGCTTTCAGAAGCAGTGTGTGTGTGTGTGTGTGTGTGCATGTGTGGAGCATGTAACACTATCATCCACGTGAAATCCAAGGATTCTGTCTATGTCTATGCGTAGGTGCTGTCATTAAAACATTTTGCTGTTCTGAAAGAAATACTAAAACATTCAAATAACCCCCTTTCTACCACAGAAAGAGATTTACTTCCAGCACAGCTTACAAAGTGACACGTTTTTAATATGAATTTCTTTCAGAATGATTTTTCATTTCTCTTTCTGCATTTCCCTTTTATTGCACAGAGGTGACAGAAAATGAATTGTAATTGGCAGGTAATTCCACTTGAGAATTGTTTGTATTGTTTGTATTGTTTGGTTCTTTCTTTTAATTTTCACACAATGTTCACAGCACTAAATGATGCTAAATGTGCATTCAGTTTTAAAGTTCCTCTTCTTGAAATATTTTTAATTTGTGACAAAAATCAATTTTGCTCTGCACCATTGCACCTTGATGATGATTCTGGGTCTACATGACATCTGTCTTGCTCCAGCTTCCTTATGTGGGCAATCACAGCTTAAAATGAACAGAAGCTCCATTCAGGAGAAAATACTGTTAATCTGATTTGCACAAATGACTATTTTTGTCCTGAAACAAACAAAAAAAATCATTTTTAACACACTATTACATTTTAGATCCAAACGCAAATATTAGCTGACCAGCGGCTATTAGTGCTGCAACCTGAAAAACTAGTTTTTAATCCCTCTTGTCCATATATCATGACAAAAATATGATTAAAATATTTTTTCTGACAGTTCACAAAAATGTTGGTATGACTTTATTGACTTAAGACTGACCTGCATTTCCAAGTCAGGAAGGTCAAATTTTCAAAAGGGATGACAGTTGAAACAATGGATGACAGTAAAGCGTAAACACAGCTGTGATAGTTGGCATGCTGTAACTAGGTAGGTAATGTTCCTTAACAATGTCATTTAGTCACTGATTGTCACAAACAACAAATTTACCCAATTAAAGAAAATGTCCGTACACAGCTTAAAATGTCATAATAAAAACAATGATGGTTCATATTCTGTCTTGGAAGTTACCTTTGCATGCAAAAAGCAGGAATAAATGAAGGTAGAGAGAACCAGTCTGAGCAATAGAAGCTAAAAAGTAACGCCCAGCATGACTGTTTTTGTGAACAAAGAGCTCATGAGGTAAGTGACACACTGGGGACCTCTGGTGGAAGGAGAAAAAGGATTTTATTTTTTATTTTTTTTGCCTTTCTGCTGCCCCCCTTCAGGGAATTTGGCTTTGGTTTTACTGCAGATGCGCCTCCTGACACCAAACCTCTGTTGTTATCCAGAGTTGGGACCAGCACATGAAAATACTGGAAAGTATCCCTATGTACCTGCAGCAACTGGAAGGAGAAAAAAGTAAATCTAGTCTGATCAGATACCTGACCTTGAGTTCAAATTCAGGAAGCTGGAGTTATCTTTTTGTAAAATAGAAGTGTGCAACAACTTTTTCTTTTGGAAAAACTTACAGGTAAAAGGTGAGTATAAATCCTAGCTCAGAAGTGTGGAGAAAATAGAGAAATAACGGTCGCCAGGAAGCTTGTTTTATTTCTCCACGTAATTATTTTAACTAATATTTAAACAATAAAATAGCAATTAAATATTTTGCTAATTTTGTTTTGATATATTCCTTTTGTCAGTGACTTTTGAAAATCAAGTTTTCCAGCCAGCCTTAAATCAGCCTCCACTTTAATGAATTTAACTGTTTGGTCTCACCTCATCTGTGCACTTGTGCATGCTGCTCCGATGCTCTGCACACATTGTAGCATCTGCTCTCAAAGAAAAACCACATGTCCTTTAAATATTCTTTCAGCCCACTTACTGAGAGCATATTTTTCCCAAAGGCTGTCCTTCACTTCACAGTCGCCTCTAGAAGACAACCTTGTCACGATGGTGCAGTTTGTTCTTGGTATAAGAGGATCAGACATAGAGGTTGGGTGGATTCATAGCAGTTAAAATGTGCACATAGTTGGAGTTTGGAAAACTCACAAAAAAAATGCTTTGGAAATAAAGTTTTTTCAAAAAACAACTTCTAAGGTTTAATGCAAAGTCATTGTATAATTTTAAGAGGATTTGAAAATATTGGAGACCAACCAGTGATGTATTATTCAACATTAAATTAAATCATGAGGAGTAAAAACATGAAATTCCTGCATCAATAATATAAAATGCCTGATTTCTTTGAGGATATATTCAAATGTATGTAAACCGTTTATTCTGGACCCAGTCCATTTCATTTGGTCCAGATCGAGTCCTGAACCTTGCGTTTGGTCTGTATTCAGACTGTCCCGGACTAAAGCTTGTAAACATAACCATGTGACTAAAGATCTCTTTATTCATTGGTCAGGAATTACAAGGGCGGGGCAAAGTAACTAAAGCCAGAAATTATGGAAGTACTGCACTTTTAGTTCATTCAAACTGTATGAGTTCATTCACAAGTTTTGAACTTCTGTATCAACGTCAGACTCAACACTTTTTACTTGCTGCAGGGCAGTTACTGGCAAGAAAACAGCTAAGAAGGTACGCTGACAAGTGTTTATGACATACAGATTGGCGGGAAAACAGTGAGAAGCCATGTGGATCACGTTAAAAATTGCTTTGATGAGTCTGAATTCGTCCGATCACATTTCAGTGAGTTGCTGTGTCTCATGGTTGGGATGTTAAGGCATTAATTTAAGAGAATTTGTAAGTACCACAGTGTGCTTTTAGGGTGATGTCACTGCAGCGCCTGTTGGGTGCATTTTGCCTAACGAGACACAGAAAAGCATGTAAGAAGCATTTTCAGCTGTGTTTGAATAAACGTTTTAACAAATAAACAGTTGTACTAAAACGACAATTGTTGCTCCACATTTATCCCCGGCTCGTGTGTTGCTACATTCCTGCTCTGTTTACGTCGGCTACTGTAGCCGTCTTGGTCCAGTTGTTCCACTCCGAGGATGGATTGTGTTCATATTGAGGAATCTCAGAGCAAACCGAAGCCCAGTCCAATTAGAAACGATCCGAGACCACCTCGAAATATGGGTCAGAAAGCGGTTCCTGGTCCTGGATCAGTGTCTGCTTGGTTGCATTCAGACTGAAAATTGTTCCGGATTATCAGGGGAAATGAACTGTGGTTCAATAAAGCGGACCAAATGTGTCCAGTCTGAATCCACCCTTAAATTATCTGAGTTAAATTTAACCTTTTTTCTAATCTTTTAATGTAATTACTTTTATCTTTACTTATTCGAATGAAAAGTTCTTTAATAACATTACCTAGGGGACATTATATCCTTACATACACATAAAGCATAAATAAAAAGGCCTCTTTTAGGTTTTAGAGTAGTGTTTCTATATTTGTAAAGTAAAATGTGGGAATTTTTGCAGGTCAAACTTTATTCTTCATAGCTAGAAGTTTAGTGTTCAAAAATTAGTTGATTGTGGTGAATTAAAGGGAGGACTTAAAGTGGCTGTTTTTTTTTCTTTAAATTAAACTTTCATTTTGACTTACTCCAGACTTTTATTATATTTTTGAGACTGAATAAATGATGTACTGACTAGGGAATATTTTAAATGTCGTTGTACTTGAGACAATGACAACAATAAATCTAATAATCAAGCAACATTTATGGTAGTGATGTACCAGTCCGATCACGTGATGGGACAATTAATCTCGTAGTGTTGGACTCTATTGAAATTGGATGTTTTCTCCCGATCAGTGGTCAGATATTTATTTTTTTATATTATCTTGATGCATGTTATTTCAGGGCCACAGAGACTTATCATGTTTTAAAAGGAAGGCTCAAGACCTACCTTTTAAATCAGGCTTTTAGTTACAATTTAGGAATTTATTTGACATTTTAATTATTTTACTAATTTGAAATATTTTTTATTCACGTTTACTGATTTATATCTGTCTAATAAGGTTTATTTATTTTCTCTATTTGATTCCTTTTAAATTTTAGTTATAACTCCAGTGTTTTCCTCAGAGTGATCCTCTACATCAGTCTTCTCAGTGAACAGTGTCGCTACAATGGTATGTCCCGGGTCTGGCTCGGTGCTTAGAACTGGGGGGGTCCTGTGGTAGTGTATTCTGTGAACTTAAGTGATGTGATCCACTGATGTGGACAGGTCCCCAAAATATCGGTTCCCCACTTCAGTACAAAGCCAGATGGGTTCTATGGGTTTTATACAAAATACTTGTGTAATGTCTTGTTTTTTTTATAAAATGTTATCATGTTTTTATGTAAAGCACTTTAAGTAACACAAGTTGGAAAAGTGCTCTACAAATAAAGTTTGATTTGATTTGATTGATTCGATCAACGTCCTCATAGAAGTCTGCAGATCATTTCTTGAACGGATTACAACATTTTGCTGCAGTACAGTGAAGCAGAATGCGGCACTAGTTTGAGCAGGAGGCTAACGGCTAACAAGAAGTGCTCGGTAAAGTAAGCAAGATATTCACAGAAATAAAAAAAAATAAAACAGGGTGAATAAAATAAAAAAATAGTGTCCAATCTGGATCAGTTTATATAATTGTTTTTTTTTTGTTTTTTGAAAAAAGCTATTGGATCGGGTCTTGGTTTTGGTATCAAATAATTTGGAATTGGATCGACAATGAAAAATTCTGATTGGGACATCTAATTTATAGCTGCATGCTGTCTCTTTGACTCTTGTCTTTCTTTTTTACTGTGCACTCTTTTCAAACTCACTCCATCTAATATTGTTCTAAAGAGCACATAACTGTTGTAGTTGGGTGCTTAACGCGTTAAGAGCTGAAACATTATTCTTAAAAAGATTAATATACAAATAAAAACAGAAACACACAAAGTCTTAAATGATTATAGCAAATCCTAAAAAAATATTAGCTCTTAAATGTTATAATAACAGTGAATTATCATTAAACATCATCTGCATAGGATGGTCTAAATCAGGTCTATGTGATCTTTGTATAGAGGACACGGCAAAGTTCAGGAGGAAGAAATGTTATTTCAAAAGGTTCCATCTTTGGTAGCAGGGCTTGTCAGAAGGCAATCAAAGGCACCCAGTAATGAATTCCCTCCATAAAAGTGGGATTGATCACACCGGACACCAGCCCAGTGAAAGGTCAGCATCACCAGGTAGCCTGTATTTGCATGGACGCATGGTGAGCCCCCCCTGCCAGGACCGGTTACATATTAAAGGAGCTCCTGCCAAGGCTGATCTTAAGGTGTTTCAGAACCCTTCGTGTACCAAAATGGTTTCATTGAAGCACCAGGAATACAAATGTGAATATTTTAAAAAGTTGATGGTGTTTTTTAAGTTCCTGATAAATCACACATTTTGTGCAGAATTCTATGGTATCTCGGTTTTCCGCAGGATAAATAATAAAGTCTTGAACACTGTCTAGACTGATTTAGCATTATTTTTTTTATTTTTTTTGTCATGGAATTAACACGATTCACTCCACTGTGATGGAAATGCTGATGACAGGTCTCTTATTTGACCTCTTGCTGGAAAGGATGAAAGGTCGGAAGAAAGGAAAGACTGCCAAGTGAACTTGCATTGATTTTTCCTCCTCCATTATTCCGTTAGCTGCCACTCACAACAGATGAGTTGGTTTCTGTAATACTGAGGTGGTAATCAGCGGGAGAATTGGACGAGGTACTTCTGGCATGTTGAAATGCAAAACATTAAAAAGCTGGAGCTTCAATGTATTTTTCCGGTGAAGCGCAGGATTCTGCACATCAAGCTCATCAGAATTATGCTTTCGCTAAGTAACATAAGTAACGCTAAGTTTTTTTCTTGTGGCCAGTCTAAGGCACACCTGTGCAATAATCATGCTGTCTAATCAGCATCTTGATATGGCACACCTGTGAGGTGGGATGGATTGTCTTGGCAAAGGAGAAGTGCTCACTGTCACAGATTTAGACAGATTTGTGAACAATATTTCAGCGAACTGGTTATTTTGTGTATGTGGAAAATGTTTCACATCTTTGAGTTCCTACCATAAAAAATGGGAGCAATAACAAAAGTGTTGCGTTTATATTTTTGGTCAGTGTAAGAGATGATTGTGCACAGCTGTTCAGTTCATCATTAAGTGTTTTGTTCTCAAAAAACATTTCCATTTTTAGCTGCATTTCACTTCTGTGATCTAAAAATATCTGCTATGAGATAGAGTGGAATTATGCTTTTGGTGGGATCTGCATTCATAATTAAAATGATTATTTAAGAATGTGAGTTGTTTATGTGGCTATCAATTTTTCTGTTTACTGCTAGAAAATTTACGAAGGAGCTCGACTGTTTTTCCCTTCATTCCCACACCCTCGACTGAACTGTTGGCAAAGTTTTCCATTGATTTTGCTGTTTGGAATAACAACAAACTGGGTTATCAACTTTTAAGAAGGCATTTCTGTGCTGTCATATTTTTAAATGTTTCAGATTAACATTTTAAGGGTAAAGTATAAAAAGTGAGAGTCTAGACAGAAGAAAATGAGTTATTTAGTATCTAATAACAGTTTCCCATAACCAATCCTCTAAGATCAAAAATACACATTTTAAACAGTTTTATTTATTTTATTGGTATTAAAATTAAAACAGCAGTTGTTTTGGTTGAGCTGCTGTTATTAGTGCTTAACGAAGCTTGTACCGGTCATTCCTGAATCTTTGTCAATAATGATTCTAATATGGACTCAAAAATTGGGGGGGCAAGTGGTGGGACAAAGTTTTTGCTGGGGAGGCAACTCCCCTCATTTGCCCCCTAATAGGAAGCTCTTGTCTCAACCAGAAAAATTCTTCAGGGAATGAAAATATCAGAAAACTCTGGACGCTTTTGACTTTAATTCATTACTAAATTATCACATAACACAAAGTGAACAGTTTTCCATATTTGGAATTCTTTTTTTACATTGATTATCTAATTTGCAAACTCAGTTGAATAAGGTCTTCACAAACCTCAGTCCTTCGGCTGCCAATTGTCTAAGGAGGCAAGCCAAGTGATTTAAACAGAGAACAGATTTGCAAGAACACAGATTTGCAAAACTCGACTTATGTTTAGCCAGCTGCATGAGATATAGATTCCATGTTTTCTGCAGCATGCAGAGTCATTTTCAAGTCCATCTGCGCTCTGCTTGCTGTCAGATGGCTGTGTTAGTATGCACCAAGCCTTTTGATAGTATGATGTTGATCCCAGCCTGACAACAAATCAATAAAATGTGTACTCTTCGTATCAGTGTTGGTGGATATAAAAATGTCTTTTAAGCTCAGTCGGAGAACATGAAAGGATGTAGGATTGTCTGTGAGGTTTAAACCTCCTCAGACTTTGGTCGAAGGCAACAACAAAGTGGTCTCAGGAGTGCGTAAGAGATCCCGTCTGCTGTTTTGCAGTAGATTTTTTTCCGCATGTCCACTTGTGGATGTATCCACTGAAAATGCTGAGACAGATCTTTAGTGTCTAATGCATGCTTCTATATGCTCTATTTATTTCAAATTTCAGTGCTTGAAGTCAACTAATTATCCTCATCAAGATGTGCATTTTCTTGATTTGGCCACAGAGCTCAAAGGTCTGAGGGGGCTGAGATTTAACTGCACGCTGTGAGTCTAAAGCATCAACCTTTAGCTCATGTTGTTTTGACACCGTACGGTGTCAAAACATCCCCTGAAGTAAAATGCGCACTGGGCCAATTAAACTCCAGACTAAGACTGTGCGGTTATCAGGGCATAACCCCTGACTGCAGCTGTGTTCTGCTGAAGTCTGTCTCTGCTCTCAGCCAAAAGACAGGCATTGAGGCGAAATCAGCAGCTCCCCCAGAGGTGGTCTGATCAGTCTTATAGATCTTCACTGCAGGGGTTTCACACTTAAAGTCGGTTCTGCCTCCATCTGTACGCTGAATTACCGTTTAACATCAGTCCACAAAATCAAATCCCCGGCACCTACATTGAAAGGGTTCAGCGTGTTTGCACGGTTAAGTCAAGCACTCTGCCTCTCCTCTTTATGCGCTTAATCTACCTGTTTATCCTCCACTTCTCAGCCTGTCTAACCGTTTCTGTCTCTTTCTTTCAACTCAGGCAAGTCGCACTCTGCTGATCCCTGAATGTGCAGCTGCTAAATCCTTGCAGCTCGGCGGTTAAAATCTAGCAGTTAGTGAAACATGACAGTACAGCTTTGCAGAAGGCTGACTTTGATTATAATAACTACACAGAGAGAATGTTGTCAGGTTTTCTCTTTCTCTATTTACATCAAATAAACGCATTGTGTCCGATGTGGATCCGTTGACAGGGAACAGTGACACGCTGAAGATCTTTATCTTACCTGGCAGCGGCACTGACACTGTCGACACATTTTTATCTATTTCACTAAACGACATTCACTTAGCTAAAGCCTTCGTTTAAAACAAATTATAAGAACAACAAACTCAAGAGGAAAACATAGGGTACCTCCTTGTTCTTCCTTTTCATTTGTTTTCAGATGAAAGAAGAAACTTGAACCTTTTGACTAAATGATGGCCTTTCTAAATGCTTCAGTCACCTGTGGGTTGTAACGCAATAATTAAACTGGTAATGCTATACAATAGGCTTACACTGAATGCGTTTTATTCCTATAAATAAGAAGTATCTAAATAGGGCAAACAACCTGCAGCAGGCCAAAACAGTAGCAGCTGGATGAAAAGGAACCATACATTTATTGTTTTTTTCTTGTCTTGTGTCTTGCAGCTGAACTCTGGCCTTCAGTTTATTGCACTTCTGTTCAATAAATACAAACAGAAGCTGAATATCTCAACCACCCATCAAAAACAACCCTTCCACACAGGTCAGAAGTGTGACTCTGCAGCAAAATAGCTGCACAGCGAGACAAAGCCACTGGCTGGAAGTGAGGTGGGATCATGATGGGGATGCAAAAGTGTAATGAATGCAGCATTTTTGGCCGTCATCTGTCTGTTATCTGCAAATTATCTGTGTAGGTCATCAAAATGAGACTCTGGACATAATCTGGATGACTTTCAAAGAACGGCACTGCCAACGCCTTTTGTGCACACCCCATGTGCGGTCATATGATCCTGAAGGACCAAGCCAATTATTAAAGACCCACTTTGATAAAAATAGTGTTTTTTGTTTTTTTCAAAGGCCTTATATGGTGCTATTCATAAGCCTTTAAGAGTAAACTATATTCATATTTATACCATGGTCCAGGAGAATTCTCGATTCTCATTGGCTGCTGGGTGTGCATTAAAAACTGATAACCGCACGCATAAAAAAAAAAGTTCCGGTCACATGCATAGCTTAAATGTTCTGTATGACTGCGCTGGCTTCTTTAAAACAAACTTTTGCTTCATTATCTGGACAAAAACAAGCAGTAAGAGGTGAACTTTCTGTCTGAACTGATGCTTTATTGAACACATCGTGACGATCAGCATATATATTGCTTCCCTTTGCCGCTGCAGTCCGGATAATTTCACGGTGTGGGTAAATATCTGATAATGCACACTTTGTCTGCCATTAACCCTTACAAATAATATACTACCTTTGACACACCAGCAGATTTTATGTGTTATTTTCACAGTTCATTTTCCTACCTGGAAGTGAGACGACTCAACCTCTAAAGCACTGCCTTTCGATCCTTGAGGGTGCCGCCCATTTCATGACATCAACTTAGAGTACACCTTAGCAGTGTGTCTGTGTTTGCCCGGAAAAAACAAACAATATCTGAACTTTTGCAAAGATGAATGTCATATTGCACGTGTAACATGAAAGCGTTTTGACGATCACCCCTAGCTCCACTGAGAAAGTGGGAGCGTGTTTTATCCTGGGGGCGAGAGCCCACTCATTGGCAGGGGCTGCAGCTCAGAGGGTTTTAGAGGAATGCTCAGAAATCCGTGAATAGAGGAAAAATTTGTTGTTGTTTTTTTTGTGAGGAATTAACATTATAATACACTTAAAAGCTCAAGAAGTTGATTTTGCATGATTTAAACCCCTTAACATGTACTTGAGGCAATTTTCTGATAATGGAGGACATATATTAAGAAAATTATGCTCAAAATGTTATTCCTGATTATTTTTCTTCAAATCCTGCGAACCAGAAACAGATAAAAGAATACCATTTGAAAAAGCTTATAGCTGTGATGTATAAATACCCTTTAGACCACAAGCTCCCTGTTCCGCTCCATTTTGAAGCTCCCACTGTTAGACGTCTAGTTCCATACACACCTTAGTTTTCCTCATCCTAGCTGACATCTGCCTCAAAACTGTACAGTTGGATAGCTCCAATATTGCTCGCAATTTTTATTGCACCGGTAATGTTACGCTGGGGGCGTGAGAGCCTGTAGGCTAGCGGGAGAGAGTGTAAACAAAGTATTGATGGGAAGTATGGGAGGGCTTACACTGCACCAACCAGTGACACATGATGTCAAGTGATATTTTCTGAAACTGCTAAAAAACCAAATTATTTTGTGCATACTTTTTTTTGGCTTTTTCAGTCATTTTTGAAAGGTTTCATTTTTGGTGCACAGTTAAACTGCACAAAAGAGAAGAACTTAAATAGTAAGTAAAAAATTGATTTAAAAGTTAGCATCTTAGAAACTCAGATTGTGAGTTTAGATTATAGTGCAAAGCCATTTCAGCAGCTTTAAAAGAGCACATCAATGAAAGAATAAAAAAGATGAATACTCGATGGGTTTATGTGAAAAGGACTGAAAGGTGTCCACCATCAACAAAACCTTTCAACAGAGGAGTGCTAGCTTACTGATTAAAAGAGAAAATGTGTTCCTTTTTTACAAGCCACTAACAGACCTTTTCACAATAGTAAGCCTTGCTGTCATTTACTTTGCATTAATTTAATTATACTAAAGTGGCGGAAGTCATTATAAACACCAATCCTGAGTGCAAACATATTCAAATTTTGCTTGAAAACAGTCAAAGTGTTCCTCCTTTTCAATGACCGGCTGAGCTCCTGTAATGCACACTTCGCTTCTATCTTGTTCGCAGAAACACTGTATTTTTTAAGGGTTAGAGCTTTGCTCAAGGATTTTCTGCAAATAACAGCTTTCATTCTTTTACAGCAGTGTTCACCATAGACATTATTCAGATGGAGCCGTGTTGAGTGTCAGCACAACAATATGCTTTGTATTACGGCCAAGCACTTCAGTTAAAAGAATATTTGTCTTTACGAAAATTGTTCAGCTAAAGGAAACTGAGAAAGTGCCTTTAGTTTGCAGC
This sequence comes from Oryzias curvinotus, assembly GCA_023969325.1. NCBI lineage: Eukaryota > Metazoa > Chordata > Actinopteri > Beloniformes > Adrianichthyidae > Oryzias > Oryzias curvinotus. The sequence goes on from CM043722.1 coordinate 32,466,171, forward strand.
GGTACCTGAGTGTAGAGGTGTGATTGTGCAAGTTATCCTTTAAGAAAATTCTAATTCCACTGAGATTTTAAAGATTTGATTCAACAGTCCTCTTTTTTTATGAAGTTAAAATGCTCTAGAATCTGTTCTGTTCTGATGCTTTAACTACCATATTTATAATAATGCATTTGAGCACACCTACTGACTGTATATGAGAACTGGACTGAGTGAGTGTGACGTCACCCATAGAAAATGGTTTATTTCTTAAACCATTTTTAACAAAAAAGCGATGCAACGTGTTGTCATGGTAATGGCTACAAAGCATCCACCGACCTCGCTCTGCTGCAACAGAGGGAAGTGGTATATTCTAAACAAAGTGCACCTCTTCCCACTTGTTTTTGTCCAGTCTTAAAAAAAAAAAAGTCTAAATTGTTAGTTTCCTCTGGTGTCACCTCCTCATGTCTCATCTCCTTCTTTCTATACTCTCTTCTTCTTCAAGATTTCCGGTTTCGGGTCAATAATGACCTGGATCTGCTACAAAACTCTGATTAGAAGCTATGTATCTGAAAATGATAATTCAGGTGAAGAAAGTGGTAAGGTACAACAGGGTTGGTATTATAAAAGTTAACTCCCTCTCCCTTTCAAGCAATCTATGATTTGATGACTAATTTATCTAGTGTTTGATACTTATTTGTATGGATGTGAAACTTTGTTGATTGGTTACATTGTTTATGCATTACTCTGGGTTTGATGGCTTGAAATAAACCATTTCCGATCCAATCTTCTCTCTTTCACTTGTGCTGCAGCCCTGTCTTCATGATCAAACTCACCAAACAGGTTGAAAGAAACTTTAAACTCACTCTTGTTTTTTCTACTGTCTTGCTGTTGTGATAAACTGTGGAATAAGATATGGCATTATAAAATGTTCTTTGAAAAGTGTTGATACTGCTTGTGATGTATTAAGTTACAGCACTCTGGACCAAATGTGTTTTATTTTTTTTATTTTATTTTTTTAATTGTTTCCACACACAAAAATCCCCATTTGTGGTGTAAAATTAAATGTTAGAAGTCCATTATATTGATAAACTTCAACAGGTCACTTTTCAAACTGTTTTTTTATCTTTTACTGTGACAATTTTAACATTTCAAATGAAAACACTTAAAATTAGGCTTTTTAATGCATTATTAGGTTGGATTAGATTAATTGTATTAATTCATTACAGGTGAAAATAAATCATTCATTCATCGTCTAAACCCATTTTGTTCCTTTTGGGGTCATGGGGCTGCAGGAGCCTATCCCGGACACCTGTGGGCAAAGGCAGGAGACATCTTGGACAGGTGGGCAGTCTGTCTCAGGGCCACAAACACATACACACTCACATTCACACCTAGGGACAATTTAGATTGACCAATGAACCTATGAAGCCTGTTTCTGGACGGTGGGAGGAAGCTGGAGAAAACCCTTGCATGCACGGGGAGAACATGCAAACTCCACACAGAAAGGTCCGCCATTGATGTTCTGTTGAAGGTCCCCCAGCCAGGATGTGAACTGGGGGCCTTCTTGCTGTGAGGCAAGAGCGCTAACCACCATGCTACCGTGCATAGTAAATCAATTCCTCATAAATATTAAGCCCATGACAGCACTAAACACAATGACTGAGTAATAGCCACTTATGTCTCAATAGACATCTATGGGATTTTGGCTTCTGGGAACCAGCGGGTAATTTCTCTTCGGAACTATGAGAAATTCTTTTACAGTCCATGACTTTAAATACTTTAAAGCTTTAAATACTTGTACTGATAATTGCCTCTGACTGAACTGATTTAAAACCTTGAAATGTGAGTTTTCCTGCTGTATCATTTTAAGTGAAGCATCATTTGTCATGTCTGTCAGCAGTTGGTCGACGTCTTTAGACAAATCTGCTGGTCAGACTGGAACTTCAAGACGGTTGTGATGTTTCCTGCAGCTCAAGTCAACCAATTCAAGCATTCTTTGGGTTTTTTAAAAGGCTCTGTTTTGTGACTATTTCAGTCCTAATGGTCTCTGAACATTGCCCCTTGTTGTAGAAAAAAAATGCATTTGATACTGTATAACAAAATAGAACACAATAAATACATGTTTAGATTTTGTGCAGGCGTTTTACTGTTAGTCGGGAAGAGTTTAGTTTTATGAATTAAACATACTAAGCTTTGTTCTTTAGGCTGTTTATTATTTGAGTCCTTCTGAGTTAACACTAAGGTGTCTCGCAGGGTTTTCTACTGATTAACATATTCTCTAATTAATATGCAACAGCAGACTGCTATCAGTGTGAATACCAGCTATCATTCTAACAGATAATTTCAGTTCATGCTTAGCTAACACGAGAATTGTTTAAAGTTGCAGGCTATTCTGCCAATTATATTTCACTAAAAGGCTTTTTCTGTGACACTGCAATGTGGATATCATTTCAAAAAATTGATTATCTCAGTAATTGTCATTTTTGATAAATAAGATAAACATATAAGTTGTCTGCTGAGGTCCAAAAAGAACATAATACCCAGAGAAACACACACAAAATGAGATCTAAATGACCCCAAATGAACAAAATGGCAATTAAATATTCAAAAAAGATAAAAGATAATTAAAATAGTCATTAAAAATACAAAAAGCAAAGAAAACTTTGACAGACAAAATCTAAAGGAGACAAGGAACAGATGAGACACCAAAAAAGTGACACAAAACAAACAACATAATTAGTGAGAGAAGAGAGGTGACTGCTCTGACTGTGGAGCAAATAAAATGACCAAATTATGCATAATAGACAAAAATTAGACAGGAAATATCGCAAATCTCTTACTCACACAAGCCAAATGTGCTTGTTGTTGGTCGAAAAGTCTGTTTTTCTTTGCATCTATGCGGCATCTGTTGCATGCTCTCAATTATAGTAGCAGTTTAAAGGTTTTTTCTTCTCAACTAGTGGTTCATGTTGAAATGTTGTCGGCAAATAACGGATAGATAATGATTAAAAACTGTAAAAAAAATAAATAAACTTTAAAAACTATATATAACATCTCAGGACACCCACCTCCAAATTCTAAAGTCTGATTTTGTTAGATAAGTGACACCTAAAATGATGAAAGGAAACTGGAGGCATGTTATAGCTATCATTGGGGGCGTCGTGCCACAACTTGTCACATCTCTTCACATTAAATGTGCTGCTGTGACTTCACAGCCTAACTGAGGTGATTTGAGGTGTTTGGTTACATGTGTGACTGAGCGAAAGTGTCTTCTCACTGAAATTAACCACATCCATAAATATTGCTCACAGCGCCTTCCACAGCCTGCACCCTCCTGTCCCAGAGAGGGCAAATGTGACACCTAGTGGCGTTCACAGTTTACAACAACATCTTCTGTGAGGAAAATCTACATGATGCAGTTGAAACAAAACAATTTTTTACAGCCTCCATGAGCTTTTCTGAATACTTTTCATTTAGTGACATGCACAATTTATGATTATTGAGGAATCCCAAATCCTGTGCAGACTGGTTTGTGCTTTCCACTGGCAAAATATGAAGGGGTGTCTTGATGCAGATTGCTAAAAGCCAAAATATCTCACATGGAGCCACTTAAAATGATCAATCTGCAGGGCAGGGTTAACAAGGGGTTAAGGAATGTCTGCGCTCCATCGCTTCTTGGCAGATGAAGGCACTTCTCCATATTGGACTCAAATGGAGCCAAGTGTCCTCAGACTCTGGTGGAGGTTGAAGACATCCTATCTCGAGAAATTGTTTTCACAGTATGAGGAAAACTAATTACAGGCAGTACATTAATTTCACGCTACTGCCTTAGAATTAATTGCATCTTCAGAGAAGTGACTGAAAGTGATGGCTCAAGCAAGCCTGATAAGAGTGGACACACAGAGCGGTCTATTGAATTATGTCGCTAATCAAGGCCATTGCTTCACTGTATAGAAAGCTGCTTTTAGATCATCATCAGTGGAAACCATCATTTCTGCATGTATTTCTGTCTTTGCACGCGTCATATGTCGGACGTGCTTCTTGCAGTGTGCCTTACAACAAAAGGTTTACGTGAGGATGTGTGAAAATGTAATTCACTGCAATAAAGAAAAAAAAAAGGCACAGAGAGGTGTGTAATAAGGACTCTTTCCACCCTCGTTCTCACTTTGAAGCGGTGCGATAAATTTCACATCCACTGACTGGGAAGCATCTATAAATACACAGTGTCAAAGGATTTTGCTGTTCAAGTAACTTTTATCCCCAAGTCTCAGTGCTATAATTCATCACAGTGAGCAGCGCTGTTGCCAGAGGCGCCACAAGGGGGGAATCAAACTACACAATAAAGTCTTCATCACGTGACCACTGTTTCTAAATTATCTTCTTAAAGAATAATACAAGTTTTGATCTTCATTTCAGTTTTCTACGGGGCTATTTTAGAATATTTATAAGAAAGAATTGAGGGATAAATGGTGAGGTAGAAATAACCGGGTTTCTGTCTCCCCCTCAGAAATTTGGGTTAAGGGCTCATTTTTATTACATTGAGTTAAGTGACTTGTCAAGATTCCCTTAATTGGCTCCTGTGGGATTTGGGCCCCCCCCCAAAAAAAAGCCTTGATGTTCACGTCCTAATAAGTGTGACAGGATTGTAATTTTGTTGTATTTTTCACTACATGTTTGATGGAAGCGAGCCAGTTTCATGCCAGGAATTCGTTTTTGTGCTCTCTGCTGTCAGACGCCACCATCACAGGACAGACGGCCTTTTTATCCAGCTTCTGAAAAAAAAGTGCTTTGTTGACGTCGACTTATCACAAATGCATGACTTGCATGCCACTTGCAAAAGATATTTATGAGCCCCCCTCCCTTTGTTTTGGTATTATTTATGGGCAGTCCACAGCCTCTTTCCACGCGGTAAATCCAGAATTCAGAGGGGACTTTAATTAGAATTTGAAAACACATTCCCTTGTAATATTTACAAATCTATGCTAATTATATCTTCCTCATTTTTGTATCTACAAATACCTGAAAATCTGAAATGAATGTTGCAGAACTGCTTAGAAATTTCTCCTTGGGATTGAACAGACATAAAGAGAGGTTTTTACTGAGAAGTTGGTGATGGCAGCTCCTGCTGCAGAGGACTACAGGTTGGTATAAACCTGTTGTTAAAGGCTTTCTTTGTTTTGTCAAACTGAACGCGAGTGCCACGCCTCGGACATTTTTTACAGATTAATCACAAACTAAACACAAACACACATCTTCATCCCTGGGAATCCTCCAAAGCATTACAAGGAAGCGTTTTTATTTTTTACAGTATATTGTTCAAAAACAACAATGCAACACAAAGTCAAACGGAAAAATCTTTATTTGAATGTCTGGTATCTTAAGGTATTTTGATACATTATTGTTTTTGAACTCATTAAAAATTTAACCTGTCGAACTTCTCACATTTGCCAATACTCCCTGATCCTTCATGCGTGACACCTTCTCTAAAGACACGCCGCAGCCTCGGACGCAGCAAGCCTGTTCAAATGTGACATTTGTGCAAGAGTTCAATGTGGGGCCACACCTCGCCCCTCCCATTCACACCCTTGCTCAGACTTTCACATCATGGCTGCCAGAATGTTGCAATAACCTCCATAAACACGTTCAGGCGCAGCTGGAAAAGCCTTTTTTTCAAAGTCTGAACTGACTTGTGGGAAATCACTAAAGTTTATTACAAATGATTCTCTGGACTTTACATTTTTTACACAACAATAAAAAAGCTACAAATGATCAGTCAGTTAAGAAACAAAAAATATATATAAATATAAAAATCTTATTAACTATGAAAGCAGATGAATGGTAAAAAAAAAGAAAACACATAAACACCAAAAGTTTCTAACTTTTCACCATAAACACCTTTAGAAGCAGAAGCAACACTTTAGAGGCAAATTCTAAATCAACACATAGAAGTGTGTTGTGCAAATGATAAACGACTGACAGTAAATGCAAAGTTTTCAGTGCAAAAGACCAACAAGTTGGAAAAAAAAACTCCATATACACACTAACATCACCTGCAGTCTCCTTCCTGATTCCAGGCCTTTGCCCTCTGCAGTCAGTAGTGAACCCACGGACACGTGTGTAGAGTCTCTTTGCTCATGTCTTTTTGCACACGCCTGCAAGAGTTTTGAACCTTGGTCCCAGCGTGTTCAAGAAGTCCAGGTTGTCTTCGTCGCCCAAGTTGCTGCAGCATCCGACAGAGCCGGCGGCAGAGCCCGCCCCCTCGTAGCCGTAGCATTTTACGTTGTCGTCAATAAAGTGCTCCTCCCCTTCTTCTCCCATGGTGGCCAGTTTCTTAAAAACACAAGACGGGCGAGAGGGAGAGCGTTATTACTCCGGGTGATAACAGATACAAGGAAGCTCAGGATATGACCAGCAGTCAGTTATTACACAGCAAACAGCTCACCACCGAGCTTCACAAATATCATTTCTCACAGAGAAGTTGAGCGATATTAAAGTTTGCAGAGTTTACAGCCCATAGAACAAGGTTAGATTTCACACGGGAGTTCTGGTCGCTCTAACAGATAACTGAGATGTTATTAAACCTCAGAGAATAAAAACTGTTTGCATCTAGACATGTTTTATTCAGCCTTTTGTATTAGCCTATTCTCAAAGACGTGCAGTCTTTCATAGAACAACACATCAGCAATGATCCAGCATTGTCACCTGGTTAATGCGGCGCTCATTTGTTTGCCAGAAGTGAACGAGAGATGAGTCCGTGGTGTAGTGTCTGTCCAGGCTCATTCCATTGGCTTGATAATTCAGAGTATCGTACTGGCCAGACCCAAACTGTATATTGGTGGAGGTCATGCCAGTCTGATACAATCCATTCTCGTGAATGCTGTGGCCCCCAAGAGTGCTCCCACTTTTGTTTCCTCTCCATGTGGAGTCAAAGATTTTTGAAGACTCTTTAAGCTGCTGCTGGCCTGCTCCGAGAGACGCGACAGGGATGAAAATGTCCTGGAGAGGGAGACGAGAAGCGTGATTAAACCAAGAGCAAAACAAGCCCGAGACTCTGCATCCAGACTGAGTCCTCACCACTTCGTCTCCGGGGGCCTCTGTGTTGGACTCCAGCAGGATCCCGCCGCTGTATCCTGTTTCATCAAACGGAACTTTCTCTGTCTTTGTAGAGCAGAAAAACGCGAGAAGTAAAACTGCAAGAGAGAAAATCAAACATCACATTTTAGAGACGATTGCATGTCTTGTATTAACTGTTTCCAAACTACAGGAAAGCAGCTGAACATGTTGCGTGAACATCTAATCATGGAAACACAACTTACAGAGGAGGAGGAGGAGTAAGAGAGGCAGCAGCAGGGCCAGTATACCCAGTGGGCCCAATGATATCGAGCTTTGGTTTGCCTGGCAGACTCCTTGGTTGGTGCACATGCAGAGAGTTACTGTTGCTGTCTGAGTTGTGCCAAAACTTTGTTGATCCCTGACAATAAGAGGAATTTCGTATCTTCTTCTTGGAAGATCCTTAACCTGCTTCAACATGGCGGTGGTGTCTACAAAGAGAAACCATATTCATGAAGTTTAAACCAATCAGAATTCAGTTGTTCTTGTCACTATTTGGTTCTGTTTGTATTCAGAATCCAATGAAACACTGATTTTTTTTATTTTGATTTACAAAGACCTACCATTAAACCTTTCAATGGACCAGTTTTCTTCTTTTTCATCTGCTAGTGAGAAGGTGAAAGGGGAAGAAAATGGAGCCTGGTCTCTGTCTCTAGCTGTGACGAGCATCGAGCTGAGACTCTGGTCCTTGTTCTCACACATCACCAGTTGAGAGGGAAACACGGGCATGTTGTCGTTGACGTCCTCTATCACAAGGATGACTGTTCCAGTTCCCGTCTTTAAGGCTGAAAAACAGAAAGGTTACTTTTACTCTCAAATGAGAAAGCAGGAAGCCTGATGGGTGTCAATTTTCAGAAAATATGTGACTGCTGTGTCTTTGCCAGTGCTGAGAACATGCGTCATCATTAGGAGTACTGTACTTTATTAATTATCACTTTAAAGGAAGTTGTCAACAGTAATCATTACAGTGATGCAAGCATAAGTGTCATTGTGTTCTCAACAGCAAATTCCAAAATCCAACCTTTCATCTACACGCAACAGATTTCCATCTGAGACTGAGCCTGAGGCAGAGCGTCTCGCCTACCCCGCCTGTCAAGCGGTTGCAGGTGTTGGCGTGATATGTTCAGGATCACAACATTCCGTGTTTTTCTGCAGTGGCAGAGTACGCAACAGTGGGTGGTAACTTACACGGATCAACCGCCCTCATGGTGATGTTGTATAGCCCGTCATAGACATATTGGGACTCTCTGTCAATCGTGTTGGCGACCTTAAGCTCTCCAGTATTTGTGTCGACATTGATCCACGAAGCTGGGTCCTGAACTTTGTAATACCTGAGATAACAGAAAGGTGTTTAGGCACACAGCACATTCAGCTGAGCAGGCAGAGGCTGCCCTCCAGTGTTGAGAAGAAATAGTAGGAATCTGAATCAGGACATGTTGCTCTTGTGAGCTGCAGCTACATGTCCGTTATAGTCGTTTAGCAAACATAGCATTACTTGATGCCGCTGCTGCTCTTGGTCTCAGGATCCACAGCTATGTAACTTCCAATCACGGAGCCGTTTGATGTGTTCTCTTTGACTGGAATGCGAATTGTAGGCGCGCTGAATTCTGGGCCTTCGTCAACATCGGAGACGGAGACAACAATGGGAACGGACTGCCACTGGGCGCTGGTGCCAACAAGATCCGCTTCATTGCGAGCTGAAACTTCCAGCTTTATGCTTTTTGTCTTCTCGTAATCAAGAGGCTGGAAATTCAGAGAAAAGTAAAACAATTGTGTTTACATTCTACCTTTGGTTTTGAAGAAACATTTCCTGTCAAGATGACTGACAAAGACACTAGAGTTTGTAAAGCTTTGAGTAAAATATGAACTGATTGTCTCTTTTTAATCGTGTTCCAACGAAGATCAGCTTGAATGTGACATCATGCTCACCTTCACAACACAGAGACGGCCAGTGTTTGCCTTGGAACCCTTTTCCACTTGGAAGTTTCCATTCTCGTTTCCTTTGGTGATGACAAGTTTGGATATCCAGTTTGGTGTGTTTACCAAATCTTTGTCATCCAGGGGAATGTCAAGGATACACTTTCCGCTTTCATTTTCTTTGATAGTGGCTTCATACTAAAAAAAAGGGGGGATATAAATAATAGTTAGATGGTCTGTCTACTCGCACATGTGTGTAACTATCAAGTACTTACAGATGTATTTCTGAAAGTTGGCGGGTTGTCGTTGATGTCACTCAGAGTAATGGTTGCTGTCCCTGTGGTAGACAAACCTTTGGCAGCACCCTTTAAATCTCGGAGCTCTATGATGACTGTATACTTGTCTTTGACCTAACGTATTTTTTTAAAAGAGGACAAGAACATTTAGAGAAGAGTTGACACTAATGACAAAATAAACGAAGACAGGAATGTTTACTTAAAGTATCGTAGACTCACCTCTCTGTCCAGAGTGTTGGTGACTGTGCTTATTACACCAGTGTCAGGGTTTATGCTATAGAGGCTTAACTCAGTTTTCAATGAGTACTTGATTCTAACATGATCGGTGTCTTGTCTGTCTTTGTCTGTAGCGTTCACTTTCCCCACGACGGCCCCTGTGACAAAAAACAAACAGACATTTAGAGCGTTTATAGTCGGGCATGGTCAGACTGGTGACGTGTGTTTCCCTGTCTTTACCGCGGCTTTGCTCCGGTACGGTGAACTGCAGCTGTCCAACAAATTCTGGAGGGTTGTCATTCTGATCATCAACTCTTATGACAAAAGTCATAGGATCGTCTGCTGGCTCATTGGAGCTTTTTTTAAAGGCACTGATCCTAAACTGTACAGACATGAGTAAATTGTTGAAAGATTATTTTTTAACAAGCCATGGACAATTTATTTAAGAAGTTGATCAAACTTGTCAGCATCTCACTAAACAAAAATAATTCAGACCCTGTGGTGAAGCAGCAGAATGATAATTATTGCATTACTATCACATAACCTTACTCCACAAATGAACTATGATTTAAAAAAAAAAAAAAAAAAAAAACGTGCGGTTGAAAGTGGTGTCACATTTGTGTTTCTGTAAAGTAAAAGTAAATGTAAAGTATAAGTAAAGAAAAAAAAAACATGCTCAATAAAACAGAAACTTATATCCCCCCAAAATAGAATTTTGGTTTCAATAATTTTTAAAAGTGAAAAGTCAAAGTAAATATTTTTCTATATTTATTTGTAACTGTGCAAAAACAAATCAAATCAAAGCTGGTTGTGGGCCTTTTTCAATCACTCACTGTATATTCTTCTATCTCTTCTCGATCCAGTGACTTGTGGACTTGTAACAACCCAGTATCCCTGTTCAGGCTGAAAACTCCAACTGGCTCCAGATTCGCTCCAGGTCCACTGATAGTGTAATATACGGCGTATTGGCTCGCTGAATCAGAGGCGAGCTATTAAAAAAAAACACAAGAAAAAAGACCTTCAATGAAGCCCTGTAAACTCCAAACCACTAATCCCCGCTGAAACAATCCTCAGTTTTTGTCTGGTCATGTTATCAGGATGCATTTAGTAAAAATAAATACATAAAATAAAATGGAAAGTTTTGAATAAATTGTTGATCAAGAATATGAAGGTTCCTGTGAGACAGGAAGGCTTTGAGTCTTAGGAAGCACACTGGTGCTAATTACATAGGGTGGGGTAAATACTGATTAAAGATCTGTATATTAAAAAAATAAAAAAAATCACAAATTCAGCTTCCATTGCTAACATTACCGTTTCAACATCCTTTGGGAATGGACCTGGATCGTTCTCCAGGATCTGGGTTGGTGGAGGTTGCCAGCGTCTTTTGGTTCGTTTCAGGAGGGCTTGGCCTTTGAACTGCGACACAAAAAATCCAAATAAATAAATGTGGGGTGAAACAGAAAAGCATTTGTTGAGGAGAGGCTGGGGTGTGCGGCGCACTCACGTCTGTTTGCTGCGCTCTGTTACAGTAAAGGTAAACTTCCATCGCACTTTCCGGTCCATTCTGGTCCTGAGCTTTGACGGAAAATGTCCGCTCGCCGTCCGGTAGAGACACGGCGGCTGCGGCCACCACCTCTCCGTTCTCGCGTATGCTAAAGCTGGGGTCCTTCAGGGTCAGTCTCAGGGTTTTAGGGTCACAGTCGGAGGTTTGAACTGAAGAAGAACACAGCGGGAAGGGGGAGTTAGCAGGCGCGCGGGGCTGACACCAAATAAGCTAGTTTTGTCAAATAGTTTTTGTCCCCTTCCCCCGATAAAAACATTAAAAACCCACCTTTTGTAATTTGGTAACCGACAGGGATGTTTTGAGGGACGAGGACGTAGATTGAGCCGGGGAGGTGACACGACTCCACGCAGGACGTGACCTGGAGGAGAAAACCGATCTTTCAAACGGGCTTATCGCACCTAATGAAACATTAATGTTATTACATTCGCGTTTCCCCCACAAAAGCATTCGACACACACAACAACATTTAATAAGAAAATATAAACGAAAAAGGTAAAAACTTACCAAACAGATGACAAAAAATAGCAACTTCGCCATTTTTTTTATTTAAAAAAAAGAAGAAGAAGAAGAAGAATTGACGGACTTTGACCCCGATACTGAGGGTAGGAAGAGTCCAAGTAGGGTTTCAGTCGCAGGAACACAAACTAACTAACCGAAATTCAACTCTGCTGGTTTGGTCAAACCCTCCACTATGTTTGACCTCCGCCTTGGAGTTTTCTTTTTTTTATGCTGAGGTTGTTGCTCCTCGCGCAGAGACAACAGACACACCTAGACACACCCAGAAAGCCTCGATTTGGATCAGTCTGTCCCACCTTTGGCAACGGCGACTGCTCAGAAAAATGCAGGGCGCTGCAACTTGCAGGAGTTTGCAAACTGTTGGTGTTTTTTTTTCTATCAGCAGGGGGCAACCTTGCTCTGGACTTTCTCCAAAGGAGCACCCCCCCCCCCACACACACACACACACCACCACCACCACCACTTACCTATAATGATAGAGTACACTATGCAATTACACAAACAAGACTTACAGGTTAAATGCTGCTGTTCTTTGGTTCAAATATATTTCAAACCGCAGAGAAAAATGACTAGTTTGCTCTATTTGGAAAGACCTCACCAAGGTCGACCCCTGCTGACTCCTCCTCTCCTCCTCCTCTGCAGATCTGCCGGAGCGTTCTGCAGGAGGAACAGAACTGAACTCTGCACTGAAGCACCACAGGAATGTGGGCCTGACTGGAGCCCCATGTGGGGGAGGCTACACTCCCACAAAGAGGAGCGGGCTATCTCTGTAAACTGCTGATAAATGTGAGGGTCATTACAAACACGTCCCCGCTGAAGCCAGTGAAACCGGCAGGCCCTGGTCAACTATGTGCCTTGGGAAGTGGGACAGTAGGGGGGCTGCAACAGGAAAGGTGAGAAAAATGTCAGGAAGGCAAAGCTGCTGTGGGTTGTGGGTGTGGAGATAATGAGAGGACGCAGGGTTGGGAAACACTTTCAGCACTGCAAACTCACAACAAACTTCCCATCTTCACTAACTGAGTCACAATTCACAGGCAAAATGATACATTCTTGCCTTTTGAATGGCTGCCAATGAAACCCTCACTACTTTCAGAGAAGTCAAATTTGTCCTAAGACGTAAATATAATTAAAAAAAACAAACTCCTTTTATTCTGCCGAATGAAACATTTAACCCAAACTGCATGTAACGTCTCCTTTTTATTTTGGACTTAAAAAAATAGTGTCCTGATTTCAGTCACCAGGCAATAAAACAAGATTACGCAATGCACACACCTGCTCCGTAACATTCTCACTTTGGATGCGTCAACAGACATTACGCAGTGCAATGAGGGCTGGGATGTGCTGGGCGTCATCTGGCCCCAGGGTTAAAACAAGACGTTCCCCAAGAGCATGTTTACAGAAAAATAAAAGGGAAAGGCGTTATTGAGTTTTGTCATCTGTAATTCTTTGACGTTTACACCCAAATTCTTCTTCATTTTGCCCACGTGACAGATGTGCTTTTGCATCATACTCATGTTTGACTCACAGCTACTTAGGTGGAGTATGTCTTAGATTTCCAATTAATGGATATCCAGTCATTATTAACTGTGAGTGTCACTCAAAAAAAGATTGGTTTCCCACCATGGCTACGCCTGTTTTACTAAGTATTAGTACATTAATACTTCAACAACACCTGTGGAGAGGATTAATCAACCAGACAGAAAAGACGAGAGTGAGACAGAACCATCTTCATAAGGGAGACTGGCTTTTCTGCTTGCTAGGGAATGATTATTAGAAGTAAATTAACAAAAGAAATGTATATTTTTCCTCAAACATAGCTTAAACTTTTGATGTCTTTATAGAATTGCAGACTGAAACATTGCAAGTCTGTTTCCACCTTTACGTTCACTGATCAAGCATGAATGGGAAACCATTGAAAGCCCTCTTTCTCCTCTGTGCTCGCTGCTTGTTGTGTAGGTCATAAAGGGTAAATGTTCCACGTCTCATGGCAACGCTTTGTGTGCCAGTATCAATCTCCCTCTGTCCCTTTCTGTCCTTAAACTCTGGCTTGACTCGGAAAAGCGATGCCTACACACCACCCAGTCTAGGTTGCAGTTTTACACGGTGAGCCCATTGCTATTCAGCCTGGGAATTTCATGGGTCGTGGTGAACTTTTGCACAAAGGTGTGAAAATACGGGTCAAGAGGCGAGTTAAATATTGTGTGTATTCACTGTGAAAAAAAAGAACAAAAGCTACCTATTTTACCCTAGTACAAGTCCAGTATTAAGAAACCTATGTTCGAGGACAACAGTCAGGAATAAAGTTTGGTAATTGCTAAAGAGAAACATAATAATCTTAATCCACAGCCGCAACGCAGCAAAAGTTATCCGCCCTGCAAAACTCAAGACCGGTTGGCCTTTGTCAATGGCGGCCACACCTAGCAGTGCCTAATGCTGGTATTATAATTTGAGTTATGTGTCTGGGAGTCCGTGAAACCTATGAGGTGGAACGCTTCTAGAGTTTTCTACAACGAAATAGATCTTTTTTCCTGTTTATTTTGATTTTTTTTTTTTTTTTTTAAGTTTTATCCTTAAAAATTTCAGCTGAGACAATGATTTAAAAATCTTCTACTTGTTTCAAAAGCATAGTTTTTTATCTGTATTTATTTATTTTATTTATTTACTTTTTTTTTTATTCATTAATTTATTTTTCTTTTGTCTTTAACAAACCTGGTTGATCTTTCGACCACTGACGATTAGCACTTTAAAAAGTATCAATAACCAGGTAACCTGCATTTCCTGCAAAAAATGTGTTTGACTGTTTTATTGATGGAAACTCGCTGGCAAAGCGCTGCAATAATGCAGAAATTGCAGATGCTCAAAAACTGTAAAAAAAACAAAACAACAAACAGTCAAAAGACAGTTGTTTGACAATGAAGTAGAAGCTGACTGTGATATCAGCCTTTCAATTAATGAATAGTCAGGATTAATAGAATAACTTTGGGCAATGTTAAAATAAAGATCAAATGGATTCTACATTTTGGGAACAATTATTAAACACTGTTAATAAAAAGACCAAATGGTGTTTTAGTTGTGGAAAATTATAATGCTCAAATTACAATAGAATAGAATAGAATAGAATAGAATAGAATAGAACTTGATCCCACAAAGGTTATCATGGCTGTATTAAAACAACTGAAAGATTATAAATAACACAAAAAATACTGCTAAAAAATTATTAACAGTAATGAATAGTAATTATCAATATTGGCTATCCTATGAGAAAATAGCTTGCAGGAAGAAAGAACTGTGAATGTGAAAATTAGTGGAATAACTTTTATATATACTAACATAAAAACTAACTCAGCGCATGTTTTAAATGCATAGATGGAAAAGGTAAAATGATTTTAATAATCTTGATTTACAACATCAAATCCAAAACAAGCTCCCAGAATATTAGCTAGGTGTTTTAGTATAATAGTCTAATGCTATTTTAGCTTTGAAATAACAATAAAACTTAATAACCTGGAACTAAACCAAAGCCACAATGGATCGTGTTAATATGGAAGATGATGATTTATTTGTATTTATTTTATTTGTGAAGTACAGTAAGGCATTTTTATCTGAATATTAGGCTTTTGTCCTTTATGCAGGAAAAAAGGTAAAATGGGAAAAAGAGTATTTTGAGAACTGAACATTTTAATATCTGTATGGCTGAATTACGCTGATATATAAAGGACATAAGCAAAAAAAAAAAGACCTATAATATTTAGGGTGTGTGTGGGGCAGCTCTTCACTGAAGCTTGGAGCAGCAACAGCGACGCCCCGCTTCCCTCTCAGCGCCTCAGGCACAAAGGTGACCAAACTGGATTCAAGAGTTGACCGTTCTGGATGAAAGCAATCCACCTGTCTTCTTTACGTCTCCCTTTAGCTTCTCTGCAGACAACTATGCTTCGATAGAATCGGTATGCAAAGTGCCGACAGCAAAGCCTCTTTCTCTGTGCGTTATCAGCACAAAGAGGGCCCGCCCCGTTATAAAGCAACTCCCTGGATCTCGGCTGGGTCGAAGTCTGTCCTCAACTAACAATAGACAACAGAGGAAGTCGGTCTGACTTTCTATTATTTATTTGTTTTACACTTTTACGCGAGGAAAAATACTACTTTTTATAAAGATTCTTTTTTAAATCACTGCTGCCAATGTCTCTCCTGCTGAAATCCAGCCTTTTGGCGCTGCTGGCTCTCCTCCTCACTGTAAGTACGCAAAAAACGGCACCGATTCTTCTCCTTCGATATGATCGAGGTTAGAGGCAGATTTGAAGCAGGTGTGGTTGGCGAAACCTGCGTTGAAACAGCAGAATCTGTAAAATGACAAACAGTTCTGATAAATGCGCAGCGTCTGTCTTTACGAACTCTTAGGAAAAGTTGCAAAACGGCGACTTTTGGAATGATTTTACGCAAAGCCATCAGCGGTATCATTTGAGAAGAATTGTTTTTCAAACATCCTTACAAAAGAAATAAATTAAAGAAATAAATGTTTCGGACTAATTCTGAATAAAAAGTACAACTAGTATATTATTAGGGGAAAAAACGATCATTATTTATTTAATCATATTAAATGTGACTTTTTTTTCTGTGCCTTTTTTTTGTTTACCTGCAGCTTGTTCCCGTGGGGGCTCACTGGATTGTAGCCCCCAGACGACTTGTTGAAAATCAGGACTACACAACATATGACTACATTGCAATAGTAAGTTTCTGTCAGAAATGTAGTTGATTTCCTGAACTCTCTCTCACCACTTATTTGCTCTTTTTTTTCTGCATTTGTTCCTCTAAAAGTCAAAGTGGGTGTGTAACCTGATGTAGACACTAATAGACTCTTAGTCACGTCACATTAATATTTCTGACACATTAAAGTACAGAGCAACGTTAAAAAAAAAGGATATATTCTCACGCTTTCAGTACCTGAACACAGCCAGGATATTTTTAAAATGTTTTTTTTTTTTTCTGAAGAAGTTTGATACCTGAATTCCTTCATTATAGCTTGTTTCTATTTTCAGATTCGTTCCGATAAGGAAAACTATACAACAATTAGATATTCTTTACATGGGCAAGGTTATGATGAACCCCCGTATGGTGTGTTCAGCGTGGTAGAGAAGACTGGCCATATTAAAATCCATCAGATCTTGGACAGAGAGAAGTTCAGCAACTATACGGTAAGACGTCTCTACAGTGGATTAATGGAGAGCCATAAAGTCTGTGTTGGCAAAACTAGATCACTGCCATTTTTTGTGTGTGTGTGTTTGTAGTTGAAAGGTGTGGCAAAATACCTTGATGGGAGCCGGGCTGAAGAAGATCTCGACCTTTTGATTAAAGTTGAGGATGAGAATGATTGTACACCGGTCATTGCAATGCAGCAAGTCGGTTATGTCTATGAATCTAGTGCAGCAGGTACCAGAGGATCTAAGACCATCACGGTTTCTTAGTTATGGTTTACTGCATTCAGAAAGTTGTCTTACCTTTTTGGTATTTTTTTAGGCACTGTTGTCATGAAGGTGAAGGCTACTGATGATGATGAACCGAAAAAACCCGCCTCAGCAATTTATTACAGAATAGATCAATCGAGCAATGCAGCCGGGATGTTTTACATTGACTCCATGTCAGGGGAGATCATTGTTCAACAGAACAAACTTGACAGAGAGGTAAGCATTTGGACTAATGGCAGTCTAGAACAGGCACAATGTTAAAACATTGCATTATCTATTGTATTACATCTGCTTTTCTTGGTTTTTAAGAAACAAGACACATATAAATTGACTATAATTGCCTCTGACCTAAGCGGCTCACCAAGTGGCAACTCAGGAACCGGAGAAATTGTAATTAAACTTTTGGACATTAACGACAATATTCCGACACTGGAGAAAGAATCGGTAGGAATATCACAACAATAGCGTTCTTTCTCTCCTCTTTAAGTGAATTAATATAGTCATCTCATGATAACTGCTGGTTTCATTGCAGTATGTGGGAAGTATCAAAGAGAATACAGTAGGTATGGAGATCATGAGGATCAAAGCTGTTGACATGGATCTGGTTAACACGGACAGCTGGCTGGCAGCCTTTGAAATTGTTTCCGGGAATGAAGGTGGATATGTCAGCATCACAACTGATGCTGCGACCAATGAGGGGGTCATCACTGTTGTTAAGGTGATGAATCTTACTTTACTTTTAAAGTTGAAAGCAGCCAGTGAGACAAAACTCCAATGAAAACCATAAGATGTTTTTTCCTGTAATCTGCAGGCCATGGACTATGAGGAATTGAAAGCATTAAATCTGGCTGTGAGGGTTTCCAACAAAGCGGAGTACAACTTTGGTGCCAGCTCATCATCGTCATCATCATCATCATCATCATCATCATCTAAAACCTACCCCGTCACGATAAATGTGGAAAATGTAAAAGAGGGCCCCCGTTTTCAGCCTACTGTCAAAGTGGTGACGGTGTCCGAGGAGGCCGGATCCAGCATGAACAAAGTCATCGCCACGTACACCGCTATTGACAGTGACACGCTGCAGACTGCCACCAATGTCAGGTACGACACATTTCATTGGATCATGGCGAACAATGACAAACCATCTTGAACACAGATGCAGTAAAGACGCTTATGAGGGGGCCATCACTGTTGTTAAGGTTAAGCTTATGTCTTCTTTAGCGTAACTCGGTTTAGAGTTACAGTGCCAAAAAGGATAATAAAGTTAACTAATTTTAGGGATTGAGTATTTAAAAAAAGTGTCAAAGCATTTTTTTATGATTACGTTTTTTTTATTTAATACCAGCAGATGTAAAAATGTAGTTTAATGTAGCATCTTTTTTAATAATAATAATAATGATTATTATTTTACCTCATATTACAAACTTCTTCAAAATCCATTCCAATGAAAGCTATTTTTGGTGTTTTTAATGTGTTCTTGCGGCATTTTTCTCATGATGGACGACATATATTAAGAAAGTGAAGCTAATACATGCATTTCTGAGTATTTCTTTATTCAAATCACTGTGAATCAAGAGCAGACACAAAAATGCCATCTGAAAAAGCTTGCAGGTTGAACCTGGAACAGCTAATCGCAAGCTTCCTGCTCCGTTCTTTACCGATGCATCCATTTGTAGACGACTTGACCCATGTGCGTCTTTGTTTTCCTGGCTCAAAACTTCATGTCTGAGTGGCTCCAATATTGCTTGCCATTTTTATTGCACCAGTAAAGTTAGGTTGGGGTTGTAAGGGGCTGTAAGCTAGCAGGAGAGACACTGTAAACAAAGGGATGATGGGTAATGGAGGCAGGTTTACTCCGTGCTAACTGTCCACAGCTTGGAGGCAAATTTCTAATGAATTACTGTCGCTCTAAAAATGGCAAAATCACAATGAAAAAGATCATCAGAGTTGGATTAGAAAAAAAAAAAAAAAAACGGAAAAATGAGTCTGGTTCTCCATAGATTGCTTAGCTATAAATAGGTTTTTATGTTGGTTAACAATTAATTCATCCTTTAATGTGTTCATTTAATTTTTTCCTCTCATTAGCAAGGATTAGTTGACCTTTTATTTATTATATCACTTATTTGGGTAAATTACTTGTTGAATTAAGAAAAGAGCTAATAATATACTAAATGGTCATAAACTGACAGAAGCATATCCTTTTTATAAATGTGAAAATGTGTGTTATAAATGTTTATCACCTTGTCTTTATTTATGTCTCTCAACTTTCCTGTAGGTATGCAAAATTCTCTGATAAAGACAACTGGATCTCTATTGATGAAAAAACGGCTGAAATCCGTCTAAATAAAGCGCCGGATCGAGAGTCCCTGTTTCTGATCAATGGAACGTATTATGCCAAAATAATATGCATCACCAATGGTGAGTCCAGTTGAAGATGAAGAGATTTTACTATCAATTTGTTCCAGAAAATAATAATTGTTAACAGCGGACTAAAAACGTATTTGGCTTTTAGACGCTCCATCCCAAACAGCGACGGGAACCATTGCCATCCAAGTGGAGGACTTCAACGATCACTGTCCCCAACTCACCTCGACCAGTCAGACTTTGTGCTATAACGACAATGCCATCTTTGTCACTGCTGAAGACAAAGACGAGTTCCCAAATTCTGCACCATTTGAGTTCACTGTGATTTCTGAGAGCAAAGATCAGAAGTGGATAATAGAACCTCTTAATGGTTAGAGCACCTGAACACAACACTATGGAAACACAAACATAGAATTACTAGCAGTGAAAACTTCTTTAAAATTTACATTTCAGGTCATTTTTAGCTCCAACTTTTAACTTCAGTATTTTTAGCATTTTGTCAAAAATGATTTAAACTTTGACCTACTTGTATTTGCTGTTTCTATAACAAGTGAAGGCTACATTTAAAATAAAAACCTTTTAAAAAGCCACACAAGTATTTTTATAAGCAGAATTACAAATATATATACATCAGGAGAAAAAAATGTTTTTTTTCTTCAGGAACCTCGGTCATTCTGCGAGATCAGGCTCACCTGTGGCCAGGCATCTACAAAGTAGCAGTGCAAGTCAAGGACCAGCAGGGAAAGTCTTGTGATGATGTGCAGACAATAGATCTGACAGTGTGCACGTGCCTGCAGGGCTCCAGAACCTGCGAGGCCCGCAACTCCAAATCTGTTGTTTTTGGAGCTGCTGGTGTCCTACTCATGCTGCTGGGACTGCTGCTGCTGCTGTGTGAGTACATATTTTTGCTCTCAGGGTGGAACTAAGAATCATTAACTTTCTCTTGCCAAACACAGCAGGCTGATGCATGTGTAGACAGATTGAAAAAGAGGCGCTTTGTCACAGATGGTTGCAAAGAAAGGGATTATCATGCCTTCTGTGTGCATTTCATCCACATTCTAATGTCACCAGCAGTTTTCCCACTCATAATTTTACAGAAACGTTTCAGATAAAGTTGTAATTGTGTATTTTTTTTCTGTAGTGTTGCCTCTTCTGATGCTGTTCTGCCTGTGTGGAAACGCAGCGAGGGATTTCAAGGCAATTCCTTTTGAAACAAAAGAACACTTGATGCAGTATTCCACTGAAGGACAGGGTGAAGACAAGGTACTTTCTTACTAATGGATTTGATCATTATTGAAAAAATTGGGCCTTCATGTATTTGTATACCTTTTTTTATAGGGTATTCCCTATGTGCAAGTCCCAGTGGAAACTGGTGACATCCAACTGAATACAAAGGACATAAACACTTTTGGAGGACATGGATATCTGCAAGGTGGAGGATCAGCTTTTGGCGGTGCTGTAAATATGTCCACCTTAAGTGCAGAAAACAGGCATCTTTACAGCCAGCATGGACGGTCTTTTATGCATGATCAGACAGACTTCATGAGCTCTGGAATGACAGGACAAGAGATGGGCTTCTCCAGTTACAGAGGAGGGGCCTTCGACGGGATCGCTCTGTCTGATCACTTCTTGGAGGATTACTACGTCACGGTGAGTTTTCTTGAAGTTAATTCTTTTTTTCTTTGTTTCAGGGAGACAATTTAGATAATGATCTATAGTTTTGTGCTGCTCTACTCACTCGTTTGTTTCCTTGCAGAAATCTAACGACGCCTCAGAGCAGTGTCAGGTGAAGGACCAGTCTCTGATCTATGACTATGAAGGTCGAGGCTCGCTGGCAGGTTCTGTAGGCTGCTGCAGCCTTCTTGAAAAGGAAAACGATCTTTCATTTCTCGATGACTTGGGGCCTAAGTTTAAAACCCTAGCCGAAATTTGCCAAGGATCGACCCTGGTGACCAAGTCTGTGGATGCAGGAGTTTCCATCCCACCCGTCAGATCTGCGTCTCCTGTCAGGCCTCCTGCCTCCTCCCATGAGCACATCCACACACACACGGAGGTGGTTAGAGATCACGTTGACTCCTTCAGGACCTCCAATGTGATCTCTGGCTCCTCCACTATGGCCCAGGAGGAACGTTTCACTGAGAGAGTACAGAGTTCAGCCCCAAAAGTCCAGGTCCAAGAGAACATAGTCATTCCCAACCAGACGCTGTACATTCAGCAACCTGCCATTTACTATACCGCCACACCAATGTATGTAGTTGAGCCCAATCCCCAAATGGTGCTCGTGTCTGGGGGAACCCAGCAGGCAATGGGTCAGGTGAGTCAGGTTGGGTTGAGTCAGGGCATGATGCAGGTTGGAAGCATCCAGGGATCTCAGGGCGTGGTTCTTGTTGACGGGCAGTTAGGAGCGGGTGGGGCTACAGGTCAGGTGGCACAGGGCGGTTCACAAGAAACCTTGTCAAGATCCCAAACCACCTCCATGTCCCAACAAGTGTTGATGGTTGAGAACGGTTCCTCCAGGGGAGGGTTAGGTACACAGGCGGTGCAGGGCTTAGTCCAAACAGGACGGGGATCTGCTGAGGCTGGCTTCCAGTTTAGGAGTGCAGGTGTGCAGGAGAAGACTTTTTCAATGGGATCACGTGGTTCAGCAGGGTCAAATGAGGATTTTGCCCTGACAGCCATGCCAAAGGTGCAAGGCAGGCAGAGGGTTGTTACTCAGCACAAAAAAATCTCAGTAACTGAGAGAAACATCGATTAGAGCGTGAACAATTTAGCCTGGATGGAAAGAAATGTTTTTGTACAGTAACATTTTTTACAGCACACTTGTTTTTGGTTATTTACCTTTATTTTGGGAGAGGACTTCTGGATTAAGTTTTTTTTTTAATCTTTTCCTGGTCATGGGCACAGTACAGTATTAGCGTTCCAAAAAAACAGAGACAGAACCAAATTTGAAGGAGCATTACATTGTTTCTGTCTTTACACCTTTGCAGAAAGAAATTCTGGTTAACAAGAAACGTTTTCTCCTTCTCTGGTCCCAAGTATTTCCACTTAAGACGTCCTGTCTTAAAAAAAAAAACTGTTCTCATTTAAGATGTGGCACTAACAAAATGCTAAATGGACAAACAGATTGGGAAGGATAAAGTCGATTTTCATGTTCAGATAGCAAATGTTTCTTGACCAAAGTGAAGAAAACAAGTTTTTCTTCTATTTCCTTTAAATAATAAATCTGCCAAAAGTCATTTTTAACAGTGTTTTTATTGTTTCTATCGCTGAGTTTTTAATATATCAGTCAAAGCATAAACATAGAAACTGCAGCAACATGGACGTTTTTTTTATTGCATCATGATTTTATTTAGACTTTCATTAAGTTAAACTTGTGTTGTTTGAATGTAAAAAGTTTAATGTACTGTGCAGTATGTCAGATTTATTTGAATTGAGATGAAATGCACTGAAAACCTTTTTTTCTGAAATGACACTGTATGGGAAATATGAATTATATTTGTCATTTGCAGTGAGAAAATATGGTAGTGTTGTTATAAACGGCTTAAAAATGAAGATGTTGGGTCTGGGTTAATTAAATTTTGCTCTTGTAATTATTTTGCTATTGTAATCAAATTAAGTAGAAAGAATGTTTTTGTACATTAAATGCAGCTTCTGATACTTTTACAGCACTGTGTTAACACTTTTAAAAAAATGTTTGTTTGGGCTTTTTGCCGCCAAAGGCACTTATTCCTAAAAAGTGTTGGATATTTTTTTTTTTAATTAAAATGTTTCATTCAGCCATACTTTGTCCACTTGTTTTTCTATTTTATAAACCAGTAAAATGTCTTTTAAAACACAGGTGTTTTTAGAAAAACACACAGACTTTATAAAGGGTAAAATATTTATAATTGCCTCACAAGGGAAAGGCCATATTTAAAAAATTACCCCTCTTTTAAACACATAAAAAGAAAAATTATAATAAAAATCTTTTTGTACTTAGATTAAAAAAAAATATGTATGATGTAAAGTTGTTTAAAAAAAATGAACGAGTCAAACATTTTTGAAGCACAGGAGTTTTTGACTATCAAATATTATAACATCTTAACATCTCCCTAAGACAAAAAAGGAAACAAAAAGTAAATATAAATGTTTTCCTGCTTACTTAAATAAAAAAATGATTAGTGTATAAAATCGTTTAGTAAAATCGTTATAAAATAGGGTAAATAATCTGAAAATGTACACTGAATAAAAAATTGTATGCATACACTGCATAAAAAGCTCAAAAATTAGAAAACATCTTTTAGAAAAAGCAACAAAAAAATCTGTCATTGGGATTGGGTTAGAAAAATGTTTTTTTTACTAAGATATCTTTAAGAAAAAATATTTGGTCACTAAGACAGGCTTTTTTAAACTAAGATTACTTTTGTATTAAAAAAAAATGATTATTTATTGTGCTAAACTGAAATTAAGACATTTTTTCTTGAATGAAATGTATTTTTACTTTCTTGGGATTAAGCTTTTGCATTGTAAGGAATAGATTGATGTTAAAGTATCCTCTGGTAATGAATGATCCCATTTAGCCAAGAGTTCTTTCATGCTGCTCCTGGTATTTGCAGAACAACAGGCTGCTTTGTACGGCACATTAGCCAAAATGGGTTCAGTTGATAGCGCTCAAAACAAAAGGGAAAAAGAATAAAGACAGGTTTCAGCCTGTACATGGAGGCAAAAGTCAAAATATGATACTTAGTTTGAACGTGCATTTAACGGCAGGTTAAAACCCTGTAATCTTCATTGCTTGTTGACAGACGCTTTTTCTCATTCAGCTGTGGAAGACTAGTGTTTATAAATCATCTTTTGATGAGTTTAACTCAATAAGGGTGTTTTTTTTTCTTTTTTTGCACAGTGTAAACATGTAATTTTTCATCTTTCTGTCTCTAAAATGCAATAAGTCCACACAGAAGCAGTTTTTTTTAGTGCGCTCTTCTTTGTTTAAAGTTGTTACTTTCATATTGGTTACAGAGCTACCTGGAGCAGCAAGCACAATTTGATTATATTGCATTCTGCAGTCGATAACGCAGATCAAAGCAGATGTTTTCTGTACAGACGCAAACAGGGTGGGGCCCGGCTTGTGAAATGTTTATGACTAAAAACCCTGAGAAAGTTGCTCGGTGACAAACTTCCACCTCATCAGTCTAACTGACATGTTTCTCTCAAGGCTGATAGTATCACCAGGTTCTCTCACATTCTGTGCATGGAGTAATCGGCTTGAGTTTGACAGCCTCACAATTCTTTTGCAGCATTCTTTCTGTTGAGATGCTGGAACACTAATTACTGTTCCCCAAATGTGGAATGTGCACCAAGATAGCTGCCAAAAACCTCAAGGCTTCATTTTAGCTGACTTTTATTTTGTTTCTGTTCCTTATTTCTGTTCCTTATTAAATTTACTAAAGACTTTTCTAAAAAATAATTTAACCGGCTCAAAAGGGACAGTAGACAGATCTTGGAATAGGCCTAGCACTGTGGTTTTCCCTGGAGAATCAGCTGAAAAAAGATTTGCAAACAAGACAAGGAACAATACCCACCTGTGAATATGGTTTTAACCTAAGCTGCACAAACAAAAAGTGACTCTGGTAAAGTTTCACTTGCTTGTTCAAATTAACCACAGAAATATGGAAGACTGTAATTTGGTCTGTCTCATTTTACAGGGCCTTTTGTTAATAATTGTTCTATTAAAAAAATTAAAAACAAGATTAAGGAAAAAGGCAAATCCCAGTCAAAAAATAATTTAAAACAAACGATTGTCTTAACCAAAGTTTAGACTAATGTGCGGTTAGGTTTCCACAGGAATGAAGAACTTCCTGCTCAGGGTTTAAAATGAGGCTTTACAGAATATGAAGTAAACAAGTTTACACTCAATCTGCAACAGTTTTGTGATGCATTTTGTTGAATTTTTTCTAAGACATGTAGAAATTTAACCTCTGCTAAAAGATGCATCCCTTACAAAAAGAGGCAGCCAACCATAAAGGCAGGATAATAGCAAAAGAAAAATAAACGAAGTCAGGCGGATGAACAGATCACCCTGATGTGTTTATGTAAGGAAAACTGTGGAACCACAAGTTTAGATTGACACAAATAAAGAATGACAAGAAGCAAACATGACTTTACGCTGTTCGGATTATTTATTTTGGACTACAGACCATCAGTGTACGGTGTTACAAAACTGTGTCATGGACAAGATTGTACTTTTTTCTGAAGCTGGCAAATCATGACTGAGAAAAAAAAAATCTAATATTTTTCAGCTGTAATTGCGGTTGCAAGATTTGTCAGTTGAAGCAATTTCTACATGAAGCACTGTTTCTGCTAAAGAATATCTCAGAACTATCTTCACAATGCAATGTTTGGCTAACATCTGGACCTCTGGCATTCCTCACATGTAATCTAGAACTATTTCAAAGTCATGAAAGCAGTTTTAGATCAGTGGCGAGGATCGTGGTGGACTTCGTCTTCATCTTCTATTTCGTCTTCTTCGTATTCGCCAATTTCGTCTGCAGTGGCATCCTGGTACTGCTGGTACTCGGACACCAGGTCATTCATGTTGCTTTCTGCCTCGGTGAACTCCATCTCATCCATTCCTTCTCCGGTGTACCAGTGCAGGAAGGCCTTGCGACGAAACATGGCGGTGAACTGCTCAGAGATCCTCCTGAACAGCTCCTGGATGGCGGTGCTGTTGCCAATGAAGGTGGCAGACATCTTGAGGCCTCGAGGAGGGATGTCGCAAACGGCGGTCTTGACGTTGTTGGGGATCCACTCCACAAAATAGCTGCTGTTCTTGTTCTGCACGTTCAGCATCTGCTCATCCACCTCCTTCATGGACATGCGGCCAGCGGAAGATAGCTGCCACTGTGAGGTAGCGGCCATGACGGGGGTCGCATGCTGCCATCATGTTTTTGGCGTCAAACATCTGCTGTGTGAGCTCGGGAACAGAGAGGGCTCGGTACTGCTGGCTGCCCCTGCTTGTGAGGGGAGCAAAGCCCGGCATGAAGAAATGCAAACGGGGGAAGGGCACCATGTTGACAGCCAGCTTCCGGAGGTCGGCGTTGAGTTGGCCAGGGAAGCGGAGACATGTGGTGACCCCGCTCATGGTGGCTGACACCAGGTGGTTGAGGTCTCCATAGGTTGGTGTGGTCAGCTTCAACGTGCGGAAGCAGATATCGTACAGAGCCTCATTGTCAATGCTGAAGGTCTCATCAGTGTTTTCCACCAGCTGGTGCACAGACAGTGTGGCGTTGTAAGGTTCCACCACAGTGTCAGAGACTTTCGGGGAAGGCATGACGCTGAAGGTGTTCATGATGCGATCAGGGTACTCCTCTCGGATCTTGCTGATGAGCAACGTGCCCATCCCTGAACCTGTGCCTCCACCCAGGGAGTGAGTGAGCTGAAACCCTTGGAGACAGTCACAGTTCTCCGACTCCTTCCTCACCACATCCAAGACAGCATCCACCAGCTCAGCTCCTTCCGTGTAGTGCCCCTTGGCCCAGTTGTTTCCTGCTCCACTTTGACCTGCAGGACGTAAGATTGACAAAACAATACATCTGTAGGGTTTGGTATCTATTTGATTTCGACTTCAGAATTCCATCAATTTTCATGGTTGCTGGAGCCTATCCCAGCTACTGTTTGGCGAAGGCAGAATACGCCCTGGATGGGTCATCAGACGCACAACTACACACAGTCGCATCCACACCTAAAGAAAATATACTAATTGGTCTAAATTGTATTTTCTTTTTTTTCTTTTTAAATGTTGGAGGAAGCTGGAGTGCTTGTAGAAAACTGACACATGTACATGAACAATATGCAAACTCCACACAGAAAAGTCCCAGCCGCGAATTCCAGCCAGGGCTGTGAGACAAAAGCGCTAAATCCACCATGCAGCTTTGGCTTTGGTTTGTTTGCAGTCAAGATCAGGTGATGCTAATCTCATCGCTTAAGAAGTCTTCCAACTCTAAAATCGTTATCTCAATAGTTGCTTGGTCTGGGATCCACTTCACATTTGAAACTGCTGGTGTGTACAAATAATGGGTTGGCCTGCTACCCCTTACTGGTAAAACAAGTATATATGAAAATATGCTTCTTCATTTGGATGATTTGTTGTTAAAATAAATTAGAGCAGCTCCTTCCTGAAGGCCTCATGGTCTACCTGTAAAAGAATCACTAGGCCACTTGCATGCTACAATACTCTGAGATGCCTGTACCTCAGGGAATGAATACAAATTTCCACTAAAAGGTCTGCAGTGATACTTGACAAAGGGAGTGCTGCTAAACGGTAACCACACAGGATTAGCAAAGGCTAAAGGACACTCCCTTGAGAAAGACAAAAAGAAAATCCTGCACAAAAATCCACGCTACTTAAATCATCAAGGAATTTCCTGTTTCTGGAGATGATCTCATTTTGTTTTAATTATCTACAGGTTGATAGAAATGGCAGGCAAAGCTTATGCGTGTCACTTTACAGCAATATATATTTGCAAACATCTGGTAACAGTACAACCAAACCAGCTGAGCTTGAGTTTGAGAACTAGTGTTTAATGACTTAGTGGAGAAGCGACTGTCATGAATGATAGCAGTCCACACCCTCCTGGAGAATGAATCATCTGACGGTTACCGCGCAGCCCTGAAACGCAGCACAGACAAGTCTCTGCTGTTAAACATTAACATGCTGACCTTAGCATGATAAGCATGTTACCATGCCAACACTGGCACTCAGCCTAAAGCACCCGTATGCATTAGACTGACTTCCCAGATGTATGCAGAGATTTAAAGAAAAACATCTAAAGTGATCTAAAAGATTTTCAATATTTCCCTGCAAGTAAAAAAATGCATTCTGGCTTCTGAATATTCACTTGTAATCAGCACAGCTTTAGTTTATCTCTTTCTTGATTTTTTTTTATTTTATTTTTTTATTTTTTTAGCGAAGTCATTAGTGGAGCTTGGCTCCCCCTGACACATCTGCTTGTGGTCTATCCATCACTGTGTGTTGGCACATCACTGAGATGCTGCAGATGCTTAGTGCCAGTAGCACACAGATCTGCGCAGTGCTGTCAGGTGAAACTGAACACAGATTTTCAGGAAATGACATCACAGCCCTTTTGTGGTTCTGGGGTGTACACTGGAAAAACAGGCCCCTTAGAAATAAGCAACAAATTATTGCCCCATTGGCAGATTTCCTGCTAAATAAATAAATAAATAATAAATTAATAAATAAATAAATAAATAAAGGTCTTACCAAGAATTCCAAATGTAACCCTTGTTCTATATTAGATGACCCCACCCTTACTTTGACGTGTTCTCCCTACCATGACAAAGGTGGAAACATGTCATGTAATCCATTGAACCAGTGAAGATTACAAATCATTGAAAAAAAAAGGTTCAGCACACTGTCTAGTGGGTCTAGATGACCTAACTCCCAAGTGCCTAGGATAGCACAAGGGTTACGAAAAGAAAATCCAGTTACTAAGACATGCTCTCTCAAACTAGGATTATTTTCCTTTTTGTCTTGAAACGAGGGTCTTTTCACTTTCTTAGAAATCAGGTTTTGCAGTGAGGTGATGTCTGGACTCACTGGGAACTTACCAAAGACAAAGTTGTCAGGCCTGAATAGCTGTCCAAACGGGCCAGAGCGAACTGAATCCATGGTTCCTGGCTCCAGGTCGACCAGGATGGCACGGGGCACAAATTTGCTCCCTTTGAACAAGAACATTTTAAAGAGTGATCAATAACGAACTGGAGGTGTATCTTTTTTAGTAGGGTCCATAAAAATGACTTGGAAATTAACCAGAGGACCCTTCTACAATTTCCCTTTTTTTTTAAGACAGAGCAGTTCCAATTCAAGAGTGTACATTGTCAATTGCTGTTTCCTTTGTTTCAACTTTCTGTGCCTGTGACTCTTCTGCTGAGCAAACTGCTCTGGCTGCATTGCTTACTGTAGATCAGAGGGGGCTGTCAAAGTGCTTAGCTCTGCAGAATCTTTTGAAAGGAGAATGCTCTCTGCCGCATGTTTGTCTTTCTTATAAACTTAACTTTAACTTTGAACAAAATAACTTTGTAATAATGGTGTCCAATTGTATTTATTTGTGAAGTAAATGGTTTTCTTGCTTGGTCCATATGCCACAGTGACCCATGCTGATTACAGCATGCAGCAGAGATGCAAAATACTGTTTTCTGCAGGGAACTGTGATAGGGGCAGACAATCAAGCAGACCTTCATTTATGTCAATAAAAGCACTGCTTCTATCATTTTCTGACAAGTACCGAGCTCCTAAAGCAACGCTTCATACAATATTTGCCTAAACGCTGAAACACAACAGTAAAGCTTTCATTTTCCAAAAGGTGATTCATTACAGGGCAGACGCTGCGAACTGATGACCTTAACAATCCCAAAGCATCAATATTACATTATGAGACGACAAAGAGGCTCTCTAATAGTTGTGAGACTGCGGATAACCGCACCCCCATGGGGACAGAGAAGGGATGAGGGGAGGGAGATTTTTCTGCTGGTTCACTGTCCTCATTTTTATTTTCTGCAGTCGTAGTGGGACCTACTTTCTCTCACTGAAATGAGTGATATATATGTGGGTAAAAGAATGTCAGGTGGGGATATTGACTGGGCTTCATGCATGATTTCAGTTTATTTATTTTTTTTACCTGATGCCTCATTGTAGTAGACGTTTATCCTCTCCAGCTGCAGGTCGCTGTCGCCCTGGTAACTGCCGGTAGGATCAATGCCGTGCTCATCACTTATCACCTCCCAGAACTGATTTCAAGCAAGAAAATTCAGAATCAAGCCTTGATTTAGAAGTTTTTAAAAGTTAAAAGATATGTTTAATGTATTTAATCTGCCTATTTTGCTTGGTGGCAAAGTGACATGTTGCAGTGTGAGCATCATGTCACTGCTGCTTCCAGGGCCGTGACTATGAACCCCACCTTGGACTCTGACCACTGAGAAAACGGATGTGCTGCAACATGTTTTTAATAATTATTATCATTTTTACTTTTTTTTAAATGCCAAGTCATTTCCTAAAAAAAAAAAAAAAAAAAAAAGACATGGTAAAATAGGAAGGGGAAATTTCCCGTTTTATGCAAGCAGTGATGATGCAATCATGTATATCTTCCAGCTGATCTAAAGTGTGCAGAATTTAGAGAATGTGTCCGTACCTTGGCCCCGATCTGATTCCCGCATTGTCCGGCCTGAATGTGAACGATTTCCCTCATGGCGAGCTGTGGATTCGAGCGCAGAGCTTCTGTCGTCGACCTCACTGCTGTCCACTCTTTAGTCGGTGCTTTTCCCCCAAATCAGCACTAACCTCATTTCTATGGGCTGAGCGTTCAGCCGGTGTGATGCGTAAAAGTGCAGCCAGTCGGATGACGTTCGTCGCAGCGCAACATCTCTGTCAGCCAATCGGGGCGCCGCGCTTTGATGCAGTGGAGCGGAGGATGGTGCCGCATCACCCCCTGACATCAGCCTGTCCTGAGCACGCAGAGACAATTTCTGCACTTTTCTGATGCTCTGCTGGTCCTGGGATGTACAGTTACAAAGCAAGATGCTTAAAACACCCTAAAAAGATAAAAATCAGTGTAAAAAAAGGTTAAATTAGCCTTCATTGTGACTGAAAAGGAAACAATCAGGGTCATCAATTTGAAAATTCTCTCAATTTTCCTGAAGCAGCTTTTCTGAGTCAGCAGTCACCGCAGCATTTCTTATTCTGAGTGCAGCCTACCATTTCTCTTTCAGACAGCTGGCAAAAATGTATCTATCTATCTATCTATCTATCTATCTATCTATCTATCTATCTATCTATCTATCTATCTATCTATCTATCTATCTATCTATCTATCTATACAGAAAAATTGTGACATTTGGTTAAAAATAGTAGAAAATGCTTTGATAGTAAAACAGAAAAGCTTTGGATAAACTTGGATTATAGTTTAACCTTTTATAATTTAACTTGAAGCTGTCTGTCATTTCTGTTGTTGGATAAGTTTTTTTTTTTTTTGTTATAATTCTTGCCTTGTTAAAAAAAAAAAAAAAAAGCTCTCAAAAAAGAACAATCCGCATTGCCTGACACATTTACCTATTGAATTCTATGACTTCATGTTCTTTATGATTTCATGTTTATTATACAATTACCGGTATGAAGCCCGTTAAGACGACTGTTGTTGCAATCTTGGGCTTTATAGATACAATTGAATTGAATTGAATTTAAAAAGAAAATCTGACCAGAAAGTAACTTGTAAACTGGTTTCATTAGAGGTTTCATCCATTTAGAAAGGGAGGCCACAAAATTTAACCTAGTGATGATACACCAATCTCTGTGTTTTGTGTTTTAGCTTTATTCCATTGTTTTTCTTTACAATAAAGGAAAATAACTGTATGCATGTCTTTTGTCCAAAATGTATTTTGTCCAGTCTGCAGGGGTTTACTAGACTTGCACTTTGTGGTATTTTATTTAAAAAAAAGTGCTATAAAAATAAAGACTGATTTTTTTTTATGTTTATTTTATTTTATTTTAATTTATTTTTTGATGAGCAGGAAATATAATTTAAATTAGGATCAGTGTGTTTTTAGAAACGCTGTTTTTTGATGCCCCATTCAACCCGTTTGTGATTGCATGAGAACAGAAGCCAATCCCAGCTGCAAATGAACAAAAGGGGGGATAATAATCAGGATAGATGTTTGCCACACCTCATTTATTATATACAAGACTTATGTAACACAAGAGCCCAGTCTTTCAATGAAGTAAAGACCTTTGCTTACTCATCAGCATCAAGATCATATTATGTTTTTTCTCTTTTATTTTACTTGTTAATTTGAATGAAGGTGCAAACATACATTTTCAGTTCTTTAAACTGGTTTAAAAAAGATTTTTTATCAAGACAAAAATAAGTTTTTGGTAGACCGACAATAACCTGATCACTGTATTTACCAATCTTAAACAGATGAAGGGTTAGCGCATTTTGTTTCTAAAATTTTTCCATTTTTTATGGTCTAAAAGATTAAAAAAAACAAAAAAAAACAGAACAAACAAAGAAGAAAAACAAATCTGTTGTAACTTCTATAAAAACTGTTTTCTACAAACTCAAAGTTCATTTGCTCACCTGGATACAGTTAGGATGACCATTAATATTTGGAATAAGGTGAAGCTCTACATTGTTAACCAACTACATTCTTGACATTTTAAACAATGAAAAGCAGAGAAATCTTTCTAGTGTTGAAGGTTTTTCCGCTCAGTTTGCAATGATCCATATTTAGTAAAACAGGAAACTACACATGAAGGGCTTGCCTGCTGGTCAGAGGGGAAGGAGACGACCTCACTACCAGGCAGCAGTTCTCATAAAAACATGATGGTTCTTTTGTTAGGGAAGCATCTCGGACAGGACGGCTGGGGGCCGTTTTCCTTTGTTGATCGTTTGAACTTGTAGCAAAAATATGTTGAATATAAATAAAATAAAATTGAATTTTTTTTTTCATACGTTTGATTCAACTAAAATGGTATAAAGCAAAAATTCAGAGGCACAATTTAATCAATAAATAGTGGTTTATTTTAACAACAGGTATGGCTTATGTACAAGTGCGTAATGTCAGTTAAAACAACAACAAACTGAAACTGAAGAAGTGAAACTTAGAATTGTACAATCCATGATTTTACATTCATTCAATTCTCCAGTTCAGGAGATGTTAAGTCAATCAGCAGGGGTAAGACTCCATCACATCTGGTCTTACCAGCCCGTGCTATTATTTCTGAGCCTTCATCTTAAGAAAAGTGGATGAACCCACGTTAACTATTTACAACAACAAAACCCATCCTTCTCCTCCTTTTTTTTTTTTTTTGCTTTACCAACTATGACAGAGTAACAATCAAGCCCATGGCTGGTGCTAACTGTGCTTTCACTGAACTCCATGCTAAGCTAAAGCGATCTTCGCTCAGTGAAAAGAGCTGCAGGTCAGAAATGGAAGTAACAGAACTCAGACGTGACACTGATTGTGTTGTGCTGTGTCACTGGATTTGCACCGGTGATTCTATAAAATGGAGCACGACATTCACAGGAGAGTTGATTTGCGGCCACTGCAGGCAACGCGCTCACATGCCTTTCACATTTGGATGGAAAAAAAAAATAAAAGATGAACTAGCAGCATCCAAAACTCCCATCCATCTTCCCTTTTTTCTTTGTTTCTACTGTAAAGGAGCAAAGTCTAAACATCGTACGTTTGCAGTTCATTGTGCTCTGAGGTGCAGCAGGATGATGTACATACTGTATTGCTTGACATGAGACGGCAACATTATTAAAAATAATGGAGATGTGTTATTCTTAATTTAAAAACAACCTGAATTCATTCATCAACAGAGCTTTTATTGCTCCATATATGCTGAGTTTGAGGAAACCACCCGCTTGATGAGTCGATCAGTGCACACAGAATTGAACCATGGTAAAGAAGGTTTTCAGAGGAGAGCCACTAAATAAACTACAAGAACTCCCTGGATTTATAATCTGAGTAATATCACATTTGAAATGAAAGGACACCATTTCATTGGCTTCATAGTTTTACAGTACTGCATTGCTATTATTATGCAATAATTTGGTCTTTTACAAGCCCCCCTTTTTCGTCTTCATAGTCATGATGGAGCCGATCCCAGCTGAGGGAAGAGTTTGCAAATTCATCAGAGAGCCAGTTATAAACATTATTATTAGTTTCAGTGTAAACTTCCTTTTAAAGACAAATATTACAACTTTAAACATAAAAAAGTAGAAGAACTGTCAAGTTTCCGACATGTTAAAGTCAAGTATGCAGCCATCCACAGGTGGATGTGGGCTTTAAAAGAAAAAAAAAGTGCTTTTTTCATTGAAATGTCTTTTTGACAACTGTATTGCAATTTTCTTTTTCAATATAATCGCAGCTGTGTGTGAATGAATCTATGAACATATCGACTAATGAAAATGATTTGGAAAACAGAAGGTTGTTGGTGCAGCAACAGTTGGCAATCACATCAAACTTATTGGAGTCTACGGGTTTTCTTTCCAAAAGTAAAAATAAGATAAAAGACTTGTCGCAATTTCATAGCTTTTTTTTTAACAACTTCACAATTAATTTCATGCTTTTTCCCCCCATAACTGCACAAAAAGTGCCAGCACATTAGAGTGCCACAAATACTGTAAGAAGGATGTATAGTTCTGTACATTAAGGAGAGATTTTTTAAAAATAATACTTTGAAACTCCAGCTCAATTATTCATTTACTTACACGTTCACATGTACAAACAAAGATGTTGCATTCCACTGATTTGGAGTACCCTAATAAACAATATTGCTCTATTTTTCCCAATATGGAAGTTCTTACAACAAACCACATGTTGAAAAAAAAGCTGATTTTTTTTTTTTTTTTTTTACTTTTAAATGGCCAAACACTCATAAAGCTTGCATTTATTTTATATGCTTCCATCTTCTGATTAGGGATTTACAGTGTACTGGTGTTTCCTCAAACAGGCAAACACAGTACAGCCATAGACTTTTTGGCACTACTTCTAAATTTTGGTTTTAGTCAAAAGAGTTTTGGTAAAACTGAGAAAAAAGGGGGATACTCCAATTTGGATGATTTGAATTAGCAGAAAAATACTTCATTCAGGTTTTCTTTCTTTATACAAATAAGGCGAGATCTTTATACAAATGTGTAAGAGAAATCCAAGCAAAAGTACCTCTTTTTTTGTTTCTAACATCTTTGCATTTCTTTACCAGAGATGATGACAGAGCTTTACCCTGTAATGGGGGGCACCATCTTCAAAATGACAAAGATTTCCCACGTTTGTTTACATCCAAGTATTTTCTGCGCTGGTGATTTCCAGTGACATTCCTGACGAGTGGAGGCTTCCGGTCACAAACCAGCGTGCGGCACAGCTTCACTCCTGCAGTCTCAGTTATTGGCTAAATGCACATAGAGGGGTCGGGGTGAGGGAGTTGCAAATCTGCGAGTCGACCCTTGTCGACTGGAGTGGTAACATTCACTGGCTTCCACCCCCCGCTGTGGTATCACTATGGGATGCTCCCCTTTGTAAAACACTTAAAGCTTAATTTCCGTGCTGCAGCACTGGCTCACAAAGATATCGTACAGTCGATGGAGTCGTTTTCTGTCGTGGCACTCTCCCCATCTCTGGCCAAGGGGACACCAAAATCTATGGGGGAGGACACTGTGCACTCTATTAGAGAGGTAGGAGCCGGTCCTGAAGAGTCTGGATCTGTGACAGAATGTGATACCGAATCAGGCTGAGAGTCTGTGACAGTCAGTGAGGTGGAATCTGGAGATGAGCTGTGAACTATGTCTGTTACAGGAAGGACAGAAGGAGATGATACGGGAGCGCTGATAGGTTGTATTTTTGAGGGAGGGACAGAGTCCACTGAGGGTTTGGGACCCAAGTCAACATGTGGAGAAGTTACAGAAACAGGGAGCAAACTTTGAGGACCTTGAGGAGATGTATCTGGAGGACAGGGAGAAGAACAATCTAACTGAGATTCATCTACTGTTTGTGACTGAAGGGGAATGTCATTGTGTGGAGCTACAGAGGGTGAGGGAGGAATATCAATGTCTGTTTCTGGAACTGGGGAGGGAGAAGGAGATGGAGGGGCTGAGGCAGGGAGAGGGGTGTCCTCTAAAGGCGCTTGAGTTTTCTCAGAAACAAGGAGGTCAGACTTGGGGATGGTTGCATCCAAGTCACTTTCCAAAGGATTCGGGGGCTCTACCGTGGAGCTCGGAGGGACATCTTGGATAGGTGTGGTGCACACCGGTGAAGAGTTGGACTCAATTTGTGGGGCGTCATGAGGGGAAGGATCTGTTGAAGCTGCAGGACCTGAGTCATCTATAGGTGTTGGGGACAGAGTGATGCTCTTCAATTTCAGAGGGATGTATTCTGCCTTTGGCTCAACAGAATTCAAAACTATTGCAAAAGGTTCTTCATCAGATAAAAGTGGGTCTGTGGCACATGGGGCTTTGTGTAAAGGACTGGAAGACAGCAGGTGCTCTTGGCTGGCACAGATGACACTATCCTTACCCAACCCCGCTGCAGAGGTTGGCGATGAAGATGATACGGAGTGACCATTGGGGTCTTTCGGCTCAGAATTGCTATGTTGCACCTCTGTGACCACTGTGGCGGTCATGTTGCCGTGCATCTGAGCAGTCAGTTCAATAGCAGACGATGCAGTGGACTCCATGGTTGACACTACAGCTGTGCCCACCTCATGGAGTGGGGTGTCACACACTCGGCTGTAGTCCTTGCCACTTTGCGACTGGGGCAGCAGATGGCTGTTTTCTCTGTGTCTCAGCGACTGGAGAAGGGGTTCCCGGGTGTAGCTCTCTCCATCTGGCAGGGTCTCGGGGAGGGGCTTGGAGCGTGGCTCAGGCAGCAGAAGAATACAGATGATGCAAATGAGAGTGCAGCAGGCAAAAATGATGTGGTGAAGAAAATAGCCCTTCTGATTGTGCAGCTCCATGATGGGTGCAGTGAGCATGCCAAAGCCAGCGCTGGCCAGGACCAGACCCACACCACCACCCCTGCAGGAAGACAGAGAAACAGCCTCATGACTATTCTAGGGCTCACAGTTTCCGTTAGCATTTTTCAAACGTGAACCTCTCTTGTGACATTTTATCAGACAGCAGCAGAGAGCGCTGTAAGGCTGCAAAAAACTTTCACTAAATGGTTGCCAATCCTTTCTTGTTTTTGCACAAATCCACCACCAGATGGCCTCCTTGCAAAAGTTTTAGCAGAATATCTTTTTTTTTTTTAAACTCTAGGCAGGGGATATCTAGAAAAGTGTCATGTAATCTTAAAGAGGTACAGCACAAGTAATTGCTTGTGGGATAACTCGGATGCTATTGATGGGGAGAGCTGCTAATCCATCTGACCACTAAACCGCCTGGCAACAAACAATAATCCAGTCTTCATAATATATCAAAATAAATGCTCCAAAA
Organism: Oryzias curvinotus; assembly: GCA_023969325.1. Classification (NCBI taxonomy): domain Eukaryota; kingdom Metazoa; phylum Chordata; class Actinopteri; order Beloniformes; family Adrianichthyidae; genus Oryzias; species Oryzias curvinotus. The sequence goes on from CM043722.1 coordinate 32,503,573, forward strand.
AAGCAGCCCATCAGACTGATTTTTATTGTAACATCTGATATATTTAAGACAATGTTATATGAAAACCCCCATACGCTGATGGTACAGTCCAAGTCTTGCTTACCTGATCACAGTGGGCGTGATCTCGGCACAGAAGAAAATGCTCAGGTTGCTGACTGCGTGGGAGGAGAACATACCGATGATGGAAAAGGCAATGGAGAAGTTTTTATTCAGGGTATCCGAGCTTTCAGCTGGAGAAGAGACAGACAGACAGAAACAGATTACACCGAAATCAATTAGTTTGTGGGAAGAAGAGATGGGGAAAAATATAGTTCTTCCATAAACATAAACTTCTACTCGTAAAATCAAATCACGGCATCACTAGTTTATCTAAAACTATTTGCTCTGAAACAGGAGATTGAATTTAAGCTATTCAATGAAAAAAATGATTACAATAAAAAATAAAAAATAAAATCTAATGTAAGTTTTCAGTTAATAACTAGATATCAAGCAAATTTATGACAGAAATAACAGACTAATAAAAATCCCACACATGGAAATATGAAATAAATTAGCTTTGGGTCAGCTTTTACTTAATGTACTTAATTTAAACCCCAAAACTTGCAAGTCTTGCATTAGTCTCTTTTGTTTTAACAAAGCAACTCTTTTGAAACTTGGCCTGATCCTTCCAGAACTCAAACTTTATGCACTTACAATGTCAATCAGCCTCTTTGTTGCATGTTTTAGTCAGGACCCGCGTGACGATAGCTGATCCCAATTTCACTTTGCTGCTATGGTTTATACAGTTTTGATTGATTAACCCAAAACATTGAATTCTTTTAAATTGCACTGAACCACACAGCTTTCACAATCGTTTTTATTTTTTTATGGGTTGGTCAGAACAAAACTTGTCAGGTTTTGAGAAGCTTTGACCCAGTGTTGAGTATTTTCCCTGTGATCACCAGCAGATGTACTAAACATCGACCAACATCTGGGCACTTCTCAAGCAGAGCAACATCTCCCCTCAGAAAAGTCTGAGTCTTTCACTTCACTGCTTACTGCTGCATAACTTTTTGAAACTAATTTCATAAAGCACCTTGTGTGGTGACAATAAAGTATTCTTTTATATTTAAGCCTTTGTGGCCTTTCTTTTGTTAAACCTGCAAGGTTTCTGGAGAACATAATGCTTTCTGCTCTTTATCGCCTTTCATGTTTAATTAAAAACATATATTTAGATAAAAGCAGTCAACATTAAATAAAACAAATATTTTGTGTTGCATCAGGTGATTGTAGGTCCATTGCTGCGGAACTTTTTTTAGTGAAAGGCTCTCACCTATTTGCATAGTCAAATTCATCTAGTTCCTATTTTTTTCTTCTCTCTTCATCCTGCCTTACATGAGTAACAAATCCTCATAATCACATCTAGACGCACTTCTATTTAAGTTGCAAAACCAAAAATAAGACCCGCACTTCCCAGCAATGTTTAAAGCCCTACCCAGAAATAAACGTGCAAATAAAAGTCAATAAAAAGCTATTATGTTTTGAATATTGGGCCTTATAAATAAAAAATGTGGACAGAGGCACCGATATCAGAGGAGCTGAGTCTGAACAAGGACTCGGTGTGAGAAAAAAACAAAAAAATAAACGGATAGAACGCAGCACTGAGCAGCAATGAGGCTCACCCTGTTAACATTAGAGAGGTAAATAAATGAACACGACCATAATCAGATCTAAAGACTTCATTATGGCCATCTGCAAGGCTTGAAATGGCCAAATAAAATATAGACGGTTCATTTCCTAAAACCTCAGAAAGAAAATGCAGCCACTGTAACCCAAAGACAACACTCTTTACATGAATAACTACAATAACACAAATGATGACAAACATTTTGCTATTAAAATACAAAATAAAATAGCTGCAAAACAAAATAAGAGGAAGCAATAAATGTGATTTCCTAAAAAATCCAGCTCCCCTTACCAATATTCAGGTGTGCGCTGTACTTCCCCAACACTGCAGAGAGATAAAGACAAATATGCATCAGTGAGAAACACACTCGAAAAAAATCAATTCAGGCACTCAAGCAGCAGGAAACATTAAACACAAAAGTATTTACTTCTGTGGGTCAAACAGCTTCAGAGAAAGGGAAAAAAACAGATTTATGAGTTATTGAGTCCAACTTGCTTGTAACTGAATAAACAGGGATGTACAGTTTTGATCATTCAGTGGACTTTTTGGTAAACATTGACTAAACTTGTGTAATGGAAAGAGGTTAGTCAACTCCACACAATTAAAAGCCTCAAACAAGTATGTTTTACAAGGGAAAGATGGAAGCAAAAACAGCCAAAGTCTTTTTAGTTTCACATTTGAAAGCAGTAAATGCATCTCTGCACTTCTCGTTTGGACACATATCTAAAATAGACAACTTTTTTTTTTGTAAAGAAAGGGATTTCATTGAATATTGAACAAGTTTCCGTCAGGGAAAAAACTATGTTCTAAGAAAATCTGCAACTTGACATGATTGCAACTAAAAAATAAAAACCCTAAAGCTGAAGCTTGATCATATGTTTCCAGATTGATCCCGGGGATGAATGTAAAGAAAACAAAAAAGCATCTGTTGTCTAAATAGGAAATCTGCTCCTGACTGAACGGAGTCTTGCTTAGGTTTTTATGGATTTGGTTCAGATGAAAGAATGTCAGCGTAACAGTAAAGTCCAGCTGGCCCTTAGATTGCTTTTCACAATAAAAGTTTGAAGGTTTTGACTCAAATGTTTCCATATGTTTTTGCTCTTTTGGAGTTTTTTTTTTTGTTTGTTTTTATAATAAAAACATTTAGATAATATCTTACAAAGAGTCATGCATTTTGTGTTGTAATGCTAACAATTCAAAAGAAAACATTGTAGATCAAACTTTACTGGTTTGTTTTTACATTTTGTGTGGGATTTCTTTTTTTCAAATTTTTTTTTTTTAAAGAAAGAGTTAAGAGCTGAAACATCTCCATAACTTCATCCGGGTCAGGGCAGTGCCAGATCAGCAAGTTCTCTTTCTTTATAACTCTTATGCAGATCTAGCGACCTGATAGCCCTCGTTTTATACTTGATTAATTGACTCATTTTAGGCTAATAGTTTTCCAATAAATAAATGTAGCCAAATGCATTAAGAATCCACCAATGTACTTCCTGTCATTGCTCCCTCATAATTTTTCATGGTTAAGGGGAAATCTGGAGATGTTTCAAGTCTTGAATATGTTTCTATCTTAACTTAATTCACTTTTAAGAGCTTATGTAACATTAAGGACTTCCAGCCACAGTAAAACCGCATAGTCTACACCAGAGGGTGTTTCATTGACCAGGAGAAGGAGATGCCTTTGACGTGACACTCACAGTTAAGCAGCCCCAGCTGCAGCAGCGACGCCAGGGCGGTGATTATCATGAACATAAGAAGGCCTCCACGTCGGCCCATCAAGCCGACAGCCGGGCACAGAGCAATGCACGACGCCACTGCGATGCCCGCCATAGTGTAATAATCTGCATAGAAGTTTAGGAGCATGGGTTCTTGGACTTCCTGATCCATCAAGCTGCGAGCGAAGCAGTGGTGGATCCCATAACCTGTTAGCCTGGACGAGGAGTAAACAAAAGGAATGATTAGCAAAGAAAACGATGCGCGGTTAGACAGACAAAGAGGCAAATGTTGGATTTTAGAAACCACAAGAAAAAAAAAAAGAGAAGAAAGAGAAATAACAGCAAAATATATATAACGACGGAGTACAGGCAGGGAGGAAAAGACAATATAATTTCCTGCAGCTTGTCATCACCACGTATGCCTGGAAGGGCTCATAGGTAAACAGACAGAGAAACCGAAAGAGAAAAAAATACAAGCAAACATTCACATCCTGCTGTGGGACAGTCTAATGTTTCCCAAAGACAAAACTCATGAAATATGTATGTTGACTGAGGGAGGAAGGGACACAGGGGTAAAGCTAAACTGCATCTGCCGAGCCGATCTGAGATAGAGGGATGACAAGAGAGGAGATCCCATCTGAGATGAAAGCAGAGAAGAGCACCAACATGGAAGCAACGCCCAATGATCAATGCTGTATTGATCATCCTGGAGAATAATAACAGCATTTTGACGGCAAAAACTAGCTCTGGCACTAAATACATGTTTATGAGAATGTACAAGCACAGTCAATATTCCCTTCCTCCAGGTTATTTTCAATCATCACTCCGATTTAGAGGCAGCTTTCTTTAAGGTAATAGAGAGGACTAACACTTACGAGTTGACGCACAGAACAACAATGTTCTTCCACAGGTTTCTGGTCCCAACCATCTTCACGATGCACATCTTCTTGGGTTTCTTTTGAATATCCTGCTGTAGCTCTAAGAACAAAAAGAGAAATTGTTTTACATTTTTTACCCTTTTTCCTTCAAGGAATGTTTGTTGTTAGCTGAATGAGTTCCTTTTCAAACCGACTTAGATCTGAAGGAAACAAAGATACAAACAGGAAGTCTCATCTAAATTATGAAGTAATGATACCTGAAGCAAGCATATTTTACATTTTTGTTGTTCCTTTCTAGTAATCAGCTTAAATAAGAGGTAAATGAGATATTTTCCACATAACAGGGTTATGTCGGCTGACATTTACACTGTTTAGGAAGGGATTTATATTTCATGCCTACCCTTTATTACTTGGGTTAAGTGCAAGATGGTTAAAATAAATATATTTACTATGCTAAATTATGAATATGAAGTCAAAAAGGCAGTTGTGTTGCTTTGCTACTTCAGAAGAAAGTTCTTAAAATGATTTTCAAAAAGCCTATTAACAAGAAGTTTCAAAACAAAATATTTTGCTGACAAAAAATACATTAAAAATGCACTAACTAATAAAATTATTATTATTCATAAGATGGAAAAAGGAAGAACTGCTACACTTCTATAAAACTGAAGATGCTGGATTATCTTGAGTTTATTAGAGCACATATTTTACAAAAACTAACTTGTTCCAGGCATATTTTAGTCACACATTTTATCCAAATGAAACCCATACATAACATATTTAACTCCTATTTAGGTAATGATAAATTATTGAATTGTATATATGGTTACTTCTGAGGAAAAAAAATGAGATTATCAACAGACTGACATTTGGTTTCCTCTCAGTATCATTAGGGTTCTTATTATGTTTGTATTTTCCCAGAGAACCGATTGGTTAAGAACCTGCTTGTTCTTAATATATCTTTAGAACCAAATCTGAGGTGGGTGTTTCTGCACGATCTGCCATGACGACACATGGAGCTAGAAACCGAACCACCTCTTTACTGAAAATCCAGAGTAACACTCAAAAGGACCTCGCTAAGCCACTAATCCTGCTTTGTAGTAAAGACGCTAATCAACATGTTTGCTAAGATTCACACAGAAGGCAGAGTGCAGCGTTTGGTTGTTTCACGTCAGCCGCCTCATCTCTCTGCAGTCTGTGGAATTCTGAAGTGAGGCTAAATCAGATGTTGTTGCAATTTGAGACACTCCAGCCTAAGATTTTCTGTATTTGCATTGTGTCAGAGAACAATTTATTATGTATATAATCTGGTTTTGGTGGAGTCGTTTTGATCAAACTCTACCAAGAAGAAAAAATAAATAAATAAAACTGCCAACCTGTGGAAAAGAATTAATTTGACATGACACTAAATACTAAATACAAGTGACTTTGTATAGACTAAATGTATTTTGAGTCCAAAAACTTGGAAAAAGTTAGTAAATTCCAAATTAAAAACCAACAACAGCACTGGTGCTCTTATAGTAAAACAAAAAATATTACTTCTTACAGCTAAGAAGTATTCAAAATATAGTTTACATAAAGGTTTCAAACCTTATGACTAGTTACTCGCTTCCTTGTAAACGAGTAAAGGCAACACCTACAAAACTAAGTGTCCTCAGGCAAAAACATACCGGCCCTTCTGGAGGTGAGGTGCATGTGAGGCAGACAGTGGATGTTATGGATTCAAAATGCAGGTTGTTAGGGAAAACATGGCTCGCCTTTTTTATTTTTTATTTTTTTTTGACGTGACGGGATTCCACACCCAACACTCGCATGCGACTAAACTGAAAACTTCAGGTTTTTCCGGTTTTTCTGGCAAAGGTTCAAATTGTCAAGTAAGTGAAATCCCCCTTGGATCTATGAAAACCACTCAGTTCTCGATTCAACTGGCCATCCCATACAGAATTAAAAACATAGAACTGAACAGGAAAGGAAAAATGAACTTGAAATTTTTTGTATTTCATTTTCAGTTGTGGTTCCCTTAAGGTCCCATTAAAATTGCCTCCAGTAGTCGTTTCATAATAGTTATGCCATTTTTAGCCAAAACAAAAAAAACGGTGATGTTTTTTAGGACGTCCCCCCACCTCTGAGTTGTGGACGGGACTGTTGGCGCGGAAGTAATCCTTCATTGTCCCCTTGTTTACACTCTCACCCGCTACCTTACAGCCCCCGTCAACCCAAAGCTAACATTAGTGGAGTATCAAAACATACGAGTAATAATATTAGAGCGATGCAGCCGTAGAGTTTTGTGCACGATACCAGCTTAGACAAGCAAAATGAAGGCATATATGAATCTATTTGTTTATTTTTCTTGAATTATGGAAAGAAAATTAAGCTTAAAATTGTATTTCTGAGTATTCAAATCATCGTGAATGAGGAGCAGACAAAAAAATGTTTAAAAAAGAGCTTGTGTGCCCGAAAATATGCTGGGTGGGCCACAAGCTCTCAGCAAAGGGGAGGGGTTGCTCTACACATATGGTCCTGCCCACAATTCAGAGGCAAACTTCTAATAAACTACTGCCGCTCTGCAGAAACTATGTCCTAGAAAATAACTTACTTTTATGTTTTTAATTTTGGCTAAAAACAGCATAGTCATAATTAAAGGACCACAGAGAACACTTTTAAAATAGATCAAAAGGTGATCATAGAGGATCTATAAAGCCTCATAGAGGGTCTGTAAAGCCAACAGAAGCAAAACAATTAATGCATGAATGGGTGCTTCCTCTATTGACTTTAACTTTTTTCCTATTGGTACCCTCAGTATCAATAGTAGGCCGAGTCTGCAGGGGTTCTGGCACATCTCCTGAGTTTGAGCAGTTCACCTGCAGTCAGTATCCTCAATCTGCTCTCAGCCCACTATGGCAGCAGCTCATCCAGGCGACAATCAAATTAACAGGCACTTGTGAGTGTTGTGATGTAATGTCCCACACCAAGTGCAATCTCTGTCAAAGTCACGTTACCATGGCAACAAGACAGAAAATCGACTTGGCTTTTTTCATCTGTGCGACTTAGTTGAAGAACCCAGACGGAGAAGTGAATACTTTTTTTATTTTTTTAAAGGGAAGGCAGCACAATAATCACTCTAAAAATGTTCCGTCATTTTTTTTTTTTTTTTGTCCTTTACCTGTGAAAATGTCACCGCTATCAAGAGTTAAGTCCACTCTGTTTTTCTGCAGGATGTCCTCTATGATTCGTTTGGAGCGGTGGTATTGCTGAGTGGCAAGCAGCCAGCGCAGTGACTCAGGGAAGATCCTGGAAAAAAAGATGGGGGGATGTCCCCGTTAATATGAGAAGAAAAATGAATCAGGATGAAAAGAACCTAGAGCTCTTCTGTTGAAAGAATGATTGAATCACACTCAGTGGGGTTGACCGTGCTGCAGTAAATATCCCTTTCTCTACCAGTATGCCGTTTAAATTCCTCCTTTCTAGAAACGCAGAGAGGAAAGCTGCAATTGAAGGGTTATAGGATGGAATAATAGATGGCCTCCTGGGGAGAAAGGAGGGAAAGTGAAGTGCTGCACACAAACTACATGCTGGTGGTTCTGGCTCAGATAGTGTTACTGCTGTGTCTGTTTTCATCCGATGTCCTCAATTACCTGCTGTTTGCATTACCCCAGGAGTGTTTAACAAAAGATTGTGAGGAGTTTTGTATCTGCTCGATGACAGGTTTTAGATCTAAATTAGACATTTTGAGTAAAACCTGCCTTGCTTTAAAAAAATGACATGCTTTGGCATTACAGATTTGACATGTCTTTCCAATTTTAAGAAAAAAAGTAGTTGTTTTGAGGATGTCTTCTTCTCCTGTGATCCATGAATTCCTTTTTTGTACAATTTTTCTGGGTCACAAACAGCAGTGACCATTCACCTTCATCGCAGGCTGTTGCCATGGCAAAAAAAAATAAATAAAACAGAAAGGTGACTTGCTGTAGTTTTTATGTGGGAGAGAGTAAAACTTAATCTTAAAAAGAGATACATTTCCATAACTGCAGAGTTGGTGTCTAAATCAAACAGCCAATACAGACACAAAATCAATTAATTCGAAATCATTTATTTTGTCTAAAGTCTATTAGTAAAATCAGTTTTGTTTGGTTAAAAATAGACATTTTTGCACAACGAGCGATTGAAACTGAAGAACAGTAGTATATTCATAAATAAACTGTTAGTCTTACTGCAAAAACCAGTAAAAATAGTTTAACGTTTGCTTGAAAAAATAGAAGAAATTACATTAGTGGAAAATCCAATTATTGCTAATGCATTTGTTTATTTTAGTGGCATTAAATGGACAGAAATAAGGTTGACTTTACCAGTGGGAAATCTTAAAATAATGTTTTGTTTTTACAAAGCAAATTCCTAACATTTAGGAAATGTATGCAACTTTCAGCTCCAACCTCACAATCACATTGAAACTTTGATTTTGTGAAAAAGTCAGGATGCCTCACTTAAACGAGCGTAAAGATGAGATGGTCATGAAAAGGATTGACACTCATTCTTCTGTGAGGAAAGTTTAACACCAGCACTGAACTTTGTTCAGTCTTGTGCACAACCCACCACTGAAGGGACATGTTCACTGGGTGAAGTGAGCAGCTATGGATCACGATTACTTGATCAATAATCAACAGTGGTGGTTCAGTGAGTCACACTGACATGTGGTTGGGTAAATACACTCCATGTTGTCAATATCAATAGAAGGAAAAACTAAAGAGTCATCCAACTATTGCACGTGGATGAAAGAGGATGTTGCTGAGTCTGTGTCTTTCATTTCAAAAATTCCCACTTCTGCATCTTTTTACAAGTCATTAAAAACCAACATAAATTATATATTTAGTAGAGCAGTTAGAGACTAAAACTCTGAAGCAGCGATGGGTCTGTCGGTTAAAAGATTCAACTGTTGTGGGTTGTGGTTTACCTCAAAAACAAGTCTGACAGCAAAAAAAAGGGAACTTATTCAATACTCTCTGGGTATTTAAGCTGTGTTATTTGTCCAGCCTTATAAACAATACATATGAAGCCTTATGAACAATACATGAGGCCGTATAAACAATACATATGACACAGTACTTCTAATCAAGAATGCTCTTATTTTGAAACTTTAGTTGTGTGTTAGTTTAAAAGATGAAAGCCAAAGAAAGGAGGAAGTAAAACCGTTCTTTTGGCTTTGAATGCAACATATTCTTCCTCCTAGGGTTCCAAATTCTTTTTTGTGACTTTTTATTTCTGACTTAGTTTCAGTTCAATAAATATTAAAGTGACAACTCAGCAAAATCCAAAGAAAAGATACAATTTAGCTAAAAGAAAAAAAAAGAAGGTCAACTGGTCAGCAGCTAGAATGAGAACATCCTGCTTTTAAAAAGTGATGATTCAGGGTGGATAAATTACCACGATCACTGAAACGTCATAAACAGAACTAAAGATTTTAATTTAGAAACATCAAGCAAGAAAATGCCAGCATAATTTTCTGCTCGCTTGACTTTTATTTACTGACAGTTAAAGAAAGGCACTGGGGACGTTCTCCGTGTCTGAGAATTTGTTCCCTCACATTTGTGAAGCAACAGAAAGAATGTTAAATTATAGGTACAATCGACTGCAGAGATGCTGTATGAGCTACCCTTGTGCTATCCTATGGGGTCAAGATGACCCGATCCTTACATTGACGTGTTCTCCCTAGCATGACAAAGGTGGACAAAGGTGGAGAGGATTTCATGTAATCCATGGACACCAGTGAAGATCACAAATCATTGAAGAAAAAAGGTTTAGCGCACTGTCTAGTGGGTCTAGATGACCCCATTCCCAACATTAAAGTGCCTAGGACAGCACAAGGGTTACTGAACACACAACAGTCCAAGCAGATGACAGGTAAAAAAAAAAATCAGGTAAATCAAAATGCTGAACCATGCAAGTCTACAGTAGAGTTCTGTTGTTACATAAGCAGATTATTATTTTTTTGGGAGTTAGCTTTACATAATTGTGCTTTTTTTTTTAATGACACTTTTCAAAGAGAGTCTGTCAGACCACACGGGTCTTTTTCTTACCAAATGTAGGACATCATAAGCAGCAGGGGACAGACGATGACAGCTTGAAGTACCTGCCAGTCTCCACAGAGGTACACCACAAAGGGCATGAGAAGTTGGCCACCCAAAACCACAAAACTGGCGATCATGGTCATGGAAAATCGCCATTTTGGCATGCACAGCTCAATCCCTGTAAGAAAAAGGACATGATCAATAAAAGCATTGATTTTGATTGGTTCAAAGCATATTTATCACCAGATTGTACATCCTATTACTTTTTAAACTTTGTTAAATGATCTTTTTTTTATAAATTAGAACAAAAAATTTATTTCAAAAGGCTTATATTCTGCTTAGCAAATGAAATAAGATTATAAACTTTGGCAACACCTGGCATGGATTAGTGTAGTCCATGTAAAAAAAATGAACATGTGGAAATTTCCAACCTCTGTTTTGTTCATACAAGCACCCCAGATTAAGGGATGTATTGGGAATTCGCTTGGCTCAAAGAGAGCAGAAGCTGATAAATCCATCACAAAAGAACACACCTGAAGCTAAAGCAGACAGGTCAGCACAAGGACTCTGACGAGGTGCTAGTCTCAACAAGAGAGGGCAACAAACACTGTGTACAGCGCCCTTTTACTTCTGTCATTAAAAATCACATTAAGAGGGGATGCGCATCATTGTTTTAGATGTTTAGTGTCATCATTTCCATTTTATATGTACATATGTACAATAATCCAACAAACCACTGCATACTCAGTTGTGCTTTTTCCAGACAGAGGACGAATGACAAACAGTAAGCAGCTGTGAGGTTGAGCTAGCTAAAAAGAAGCTCCTTGTTCTCCTTTCTTTGCTATCAGAATGGCAGCGATTCATTCAACCGTCATTAGCATGCACGCCACGCTAGCAGAGAGCAACCCCAGACAGCCCAGCCCTTCAGTAACTGCAGCACAGAGGACAAGTTTGCATCAAACAGTAACAAAAAAAGAAAAAACACTTCCACAATGTCATTTTTTAATGCAAATCTTTTGCTACTCTAAATAAATCACAATTTCTATTCCGTTCTTGTTTCTATTCAGTCCAACAGGTCTCCCCCCCCCTCTGCACAGGAACTCTGCAGATGGCCTTTCAGGGTGATGAGGCCAGCATAATACAGTGGGTGTTGTCAACCCCACTTCATTCCAGTGGAATCTCAATTAGGACTTCCACCCCCCCCCAACCTCTCAACCCCCCACAACTGTGAACATGAATAATGCTTTGTGTACACACTACTGCAGCTGGAATGACAAAGCCAATGAGCGGAGAGCAGGGCGATGGGTGCAAAACCCGCTGAGTTTGAACCAACTAACCTCGAAGGCCGCTGCTCTGGGAAGCGATGGGAGAGAAAGTCTGTTGGGAATCCACGTGGGATTAAAAGGGATACAAGGGCTCTCCTTTGTAAAAAAAAAAAAAAAAAAAAAAAAAAGTTCATGTTCTGGTACAAATGACCTATAAAATCGTACTGATTAAGTGCAGAACATGACACTAGTGGTAGACAAGAGAAGCGGTAGAAGGGAAGAAACCTGAACAAAGCTATGCTTTCCATCCACTATGAATCATGAAATCATGCAACACCGAGGAGTTTACATTATTTACACAGCGCCTGTACAGGCAGAACAATTCAACTTGACTGAACTAATGAATGAGGAGCAGAGGCAGTGAAAAAGAAGCCTGAGCTACTTACTCCTGGTGACCCTAATCCTCCCATCCTCCCACAACCCTCCCATTGTATCAGCAATCCCCAAATGCTCTGTCGCAGCCTCCGTTATGTTGACATAAATCTGCCAGGGACTAATCTGCTCCTACTAATTACCATTTCTAGGGAGACTCTGAATATAGCAAAAGTAGGAAATGTCAGCCGGAAGAATGAAAACATAAAAAACGGCTTTTGAAGAAATAGTGGGCCTAAATGTGACATCATCAACAATCAGGATAATAACTAATTAGTTAGGATGATAATCTTCAAAGAAGCTTTATTTCTTTTGCTGACTTAGCCAAAACAATATTAGACACGCTCTCCAATGCAGCACTTCAGGCTGGCACATGAAACACTCAGTGGGTTGACTTATCACCCAAGGCAGTCGGTGCAGCCACTCCTTAGGCTAATATTAGGACCTGTTGGTCACATGACATCCGTGTGTTCCCAAGCCATAATATGTACGACTAATAAGCTGCACTTAAACTGATAAGAAACATGATTTGAGTGAGGAGGGGTTGGTAAGTTTAGGTACTACTTAGAATAATTCATATTTAATGACATAAAAATATAAAAATTATTTGTTTTACAATTGGGACTTTTGGAAACACTGTTGGTGAAAATCTATCATTCTGAAACCATAGTCTGTGTACACATCCAAATTGAGAATTTCATTTCATATTTTGTATGAAATATTTATAAAATGTTTTACAGTTTTAATGGCATTTTTTTGGGTCGACGACCAGGGGCAAAGACAGTGGCACGCGGGGTGAGATAACAAGGTGGTTTAAATTAATGCACATGGTCAAAAAAAAACAAAGTTTGCCAAGGTGAAATGAAAATTGTTTCCGGTGAGATGACAGGTGTGGGTGACAGGAGCGCATGTCTGTGGATGGAACGTAAGCACGTGCGTGAGTGGGGAAAGCACGAAGCAGATCCACGAGCTGTTGCACATGTTTATGATTGCATTTTTTGGTCATGTTTTTGCCATTGCAGCGGCCTTCAAACTAGAAGGTTAAGAGTTCAAATCTCAAAGTTGAGTCATACCAGAAAATAAGAAAATGGGACCCAAAACCTCCCCCATTCAGCATTAAGGGGTTGGATTGGTTGAGCACAGCTCACTGCCACCATTAGATGGGAGAACAATTTTCCCACCCCCCAGGAGACTCGGTGTGTGAACTTAAAAAATATAAATATTTACCATGAAGGCAAATAGTAATGCGGTTTTCACAATACCATGAAACACGTTTTACCATTTTTCCAATAGTGAAAGTTAAAGTCCCACATTGATGGCTTTGCACCGACTAGTACAGGTGCCAGTGGCAGCATTTCCAACACATTGTTAAAGTTCTACACCTCAAAGCAGAAATGCTTTCAGGCATGCAGAAAGCAGCTGATGACGTTTTTGTAGCGCTTCCTCTGAACGGCAGACCAGTGCTGCACCGTCAGCGAATAGCCTTTCCCCTGGTTAGGGTTCACTGAATCAAAGTCTGTGTCTGGCTGTCCCCCTGACTGAAGAGCTGGAGGTCACTGTGAGGAGCAAAGCCTGTGCCAAAGAAGAAATCATACACTCTATCACGGGTTGCTTCCTGCCACAAACATTTAGAAATGCTCTAAATGTAGAAATGCAGGGCGCAATGCTCTTAAAATGTCCTTCAACATGCAGGATAATCAGTTGAGGGGCCCTGGAAGTTGGCCAAAGCACTGAAGGAGCATGATAACATGCTGAAAGGATGAATGGTCTTTGTCAATTTAAGACATGATACATTTGCCTCGCTTGTTAAATTGCATTTGTTTTCAAATTAGAAGTCTCTACAGTTGATGTACAATTGCTGCAGCGTATGCTCCAGAGAGGGCTCTGCAGGGATGATGTTTTCCTCTCTTATGTAGTGCAGCTGTTGTAGCAAAAAAGAAAGTCTAAGGGTATTCCACACTTTTGCAAGTGCCAAAAAGAGGTTATTGACCTAAAATAGAGCCACACTTATTGATTAGTGTCTCATCTAGAAGACACACCAGAATAGCAAACAGCTGCAGGTACCTACAGGCGTTTTCCTCCCAACAAGCTTAATTCTGTTTGCATTAGACTACATGTATATCAGAACTACCGTATCCCTCCACTATCAAACCAGTTCCTGCTACTCTCTCAGGAAGTTTCCATCTGTACGCTGCGGCTGAGAGGCAGCTGGGCTTTGAAAAAGCTTTTCTCAACACAATCTAGCAAAAAAAAAAGATGAAACAACAGTTTTTTAGGGGTTCTTTTCTATCATTTTCATCAGGAGAAAAGTGCAAGTGGCACGTCTGTGAGAACAGGGGGGGGGGGGGGTATATGAACAATAACGACAAAAAAAAAAAGTCATGCAGTTTGTTTTTAAATAAGGAACTTACAAAAGTAAAATAATACATATTTTTACAATGGGGAAGTTTGCTAGACCACAAACTCTGCTAAGATCTTAACTGTAATCTGCTAATCTAAATATAAATAAAATCACATTTGAACCTTTTTTTCCAAAGAAAGCTGGAGCAGATTATAGAAGAAATCAAGATGGGTGCTCCAATAAGTATAACTTTGCACACTTTTTTGGAACACATACATTTATCATGCACAGAAATGATGCATTTCACGTTAAAGTATGTTTCTTGTACAGAAGATTCCATTGTTATCTTCTTTGGATTTGACCCTCAACACCGTTTTCTGTGTTTCATGGTCATTTATTCTTTATATAAAACAATAGTAAATAAGTGCTGCACGGAATCTCATATATGTACCTGGATCTGCACTAGAATGTAACCAGCTGTGTAAACAATGATGAGCAAACACAGCAGGAGTACAAAAGGAGTAACAGTACACAAAATCCTATTCAATTCAATAGGTATGTCAGCATCCAATGAATTTACGAACCTAAACTTATCACGCTTTGTTTGCTTTGTTTTTTTTTTTTTCCGATTTTGCCTAAAAACGGCCTAATCATAATTAAATAACCAGTAGGAACACTTTGAAAATAAATCAAAAGATAATTGGAGTGGGGTTTTAAGGTTTCTTTTGCGCATAATTGCATGGACTTTTTGTGATGTAAACTAACAGCTTAAAATAATTTTAAAGTTGGTGACATCTTTCCTGTAACAATTAAATCAAATTTTCAATCAAATTTTATTGATATCATAAAGAAAAACACTTTTAAATTCACCAACCAACAGTAGAATAATTGTTTAGGTAACAAATCATAAAAAGATTTGTTTACACCTGGCAATTTACTGTTAGAGGAAACTTTCAGAGTTTTTTAGTCCCAATTGTCAGGTCCCACTCCCAGTTCGAAAACATCCAAACCACTCCAGGAAAACATTTGTGAAGCGGTTAGGTGTTTACAGCGTTTAGTTGCGTGTGATAACTTTTGTACCCTGAAGCATCACACACACACACAGACAGAACCCCGTCTGGAAAACACCTGTAGTTTGTCAGTCATCATGCTGCGCCTCCCGCCTCGTCATTCTTTTGCTTATCTGTAGTCTGCTTTGTTTTACTTTTTAAACAAGTTTCTGTCAAACACATCAGTGAAACTCATCGAGACTCAAATGATGAGTAATGTTAGTCTTTTTAAGCCAGTATAATGTGGGTGAAAGATTTTTTAAAAGGCGGCATTCTATTTAACTGAGTTGTTTTCTACGATTCCAGAGGCTGTGGACCACATCCACAAAGCACAATCACTGTGTCTCCAGCTGATCACAAATTTCACACCCAAACACCTCGTGCAGTCAGCTAGCATGACTCAGCTGCCTGATGTGCAGCGTGTGTGTTTATTTTCTCTGCGCCTGTTTTCAGGGAGATTACTTTGCATGAGGCACAGGGATGCTCTGGTGCTTATGGGGCAAAAAAATAAATTAACACACAGCTTCTCTTTAACAGAAGTGATGCACTGCCATGCTGAAAGGGTTACCTCACAATAATGGTGCTGCTCTGTATAAATAGCAGCTCTGATCACATGACTTTATATAGCCATTAGCTGCTATAGTGTGGAGGTAATCAACCACTAAATATACAGAAGAGCTTTAGCTTAGTTACATACAGTTTGGTGCACAGGAAAAGGCTATAAAGGAAACTTTTTTTAAAACTTCATAATTCATGAGGTTTCCAATATGATGCCTTTTTGATTAAAAAAAAAAAAAAAAGTCAAAAAATGTAAAGGGCAAAGAAAGTATTGCCCTACAGGGAAAGTGATCAAGTAAAGATCAAGTGTAATTTGTAATTTTAATCTCTTGAAATGCTGGTTCACTATGATGTCCAGTCATAAAGACCCTCTCCAATAAAAAAATGGGTTTTTGTTGTTTTTGACATGTTCTTGTGGAGGAGATGTACCAAGAAAAAAAATGGTATAATCATTTTTAAAACAGATCAATGATGATCAGAGTGGGTCTATAAAGGAGCATGAATTGAGGATCATCTGATTAGGGGATCTATGGTCCCGATCAGTGCAAGCACTGTTGAGATGTGGCTTTCTTTAATCAATAGGGGGGATCATCGCTACAAAAGACGGTCATGTGGTCCACTGCGTCACATGACTGCCAGTGTCAAGGCTTCAATGATATTTTAAGTTCGCAGCTCTTTCCAGCAGGGTGATTTTAAAGCTTGGAGCCGCACTGCTGCAGTTTTGTCAATAGACAGAAACTAAAGGGCAAATATCATGTGATGGGGGCCACACCAGGCTAGAAATGAGGGTGAAGGTTCGACAATCCTTCAAGGTGTGCACCATGCATGAAAAACCTCACATCAAGAGTAATGTGACTCTGTTGTGGAAAGAAAAACAGCTTGTTCTCATGTTTTAACTTGGTTTTGGACCGTTTTTCCCCTTTTGTTTTTGTTCAATCAGAAGACTGGACCTGGTAACTAAGAAAGTACAGGTCTGTTACTCAGCTGATTTCTCGTCGTAAGCTGCAGGACTCTTTTCAAGTATTTTAATAATTAAAAAATAGGCAAAACTTCCAGCTATCTAGAGCCATAAATAACACCTGTTAGAAAAACTTTTAAAATGTTTATAAAAAATGAAAAAAATATGAATCTATAGATATTTTTTTTAATGTATTGTTTTGTTTTTCTAATTTTACAAAATCTGTTTTAAAATAAAAGAATACAACCTCAAGTAACCAGAAAATGCAAATTATAAATATATATATTCTTTCGGCTCTCTGTAGTCAAATGTTAATCAAACAATAAGTAACCTCCTTAAAAAAACTTTGCATTCCAACCACAAGAAACCAGATTCGAAGAGACAGAAACAGATTTAAGTTCCATATAGCTTGAGATGGCTTTGCATAGTAAAATGCTTTATCATATTATTGCTAAACCAAAATATAAGAAAAGTTTTCTGACTGAACCAAGTAGGTTTTCTTTTCCTTCATAAGCACAGGCAGACATAGAACCAAGTTGATGATTTTATTTATTTCTTAATTTAAAGACCAAGTTAGAATAAATCAGAATTTTCTTGATCAGACTTGAACATCAACTTTAACTAAATAATAACTAATTATTTCTCAATGAATCAATTTAAATGTCAGATTATCCTTTCAAATGTTTAGCTTTGAATTTGAAACTTTAGATAAAATAGTCCCTTTTATCAATTGATTAAGACAAATAAGACAAATTATTGATCATATTATTTCAGTAAAAAAACAACAACAACACTATAAAAACACAAGTAACACAGGTGTAAAGACCCCTATTTAAAGAATAATGCTCTTATTTTCTGTCTTTTAAGAAAAATGATCTTGATAAGGAAGTTTTTCAATTGTAAAAAAATCTTAGATTGAGAAAACGTGCCTTAGTGACTTTAATAACAATTCTTGTTCAGACTGTTTTTCTTACCCGTTCTGCAATTTTTTTTTACCTATTTAAAGAAAATGTGCATTTGGGTTAATAATGTTTTACTTATTTCTAAAAAAGCTTGCTTTTACAGTGAATAAAGAGCAAAAATGTCTTCTGCAGCCCGTTCACATCTCATGTTCCAACAGCCAGAGCCGCTGATTTACTCAATCATACACAGAAGCCTTGGAGAATGTATGTCAAGTCGTATTTCTATGACCCCCCCCAAAACAGTTTAACTCCACCCATTCAACCCTCCCCACTTTTGTCCTAACGACAGTCAGTCTATTATGGAGGAACAGCAAAGATGTTCAAGGTAAAGAGCGAGGAGTGAATTAGGGTGACAAGGACACTGGGGGGGTCCCTCCTTTTGTCATCATTTCAGCCTCTCTGCCCCCCACCCCCTCCGCTGCACTTCTCCAGCCTTCCTCTGCAGTGGATACTCACTGTGGCCAAAGAGGCTTTTAAGGATCAATTGCAAAGACCAGAATGTTCATCAGCTGTGACGGCATTTATAGGGGTGTTATCAACAAGTCGCCCCCACGCACACACACAAACACGCGTGTTCAAGGTGAACAGTGCCGTAGAACCAATCGTTCAATCTTTTTCTGTCGAGACCGAAGGTCACACAAATGGAGTTGATGATTTGAAAGAAAATATTCTCATCACCGAAGCTTCATCTCGCAGGAATGAGTGCCACTAGGCTTGAAAACATGTTACTACTCCATCCCCAGCGCGCCCCCACCCTGCCTTTGTAAGACTAGTGATAAGCTGTGCTGTGACAAAACTAAAATCTCACAGATGTGCTGTGTTTGGGGGGAAAAAAAGTTCATTTTAAAGATTATTTTATGGCAGCAGGCAGTTTTGGAAATAAATCTCTGGGAATTTATGACAAGACAAGTATTCATCTAAAAAAATCAGTTATTTTATTCCAAGTCTAAGTCTAAAACCAACAAACTCTGAATAAAAAAAAACTTCTCAAACAGGAGTTTTTCACATTTTAAAAAAGGCTTTCAAATACTATTTTATGAAGCAGATAGACTCTGATAACCTCAGTTATGGGTTAAATGCATTTATTAAAGAACAAATGCCAATGCCCCAACAATATTGGAAATGATGTCAATTGTATCCCAACAAAAAGTTCTGAGAAAACAACCAAAACAGACATTTGGCTGTAATTTAAACTGTAATATAACCAAGCTACATAGTTTTTGACAACTAAAAATATCTTACATGACTATCATTATTTTGATGTACGGTAATCATTTCTTCCTTTTTCCTCTTTTCTTATAATGTTTACAACATTGTTGATTTAAATGTTTAATGCTGCCTAAGGTTTTTTACTTTCACAACTTTCAATAAATTGCCTCAGAGTAAGAAAGGCTACATTCACACTGCAGGGCTTAATGCTCAATTCCAATTGTTTTTAAATATGAGATTTTTTTGCAAGGCCGTTCACATTTCCAATTAAATGTGAACTTTTGATCTCCTGTGTGACCGTGAAATGACCCAGAAGTGACCCGCATGCGCAGAAGAGTCCTCAATGGTGAACGACGTCACTTGTTTGCGGAAGTAGCTAACGTTAACAATGGATGTCAACAGCAGTGTTGTCAACAGCAGAGCTCTTTTTGCATTATTACATTCATTTTCACAAAGGAGCCAGAAAAATTATAATCTTCTCATTTTAAGAAGGCATTGGAGCCGGGATCGTCTGTACCCACTGTTGTGGAATGGGGATGTGGATGTGCTTGGGGCGTGCGTGTGTGTAAGAGAGAGCTGTGCAGCGCAGGAGGGACTAAGGGGGGGGGCAGCGGAAGTGTGTTGGGGGTGCTTTCATGTTGTGTGTTATGGAGGAAGGAGAATGATAATAAAAGAAGGCTTCCCCCAGAATATATGCCATTAACCCGCTCTGGAGAATCTGAGGGTCCGAACGGGGAAGTGAACCCCGATGGAGGATTCGCCTTCGGTCCCCCGCGTTTCTGACCACGGTCGGAAAGGGAAAAAAAAAGTCATTGCTGGAAAGGTTCAACACCACGCTCGGTGACCTCGCTTCCCTTCCACTGACTGGTCTCAGCAGCATCATCCGCCATGGTTGATGTTTACGTTCTCGGTCCCGCCTACTTCAACGTTTGTAGCGTATCAATGATGTACGGGTCGGATACATGCAGCCTGGCCGTTCAGACGGAGGTCACATTTCAAAAGGTCGTATACGTATCGGATTCAGGACCACAAACCCAAGTGGCTTGGGTCGCATTTGAAAAGATCGAATCTGTGTCGTTCAGACTGTCATGAAAAGATCAAATACAGGTGGCATAGGGTAAAAAAATCGGAATTGGGTCGTTTCAGCCAGCAGTGTGAACGTAGCCAAAGATGCCTAATGAATAAAAGGGTCTTTTTCTAGTTAAGGGTGTACTTGCCCAGAAAAAAATAAATAAATAAAAGTAGTTAAAAAAAATGTAAAAACAGCATCTAAAACATGAAATATATCATAAAAAGTGTGGAACTTTTCAGAACTCAAACAATAAAATTCTAACTCTGATAATCAACATGAGCACTAATGTTTTCAGTGTTGAACTGTTAGCCTCAGCATTTGCTATTTTTGTTTCCCCTGGTTGCTGCCAAGTCTCACTGAAACTGGTTTTACGAATGGGAAATGCAAGTATGTGGATCAACCGGTCGGAAATGTTCTTTTATTCCTGCATGCTTTTTTATGTTTACATTTTTTTGAAGAATGGTTAGATTTGTCGCTCAGATGATTTAATTTTGAGGTCATATCTAATCAGTGAAAAGACTAAAGGCATGAAAACTGAAAAAGCAAAGAGTTGCCTCAAGGTTGAAAGAGCCTTCAGGGCCTGAAAAGAAATTCCTACGTGTTGAAAGGCCAAGTTTATCAGCACCTCTAAGGACATGCTGGATAATGTTTGCACAAGAAACACAGTTTTTCCATTTGACATAAGTGAGGCTGCCACTCAGACTCAGATGTATGACAAATGTTACCATCCCAATGATTTAACAAACACTGCTAACAACTTTCCTGCTTATCTAAAGAACTAATGTCTTTAAACTAAAGGTCCTATGTTAGTGAATTCACGGTTAAGATTAGGATTTAATCTAAACAAATAGGTAACTCTTGCTTAAAGTCAGCAGTAGAACATTCACCTAACAAGTACCTTTGTTTGAGGAAAAGTAACTTTTTCTACAGTTTACTGAAAGGGAAACTTAGTACTACAAAAGGACACCAAAACAATTATTTTGTAAGTCTAATAAACATAAATTAAAGCGACCACCAACTATAAAAGCTAAATATAATCTCCTGGAACCTGTTTACATCATTTGACTATCTCAAACCGTCCTCACAAAACGCTTAAATATGCGATACTTGATTTATATTGCTGTTTTGAAAGCCATTTTTCAAAAATATGTTTCAGCCTAAAGTTTACAGTTGGTTACCCATAATTTCACAGTATTTTTATTTTTCAGAAAGACTATTATTAAATTGAGCTAATTAGCTTCCCAAACAAGCTGATGGATCTGTTTGAAATTATCATTTTAAAAATGTAATGTATAGCAGTTTAAATGTTGTAGGTGATGTTGTCCTGCTGCTGTGTGTTTTTTTTTGTTACACTTTTTCAGGTTCAATCAGATAGACTCAAAATTCTATTTGTCTAAATTACATCGCATTTGGAATAAACTTTGTTGAAATTCATAAAGAAAACCATTTTTTTGTTAATTTTTATGAAATCTATTCAACTTAAACCCCAATAACTTGAAGCTAAAAGCAAAACAAATACTTTTTTGCAGTCAAACTGCAAAACAAAAAGTGTGTTTTCTTATTGCTTGGATACAATTACACCTAAACACAGAAATTATCATCTATGGAAGTGAACAGCCTAAACAAAAACGGTTCCTTTTTGTTCAGGAACTGGTGTCTTCTAGCTGGAACAGGCAGAAATCTATGACAGTTAGTGTGACATTGTACTGTTAGACAACTGCTATCAGTGTGGGGCCTTACTTCAAGATAAAGGACAAGCAGACACAAAAAAAAAACTGAGGAGTTGTAATCAAGTCACCACTGGCAATCTAAGCTCAAAAACGTCCCAACTCCTGGTTGAATGAAACGTACTTTGACTCAGAAATCCAAAGATGTGCTTAGTTTATCTGACAACAGGTTCAGGAAGAAGTTTGAATTACTTACTGAGGACGTAGAGAGAGAGGATGATCCCTGCAAGGCAGAAGCCCTCAAAGAATCTCAAAGTGCTGAACATTGGGACGTTGACAGAGAAAGCCACGGATAAACCAAACACCAGCATAAACAACATCGATATGATCAGCACTGGATACCGACCAAACCTGCAACCAAACAAAAAAGGACATTGGTCATATATAAAGAAACAAATGCTGTCATTCCAGTTATTTGTCGCTTTCAGAAATCTTACCAATCTGCAAGAATTCCAAACACGAGGTATCCAAAGATTGACCCCACCAAAAGAGAGAACTTTGCAATGTGAACTTCTGATGCAGAATCACACACCAGACTCCACTAGAAAAGAAAAGAAAAGCACAAACATGGGGATTAGCTCATTCGAAAGCTTCTTTTAAAAGCTATGGCCACTAAAATAATAAATATTCCAGCGTCTGCAGATTAAAGGCCAAATGTAAAACACATTTTTAACATCTTTACTAGAACATATTCAAATATCTGAAGGTCAAAGTTTGTGTTGATCAAAGTTTGATGATTCATGAAAAAATATTAAGGCCACTTTTTGTGAAGACTGTCAGGAGAAATGATAAAGAAGGGCTTACAGGAAGTATAAAGATTGAAAGAAAAAAGAAACCATGTTGTTTGGGGAGAACCCCGATTCTCCAAATTGTTGGTTCATGCTTAGGAAGGGTTGGTACAGTAATATGACCTTTCATAAATTGAACGAGCGCAAAGACAACTGAGTGGGAGTATTCAGGAACTGAGTGAGCGAACCTTACAACCGCGCAGGCGCAATTCTAACTGAGCAACCCCGCATTTTACAACTGCAATCCTAACTGAGCCCTGATCCTGAGCGCTCACTTCTCCTTTGCGCGCTCGGCTGGGTTTGCGCACAGTGTTAACGGCGTTTTTGTCACTTGGGGAACAGTGTTCATGTGTGTTTCATCACTTGGGGGCGGTAACCTTTCTGGTTGATTTGATTGGTCGAAATTTGCATGTCAAATTCGGCAAGGCAGCGGGGCGGGACTTTCATTTTTTAGAGCAGCGGGTGGCTAACAGGCGGTATGCAACTTTCCAACAACAAAAAATACTTTTACAAAACATTTCAATCAATCAATCAAAAAATAACAAAATTCAACAATAACCACTTCTTTTTTTTACATAACAAGCACATCACTTCCTGGTTTCTATTGGCAGGAGTCTGGCGATGCGATGCGTATCATGATACGATATGTGCCAATGTACCGAGACTGTAACATAGGCAATTCCTTTTAAGTTTTAGAAAATTTTGAATCCAACATTTACATGAACAAAACTGTATGAAATACATTTTTCCCTAAATACACTAAGTTCTGCAACTGGATTTCCTGCAAATTCCAAGTGCTTTTATTTCGATCAAAACTGAAAATTTTTTTCAACACTCAACATAGTTTGGTCACCATAACAAATTATTTTTCAGTATATATAAAAAAAGAATCTACGCCTAAATGTGGCTGGCTGTACTGGCAGATGGTTCACGTGAGATCTTGTTTTTTTTGTAGTGCAGAGCCGCTGAACGAGGCTCGGTGTGGTGCGCTGCCAACTAGCGGTCAGGGGTTTAAGTGGAACAAAAAAGTGTTCCATTCAAATGATTAGTTAAAAATCTTTCCGGCAGCATTTGAAATTGATACCAGTGTTGCCAAATAAAATATGCACAGAATGGACTTTATCCTACAGAGCAGATATGTGGATTCTGCCCCCATTCATTTGCTCTCATCTTTGTCTGCATGTGGACTCTTTTTCTACCAACCGTTAGGAATAAATTGTTCCAAACAGACACAAGGAATGCTCTAAAAGAGACAAACCTGAAGCTGAGACAACAGATCTATCTGGAATTATTATAAAGCTTAATAAAAAGGAATACTGTATTTTCCGGACTATAAGTCGCTCCGGAGTATAAGTCGCACCAGCCCAAAAATGCATTATAAAGTAGAAAAAAACACAGATAAGTCGCACTGGACTATAAGTCACATTTTGACAGGATAATGTATTTGACAAAATCTGAGACCAAGAAGTAATAACTTGCACAACCTCATATGACACAATCATAGCAGACTGTTTATCTCATAATTTCACAGTAATTCTTTCTCATACTTATTTATTTATTCCTTTCATGAAGCATCATTGGCCAACTAATACTCTGTTTTCATCCTGTATTTGTAGAAACAGTTGTAATCTTTGGTCACTGTCCCTCTAAATAATGCAGGTGTAGCAGAAGCTGGAGCAGACATGATTTACAGCAACTGTTCCGTGTAAGGTTGACCTTAAATCTTTGTCATGAACCCATTCTCTCAGCCTTAGAAACTACATAAAACACATGTTGAAAGTTGCAAAACTCTACGCAACAACTCCAACGCATTTGTGTTTTATTTTCAGTTTCTTCTAAAGAGCTCCAACCTCTCATAACCTCTACCCACAGTGACCTGTGCAGAATGGAACGCTCCGGGGTTTCGCAGGGCCACCCCGCGTCACATGAGCTTGGCATGCCACTCACTCTGGGCTCCAGTATCAGTGTCAGCAAAAGAAGAAGACAGATGGAGAAAAACAAGTTCCTGTTGTGTTTCTGAAAGACAGAAGCAGCTTTCCGCTGAAACTCTCTGACTGTGATTTACTCAGGGAGAAACCCTACAAGCATGTGAGTGTGGTGACGATGCAGAACAGATGAAGCACAGACAGATGACCCCAGATGTAAAACACCAACGCAGCATTATTGCATCACATTTTCACTGCTAACTGGTCTCAAATGCATTTCTGGATTAGCAGAGTATGGCACATTTTAAAAGCTGCATTTCTTTTTTGTTTGTTTGTTTGTTGCAAATAACGACAAATTAAAATGAATTAAGAGTTCTATCTGGATCGCTTCTATCAGGAGAAACAAAGATTAAAAAAAAAATCACAAGTCCTCAGCTGTGGCTTGTCTAGCTTCTTTTTAATTACATGTTGTACTGTGTCTTGTGTTGTTCCAGACACAATTGAGTTCATCATCTGACGAAAAGACAAAAGAACGAGGGGCCAGAACCAAATCAGTCAAATTCCTGTGAATCGGTTAAATCCTCTCAAGTGACCCTGAATGATCAGAGTGGAGCAGCCTTCAGCCACAGCTGCTCGCCTGCACTCACTCAACCGCAAAGTGGTGGGCGGAGGTTTGAAGGAAGAAGCATGTGAAGGAAAGGAAGGAGAGGAGGAAAAGTAAAAAAGATGTAAGCGCTGAAAAACAGAATGCACAAGGCAGATGAATGCAGGGAATTTAACGATATGTGTTTGACAACAGACTGAAGAAACAGTGCGACATGAGAAAGGATTGTTGGGCGAAAATGGAGAGCAACACGAGGAGAGGCTGCTGCATAGCTACTGCCTAGCAACAACCCATCACTGAGGTTATCCGAGTCTGTTTTAGCACAGCTGCTTCGCTGACTGCAACGCTTGATAACGTATAGTTCACAGGAGGAGAACCAGCAACTGCTACTAAGAGAATAATTGACGTCTAAATGATAAATTAAGACATTTCGTTAAGGTTTTGTTGAAACCCAACAAAAGTCGAGCATCACATGAGCTCCACATGTTTGCAAAGTTGGCTGATAGTTTAGGTGATAGAAGCTGCAAACACAATCTGCATTCCGTTGCACAATCTCAAAAAAAAAACAACGTTAAACCATGGCCAAGGGTCAGACACCCCACAAGGCTGCCGCTTACAAAACAGCACTTATCAGAAACCAGCCTGCAGCACACACTCCTGTTGCACACTCTTGCATAGCCTCGTCAGAGTTTTATCTTCTGCTCACACAAGTGTCTTTTGCACCCAGCTGATGCTGTGAGAGGCTGTCATTGTGTGTTGACTGGGTATCCGCGAGGGGAGGGGGGGGGGGGTCATCGCCTTTTGACAGCTGAGACCATTTCAAACAAGTCCCACATCAATCCAGGGTCTGTTGAAGAAGTCAACCAGCTGGGTAAACAGTTTGAGGGACACAGAGTTGAGGCTCGCAGGGGGTTTGCAGCTGAACATAATCGTTCTGATCTGGGGGTGTGCAACTGCACGTACACTGATATTGGAAGAGGGTTATAGGAACTTAACCCTTTCATAAGATGACATGTTAAACTTATGTAGAGGTGCTTAAAAATTCTCCTATAAGACACAAAATTTAACTTCTAAATAATATCAGTCTGTTTTCTCAAGCCAAATGTATCATGATTTTGGTGTTTTTAATATGTTCTTGTGGTATTTTTCTGTTGATGGAGGACATATATAAAGAAATTTTAGCTTAAAATTGCATTTCCGAGTATTTCTTTATTTAAATTGTAGTGAATCAGGAGCAGATGAAACAAATGCTATTTGAAAAGCTTGTTGTTGTGACATAGAGGCTACAAATAAAAGGTCACAAGCTTCCTGTTCTGCTCCATTCTGATGTATTTACTTGTAGACAACTAGATTCTTCGTTTTTCAAGCTGGCATCAGGCTCAAAATTGTATGGCTCGCCATTTTTGTAGCAAAGGTAATGTCAGGTTGGGGGTTAAAAGAGGCTGAAAGCTAACAGGACAACTGTAAACAGATGGATGATGGGAAGTGAAGGCCAGCCTACTATCGGGCAGCAGTCCCCCCCCAAAAAATTCAAGCAAATTTCTGATGAACTACCAGCACTCTGCAGAAACTATGTACTAGAAAATGACTTTTATTATTTTGGCTAAAAAGGGCATACTGTACTTATAATTAAAAGATCCCTGAGAATCCTTTTAAAATAGATCAAAATATGATTTAAAAGTTAAAATGTGAGAAAGTTAAACAGTGAACACAAAAAATTGACAGTATCTTAAATGTAGTCGCTGCATTGCTTACTGGAAGTGGATGACAGCTCAAGTGTGAGTTCAGAGGCTAATCTGTATTTGGAGATGTTCTCTGGGCGACATTAGCTAAAAAAAACTGCTCTGCATAAGAATGAAATGAAACGTTGCAGAGGACGTCTCTAAGCAGCTATGATCCATTCTCATTTCTAAAGCTCAGCTCAATTAAGAAGGACCCTGCGGAGAGCTTCATCTCAGTTAGAAACGATCTCCACATTAGCCACTTTAGATCCTTCGCAACGACTTGCACCTCTTCTGCCCCCAATCAGGCTTTCTTTCAGTCACCTTGCAAAAAAAAAAAAAAAAGAAAGGCAGAAGGTCTGCTAGCATAACCAGACTAAAAGCACCTGGGCTGCATGTTGGACCCATCAAATGAAAGTGGCAGGGCTAGAATATGTTCGTCTAATGCAGACAGTGTCAATTTTCTGTTGTGCTTTTTAGGGACCAAGTGCTGCAGATGGTTAAGCTCATTAATGTGAGAGAAATGCCAGGTCATTGCTTCCCGCTGTGGGTTCCTTCCCTATTCCTGTGCTGCAGTGAGAAAAGGGGAATCTAGGAAAACAGAGGGGAGCTGCGGAAGTGCACAAGACCCACGACAAGTCTGTGGCTCAAAGTGGGAATCCGAGTCGCAAGACATGAAGACGAATCCCAAAGAGGACCTTCTCTGATGGTGACCTTGTCAGCATATAGATGGCAGGGTTCAGCGGGGACACGCAGCGCCGGGGACTCTAAGCAGCTGGCGAGATCAACATGACATTCTTAGGGTGTGCAAAGAAAGCTGTCATTCCTCCTTTAAAGTTGATTTATTTTTTTTACGCTTTAAAACACGAGAGAACATCTGATGGTACAGATCCACCCAATGGCATTCCTTACATGTGATCTCATTTTCAGCTGCACTTTAGGATCCATGTTTATAAAATCACTGGGGACTTTGGGGAAACCTTGCTTTCCCCAAATCAGCTGCAGACAATGAATAAAAAATAAAAACAAATAAAACATTGCAGCTGCACTTTATTTCTGTTATTTTAATGTCAGCACCGTCAGCTGTAAGCAGAAGGACTGTCTGCAAACTTAGCCATTCTGTAGAAAGCCTCAAATTAAACTTTTCATAACAGACTTTATTAATAATCCATTTGAACTCTACATCATCGCTGGATATTAAAATGTACCCTGTTCTGCAAGCCTGAGCGCTGACATTTTCACAAACTTCATTTAATTTTGGGACCTTCTGTGCAGAACATGAGTGCTGAGGGTTTCAGGCTAGACTGGGAAAGGCTGGAGCAGCATCTCAATACTATTTGGTTAGGGTTGAGGTGGGGCGGGTGCTGTTTGGACAAGGATGGAGTTGCATTATTATAGAGAGAATGCTTGATGACCTTTGCTCCAAATCAAAGGATCCGTGTCTGTAAAGAAAAGCCGGTGAATCCCCCCCCCCATGTCTCGTGCCCTTGCCAATGACTGCGTCTTTGCGCGTCAGGTGACCCATAGTGTCAGCTGCTGGATGAGTCAGTGTCAGCCCCGGTGCATGCTGTCACTTTGGGGGAATCCAGTGAGAATTCTCACTGGATGAAGCGTAATGGAGGCTGTTACAAACATAAATCTTTATGGGCAGCATGGCGTTAATAATTGCCTAGGTCTATTTCTGTCCTGCATGCGTGGGGTTGTAACACAGATCCCCCCCAAAAATGCACACCGCTTACCTTGGTAACCACGTTCTCCACCAGTCCTGTGTGGGACTCGAAGGTCCACTCGCTGCACAGGCAGTCCACGTTGTTGGTGGTGGTGCTGCTGCTGCTGCTGATGTTGTTGTTGTTCTTGTGGACGCTGGTATTTCTGCCCCGAGAAGAATAATCTTGCGGAGCTCTTGTGTTTTTGCTGCCGTCCGACTGCACGGAGTAACCTGCTTTCTGGTTAGTCCAATTGAACGAAGGCTGGACGCATGTGCTGTTCGGCTGGGCGAAAAGGAAAACGTCCGAGTACTGACTAAACCCGATGAATAGCGCAGGGATCCATGTCAGCGCGATCAGCTGTTTCTGGTATCTCCCAAATCCCCCGACAAACGGCAGAACCACTTCGTCGACGCGCGTCAGTTTTCCCGGCCATGATGAGTCCGCAGACACGAAGCCGTTCTCCGGGTGATGGTCCCCCGATTCGAGCTGCACCACGGCCATCGCGGTCTCAGTGGCTGCCTCCGACGTGCGGCGAAGCCGGGGTTGCGCTGCTTACCCCCCTGTCGGCTCCACAATGCGTCAACGCCGCCAGCTCAGGCGATGAAGCCGTGCGCAGTCAATCAGTGGAATGGAACGGAGATGTGCCCTCCTGTTATCAGGAAGCGCTTCCTTAGACTGCAGACGCAGGCCGACACAAAGGAGGTTTAGAGGGAACCAAAAAAATAATAATAATGAAGAGTGGAACTACTCCCTGCTGTCTGCTTCATTGTCCCTCTGTCGGTGAGTTCTGACAGTCGACGGCGCCTAGGACTCGCTTCCTGATGGAGCCACAGGTGACAACACCTTTCCAAAAGGTGCTGTGCCTACCCCAACATGGCCACCTGGTTCCACTCTGAAAACAGCTCTGTTTGCTGAAAGGGCGAGCCAAACATTTTACTCATTTCCCATCCAACCTCCAACAATAAAATGTGAAAAATATTATGTTTTAGTACCTCCATTTTGACAAATTTGTGATTGTTGAATATTTTTGCATTCTAATTATTAACACATATATTTTATGGAATATTACTCACCTGCCCTGAGAAATACCTTAAGACCTGATCAAAGAATTAGATTATTCTAAAAAATCTAAAGTATGCAACACACAATAGACCAAAGACATCCTGAAAGTTCAGTCTGTGCTGTTGCATCTGATGAAGGTTTTTATGAACCTTCACTGCCGTTTTTGTTGTTTTTATAAAAGTAGAGCAAATAAACTAGTCAATAAAAAACAAGTTTTAGAACTTTAATTAAAAATTAGCATTTAAAATTTCAAATATTGGCTACATCCACATCTAATATATATGTGAATATAATTAAAAAGGGAAGATAAAAGTTATTTTTCTTGACTAACACTTCATTTTCTGAAGTCTATCCTGGGCCAGATATAGGCAAGGGCAATGGGAAAGGGGGCGGCAATGCCCCTGTGAATGTCATAACTGGCCTGCAAAAATCCACAATTTACAAAAAAAAAATAAAAGCAAAAAAAAGGATATCCAAAAAGTCAATTAAAAGACAAAAACATTTTAGGATGGACAGACAAATAGACTTAAAAAGAAAAAACAAAAACAAAGGTCGCCTCAACAGGACACAAACTAGTATCCTGCTTGTGCCTGTCCCAAGCCCGGTAAATGCAGAGGGTAGTGTGAAGAGCATTCAACATAAAAACTATTATCTCAAATAGGTCAAATGAAAAAACAGAGATATTGTTAGATGGACTGATAAGATGACGGCATGGTTCCCTATACATTTTAGGAGCTTGGAGTGATTTGACACCCCAAACCCTCAGTTCACACCAAGACTTGCCCCCCAAACCCCATAGTGGGGCTGACTGAATCCGGGCCTGAGTCTATGATCTCTTCTATTTAATATTGAGAGAGAGGCTAAACCCTGCATAGGTCCACAACACGTCCACATGCTGAAAACCAGAATCACCACAACATATAAGCATGCATTTGAGTTCCAGAGTCACAGATGAAAAAGTTGTTAAAGCATAGATGTTTACTTCTTTGGGTTTTTTTTTTTTTTAAATATGTGTCACTAGAGGGGGAAAAACAACTCTGTGAAAAAATCTCTGCAAAAAAGAGGAACAACAAATTTTTGTTTTGGAAATAACATAAAATGTCAGTTTTGATCATAAATTGATTAAACTGATCCAAAAGTTAGTGAGCTTTCTTAACCTGCGGTGACACTTTGCTATAACATAGACTTATATTTTTAAAGCGAGGCACTCACATGGAGCAGCCTTTCTTTAGTAGTGATGATGACCTTGTGTCATGCTTCATAATTCATCAGCTTTTTGCAGAATCTGGACAAAAATAAAATGACCCAGTGTGACTGGTGATCCATGGTGCCCAGAAGCCAGAGACTAAACTATAACCACCACGTTTTCTACATCTGAACCACAATCTAACAATATATATGGAAAGACAGAGCACTGTGGGCATTTTAAACTTGTGCTTTCTAGGACATACAGATGACATGCAGGCATGTAAATATTGATAATACCTTCACATTCTGACTTCAGCACAGTTGTTGATATTTTCCAGCCTATTTTTGTCATCCCTTTTTTTTTATCCTAACCCAAATGAAAACGCCTTAATCCAGAGAATAGTCCACCTGCTTTCACACAGTCACTGAAGAGAACCAGGGCTAACTTTGAGGAGAACCAAAACTTATAGTTTGACCCGAACCTATTTATTGGAGCTTTGACACCTTCCCAAACATTACGGATTGTCTGTGAAAACAAGTAGCTGTGGATCAGAAAGATCAGCATTTCTTTAATACACAAAACACGTTGGCAAGACCAGATATTGTTAAAATAAACTTTAGAAAAACATTTTAGAGTTCTCATGATTTCAGAATCCATGCAACTCATGTTTGAAAACCTTCTGTATATTTTCACACAATTCCTGAGCCACATATATGCTAGACAATTGTTGTATTGTCATGTTCTCATACTTTCCATTAAACTCCATTAATTTATTAGAAAAAAAAACAACAGAATAAACAAAATGTGTGTTTGATAAAATAACTCTCAGCAAACATTTACAGTTACATCTGGCGTTTTGCTAAATTAACTTTACAGAAACTGACAAGGAAGAGTTCAGTATGTCCCAGGTTTGATAAACACACCGATAACCTACATTCATAAACACATGACAGCTAAATGTTACCACTTAAAAAGCCCACATGTTCAGTGGTGGCTCCCCCTTATGGTCATAATTTGTTACTACAGAATTTTGTTGCCACAGCTCCTCAAAGAACAAAAAAAAGCCTCTTCAGTGGGTTTTATGATACCCTTTGACCTGTGTTGTTAAGCAATTTATGTTTTGAACTAAAAAAAAAGTAGTTTAACAAATATATATTATGTGCTTGCTTGCTAAAATTTTTACATTTTTGTCATTAAAATGAACAAATTAGTCAATAAGCAATTACATTTTTCTGTAAGCCATGGGCATGATTCAATCTATTTTTTATTTATCCTTTTTTTTTTGTTTGTGCTGAAACTAATTATTGTTGCATGGGCTCCATATTCAAGTGACAACAAAGGCCCAAGAGTCAATTTGCAACACACTGATGACCCCTGCAGGCAGTTAGCAGCAATAACACTAATGTTTAATTATTTTTACCACTTTTTCAGACATTTGGAGGAAGATAGTTTTGTTTGATGCCTGATTCTATATCAGTTTTAGTTTAACATTTTTTCACGTTTTATTTAAGGTTTCAGCTTGATAGTCACATGGATTTTCCTCTGTCATAAGCAGCTGCATGTAGTCAAGAGTAACCAAAACACATAAATGATCAGACATGCTTCCTGCCATTTTCTCATCCATTATTCAAACAATGCTTTTCATACAGAGTCTTAAATAAATTGCACACAAGTGCCAACAGAAACCCTTTAACCGTTGTCACTCCGCGGCAGTGAGCTGTTTGTTACCATTCAAGCCTGTCTGTCCCTCCCTAGCAACTCATACAGGTCATACAGGTGTGGCCATGCAGGAATCAACCTTTTGTCATGTGGTGAGTCAGCGCTGCCTGCCTTTGAGTTTGTGTACACAAGCATCACCATGAGAGCGTTCTCCTGTCTGTCTGTCATAAACCGGTTGGTTGCACTTTAGGTGTGAAAGCCGAGACGAGCAGACAGCTTTGGCTCTGCAGTTAAAGATTTTAAACTGTTCCAATAGATGGGGGGGGGTTGTTTTTTTCACTCAGGTGGATGTGAGAAACTTGTTCAACAATTCGTTTCAGTTGTTGAACAGAAAACGCTACACGTGATTGAAAAACCAAGAAGAGCCTAATGGTCAGAAAGCTCATCTAAAGTTTTAGTAGAGCGTTCATCCAAAGTCCAAGCTGGAGGTGGGATTTATTGCTTATCGTGGTGCAAGACAAAAAACATGACATGTGTTGCCTTTGAGAGTTAATAGTTAATTCAAGCACAAAGATCCCTTGTTATGCAGAAACAAGAGGGTTTAGTGAAAAATCCTGCAGATAAGAAAATAACCCAACAAAGATCACCAGCAGTGGTTAGCGCTTTTACCTCACAGCAAGAAGGCCCCTGGTTCAAGTCCCGGCTGGGGGACCTGAAACAGAACATCAATGGGGGACCTTTCTGTGTGGAGTTTGCATGTTCTCTGTGCAAGTGGGTTTTCTCCAGGGACCAAAAACACGATGGGTTAATTGGTTACTATAAAATGTCTATAGTGTGAATGTGAATGTGAATGGGAGAGTGCATGGGTGTGTGATAGACTAGACTGACCCTGCGACAGACTGGCGACCTGTCCAGTA
The DNA here is from genome assembly GCA_023969325.1 of Oryzias curvinotus. Classification (NCBI taxonomy): domain Eukaryota; kingdom Metazoa; phylum Chordata; class Actinopteri; order Beloniformes; family Adrianichthyidae; genus Oryzias; species Oryzias curvinotus. Next base: position 32,537,032 of record CM043722.1, read on the forward strand.
TGTCCCCTGCCTTCGCCCGCAAGTGGCCAGGATAGGCTCCAGCAGCCCTGTGACCCCGAGAGGGAATAAGCAGATTAGAAAATGAATGAATGAAAAATCACCTTAAAGGAAAACGACTGTTCATTTAAAAAAAGAAAATCCAAACGTTAGACACTTTAAAGAAGATCACTGACTAAAGACGAAGCTAACAGACTGCAGAGAAATATTACAGCTTTTCTTAAAATCAAACAACATATTTTGCAGCTTTATTTTGTATTCTCAAAAACATATTAAAAAACAATGAAACCCCATTTTTGAGCAAAAATGGATTCAAAGAGTACGAAAATAACTTCTCTATTTTATCTACAACAATCACCTGGATCTGTGTTCAGAAACCAGATGTTGTTAATGATCTGCGGTCTGCCAAACCAGATGTCGTTTTTAGCAGCTAACTCCCACTTTACTCAGCGCATGATGTCAAAATTCATGTCTGGAAAATATATCCTGACACGTGTTCCTTCAATTGCTCATAAGAGTCATGACTTCATCCTTTTTACCTGCTGTTGCCTTCACTTTGCAGCTTGTTGGTAATTTAATTATCACAGTCTGAAGACGGCACTGTTTTATGATTCAGATTTGAGCTCCAAGTGTTTATGAGTTGCAGGCGTAGGAGGTTAAAAATGCATCCGATCCCCTCCTTATGCCCACACACCACGAGAGGACTTAATCTGGGCTAGAAAAGCTAATATTTACCACCAGCAAAAGGCAAAGAGAGACTCAACAAAGCAGTTACTTTCACCTTCAACTCTGCAATGCCCCTCCCAGGTAAAATGAGGTCTCAGAAAAACAATGCAGAAATCTGTACAGAAAAAGATTTTGCTGTGTACACATTCTGGTTGGTGAAGTTTAGATTCAGATTGTCTACTGGGACCAAGTCTTACACTTTTCTTCTAGCTTTTTGCCTGAATCTGTACTGGGCATGACAGCAGAAGAAGTGGAGATAAACTCCCGAAGGGTGTGTCTACATTCTAAAGTGACAGCCTATTGAAGAAAAATCGTTATGTGGCATTCCCTGTGTTGGACAACTAAGGCAATTTCTTTAAAGTGACCAAACGATTAACCTCTTAATGAGAGGCTAACTAATGTTTACGCAATAATCAAGCAACGGTTTGCTTGTTAAAGGAATCTGGGAATGGCAGACCTTTGTCCAACAGCTTTGAAGATTTGGGCGTTGGCTGCTTTAAGTCACCGGCTTAATCTTTAACATCTTAATCTCTCCTTCATGCCAGTGCGTCCCATCTTTTAAACTCCCATAGTCGTGTGGCTGAGTGTTCACTATGAAAAAAACAGCAGAGGGCACAGTGTTTCCATCGGCTTGTTCAAGAGGGACAGCAAGGAGAGAGTGAGAGTCACTCCTTTTCTTTCTTTCTCACACATTTCACTTTCCAAAGCCCAGACAGGCCCATAAATTCTGTGTGCAGACAGTGGAGATAAAGGGAAGCTGGGAGCGGAGGAAATAAACACGATAAAAGCACCACACAAACAGAACAGACAAAACAAGGTTTTTTTTAAATAACATTTTTAATCTCTTTCACTCACTTGTCAATTTAAACAACACTCATCTTTTAAATGACCTTCTTTTGACCGCAGGAATGTTGACCTCTGCATGGCAGATTCTTGCTGGAAGCTCTGTCTCCTCACACTCCCATGGGAATAAAAAGAGCTGGCTGCCAATATTGTGAGCCGCATATCTCTCAGTTGACACAAAGTTTCAGTCTAATCTTTCTGCTACAATCGTGCTAGGGTTGAAGTGCAGTAAAGGTTCTTTAGGTAGACGAATCCTAAGTGGTGGACTCTTTTTGCTCCTTAAAGAGCAGGAATCTGAACAATAGGTGGAAATATGGTCCCCCTTTGTTTGTTGATGGAGGAAATGATGGTGTGCGCGCAAAACACAACACACAGTAAGGAGACATTTGGAGAGAAAAAAAAACACAACTTTATTGAAAGCAAAAATGATCAATTGATGGATGAAAATGTCAATAAGTCTAATAAAAGCTAAGGAAACACCTGCTTTTTATATGTTAGGTTTATTGGCTTATTTTAAATAAAGTAAATAATAAAAAAATAACAGCTAAACATCATATGGCCTACTGAAATTTTGGACTTATTAGTTTTTTTGTCTTGTTGTTCCATGTAAGTAAAAAATAGTAAATAAAAATACATAGAATGCAAATAAACTATTTTTCCCGTGGTAGACCTGAACAGGTTGATCAGTGCGTTCCTGAAGGTACGCTTGTGAAACAAACCTTGGCTCTCAGCCCAAAGTTCGTTACTCGACGCATTTTTTATATATATATTTTGTCGTCACCTCTTCGAATAATTATTGCCACATAAGGCGAGTCGCCTGAATGAAATCATAACACGACCCTGCCCAGAGGCAGGAGTGTTTCGCAAAGGCAAAGGTGTGGTTTCTGTCCTAAAGCGAGCAGCTTCCGTGGATTCTGATCAGACTGCTTTCTGCGCAACAGGAGACGGGGCGGAGACGCGCCGTGTCCTTTTCCCGGACAGCAACACAGCTGCAGCAAACTCCACGGAGAAATCATGAGTCTCACCGGTTCCAATCCCAACCTGGCCGCCATGGGCCGGAGAAGTAACTCCCGGCCGGATTTGGCGTTTTCTCGAAACGACATGATGGGCCGATTCGGTGGAAACGGCTACCAGGGAGAGTACGCAGCGGAAGGCGGTTACGCACAACAGTCCTTCTCCAGGCACACCGTGCACGGCGGTGGCGGGACCGTGAAGGTACCGGCCGCGAAGGCGATGGGAAGCCCTGGTGGAGCCAGGTAAGAACATCACCTGTCTCGAAACTTTCCGCCGAGTCGTAGACGACTCAAGTTATATATGTAATAGTCCCTCCAAAAGTGGTCACATTTAAGATTTAACTTAAGGGCGAGTTTTCTGCGTAAAACTAAAGAAAAACGGCGTATGAGAGTTTGTTTGGGGTTAGTAGTTTACAAGACAAGAAGTGCACGGAACTGAAGGAAGTTCACCTTTGAATGCGTCAAAGTCCAATGGAAACGCACTTGGTGGCTTCATGATAGCGCAACTGAAACAACTGTATGGCCTAAGAAATGTTTAAAGACTTTTTTAGAGATAAATCCGCGCAATCTTTGCAACATTAGTGTTCAGGAAAGCAGGTAAAACAAAGAGGAATGCTGTCACATGTTCTCCCTTCACTGTTTTTGGCTGTACTTACTCTAAGTTTCACTTTTAAGTTGCTTAAGTTCACGCAGAAAAGAGTTCCAGTAAAACAGTGGACGGCAGCCAAAAATGTCTGACTGTGTGTTCAGGTCTTACTTTTTATTCAACTTGATGAAAAAAAAAGTTAGAGATGTCAATCTGCACCTTTATTAGCTTTAAATGAATCATTTTATACTTTTGATAGTTTCAACAAGGGTTTATTACATTTCATAAGCTACTAATAATCCAGAAAGCTTAAAAAATACCTTTCTCCTGTTTTATCCTCCATCTATTTAGTTCACAAATACTTCTACAGAGATCTGAGTACCTGGTGAACCAATGCTTGGAGTATTTGGACAGAGCAAAGATCTTATATGGGAGTGTAAGTGCAGGACATGTGTGCCACACAACCAAACCAAGCTGCATGTTTTTGTTGATACGCAAAGGGAATTATTTTTCAGAAAACCATCAGCTTCTGCTCTGTTGTTCTTAATAGGGGGGCTCGTCCATGGAAGCCAATAAATATTTGGAGATGACTACAGAAGGCATGAGGCAACTTCTTGGCTGCGCCAGAGACCTGCACCAAATGGGCATTCAGCATGAATATTTCAGACAGTACGACAAACAATGCGTTTGTTCTTTTATGACTGGAATCGGCTCCATCGTGTTTTCTCATATTTGCTTGTTTTGCTGAATTGTTTTCTCTTCAGTTTGGACTACCTACAGGACGCCCACAGTTCTTTACAGCAGAAAATTTACAGCAGTGGCACCATGAAAGGGAACAGAGGCAGTGTGGGGAGTGATGGAGGGCGCTTGTTTCAGGACGCCATGGCCTGGATTGCTCAGCAGAAGGTGAGGGTCACCATATTTCTGATTTTTTTTTTTTAAAAGTCAGAATGTTCATTCTTTCACTTGCAAATGCCTTTTAAAGTTTTAGCATGAATGCCCCGTGCACAGGCCTGCAGGTTTCCTTATGCAGGAGGGTTTACGCTTACACTCTAACCTATTGTAACCAAAACCATCTGGGCGTGCAGCCAAAACCTGATCAGTCAGTGAAAGAGGCCGAGATAGGAGATGGAGGGCTGCAACAAAGAAGAAGGAAGACAGGGGTGTCATTTAGGAAAGAGCTCAGGGGGAGGAGAGTAAAAACGAGAAGGGCGGGGGGCTAGCTGTGATAGTGGGAAAAAAACAAAAAAAGCCGTAAGTTTCACTCTTCACTGTGAGGGTTGTTGTGCGACTGGGTAGTTCAGTCGACCTCTAGCATGTTTATGGGAAAAGGCACTCCCACTCTGATACTCCTCCAAGCTCCCACCCTGCAAGAAACACTCCCTGTCATTCCATTACCACTTTCAACCCCACCCTTCTGTATCACTACTTTATGTAAGACGTCTGTCTTGCATCAAAATGTTGCATAATTCCTTTTTTAGCTAATGTACAAACATGATTTTTGTACTTGCAGACATTTGAGGGCACAGTTTTCCAGATTCAATTTTAATTGTTTAATTAATGAACAACAGACAAGAAGGGAGTGGTTAGAAACAAAACCCCTGAGGGAAAAGACAGACAAGAGTACAAATGCAGGGCAGGGCTTGGGTTGTAACTGGCAGAGCTCCTATCAAAACTGAGAGCTGCAACCAAGGAGAGACATAGTTGAAATAGTTCTCTACTAACAATAACCCAATGATGTCATGCTGACACCTACAGGGCAAAATGAAAAAGCACAAAATTAGGAGGGGAATTTCCCACAAAGACCTGAATCTTGGGAGGTTTAGCAATATTTTTTTCAGGCTTAAAACTAGATCCATCGTCTTTGTTTGGTCAGCTATTCTAGTGCATAAACAGTAATTTTGTTACAGAAATACATAAACCGGCATTGCCTAATTCTGACTGTTTGCAAAATGTATTTCATGCTGTGTGGTAAAATTCGTCATGAGTGTGATGTAAATAATTTCTCTGAATCTTTCAGCGCATGATCGAAACCGCTCCATGGGGAGAAGATTCCCAGTCCATAGAGAACCAGATTATATCCCACAACAAGTTTCACAGCTCCATTCAGAGGAGTCAAGAAGTTAACCGGGCCATGGATGAAGTTGTGAGTTGCTTAGATTTAGTTTTTGTGCACACCAGGCACGTGATGTGCGTTCACGAACGTGCTGAACGCAGGTTTTTTGAAGCCGCTTTTGACATAATGGCTAAAATACAAAACCAACTATCTGCAGATTTTTAGATTTTGAGTTTTTTTGTTAAATGGTGAGAACAAGGATAACTCCACGTTTGAAGTGAATCTGCAAAAACATCCTGCCTTTTTATGGCATAAAGGTCACAAGACAAAATTCTCCCATCATATTTGAAACCATTTTTTCTTGTTTTGTGAAATAAGATTTTTTCGTTTTTTTTTTTGTTTTGGCCATATTTAATTCGCAGTGGACTGTCGCTACCCGAAACAAGTGCACGTACTCACAGTTGGAAGAGGCTTGGTGCGAAATGTCAAAGCTGGCATTGAGGCTGGAAGAATCTGGCAAATCTTCCTCTAGGCTTTTTCTTTCACAGCCCTATTCTGAAATATGAAAGGCTTGGTGTCAGATAATTCCACAATTTTAAAACTTTTGGCACTTTCATGTTTTAAAAAAGACGCACACGTCAATACCAAATCCTAGTCCCTGATTATTCAAAGTTCAACCAGTTTAACCTTCAACATATGTGCAACGTTTTGTACGTAGAATCCAAAAACTAACTTAAAAACTTTTGTCACGTAACCACGAGAGTTTTGAACGCAGAAGACTGAAACGCACATCTATCCACGTTCACATAGACTTTTCATTTGAAGTGGTCTCTTGAATGCGCATTTCCCAGCTTGGTGTGAACGTAGCATTGGTGGTACTCTAATGTTTGTTTATTCCAGGCAGTTCTAAACTGATGTTTGTCAAAAATCCTCTTTTTCAGATGAATGACAAGAACCTCTCCCTTATACTGGAACAAGAATTTGACAGCCTCAAGGTAGAAAACAACAATGTTAAGTTTAGTTTAGTTATTTCAAACACATAAAAACAACTACAGATCATTTTATACACTCGCTAGTAACTATAGTCCGTCCGTAGAGTCTCTATTTGACGGGGAAAAAGAAGAATCATCAGCATGTCATATCATCATAGTAAATAAATAATAGACATCAGCAGAAAAAGTGACCATGTGGCGATCATCTGCTGAGGGATTTGATGTAAAGATTGAAAATCATTTCTTTTTATTTTGAAAAACGTTCAACAATTGTTAGCCTCTGTGTGGTTTTTCTCCTGAACTCCTTTTATGATGTTCATACATCCACCTTGTGTTTGCCTCAGAAAATGTCTCACAATCGGTTGACTCACCTGCGGGAACTTCAAAACATCATCGATGAGATCTTCAACGCCATCATGTGGGTAAACGAGAAGGAAGAGGATGAGCTTATGTTCGACTGGGGGGACAAGAACATCGACCAGTACATCCCCAAGAAGCAGGAGAGCTACTCTGTATGAATCCTCACGTCACTTTTCGAACGTCAAAAGTGCTGTCATCGTGGATTCATCTTTAAAATTGTCTCGATTGTGTTGATCTTGCAGAGGCTGATGAAGGATTTGGAGGAGAAAGAGAAGGAGCTGAACAAGCTGAAAGTGAAAGCGGATGCACTTTTGAACAAGGGCCACCCCGCCACGGATAAGATTGAGGTATTTTGCTTTTCATTGAATCTAAAGATATTCTTGAGTTTGGTGCTGAGCTTATGGAAACCCACAGGCTTATATGGAGACCCTCCAGACCCAGTGGAGCTGGCTTCTGCAGATCACAAAATGCATCGAAGTTCATTTGAAAGAGAACTCTGCCTACAGCCAGGTAAGAGCCGAGCACCATAGTATTATTTACTCATTAAAAAAAATGTATTCATGTTTTCTCCTCTTTTAGTTTTTCAAGGAGGCCAATGAGACTAATGCAAAGCTGCAAAAGGAGCACGAGATGATTCGCAGCAATTTTATCTGTGACAAGAGCACTCCACTGGAACGCCTCACTGAGCTCCTGAAAAACCTGGAGGTATCCAAAAAAGTTCCTTCAGACAAACCTTCATGTTTATCTCTGCTGCTTTGAAGCAGCTAAACAAAATCAACTGTTTTCTGATGCATAGTATGACATCTCTCCCAGCAAGCTTCTTTAGACAGTGTCAGCAAAAATCCTGTGTTTAAAATGTTTTTCTGCTATTTCTGTCACAGAAAGACAAAGAACGAATCATGGAGAACAAGAGGCAGGTCCAGAGTCTGCTCAGCAAGTCCAAGTCCATAGTCAGGCTGAAACCAAGAAACCCTGAAGAGAAGAGCAGCAGCCCCATCCTGGTCCAGGCCTTATGTGACTTTAAACAGGATCAGGTGAGACATTTCTCCATCTGTGCCACAGATGTCCAAGTTAAGAAGAAAAATGTCTGCATGTGTTTTTGGTTTAGCACAGGGTTGGGCAAACCACGACCCGAGGGCCGCATGGGACCTGTTTAACTACTTAATCTGACCCGCCAAACTGGAATAAATGATATTGATAATCCCTCATTTTGGTGATAATTTTGGTGTCTCCCTTTAGTTCAGGGGTCGGGAACCTTTTTGGCTGAGAGAGCCATAAATGCCACATATTTATAAATGTAATTTTGAAAGAGCCATACAATAATGTAGTGTCCCTTTCCCACACTGAGGCACGGAGACTTAACCTCTTTTAAGGTTCCTTATTAGATTACTGTAGACCGCAACCAACACCGAACAACTAATTCAGCAACTCCTGAATCTCTCCCGCCAGGACGAGAGCGCTTCTCCCACTTTATATTCCTCTGCTCCCGCTCCAGTCCTCCTATTTCCCTTATTCGGCCCATAGCTGAACCCCATTGGTCCAAACTACCTAACAACAGGCTGAGCAACAGAATTAAGAGCCAATCAGATCTCTGCTTGATGCGTTTAATGAACTCCAGAACTTTTAACGCGGCCCAACAGCGGACCCAACTCAGTCCACTACAATATGTTTAAAACTAAATATACAAGTGAATTTGAGCATTTGATGTAATTTCAACATTTTTAAAGTAAAATAAACATGTGGATTCTTTTTTAATAACATCGTTATGCTGTTGCTAATAAATGATGAGTATTTCTCGTGGTGGTTTTGCTGATGGTCTAGTCTGGTTGATACGTGGTGAGTTTCTGCTTCATGCAGGCGTTGAGACTTTAATCGTGATCGTAGGTCTGAATGTTCTGTAGATGTGACAAAGAGTCACATGCAGACGTGGAGCCAAACACACACTTACACACTGCAGTGAGCGGGTTTTACGTTTTTACAATCCCTGCGCGATTCACCTGCTGCCAGTGCCCATAACCCTCCCACCCCCACTATCTGCTTTCTTCCTCACATCCCGTCCCTGCATCTGCGCGCTCTTTCTCAGAGACGGGAGCGCGCAGTTTTAGGCACGGCATTTCACCGGTTTCCGGCTGGTATAAACTCTGTGAAATAATAGGTAATAGTAAACTGATAATGCTGGCGCAAATCTCCAAGCACCGCTACTACTGCGCGCCTCTGGCATGGCATCGCGCCCGAGAATGACTGGTCTGATGAAGAAGAAAAAAAAGTATAATTAAAGATTTGTCTGAGAGCCACATGTGACCATCAAAAGAGCCATATATGGCTCGCAAGCCATAGGTTCCAGACCCCTGCCTTAGTTGATGCACTGACCTTTGTTTAGGTGCAGCAAAGTATTCTGCATTTATTTAGTGTAGTGTTGTAGATTTATTGTTGTTTTTTTTATGTCCGTGTGTGTTTTCTAAGCCGGACATTCATTTTTTCCCATCATTTCAACACCACATGAACGCAGCATTTCTCCAAGCTTTCATTTTTCCCTGAGGGACATCAACCCATTGGTGCAATTGGCAGTAAAATGAGAACCAAAGCCACAGTTTTGAATTAAAACTTCCAAAGGGTTCTGTTTAAAAATGTAGAGATGAATTTTCAATCAAATTTAGTGTAGCTTTTCATCCAGATTCCATGTTATTCCTGTCTGTTATGAGTTGCGTTACTTACACTCCACTCATCTGCAATTGTCAAATTTTAGAACCCTTTGTGACTCACCAGTAAAAACAAATTGCCCACGCCTGGTTCAGCACCTTAAGGATATTTGGTTGTGAAAGGATTTTTATAAATAAAGTGGATTCAATTGAATTCAAACCAAACTTACATAAATGATCTTCTTTTTTCAGATCCATGCTTCTTTTTACTGGATGTCAATTTTAAAATGCCACTGAAATTTTTTTTGAAATTGACGGTATACTAAAGTATGAGCTCAAGTACTAAAACTAATATTACTGTAAAGTACAGAACTAATACTGCATACAACCGTTTTTGTTCTTCATTTTATTTTAACCACTGAAAGAGAAAACCTCAGAATTATTGGCTAGTGAACTCTTCATTTAAATAAAAACAAGTCTTTAGTTAAAAAATGCATCCACAGTTTTGATGTTAAATCAAATGATTGTCAAAGGTACAAATGTGTTTTTTTTTTCTGCTGCATCTTACAGAAAGGTATTCTGAAAGGGAATGAAGGCATCCTGAAGGACAACTCGCAGCGCAGCAAGTGGCTTGTGACGGGACCCGGAGGTTTGGACATGACGATCCCGTCTGTCTGCCTGCTCATTCCGCCACCCAACCCGCTCAGCATTAACCTCGCCACCAAGTAAGAGAACATTCAGTGGTGCAGGTCAACCATTTCCGCTCAGGACCTTTTGTGGAGTGACTGATCGCGTCCTGTTTTTAGAAACGAGAAGTTCTACGAAGCCATCATGAACATTTGGAATCAGCTCAACATCAACATTAAGAGCCTCATCTCTTGGCAATATTGCATTAAAGACATCAATTACATCAACTCTCTCACCCTCACTATGGTAAGACGACAGAAAATACCCAGGTTTTCCAAAAATCAGCCACTGTGTTCCTGCGTCTCCTGTTTGAGTCTAACACAAAACATCATGACTCATGTTTTACTCACTTCACACATCGTTTTCTTTTTGCTGTCATATAGCTGTCAAAGATGCGCCCTGAGGAATATCGCAGTGTCATCAAAAGGCTGGAAACGACATATCAGGAGTTTTTGCGTACCAGCCAAGGGTCTGAAATGTTTAAGGAAGAAGACAAGAAAAACCTCCAGGGTCACTTTGACAAAGCTCAGCAACACTATGACACACTGCTCGTTCAGCTCCCTTCTCACCGTAAGTGCATTTAATTCGCCTTCATTTTCTGCAAAATAGGGCATTGCCGTTTTTATTTTTTTAGTTTGGTGTGTAATTCCCTTTGCTTGTTGGACCCTTAAACTAGACAATAGCTGACCCACTCAGAGCAAAATCATCCCTCTCTCATAGATTGTTGTCAGTCATTTACAGACATTAGCAGGGTCAAACTGGTTTGGTTTCACAGTCATTTCCGTTCGAGAGAAAATGCTTGCATGTGTCAAAACAGATGTTCTTCAAATTGGTGCAGTTTACAGTGCTAATTTTATGTTTGACTACACTGCATTTCTTTTGCAGAAGTCACCAAAGATGGTAACAAAAATATATGGATATATATTAGATTTTTTATTTGAAATGTTGAACATCAATAAACAGATTCAAGATATTTGAATTTCATGATTTCTTTTCAAGTATGTGCAATGTGCAAACTTCTAAATAGCTAAACTTAAATATCCTTTCTTTAAAAATAGAAGAAAAAGAAGTGAAGATTCCAACAAAGCAAGAGCCTACCCAGGTGGTGATTAAAGAAACTATCACCAAAGTCAAGACCACGCCTCCTGCAGCCACCATCAACCTTACACTGCTCACCAGCCTGCAGGAGCTTCGCCAAAAGCTTGAAGTGACGGAATCCGGCCTCACCAGCCATCTCCACCTCCCCACGGGGGACAACAGTCTGCATCAGTGTTCTGTGCACATTCAGAAACTGCAGGTATGAAGCCTTCATGGGACTTCTTAGTGGGTGTTAGAAAGTTTGACAGTGGTTTTATACAACTTTCTTCATAAAAACAATTTTTTTAGGATGTGCACCAAGATCTGGAGTCTATTCATGATGAGTACCTGCGTGTGAGGGAGAGCATCACAAATCAGCTCAAGGGGTTACCTGCAGACTCTGACCAGGCCAAGTTTCTGCGTTCTGAACTTACAATCATCAACCAGAAAATTGGAATCCTGCAAGGTCTCTACACCGTCTACCTTCAGAGGTTTGTTATCCCCCGTTTACAGTTTTTTTATTTACTCTGTTTACACAAAGGCCTCTAGAAGAAGAGCAGATTTTTGGAACAGAAATCCACTGATGTTTGTTGACAGCCGTTTTTATGTGTCTGAAACAGACTGTCTGCCATGAAGGCCTTACTGCAAAGCCTTCTCCAGGCTGAAGATATCATCAAGGCCCATGAGGCTCAGCTGACTGAGAAGGAGACCAGCTCCCTTGACCTTCGAGAACTGGAAAATCAGCGTTGTGCACTGAAGGTCTGACATACCTCCAGTGTGTCCCTCTCTATTGCTTGCTGTCTTTTCTTTAAATAAAACATAAATAAGGAAAAAGGCAAAATTTTTCATTGGATGAAAAAATACTGTTTTGATTGTGATCCATTTGCAAGAAGGACTGACGGTCTTTTACCATTGGTTTAGATTATAAACCAAGTTTCTTATATTTCATTATTGTTGTATACTTTTAAAAACAATGTCAACTTAATAACTTATAAGGATGAAAGAAAATGTTTTCACATTACTTAAAACAGCAAATGAATTGGTTAAATTTAGTTTAAGAAAAAAACAGCTTAAACTTCATAAAGTCATACAGTATTCTCATTACTTAAGCTCAGGTTGTAAAATGTAGAAATTGTATATGATGAATACATATGAACAAAAGTGGTTTCTTTTTTTCTTTTCATTAAAGGACATAAGGAAAGAGCTGGAGCAAAAACGGGGCCTGCTGACCGCCATGGACTCAGACCTGGCTAAAGCGCTTCACTGCAACAGCCAGATTACAGAGTCCTCCCACAGGTGTGATGTTGACCTGTCCAGGTACTCCGATCAGGTGAACCAGATGGGTGATCGCTGGCGCCGAATCCAAAAGCAGATCGACAGCAGGTATGGTTAGATGTTTGTTGTAAACATTTGCATTTGTCATTGCTGTAAAACACGGTGAAAACAGCCTTTTAAACCTTCCACTTCTTTTTTTAGGATTTGGGACTTGGACAAACAGGAGAAACAGTTAATACAATACCAGCAGAGCAGCTCTGCCCTGGAGCAGTGGATAGAGAATGCCAGGAAACGCCAGGATGCACTGCAGCTGGTGAAGCTCAATGACATCCAAACACTTATGAGTCACCTCAACCAGCAAAAGGTAAGCTGTCAGCTTTGTCTTATGAAGGAAAAAATGACATTGGAAATCTACATTTTATTTGTCAGTGCATCAACTTTATATTGTTTTTTTATGAATAGGCACTTCACAATGAAATTAAAGGCAAAAGGGAAAAAGTGGAGGATGTGCTGAAAAGCGCAGACACCTGTGCCGCCTCTATAAAGGTTAGTCGCCGGTTAAGTCGCAAAAAAAAAACGCGCCTATGTGTCTTGTCAGTAATGTGCAGTAACACAAGTTTCCCAACATTTGGTTTTGTTCACAGGACTATGAACTGCAGCTTGCCTCCTACGGTTCAGGACTGGAAACTCTGCTTAATGTTCCCGTCAAGAGAACTATGCTGCAGTCTCCTGCTTCTGTAGTCAGACAAGAGGTACAATTTATTCTAATACAGCTGTTTTCCGATAAATCATAATCCTTTTCGCATTATAAATTAAAACCATATAATTTGAGTTAACCCCTCATTTGCTAATGTCATTTCAATTTGTAACAGCTTAAAAATGCAGGATCGAGTCATTTTCATTTATTCATATTAATTCCTATCAGGCTGCAGACCACCAGACTCATTACATCGAGCTCCTTACCCGCTCTACTGATTACTACAAATACCTTGGAGAGTTGATGAAGAACATGGAAGAGATGAAGGTTTTTATTTTTTTTTTTAATATTATTGTACATGAATAACAATGTTTTTATCCTAAAGATGCCAAAAGCTATTTTATTTTTGAAATGATGTAAGAAAATGGATTAATGAGGCTTCTGCTTTTGATGTTCTTCTCAGTTAAGGAACACAAGGATTGAGTTGTTGGAGGAGGAACTGAGACGTTTAAAGGAGGACCTCCAGGACCGCAACGAGAGGAACAAGTCACTGGAAGACACTTTAGCCCGCTACAAGCTGGAGCTCAGTCAATCAAAAGATGAACTTTGTTCCATTGAGGAAGTAAAGAGAACAACAGCAATGCAAGTTAATGCTGCCAAGGAGAGCCTGGGCAGCACACAATGTCAGATTCAGGATCTGAATGAGCAGCTGACCCGCATTCAATATCAGCTGGATGAGGAGAAGAGGAAGAGAAGACTGGCTGAAGAGCGTTACACCAGCCAGCAAGAAGAGTATGAGGCAGCTGTTCGCCGCAGACAGAAGGAGCTGGAAGAACTCAATTGGCTTAAGATTGATTTGGAGAAGTCAGTGAAGGACAAGGAACGTGAATTGGAGAGGTTGAAGATACAGCTAGACGATGAGGCAGCACGTCGAAGAAATGCAGAATCAGAAATCTCAAAGGTAAGAACACAGTGCACCCAGGAGGTTAACCAACTTAAGCAGAGGCACGAGACAGAGATCCACGTTACCAAGACCACTATTCTGAAAACCGCACAACAAAAAGAGGAAAACGCTGAAGAGTTGAGGCTACAAATTAACAGGCTGTCTTCAGAGAAGAGAGATCTGGAGGAGGAGCTGAGGAGACTGAAGGAATCTGTCGCTCATTCAGAGGACCAGAGAAGCAAGGCAATGCAGGAGATCAACCAGCAGAGGGCGTCAGTGACTCAGGAAAAAAGACTTCGCAGTGAGCTGGACTTGCAGCTGAGAACAGTCATGCAACAGAGAGAAGAAGAGGATCTCAGGTTGAAGGAAGCCAACAAAAACAACCAGGAGATGTCCAGACAAATCAACACGCTAACTTTTCACTTGGATGAAGAAAAGAAAAAGACAAGAGCTCTGGAATTAGAAATCAATCATCTTAAACAAGTTGAATCAGAGCTGAAGGCAAAGAGCTCCTCTTACCTTGAGGCCGTAAACAAGCTCAAAGTGACAGAGCAGGAAATTCGAATCACCAAAGTGGAGCTGGAAAAGCAGACAAGTGAGAAAAGCAAGGCCGAGCAGAGTTCTGCCAGGCTGCAAAGCCGCATTCGAGAGCTTCAGTGCTCTTTGGATGGTCTGGAAGCTGAGTTGGAAAGACAAAAGAAAGCTACTCAAGAGGAGTTTACTCGCAGAAAGCGAATTGAGGCTGAACTGGAGAGGATGACACACACCTGCAGAGAGCACACAACCACAATTACTTCATTGAAATCGATTCAGATAGAAGCAACGACCTCTGGGAGAAAATATGAGCAGGACCTCAGGGCTCTCCAGGAGGCACTGGACAAGAGCCTCAGAGACCACAAAGTCACCAAAGAGGATCTAGCAACCATGACCGAGGAGTTTAAGAAACTAAAACAGAAGCTCCAGCAGGAAGTGGTCCGAAATCATGAGCTCAATCAACGCAATGAGAGTCTGTATAAGACCATTGAGGAGAAGAGTCGCCAACTTAACGAAAACACCACAGAGATCGAAAAGCTAAAGACTCTAACGCAGAACCTGACAAAGGAGAGACTCAAGCTGGAGGAGGAGTTAAGGGCGGTAAGACAAGAAAGAGACGATCTGAAGGGTAGCAAAAATGCTATTGACAGAGAGACGACCTCTCAGATCTCTGCCCTGCATGTCCAGCTCCAAAGTAGCACCAAGAGGACAACCGAGCTCCAGGTTCTCATCAGTGATCTGACCAAGGAGAGAGAAAAGCTTAAAACGGAAATAGAAAAATTCCAAAAGCAGTCAATCGAGGTATTTTTGAGCGTACTGAAGGGTCACTTCATTTCATAGTACCCTAATCAAAATTCTGCTTGCATGGTTGACTAAATGTGCTTCATAGCTAATTTTGATTTTAAAGTATCACTGCAATATTTTGGAAAGCTGCACATACTCATTTTAAATCTGATGTAGCATGGTATTTACTTTTCTACTTGTTTTTCCTGTAGATATGCATGTAGTTAACTTTGCACAGCGTTTCACTGAACTTTATTCATAGCAGCAGTCACACTGAAAAACACTGTACACTAACACATTAGGAAATGTATGAGAATTGTTCTGACAAATGCAGGACATGTAATGAATCGTAGATTTCACATGTTGATATTTATTATAATATAACATTGTATTATCTTTTTTCTCCACAGACATCCATGATGGTGCACATGTCCCAAAGCCAATATAATGAGCTGTTGCTGGAGAAGGATGGCTTATTGGCCAAACTTAAACTGATGGAGCAGGACAAGAACCGCAACAAGCAACTAGAAGATGAGCTGGCCACCATTAGGCGCTCTTTAGAGATGGAGATTCGCAACAAAAAGCGTCTGGAAGATGAGAAAAATAGCATGCTTTCTGAGTTCAATACTATAAAGTTTCAGTATGAACAAAAAACCACCCAGATTAGGCAGAGTGAGTCAGACAGGGAGAAGGTTGATCGAGAGAGGCTTTCCCTGAAAACCGAAATTGAGAGGCTCAGACACGAGCTCAAGTGTCTTGAGGAGAAGTACAGGAGCAAACTCATGATCTCTGAAAAGGAGGCATCGGAGCTGGCTAAGAAGATAGATTCTCTTCAAAGAGAGATCCAGAGATTACAGCAGAGACCCACCACTCTGTGTAGGCAGACCCAGACCGACGAGAAAGTCACTACAATCGATCCATCAAAGCTTGTTTTTGATGGTGTGCGCCGCAAAGTCACTGCTCACCAGCTTTGCGACTGTAGTATAATCAGCAAAGCTACCCTTGACGAGCTCCTGAAAGGAAGAAAGACCGTGGACGAAGTGGCTGCAGGGATCCAGCTTAGTCTGAAGGGCTCTGGAGTCATTGCTGGAATGACAACAGGTTCAGAAGGAAAAGTTTCTTTCACTGAAGCCAAACACAAGAATCTCCTTAGCCCTGAAAGCGCTCTAAAGCTTCTTGAAGCTCAAGCAGCAACAGGTTACATTGTGGATCCTGCATTTAACATGACAATGACAGTGGACACTGCCTGTTCAAGAGGACTTGTAGACACAGAAGACAGAGACACCTTGGTGACTGCTGAGGCAGCTAGTACAGGCTTTAAAGATCCATATACTGGCAAAATACTGTCTGTGGGGCAGGCCTACAAACAAGGCCACGTTGACAAGACCACAGCCGTTCGTTTGCTCCAGGCTCAGGAGTGTGTTGGTGGCATATTGGACCCTGTCTTGAGTGTGTTTCTCCCAAAAGATCTGGCCTTGGATCGCAATCTTATAGATGAAGATCTCTACAGGTGTTTGAATAAAAAACCCACCAGCTATCTGGATCCAGCTACAAACGAGAAAGTATCTTATGGTGACCTGAGAAAGAAGTGTACTTGTGAACCTGTGTCCGGCCTTCTCCTGCTGCGTGGTAAAGAAAAGTGCATGACGGTGAAAGGCATCAGAGGGGAGGTGTCCGTGTCAGAGCTTGTCAAAGCCGAGCTGCTTGATGAAACTGACATGAAAAAGCTAAACCAGGGGCAACTTTCTAGCAAAGACATCGAAGAGAAGCTCAAGTCTTATCTCCATGGGTCCACATGCATTGCTGGGATCTACGATGAAGCTGATAACAGAATAATGCCTTTCTATATGGCAATGAAGGAAGGTCTGCTCATGAGAGGAACCACGCTGGAGCTCCTTGAAGCCCAAGCTGCATCCGGATTCATTGTTGATCCTGTTAACAATGTCTTTTTGACAGTGGAGGAAGCTTCAAAAAGAGGTATCATAGGGAAGGAGTTTAAAAATAAGCTGTTGTCTGCGGAGAAGGCAGTAACTGGATACAAAGACCCTGCTACAGGAAAAACAGTCTCCCTCTTCCAAGCCATTGAGAAAGGCCTTATTGAGGAAGGTCATGGAATTCGGCTTCTAGAAGCTCAGATTGCTAGCGGTGGAATTATTGACCCTGTAGAGAGCCACCGTATTGATGTCTCTGTTGCCTACAAAAGGGGCTACTTTAATGAAAAAATGAATGAGATCTTAAGCTATGAGGGAGATGACACAAAAGGGTTCTTTGATCCCAATACCAAGGAGAACTTAACCTATCTTCAACTGAAGGCCAGATGTACCACAGATCCTCAAACAGGTCTAATTCTCCTGCCAATCAAAGACAAAAATAGACCAAAATCTCCTAACGAAGAGCGCACCAATGTTCTTCGCAAGAGGCGAGTTGTAATTGTTGACCCAGACACTGGGTTTGAGATGACAGTCAGAGAGGCCTATCACAAGGAATTGATTGACTATGAAACTTTTCTGGACTTGTCAGAGCAAGAGAGCGAGTGGGAAGAAATTACCATCAAGGGGTCGGATGGCTCTGCACGCTTGGTGATTGTGGACAGAAAAACAGGAGCCCAGTATGATATTCAAGACTGCTTGGATCGAGGTGTCATTGACAAAGGGTTCTTGGATCAGTATCGCAGTGGGAAACTCGGCCTCACCCAGTTTGGTGAGGGAATTGTCAGTAAAACCAATAACCCTGGAATGATCATTGCAACCAGCAGTGTTGATGACGTGGTCACCTGCAGCAGTCCTACCCAGGCCAGACCATCATCTCCCACTGTCCGTAAACGCTTTAACAGCATATCCATTACTGTCTCGCCCCCACAGATGTTTGATGACCACAGTCCTGTCGGAGCTATTTTTGACACAGAGACCTTAGAAAAGATCACCATTCCCGAGGCCCTCAGAAGAGGCATCGTTGACACTCTCACAGCACTGAGATTGCTGGAGGCCCAGGCTTGCACGGGTGGCATCATCAATCCCGCCACTGGTGATAGATTGTCACTCGAAGATGCCGTCCACCAAGGCATCATTGATGATAGCATGGCTGGCAAGCTGAAAGCTGCACAGAAAGCTTACCTGGGTTTTGAGGATGTGAAGACCAAAAGAAAAATGTCTGCAGCAGAAGCTGTAAAGGAGGCCTGGTTGCCATACAATGCTGGACAAAGATTTTTAGAATATCAATATTTAACAGGAGGTCTGGTTGACCCTAGCACCAGGCAACGCATCACCATTGAGGAGGCTATCCGTAAAGGTTGGCTGGATGGGATGGGGGCCCAGAAACTGCAGGATCACCGGAGCCACCCGAAGCACCTGACCTGTCCCAAAACTAAGCTAAATATATCGTATAAGGATGCCATGGACAACTGCATGGTGGAAGAGAGCAATGGGATGAAGATGCTGCAGGCATCCTCCATTTCCTCCAAGGGAATCAGCAGCCCTTACAATGTATCTAACCCAGGCTCTCGGTCTGGGTCCAGGCCAGGCTCTAGGAGTGGCTCACGAAGAGGCAGTGTGGATTACTCCTCTTCTTACACCTACAATTTTTCTTCCAGCAGTACCTCCTACAGCACCAACGTTCCATCTTAATTTGTATATCATAGAAAAACATAGTTGCTACTACCAAATGCATAGCATTTTTACAGTTTTTGATACTTTGGTCTCCACAGAGGTTTTATTGCTACACTAGAGGTGTGCTAAGACATGATTGTTCATATGCTTTTTACAGTTTAAACCAATTATTTTGATAGTTATGAAACTCCTGCTTTTGATGAAATGTCCTGTGCATTGCTCCAACTTTCATAGTCCGAAAATAGTCGTTTTGTTGCAGCTTTTTTAATCATTTAACTTTTTTTTTATTTTCCCTTTTAGTTGTAAATCATTTAAACTCCAAAGTTACTTATTCACCTTAGCAACTGCATTTATTCTTAGTTGAAAGCAGTTTTTTTTTATATAAACTTCACTTTTTGTTTAGCTTTTCTTTTAATGCAAATGCTCTTGTTTCAGTTTGTGTGTTTGACAAAGTTGTGTTTTGGTTATTGAAATGTCGCACCTTTTTAAATGGTTTGCTCTGACTAATTACAAATAAAAGAAAATAGAAGAATCACAGCTAAGTTGTTTCTTTTGACTCTTCTCTTGACTATTAAAACAGACAGTGTTGACATTTAATTGGGTAAAAGCCACTTCTTTCCAAAGGCAAACATGTATGTTCAATGTTTGAACTAAGCAGTCATCCTGCTCTGATAAACCAATACCACCCTACTGCAGGGCTGTCCAAACTTTTTTTTAAAAGAGGGCCAGGTTTGGTAAGGTGAATGTTTGTGAGGGCCTGGATTCTTTAAACCCTTTAAATAACCTTAATTGCAAATTAACTATTTATTGAAAATTATACTGCATAGGCATACTTTTAATGTCTTTTGGTAGAGCAAAAACAGCTAAATACATTTATACAAACATTTTTGGGAATTTTATATTTAAAGAAAAATCACCATTCTGTCCCAATTAGCTTGACATAGTAATAAGCATGTCTCGCCTGGTTGTGCCTCTTGATATTGAACTAAATGAAAACAGGCAGTCTCTTGGCATATAGGACAGAGACACCTATATATATGTTTTAATTTATAGTTGACATTTTAAAAATGAGCTGAAAAATGTCAGAAAGGTTCAAGCGACAGAGTTGCCACAGGTTTACAACAGCTTAAAACGTAATTTACCCAATCACAATCAAGAAATCGTACACAGAGTTTTTAGAAATTGTTGGGGGCTGCAATTCCTTGATTTTAATTACAGGAGACTGCGGACCATTGGAATTTTTATCATGGGCCACATTTGGCCCACAGGCCAGACTTTGCAGAATTTTAAGCTATATGTCCATCAATCAGGAGGTCTGTATTGTTGGTTTGCTTTTTTTTTTTTTAAATACAGAAACTTTTGAGCTCACAGAGCTTAATTATATGCTGGGAAAACATTAAGGATACTAACACTTTATTCTTTAAAATATGTTCATCTATACATCTATTATGGTTCAATGGGGCATTGATTAAAGCAAAGCAACAGGTTGGAATAAATAGCATCATTTATTCAGCTGTCATCCATACACACCCACAGACACCCCACATATAATTCTATGACACCCCAAGGAAAAATGCCACTGGGACACACTTCTGTAAATCACTTCAGTTTTCAAATGTTTCGATCAAATGCTAATCCTCCATTTGCACGTTTGAGCGCGTTTCAGTTTTCACACTGTGACCTAAGAAGTATTTTAATATTGTGACCTGAGCACATGCCACAAACTATATATAAATATTTGTGTGCTTACTGTTGCAAAGCTAAAATTTATAAGGAATTTAGGTCATTTTGTGAATTTTAAGATCAGTAGATCCTGCTCTGACTGAAAGGCAAGATTCTACACCCGTTCAAGTATTTAATTCTTCTTATCTAAGCATTTACCTCTTCTAGGAAGTTGCTGCTTGACTTTTTAAGTTAACAGATACATTTAGTGTCAGACCCATAGTGAGGAAGCTATGAAATTGCCATAAATACTGTTAATTTACTTTTGGAAATTCTCTCTGTGCTTCTTTAGATCTTTGGCTAATGTAAAATAATGTGACTCTTTGATTAATATAGAGTGTTTTTTCTGAAATATGAACCATCTGGCGGCTCTGAGTTCAAGCTGAGCCACAAAGGCAGAAGCAGCACCTCAGAACCCCAGGGTTAGAGGAAAATGGGTTCAGTAGAATACTGGAAGGGTTTGTAGCCACATTTTGTCTTGTATTTCTAACAGAAATGTATTAACGTTAAAAAATAAAAGGCGCTTTTTGATACGAGGCAAAAAGGGTAGACTAGGGCCTTATGTGGGCATGAACCTGCTTTGTTATATACCCTTTATTGGAAATGAAAACATTCAAACATTTTCTGTAAGTCTTCACAAGGTTTTCACTAAGTGTTGCTGGTATTTTGGCCCATTACTCGATGCAGATCTCCTCTAGAGCAGTGATGTCTTGGGGCTGTCGCTGGGCAACACGGACTTTCAACTCCCTCCAAAGATTTTCTATGGTGTTGAGATTTGGATACTGGCTAGGCCTCTCTATCGTTTCATCTTCAATGCCTTTGCTGATGGAAAGAGGTTTTGACTCAAAATCTGACGATGCATGACCCCATTCAGTTTTTCCTTCACACAGATCAGCCGTCCTGGTCCCTTTGCTAAAAAACTGCCCCAAATCATAATGTTTCCACCCCCATGCTTTACAGTAGGTATACGATGTTCTTTGAATGCAAGCCTGCATTCTTTCTCCTTCAAACATGACGAGTAGGGTTCTAACTAAAAAGTTCTATATTGGTTTCATCTGACCATAGGACACTTTCCCAATCCTCTTCTGGACCATCCAAATGCTCTCAGGCAAACTTTAGACAGGGCTGCGCATGTACTGGCTTTAGTGGGGGGACATGTCTGGCATTGCAGGATTTGAGTCCCTGGCGGCGTAGTGTGTTACTGATGGTGGCCTTTGTTACCTTGGTCGCAGCTCTCTGCAGGTCATTCACTAGGTCCCCCATGTGGTTCTGGGATTTTTGCTCACCGTTCTTGTGGGGAGCCCCAAATGGAGGGAGATCATCAGTGGTCTTGCATGTTTTCCATTTCCTAATAATTGCTCCCACAGTTGATTTTTTCACACCAAGCTACTTACCAATTGCAGATTCAGTATTGTAGTCTGGTGCAGGTCAGACACAAGAAAATACAGATCTGTGAAAGCTTGAAATCTTGTTTGTTTGTAGGTGACCAAATACTCATTTACCACCATAACAATGATTAACAAATACATTCTTTAAAAATGAAACAATGTGATTTTCTGAAGTTTTCTTTTCTCATTTTGTCTCTGATAGTTGAGGTATACCTATGATGAAAAGTACAGGCCTCTCTCATCTTTTTAAGTCAAGTCAAGTCAACATCATTTATAAAGTGCTTTTAAAACAGCAGAGGCTGACCAAAGTGCTTAACAACGCAGAATAAAAACAAAACAACAATCTAAAACAAACAGCATAAAATCAAGTGGGAGAACTTTCACATTTAGTGGCTGACTAAATATTTATTTTTGCCCAAGTGTACTTCAGCAACTTCAGTACCCAAGGGATGAAAAGGTTTTAGTCCATGTAAAGACAATCTCTATGCGAGCAAGAATGTTTTCAGTCTAAAGTGTGGGGCTCAAAAGCTAAAAGTCTGAAGCAGATTTGTAAAATTCTAGTTTGATTCTACTCTGAAAAGTTCAGCTCAGTAATGCTAATCATTTGCTAACCTTTATTTTTACATCTGTGTTTTAACTATTACAGAATGCTAAAAATAATCCAAATCAACTAAAATTAAAAGTATAAAATTGGGGAAAGAGTACAATGCTGCAGTAATTCACCATGATACAAAATAACGGGTTTGATTTTGCTAAAACCTGTTTATGAGAAATATTTTATCCTTTTACCAAAATAGAATGCTTTAGGCTGAATAATAAATAGATGTCAAATATTGTCTCTTATAATAACATTTTTAACACCATGTTTAAACTGTTACAGAATGATAAAGTAATAAATTATATATATTAAAAAAGTATAAACATATATATGTATAAACAAAGTTTAAAATTGGGTAAAGAGTTCAATTAAAACTTTGCATTAATTGACCATAAAAGGATGGGTTTGCCAAAACTTGTTTATCAGAATGAGTCTTTTTTTTTTTTTTTTTTTACCAAATGGCATGATCTCTACGGCGATTAAATATATGTCAAATAACATTGTCATGATTTGGTGCATTTAAAACCTCTAAATTAGTGGGATACTTGTTTTTTTCTTTTTTTTTTTTACATTTGTTCTCTTTTATTTGAAATTACAGCCAATCTGTAACCAAAGAGCCTCCAATTTATTTTTTATGTTTTCTGTTTTATTGGGGGGGACTCTGCGCTCGTGGTGGTGGCAGGAAGTGTGTGTGCGTGTGAGAAGAACAAATGGACTGAAGCAGGGGGAGGAGGCCGCGCAGAGGGGACGCACAGGGAAAGGGGAGGGAACAAGGGAGACAACCTCAGCCGCGCACGGAAGACCATCCCGTGCGAGAAACTGGAGCTTTCAGCAGCAACGGACACTGGAGAAAGTTCAGAAAAGAACCTAACCTAAGTACCAGGAGCGAAGACTTCGGCTCAATAAAGCCGCAGCTGAAGACAAGCGCCAACAGGAGAGGACGCAGGGAGCCCACATTCCAGCAGGGAATGCGCCTTTGCGCCCGCAGTGCGCCTGAATGACGGACTGAAAACTGTGGACTACTACAGTTCCCTCATTCAGAAACTTTCGTATACAAAGGAAAGCGAGGAAGGTGAAAAGAGGGAAAAAACAGTAACCACCCGCGTTCATCTGAAAAGGTACGTTTTGTTTTTTGTTTTTTTTTAGTTTTTCTAGGTCAGTAGGGGGGTTTGGTGTTTTTTCCTCCTCCAACCTCCTTTTCTCCTCAAAACTCTTTGATTTGTCACGTGTTGTTGAGTTTGTTCACATATTCATCAAGTCCTCCGTGTGTGCTTTTGTGTCATTTTCTGACTCAAACTTTAAACAGAAAAATCGTTTATAACTCAGATTATGATGTTTTATCATCTTCCTAAACGTGTTTTTGTAAACATTTAAACTTATTTTTGAAAGACCATCATTTTGGGTGAACCAAAAGTCTTCAGAATATCATAAAACTGGACTAGTTACTAAAATACAGAATGGTATTCTGCCAGTGATACATGTTTTATGAATGTGTTTGAGCTGCAGCTGCTTGGCTCTGTTTGTGTCTTCTCCTATCATGCATCCATTGTTGATGACAAGCCCAGACGTCTTTGCATCACAGCTGCTTTAGCTTTCCTTACCTGGATTTTAGTCTCCTTGAAAAGCAGACCCACCTGCACCCACACCCTTTTGCACACCTTACATAAACCATGCAGTTTGTTCTGAACATTTTGCAAGCCAAACTCTTTTAAGATTAGCCGTAATTACAGAGTCAGGAGAAGAAGCAGTTTGGACTGTGGCAGTTGCAGCTTTTGTTGGTAGTTCTGCCTTGACTCACGTTTTTCCATCCAGATGAAAAGATTAGAGGACCTGACACGTCTTTATGACATGTTTCCTATTGGGTCAAATCGCCATAAGAGCAACAGGTTATTGGAGTGTTTGGACTCAAAGGCTTGGAGTTGTGTACCGTGTTGCTGCATGGGACAGAGCACTCTGGCATTTTCTGTTGTCGCTGCCACAGGCCTTGTAAACATGTGTAAGTCATTAAAGCAGTGTAGAGATCTGGAGAAAGACGGAGAATTAAGCAATAAAGGAGCAAACAAGAGAGCAAGGAGAGCCGGAGTGTAAGAATGGGAGCATAATCCATTTTGAACGCATTCCACTATGACCTTGAGTTAGAATATGATAATTAGGGGGTCTTAAGTTTGCTCAGACCTGGAACTCTTCAAAAAAATTCTCATAGAAATGTAAGGCAAATGCACACTAAGATTGCAAAACAGACTTGCTAAAAATACCTTGTACCGTCTTCTGTGGCTTTTTTTCCTGAGTTCTCATGGTTTGTTTATTTCAGGTCTTCAGCCGTGAATGAGTGTGAAAGCCACCACATAAACATACAAGCCCCTGACAGGAAAAGACCAGAACAAACTGTGGCTTTGTCCTTTTTTAGACTTTTCTACCAACCTGTCATGTCACGTTGGACGTCCAGCAGCACAGGACACACATTTGCTCTGTTGATATCAGTTAGATGACAAAAGGATGGAAGAGATCTGTTCTGCCTGAAGAAATCACGTCATCTCATACAGTAATAAACATTCACAAATAGTTGTCATAACACTGTAAACAAGAAGATTAATCAAACTTTTAAAAAGGCATTTCATCTTCCTACCGTCTAAACTTCTTGATTTTCTTTCTTGGCGTCGTTGCTCAGTTTGCAAACAAATAACTTCCCTCAATCATTAACCTGTCCAGAATGGAAGAGAAGGTAGTCTACTGTGTTTCATACAAACTGGATGGAGATCATCTACATGTTGGCACTGGTGGAGATTGATTATTCCACTTTGACTGCAGCTGCACCATATTAAACATGCGGTACACGCGTATCTTCATCTCAGTGATTACATGTAAAATGCATTTAAAGCGTTTCATTGTTTTCAGTCATGTTGCAGAAAACTTTGGCCACAGGAGTGCTTCGGTTTGATGTTGGGTGTGTGGGGGAAGGGGCGCCTGATTGCTTTCACATGTGAGCAGGCGTAATGCTCATGCATTTTTTTTCTTCTTCTATCCATTTGAAGCTACAAAGGTAAACAGATAAATAGGAATCAGTTACTGGAGCAGTTCTATTTTGTGTCAATTTTGTGAATTTTCCCCTAAAAAACTGTTATTAAGATTCTTATTTCTTATACTGGCGTAATCATGTTAAGGGTTACTAGTTGTTATTGCTGTCATTGAGTGAGGGGCTGCCCGCCAACCAGTCCGGCACAGGCAAGGGCCACACAGAGACTGCCATCTCCACTCATATTCCCTCCTACAGGCAATTTAGAATTACTAATTACCTGAGGATGCATGTTTTCAGACTATTGGAGGAAACTGGAATACCTGGAAAGATGCATACAGGCTCAAAGAATACACAAATACAAGGAAAGGCCTTTGGATATGAAGACATTGATTGAATTTCTGTGTATTTGTGAGGGGTAACCACAAAGAAATACAAGTTTTATACAGTGAGACAAAAGGAATCTGTTTAAATCATTGCACACAAATGGATTGCTAAAGCTTTCGGGGATTTTATAATTAAGATGGTTGAGTCTATTAAATTTTTGGAATAAACAAAACCCAAAAAGAGGAAATTTCCCTCAATGTTGGGTTATTTATAATCCACAGAGTTAATACTGGATGTCAAAGATTCATTTGTTTATGCTGGACGTCATGATGCCTACAATTTTTTTTCGACTTATTTTCCAGGTAAAAAAGGGTGGCTCAAGAAATAGAAGTAGGCTTCGTGACAGCACCTCTCACAAATCTTACTCCGGTTTAGTTTGGATCTTTTTCACACATGGAATGTTTGATTAATGCATCTTTAGTGCTGTTCAGGGTAATTGAAAGGAAGGCATTCGGAATAGATTCCAAGTAATGGTCATGCAAGTGTAAACGTGGCTGAGTGCACCAAGACATCATTGTCAAGCAGTTACCTGCAGGGGTTGGAGCTGCAGCAGCCAGAGCCACACTAATCCCCCAGCATCCTGACCTTCAGAAGCCTGTTGCAGCTTGTTCTCCACGGACCTGGCAACCTGTTTCCTTCAACCTCCTCGCCTGCCCCACTGCTCGTGAGCCAGCCAGGCCCCCAGTGCCATGGGTGGGCTCTGGATTTAAGTGCCTTGCCACTGCTTACTTTTCCTTTGTGACTTACTGTTGTGCTTCAAACCAAGAACAAAAGCAGTAAATGCAAATTAAAGACCAATTATCTTTGGTGCGTGTTGGGGCAAGTCGGTCATGTTGGCTTGAATTAGTGAGGGAGATGGCAGCAGGAAAAAGAAGCTGATTAATGCAGAGTTGCACATGAATAAAAAGCACATGAATAAAATTA
The DNA here is from genome assembly GCA_023969325.1 of Oryzias curvinotus. Lineage (NCBI taxonomy): Eukaryota > Metazoa > Chordata > Actinopteri > Beloniformes > Adrianichthyidae > Oryzias > Oryzias curvinotus. Next base: position 32,563,877 of record CM043722.1, read on the forward strand.
TGTTCACTGATGTATTTTATAATTTCAGTTGGTTGGGATATGATTTATTCTGAGTAATAGAATCCATGGGCAATAAATCATATTTTGGGAGGGGTGTGTTTGGGTCTCTTTGCAGAGTTGTCTGAAACTTGGAGAGTTTTTGATTTGCAGAGTAATGTATGCATTGATGTTTTGACAGAATACAAAATACTGGCTTTGCTCAAACTCTGCATTTTGTGCAAGCGTGTGAACCTCTGAGCGAAGACCGCTCATGCCAGCACTAACAGTGGTGACATTGTGTGAGCTGCCGAAGTGCAGACTGTCAGGCCAATCAGATAATGCAGTTTAGACTTACTCAACACACCTCTAATAATGTCAAATAAACTTTTTCTTTAAAGATTTTTTAGTTTGGAAATGGTATGTTATGTTATCATTTTCTATTTTTCATTTTCTTGTTAGTACTGGTCATGCTACTTGTTGTAACTGGTAATATAATATACATAACTGCATTATGTAATATACATTTAATGTACTATACTTATTCGTAAAATTACTAATTTACCACATACATAGAAGGGGTGTTTTTTAAAATTAGATTTTGTGAGACTTTCATGGAAGTAACCATATTGTTTTTTACTTTTCAGGCCAAAAATCAAATTGAAAACCATTGTGCTTCATGATTGCTTACTTGGAGTCTTTTATTTCTTAGTTATAAAAAAAGTATAATATTTATTTAATTCCATGTCCATGCAAAAACCCAGTTTTGTTTCCCAGATTGATGGCCTCTTCCTGAAACTTCTTTCATTTTTGCGTCTGATGGTCGGTTTAGGCCAGGACTGCACAGTCCTTGGTTTGTGGCTCTCTGTGCTGTTTCCCTTCAAAACACAGTGGACTGTGGCCTGGAGGCCTCTCAAACTTAAGTGACAGACACATTCCTGACTGTGGATCATTTAATCAAAACAAGCAGCTGAGGTCATTCAAAAGGCATATCTGTGGAATTCCTCTGGAATGTTTTGCTCTTTAAAAATGTGTGTTTGTATTCAGGGAAAAAAATAATCTAAGATTAATGATAGGTCGGAACAGTTACTGCAGGGGGTAAATAACTCGTGTTTATGGAGGAAAAAAACTGGGTGTACTTTACTTGTTCTTACTCATATTCCAATATTTATGTATTTAACCATATCAGTTACAAAAAAAAAAATGAATAAGCTTTTAGGTAAACAAGTCTGTTGGACATAAAAAGATGGTCGCCCATTGGAAATTGGAATTTAAAAACTGCATCAAAGCTTATAATTTGCTTGTATACGCTTTTAATCTTTATATTATCTACGCAAACTGTGAAACAGTTGCAGTTATCAGCCTGAAACTTTTAAGAAGACATTCACTCTATAAATATGTGCATATTTTGCACTGTAATAGCAAAATAAGCAAATATGTAGTATTTGCATATTTTGGGAGTAGAGAGACGTAAGAACAGCTGTAATCAACCTAAAATATGACTTTTGTGAGGTTTTTAGTGTGCACGTTTGTGTTTATGTAAAGTCATTGGCCGTTAAATCACACAATAAACTGTTTGATTTCAACCTAACAAATTAAGTCAGGTACTTCAGTAAGTGAAGTATCCTTTCATCGCTTGAGAATATTTTTTGCGAAAACATCTGTTGTGACAGGTCACTATAAAAAAAAAGCATTGCATTCTCCAGAAGGAGGCCTTAGTCATTAAAAACTATTAGTTTTTGTGTTTGTCAGGTTGAGGCGTTGTTTATTCCTCATGAAATTTTGAATTTTTTTAATGTTATTAAGTATTTTTTGTTGGTGATGTCCACAACTAATCTATAATTATCTTCAAAAGTTCACAAATTGGCTTTATGTTGAAATACCATACAGAGTCAGGACCTCGTGTTTTCTAGCAGATCTTATCAGTTGAACAAGGTTATCAGTGTTGTTTATGTTGAATGTTTTAAATCATTTGGCTCCATTTTGCATTCAAAACTCTGTTTTTTTTATCTTCTTTACATATTTTTTCATCAGTACTGTTTAACTCTACTTTTAAATAATTTAGATTTTTATGTTTTAACCAAGAATCCTTGGATTTGTGTTTTTTTTTCTTTTTGCACATTATGTGACTAGATTATCGTTATCCAGTCTTTTTTTTTTAATCCTGTCGTTTTTATTTTAAAGATAAGTAGCAATCTGTCCGAGAAGTCCTTGTATTATTTCAGCCAGTATTTTTTTTTCTAGCATGTGTTACGTCTAAGCAAGTAGCCTTTTATCACACAATCTAGAACTGAAGTCATGTGTTGAAGTCAAACCTAGACACAATAACCAAACCTGAGGACTTTGACCATCAAATATTGACTCAGCTTAAACTACCTGCTTAAAATGGAAATGGTGTAAGGTAACTGAAGAGATGAACTCTCCTGAATGTCTTCTATGGTATTTTTTAACAGGAAACTTTCAAGATGGAGGAAGGATATGAGCTGGACCTCACATACATCACAGAACGTATTATAGCTGTGTCCTTCCCCCGAGGCTGCTCTGACGAGACCTACTCGCACAACCTGAAGGACGTCACTCGAATGCTCAAGTCTAAGCATGCTGATAATTACCTGGTCAGTGGTGTTTGATCATGTGCTGGTCTGTTTCCTCCTTAATAAGCGTAATTTATCGGTGCTGAAGGGTTAATGCCATTGATCTAATCACTGATAGGGTTATTGACATTGATAGATTCTATGGTTGTGCCTTTCTTCCTGTAGACCATTAACCTGTCAGAGCGAAGGCAAGATCTCTCTAAAATGAACCCCAAGGTGAGGATTTGAGAGCTTCTCAAACAACATTTGTTGTCAATTGCAGTGGAGTATGGGTTGGAGCAGCTGTTTTTACATTGACCCATTATGTTTCGTAGACGCTGGACACAGGTTGGCCAGATATGCACGCTCCACCTTTGGACAAGATCTGCACCATCTGTAAAGCCATGGAGAGCTGGCTCAATGCTGACCCTCTACATGTGGTTGTTATACATTGCAGGGTGAGTTTACAAGCCATGTTAAAATAACCTTTTCTTTTTCCTTACTCATTTTGCCTACATAGGCAATGTTCACATTGAAGACTGTAAGTTTAATTGGTTTGTTTTTGGATGATCAGAAGGTAATTTTTAGCGCTGTTGTTGTTGTTGCTATTTTTCTCTGATAAGAGATTACTAAACTCTGATCTATCCAAAAATGGGCACAAGGGGCCTGGTTGTTGTTGTAAACATAGATGTGCTTATACTAGAGCAGTAATAGGATAGCATATAGCATTCTGAACAATCAAAAATAAATGGGGACTTTTAATTTACTTAATTTGCCAAAAAGTATTTACACCTAGCTGTAAATAAGTTCACAGTTTGTGGAAAGTTTAACTTTTTAACATAGAAGTCAATGGGGATTTGCTCCCTTTTGAAACCAGCCAATATTGTGATCAATATAGGATTTGAGGCGTATAATACTTTTGGGTTTGTTTCAAATTCAGGAACTGAAGGTTGAGGACTGGCTGCTATAGATAGAAATAACAGAAATAAACATGCTTAAGCTCTTGTTTCAAATAACTGTTTCATGTCTGCGGTTAGATTAATTTGTGACCACTGCATTGTGGCAACATTTTTTGGGTGCTTGTCTTTATTTCACATGTGATTTTAAAATTCAGAAGGGGTTGTAGTCTTTTGATCAACAGTTGAACATTGAGTTTTTAAATTGAAAATTGAAAACCCCACCTTCTAGCCCATTTTTCAAGTAAAACCTAGTTTTAAATCCACCCAATCAATCTGAACTGTCTACTCTAAACGGTATAAAACCCACGTTTTTTATTTGGGTTATTTGAGGATGTGTAAACTTGAATCCATCCCACTCTTTTGTAACGTAATCTCAGTCTGTAGAGCCAAGTTGATGTTATCTCAGTCTTACTATATTATTAAGTTTTACATATCGTCAGCCTAATAGCATATCTGCCTAACTCATTTTTTCAGGGTTTTTTTAAAAGAAGGAAAAACACCTTTTTTTCACTACTCACAGACGAGTTAGGCCAATATCTCAATTCGGCAAAAAAATGAGTTAGGCAGAAATGCTATTAGGCTGACGATATAACAAGTACTAAGGAAGACGTCTATACTGAAGTAAACCCCCAAATTTTACACCAAGACCTGCTGTGTTAATGTAGCCATCATTGCAATGATTCTGAATGATTGAAAAGGAACAGCTACAGTTGAGGTAAAAGATAAAATGCACCAGAATTATTTTTAAAGGAACCATGGCGAACTTACATCTATAAAATAAACACAGAATAACTACATTATTTTTCATACTTTGATTGAAAATACTGTGTTTATGAACAATCATGTAACAAGAGCTCCCGGCTCTTAAATCATGTTCAAACCACAAGTTGTGTATGGTTAGTGACTCATTTTCTGTCATATCTTGTTTTGTTTTTCTCAGGGTGGAAAAGGTCGAATTGGTGTTGTCATTTCATCCTTTGTGCATTTCACTGATGTCTCTGCCAGGTAACCATTCCAGAGTGTCGCAATTCTCATGCTGTGCTACCAGAAATGTTTGGATTTTGTTTCTCTGACTGTAGAATCCACCACCATAAGGGTACAACCACACACACAATTGGCAGTGAACGATATCACAGCAAACCACAGCAATGCATGCCGTCTCATTTTAGACCCTGTAACCAAAATCATTGCTCAATCATGCTTGATGTATTCACTTCCTATAACTTGAGGTCATGGTGATTCAGAAAATGAGTCAAAGGAAAGTTTTGTCTTGACTCAAAGAAGAAGAAGAAGAAGTAGAATGTTTTGCTATGAATCATCCAGTATTTAATTTCATGATCAACTTAGAAGCATGGCAGTCACTGAATGGCCCTTGGCCTGAGCATCAGTTTCAAGATAGGCATTTTATTGTTAAGAGAAACCATTCTTATTTTTCAACCATTGTCAGTCAAGCAAATCTGTTTATGTTTGGGAAGCCATGAAGTCATGTTGAGAAGTAGTTGGTCTGGTGATCGTTTTTGCACATGACATAGCATCACAGTGTAAGCACAAATCATCCCAAAGGGAAGGACTAGGTCACTGGCATGAATGTAAAACACAGAGGCCAAATAAAGGATTAGAGGAAGACATAGGAGAACAATAAGCCAGATTTACAATGGTATAGATTTAGGGGGGAGCAGAGAAAAATGGCAGATGAGAGGGAAACTGCTGAAAAGCCTACAGCGCCTGTTGGTTTTAGGTCTGTCTGAATGGCCAAGCTGTGCACACACTCCGGCCTCTCTCTGTCCCCTTACCCCCCCGTGTTTACTTAAGGCTGACATTCTCTTCCTCTCTGTCTGAATCCTGTGTCTCTCCAGTTACTTTCCCTCCTGTCTATTTTGTGAGGCTTTGCATGTGTATGTGTATATGTCTGGGTGACCCTAACTGAAGAGTGGGTTTTTACTTTTTAATTACTCTTCAGAGTGTAATCTTTCCCTTGAGTTATAATTACCTGAAGTATTTAACACGACTCTGTGTCTTCCTCAAAGTGCTGATCAGGCGCTGGACCGTTTTGCAATGAGGAAGTACTACGATGATAAGGTCTCAGCTCTGATGACACCTTCGCAGAAACGGTAAGACCTAAATTGTCAGTGTGTGCTTGTCTTCTGTGACAGAAAGTATATTGTATGACCTCCCAGCATTCAAGTCTGCCACATCACTCAATGGAAAGACTATGATGTTAACTTCTATTCACTCTTTTAACCTCTGAAGACCTGGCGTCTACATGCATGGACATCACATTGTTGGTTATATTACTACAGTAGTAAATTCTGCTTAATGGGGGCTCTGTGACTATGAAAATGCAAAAAAAAATATATTATACATATATATATATATATATATATATATATATATATATATATAATAAAAAGGGAAATTAAAAAAAGAGCTAGGGGCCTTAAGAAGTTAAGTCATTTTAAAGTTTTCCATGGTTCACTAGCGCTTTGAGATTTTCACCCAAAATGTAAAGCGCATTCTAAATAAAATGTATTATTATTATCACTACAAGATTAAAAATACTGGTAATTGTGCTAGAAGTGGTTAAGTGTTTGTTTAGTGCAGTTTATTTTCAGTTCATCCTGCTCTTTTAATACTTAGGTGTGAATGACTACAAGCGAAATGGTGCTTCATTCACCTTTTGCTGACATTGGTCAGGTTTTAAATATGAAATAGGCTTGTTTTAATGTGGATTTGCCAACTTGGCTGCTGTGCATTTGTTTTATCACCATGTTATTCATTATTATCAGAGTTTCTAATTAATTTTATTTTCTTGTAAAATCAAGATTCAATAGAACAGAAAGTGTGAAACGGAAGCGGTGAATATTTTCCTGAATAAATGCCTAAACATTTTGTTTTTAGGATGCAATGCTTATGTCTAGAGTTTTTTAATGACTTTCTTTTAGAGTTTTTGTAATTTCTTCCTAAAGCTGTGAAAATACATTCATTTTTAAATGGGCTGATGTTTTTGACTTTGGGCTTATCCCTTCAGGTCACAGCGACTCAGGTTTTTCTGTTTCGCACACGTGGTTTGGCAGAGATTTTTACGCCCGATGCCCTTCCTGATTCAACCCTGTTTTTATCCGGGTTGGGGACCGGCACGGGGGACCCAGACTTAAGACCCCTTGTCGCTACATAGTTATGCTGCAGTGCGAAGGGTCTTGCCCAAGGATGCAAGCTGAATGAGGCTCACTGCGCACCCTGGAAATCAAACCTCCTAATTTTCCACTTGCAGTCCGCCTTTAGATAGGCTCATGTTATTTGCACATATTTACCTGCACAAAAACTGATGGAAATTCATGATGCACATTGCTGCATTGCCTACTTGTGTTTTAAGGGTAAATGTTGTTGTTGGTTGCACATTTAATCTGAAGAAAACCCAAGAAAAATTTGGCACTGGCCGCTCGTATTTAAAAAATTACCTGCAAATAATCACTCTCTCTTAAATATGTCATGTCTAGGTTAATGGTACTACTTGGTCTGCAATGTTTTCTATTCTTTTTCCCTAAAAAACAGCATTTTGTGTAAAGACACATATTAATGTTTTTTGCCTTTCCTTGTGGATCTTAGCTCATGTTCTATTGTGGGAATGTGTTGAATAATCTTGGTTATGTTGACCTGTGCGCTTTTCTGTCAGGTATGTTTGGATCCTCAACAGTTTACTGAGCGGATCCATGAAGATTAATGCCTCGCCCTCGTTCCTCCACTGCGTCATCCTTCATGGAATCCCAAACTTTGACGCCACCAGAGGTTCAAGTCAGATTGTTTACTACTCGGCACAGCTGCTGCTCTCAATAAATGTAGAGAAAAAAACACACCAGCCATTCTAAAGAACCACATCAGAATCTGAGTTGGAGCCTTATCTTAACTTAATAGGGCTTCATTTTCCAACTCACACTTGCATGCTCAGGCACAGGGTGGTTGTGTACATAAACACAACTGAAAAAGGATTTATCCAGTTCACAGAAAAGCCATGGAATAACACATCTAATGCGGAAATTGCTGTTTTCATTTTTTTAATCGGAAATTTCACAGCTAAAATCTCTTTCTCATAAAACAGCCGCTTTTTTCTGTGATGTTAGTAATATGAGACGTTACATCAGGCTATCAGAACACCTGTGAAAAAAATGTGTAAACGATTTGTTTGTCTTTGGCAGTTTGTCGCCCATACATTAAGGTTTACCAAGGAATGCAAGCGGTGTACTCATCTGGAGTCTAGTAAGTAGCTAGAGAAATATGGTTACACAATCACTTGAACATTACCAATCACTTCAAATGCGTTTCATTCTGATTTACAGCAGTTTTTCCATTCACGTTAGCTCAATGATGATTTCATTTTGAGTTATTGCTATGTGTTAGGATATGTAATTGCTTCCACACTCTGATTGTCTTTGATTGTCTTTTCTGTTGTCTGCTAAAGTCACATTGGTCCAGGCCACAGGGATCGGGTGTGCATCGCCTTGGAGCCTGCCCAGCTCCTGAAAGGCGATATCATGGTAAATTCTCAACAGGAGAATTTGTTCTTGTACGTTTAAAGATCAGAGTGTGTTACAGTGATTATATTCTCTTTATTTGTCCCTTGCAGATAAAATGTTATCATAAAAGTGACGTGACCTCGGAGCGTGAGGTTGTTTTCCGGCTGCAGTTCCACACGGGAGCAGTGCAGGGTTACAACCTGATGTTTGAGAAGGAGGACATGGAGGTGGCCAACAAAGGTACACCTGCAATAACTCTGGGAGCAGGCCTCAACTTGCAACTTGTAGTCAGCGTCAGCTCTTCCGCTCCACACAGCGTTTACAGTCTGGACTCAATTTATACACTTGGCACTTTTAACCAGTAATCTTCTTTTCCAAAACATGTTACGTGTACTGAGGGAATCCAAGCTGCAGACTAACAACACCAGTCATCTCTGTAGTTTTGAACGAAAGAAATTGGTGGCATCCCTGTGTGTTCTGTCATTTCAGATCCCAGATTTCCTGATTACGGTAAAGTGGAGCTGGTTTTCTCAGAGGGGCCAGAGAAGATCCCAGGTACAGATTTCTCCCTGTTTGAGGTTTTTACTGAAAGAGATAGTTTAAGAGAAAGTCTGGAGACATTTATTTGTGTGCTTCCCCCCTCTGCCCCCTGGTGAGGAATGCTGTAGCGAGGAAATGTAGTGTGAAGTGTGTGCTGACAGAGGGGTGAAAAAGCTCAGCATGTGCTGCCCCAGATCCCTACGGAAAGGAAACTATTTGGGTCTTTGGTTTTCTCCTAAAGTCCTCTGCATCAGCAAAACAGTCACATATTTAGCAAGTACGGTAGTTTTGTTGAAAACTTAACAGTTTAAAAATACCTTTTCTTTGAAAGAACTTACTGCTAATGAGAAATTGCCAATAATCTCAAGCTATCTCAAAGACCAAATCCAATGAAAATTGTGTTTTCAGTGTTTTTAAGATGTTGTTCTGGCTTTGTTCCCCAGATAGAAGATATATATAAAGAAAATGAGGCTAAAAACTGCATTTATGAGAATTGCTTTATTCAAATTAACACGAATCTGGAGCAGACAAAAAATGCCAATAGATTGAGAGATTAAAAGATGATCAGAAACTGAAATTAATGATTTTTTTTCTACATTACTAATCAAAATGTTTTTTTTTGGCTGCAGGCGCTGACAGGTGGCAAAATGGTCCAGATGTTGTCGTGGATTACAACACGACAGATCCTCTAACCCGCTGGGACTCGTACCAGAACATCTGCGATGGTGAAGGTAAAGCCCGAACAAAATTGTACTACAACAATGTCAAGGTCTGTTTTTAATCAGAAAAAAAGTATTGTAAAGGAAAAATAGCTTTTTACCATTGCTTGTCAGTTTTTTCTGTTTAAAAAACATGTAGAGTGGGCCCTGGTTTATTGTGGGAAAGACACACTATAAGTGAAATCTGTGAAGTGGGATTTTAAACCTTGAATTTATGAGTATTTTTTTATTCAAATCGTTGTGAATCAGGAGCAGACAAAAAATGCCATTGGCCGGAAAAGCCTGTAGCAGTGACGTGAGGGCTTGGGTCGACAGGTCACAAGCTCCCTGCTCTGCTCCATTCTGATGCATCCAGTTGTAGACAACTATATCCATGAACACCTTTGTTTTCCTTGTCTGAACTGTCATCGTGCACAAGACTATGTGGCTGGATAGCTTCAATATTGCTCACCATTTTTGTTGCATCACTAATGTTAGGTTGGATGTGTGAGAGGCTCTAAGATAGTGGGATCAAATGTAAACAAAGGAATGATTATAAATGAGCACTCAGCAGTCCCACTCACAACTCAGAGGTGAATTTCTGATTAACTCCTGCCGCTCTACAGAAACGATGTCCCAGAAAAAGACACAGGTTTTTTTTTATTTTGCCCAAAAACAGCAAAATCATAAATATAAGACCACCAGCTTTTACAAAAATGATTGGAGTGGGTCTTCTAAGTTTTCTAAAATTCAAACCTTCATAGAAAAATAAGAATGAAAACAAAGATCTGCTCACGATCAAAGATTTATGTCGATTCTGCAAACTGAAGACATTCTGTACAGGAGACACAGCAAAGAGAACATTAATTGACAAGTTTTATAGCCAATTAGGACGCAGAACACAGTATGATGTTAAAAAGAAAAAAAAGAAATCAGCAAAACCTTGAAAGTCTAACCATGAGGAACCACTGTATTTGATGCTAACAGAAGGTCCTCTTGGTCAGTTTATTTTATCTTGATGTATTTTCTAGCTTTTGTTTAAAGATACATTACTTAAGTCAAAATTTGCCAGTATCAAACTGGCCATTACTAACACAGTTTTGATGATGTACAGTAACTTAACGTTAGCGAGCAGTCTCAAGTGTTGTATGCTGTTTAGACTGAGTTCAGGGAAAGATCAGATGGCTCCCAGGAGATTTCAGTTTTGTTTTCTCATCAAATGAGTAGGCATACTTCAGCCATCCCACACATTACATACTCTCACTAGTGCCCACACACATCTAGACACTCTCACTCAGAGCCACCCTGTCGGGGCGTCCCGTCCTCGCTGTGGTTGTTGCTCTCCACCGAACCACACAATACACAACAGCCTCCCAGAATAGAGTAACGTGGTAGCAGCATTAAAATACGGCTCCACCCTTTTCCCGTATTCTTTCTGCCTTTTATAAGCTGATTTTAGCTGGATGTAAACATGTTGCTTCTCTTGGTTACTTTGTAAAACCCTCATTTGGAATTTTACATCCCTTTTTAGGGGGAAAGCAATGGAAAAAAACAACCCAAATTACATTTTTCCAAGCAAAGCGAAGACATCAAGAAACTTTCTATCTCCCTGATTGTTCAGCATTTATGTGGGAAATTTACTGGCTTGTTTTCTTGTGTAAATATTGCATGTGAGAGAGAAGACACAAGCTTTGTTGGAATTCTGCATCTACTTACCAGCAGCCTTTTGGCTGTCCCAGTTTGCTTCGGGGACGGTGTCACTGAGAGCAGGAAGTCTAGAGACTGCTTGGCACTGTAGCGTTAAGTCTGTTTAAAGAAAACCTAATTTACTTTACAGTGACCGGTTTTCAATAAGGACAGTCTGCATTTATCCAAATGCTGGAATTACTGTTCAAATCTCAAAGACCTGTCTGATTATATAAGGTTATTGTTGACATTTTTTTTTTCTTTTCCGTTTTGGTATAAATTCATGACCTTCTACAGCCAAGGAGTTTTGGCTGTAACCACGTAAAGACCCCCTTTGATCATTTTTTGATCTATTGTAAAAGCTTTCCCAGTGGTCTTTTAATTATGATTATGCAGTCAAAATATAAAAACATGTCGTTTCCTAGAACATAGGAGTAGTTACATATGCAGTAGTTTCAATAGAAATTCGCTTCTGAGTTGTGGGCGGGCCCGTTAGTGTGTAAAAACTCCGCCCCCCTTCCCCATTGCTGAGAGCTTGGAGCAGTCAGCTTGTGGCCCGCCCAGTGTATTTTCTACGTCACAAATAAGCGTTTTATTGTTTGTTTGTTTTTTTAAAGGCATTTTTTTTGGCTGGTCCTAATTTACAACAATTTAAATAAAGAAAGACTCAGAAATACAAATTGTAAGCTAATCTTCTTAATATATGTCCTCTATCATCAGAAAAGTGCCAAAAAAACAAAACACAATTTTCAACAGGCAGGGTCTTTAAGGGTCTTTCTGCGATTAGAAAATCATTTTCAATTAAAACTTTTTCTAGAAAATCTACCCGACTGTCATTACTAGAGATTATCTAAAATAAATAAATAAAGATAACTTAAAAAGACGAGTTTTAAATGAGAGGCTTGAAAAACAGTCGGAAAAAGATTTAAATAATTAAAATAAACATTACAAAGAAATTGTTTTTTTTCTTTGCTAAAAGCGGTGCATCAAATAAATTGCTTTAAATGTTATGTGATCTATTTTGTTGGTGGACTTGAAGTAGCCAAAGCTGGTAAAAATGAGGAGGATCAACTATCTGACTCACATATTCGGGTTTTGGGTGGTGGATGGTGGTAGTAAACGAGGCTAAATAGAAAGGGCCGGGTAATTGCAGAGCCATACACAACAAGACCTCCAGTTATGGGAGAGTAACTTAAGGAACTGTTGCGGGCTTTCTACTTTTTGCACTGTAATTGCTGGATTTCGGGGTCTGACCTTACCATAACAGCTAGTGTGATGAATTCCAGATAAAAATGCTTTGACTGCTTCTCCCAGAGTTCACAAGCTAAGAGCATAGTTGGTAAACCAGTTTTGGTTTGTCAGTGCAATTCAAATAGGTAATGCTGTTTTTTTAAAACAATTCTTGAACCCCATAATTGTGTTTTGGGCACATCTGTTTCTTTCTAGTTTTGTACATAAATACAGCAAGCATATAATTTTTTGACACACACGAGTGAGAGAAAAACATCTTGGCTGCCACTTCTCATGAAAATTGCCCCGGGCTCCCGGCAGAAGTCAATGATTGCTTTAATTAAAAAGCATCTTTTTTTACTGAGTGAGAATGTCTTGAGCTGCAGGAATGTTGTTTTCATCCCATGATCCTCTTTGGTCCGCCCTCTTTTCCCTGTTTTATACCCTCCTTTTTCTCCCTATCGGGTTTGTCCCCTAATGTAGAGACCGGAGGTCAGGTTACCAGCCTTCTCCACCCCGCCTCCGCCTTATAGCCACACCTTACTTGTTTACATTCCTCTATCCTTATTTGGAGACCTCAGACCCCCGACTCCCCCCCCTTCATGTAGAGTGTAAACGCTCTTAGAAAGCAGGGTTAACTTATTCTTCCAGTTATCTGCCGGTTCAGCCACCGTAGGTTGTCTTCGCTTATTTTATATCGGATAATGCCACAATTTTTTTGTGGCAGGGGCAACAAAGGTAAGACAATTTCTTATTGATGCAAAGTTGGTAGAGAATGGATCCACAATTTCACAGATAAAAAATCGAAATGTTAAACTGGTTGGTAAGGAAACCCCAGATGGCTCTTACCTGTGCGGAGCTCTGAGCCCAAGCTGCTCCAGAGGGGATGCAGATTTGTGTGAGGGGAGGGGGGAGGAGGAATCTTTATCGTGCATGTCTGGTATTTGGATTCTCTGCTGAGGGCTTTACTGAAAGGCGAGATCTTAAAGCGGTGGTTTTAAAGGAGAAGCTCAGGAGTCACGTTCCAGCTCTTTTGTTGAGATTGACAGTGAAACTGCAGCTTCATTTGCTCCAAAGAACTTTGCTCTATTACTTTTGAATTCCTCTCTTGCTGCCCGGCTGACCCTCCATCCATCCAATTTTCTGAACAAGCTTCATCCTGCTCGGGGGGTCACAGGGGTGGCCTGAAGCCTACCGCAGTTACACTGCTTTTTCTTTTTTTCTGCCTACCTTGTGATTCGAAACAAAATAACTGACATCTTTTTTTTTTTTTTTAAGTTATGTGTAAGGATTAAGGAGGATGTTTGGACATATGCCGGGGGTCAAAGGGCAAGTGAGAGTGAACTGAGTGGCTTTATAGCAGAAAGGTGAGGAATGTAGGGGTCAGAAGAGATGCAGCCGTCTGACTGCTGTAGCAGCATGCAGAAGATTTAATGCTTTAACTCGAAGAAGAAGAAGAAAATCATTCAGCGTAACACATGTTAAGCTGCCATAAGCACTTTCACCTCGTGGCCTAATAGGTAACAAGGAAAAGTTTTTTTTGGCAGTTTGTCTCTGGAACATCCAATGAGGTCATTTGTCTCAGTTAAATGAAATGACTAACATGCTTTCTCTGTCTGAAAATCCTCTGGTTATTTGTTCTTCTTTTTGGTTGGAATGTTGTTATTATGTGCTGGGGTGTGATAATAAGTGACCCTGTCCATCACTTTGAACATGCTGGAGTTTGTGGGATGGCGTGACTGTGCATGTTAACAGTCTTGCCTTTTGTCTTTGTGCGTCTCTGAGTGTGTCCAAACCAGCTGACTGTATGAAGCGCTGCATCTCTTCTATTTTGCAGCGCCACGCTGTCAAGGCCTAATCCAGGACAAAGCTACTAGCAAGAGGAACCTGTTCATTGGGGAGGCCACACTTGGGCGAGGGGCCAGCACAACCTCCACCACCTCCAGCCCAGACCACAGTGACCACACGCTCTCTGTAAGCAGCGATTCAGGCTTGTCCAGCACTTCTTTGTGGACAGAAAGACCCGCACCTCTCAACTCCAACACCGCTGCTGTCAAGACGAACCAGGGACCCAGCCAGCAGGAAAAGGTTCAGCTGAAGCGGCTCCTTAGTGGATTTGGCCTTGAGGATCTTTCACTGGAGGAGATGGATGATCAAGGACCTAATGGGGGCATTCAACAAATAGTGTCAACGAAATCGCAGGTCAGTGGAGACAGTCGCCCTCGCGACAGGGAGACGGACATCCTTGATGATGAAGTCATTACAGGCAATGATCTGCACAGTGTGGACAGCTTGGGGACCTTGTCATCTTCGTGCCACAAGAGCAGCCAAAACTCCCTGCTGTCCGATGGATTTGGTAGTCCTGCGGGAGAGGAGCATCAAAGCCAGAACCACCGGCTCAACGCTGCTCCTCCTTCCGTAGAGGACTATGAGAGATCCTACGCAGATGCCAAAAGATGCTTTCTGACCTCCAGGAGCAACTCTGTGGCCTCCTCTAACCCCAGTGCTGATGCATCCAAGCAGCATGTGTACAGACAGGGAAGCTATTCCACCCAGTCCTGGGTTCGGCAGCAGCAGATGGTTGCCGCGCAACAGTTTATCTACATGGCAGAAGATCAGAGCAACACAGAAACGTACCCTGGGAGCAAACCAAGAAGTGCAGCGGGGCTGCTCACTGAACCGCAGCAACCTGTCACCAGTGCAGCTGCCGATACCATCAGAAACACGGTCCCACCAAAGGATCAAGCAATGATAAACAACAACAATAACAACAAACGAGATGAAGAGTTCAAATCTCTAAAAATAGATATCGAAAACTCAATTGATCAGCTGAATCAGCTGATTATGGACTTGGATCCCTCATTCGTTCCAGTGTCCGGCGCGTCCCAAAAGAGGAACAACGTGACTCATGTCAATGGCTCAATCAGCAACTGTTCAAACGACCTCAATCTCCGATTCAACAATAGTAATGAAGCAGCTCCGAAAAACGCACAGAAGACAGGTAAGAACTTCAGACAGTACGGGTGGGGTTGGCTTATGTTGTCCAGGAAAGGAATGTGTTTTCATGAAACTAGAGATGTCAGCTACCTGGTTACTACAAGCATAACAGATGAAACTATTTTCATGTCCGTTCCAACTTGAATTATTTCTCTCCAAATATATTAGCTTTATTTCCCCTCGCCAGAGACTGAACAAAACAAGCCCCTCTGACATGTTTTACTGACAGAAAAAGCCGGCTGTTTGCCAAGTTTTCAGATGTGCTCAGTGTGCTTATGAGGAAAGATTGCCGTTGAAACTTGTCTACGAAGCTATCTGAGCACAGGATCAGTGAGGGACGTGTATCTGCCATTAGGCTTTGAGAGCATTGCTGTGTGTATCTGTTTGACCGCAAGAGCTGCATTTTTAGTGTAGAGATTTTGACAAAATTGCTTTGTTTAAGATTGTTTTTGCCCATTAACAAATTTTTCCTACATTTTAAGTTGAATTGATCTGTTATCCTCCATTTGTGTGCATCTACAAGCCACAACACTGCAAAAACTGAATCTTAAGAAAGTAAAAAGACCAATGTTTATGTTTTGCAAGAAAAATATTCCCTTAGGAAAGTTTTTTCAACAGCAAAACAATATTAGTTAAAATGCATCTTCTCCTGATTAGAATTTTTTTCTTAAAATAAGAATTCTTGTTGAGACAAATTTTCTGATTATACTGGCAGATAGATTGATGACCTTTTTTTACTTTAAGAGTTTTTGAATGATTGTTAGATGACCTGTTTTTGCGGTAAAAAAAGTTTGCAAAATTCCAGTTTGCTCTTTTTTGGTGTTAATGTGGATACATGGGAAAAAACATTTTAAAGAGCATTGTTTATTGAATCTTCTAGATTTTGTTGCTTTAAACTGATAACATTTTAACAGATTTGTAGGTTTTGTGTTGTGTTTTATGTTTAGCTAGTTCCAAACACATTATTCGTTTTTTCTATACCTAAATGTAGTTTATTTTGATTACAGCGACAAAAAACTAGCGTAATAAGTGGAAATGGCTCATTTTAGAGCAAAATGTGAACAAAATGAGATTAAGATCTTAGTAAAATTTGGCCCATCTTAATAAACCCTTATAAAATCTAAAACTTATTCTAAGAAACTTAATGTCAAAGTAATCATAATGAATACTAGACTAACTTGTCAACATTTATGACACTGTAAAATAACATCTTTAAAATTGGACCAAAAATTACAAAACAATTTAAGCTTTTAAAATCCTAAATCAAGTTTTTCTATGTATATGAGTTTTAAATCTGCAAGTTTCAAATAGTTTGCAGTGTACATGCAAATGCAGTGAAGCAAAAAGGATCTGTGAAGGTGTCTGGCTGCATAAATCCCAGCATGAGCAGAGTGGCTGAAGGGCACAGATCGGGGAGGCTTCAAAAATTTCCAAAGGAAGAACAAGTGAGCCTTGAGGCGAAGTTTTTTCCCATTTGATCCCAGAGACTTACCTGTCTGCGCATATCAACACAGACACTCCACTCCAGCTCCCAAACACCAAAGGCTATGCAAACAAGCTGTGGAAAAGATGGGACTGTTTGCTTTTGATGTTGATTTTTAGATTTTTCTTCCTGAAGGTTAAAATGTAGAACTTTAGGTTCAAAAATAAAACAAGTTATTGCGGTTTTATAAAAGAGCGCTTTTGATCTCTGTTTTGAATACTGTGTCATGACTTTTTTAAGCTGTTCGGTCATGTTCAATAAACTTGTGCATGCATGTTTAGCACTGTTGTAATGCTGCTGGTATCATAATAAGACTTACTAAACCTTTAAAATAGAAAATAACACTAAAAAAGGGTATTTGTGCTTTAGCGTTCTTCACTGCTCACCTTATGGTCAGGGTTAGTAGTAGTAGCAGGGCTAGGTAGTGTTAAACAAAACGTAGGTCTAATGTACAATTGCCCAAAATAAAAAGGAAAATCTGGACTTTATTCCAGATTTTACGTTTTTCTGGTGAAGTGTAAACTTTTCTACCATTTTTTCAGAGAAAAACCATATCTGCTGATGCAGCAGCTGATCATCTTCAGGGCTAAATGAGCTGTGACAGTGGATTTCCTGTTCTGGGCCTCACACACATTTCTGATGTTTTGTTGTAGCGTTTGGGCCTCATTAATCAAACTCAAAGCCACAGAACTTTGTGCTTTGGGAAAATCTGTATTGTCGCAATCATTCGTGCACCGTCTGGATCTGATAACCTGTTGCATGCTACACATTAGCCGTTTCCCTATGAATGAGTTACTACTGATATAATTTCATGAACCCCTTTAGGGGTTTTGATGTTACTTTCTGAGCAATGGCTTTTCCAGTTCAAGATGAAGATAGCATTAAGCCATTATGCAAATGTTTTAATTCAGAAAAAGTTAAGTATTTTTTGCCCTAGGACATGTTAGGATTGTATTTATATCCTTAGCTTTTTCTGGAACAGTAAATAGTAAAAAAAAGAAGGAAGTCATTACTATTTCAAAGTGGTTAGAAATTGCCTTTTTTTCCAGGTTACCGGTAAGCAAATGTACCTGAAGAGTCCTGTGAAAGAAAGAAGAGCTTAGTTAAGGGTTTAAAGTCTGCATGACGTGACAAGGTTAACCTGCTCTAAAAAATGTTCAGACAGAAGTTGGCGTGAATGTTTTGCCTTCATTTTTCACAAATTTGCAATCTGTTTCTTGATTTTTGTTCAAGTTAGGCAGAGGTTAATCCCTGCAATCGTCCTAAATGCAATCATGTTTTTGTTGTTGACCCCACTTGTGTACAGCAATTATGCAAACTTTTAATTACATGACAGCATGTGAATAAAAGGAAAGGCTGATTATAGTAATCATGTACTTAAATGGAGCAGAAGCTGTATACAGAAAAAAAAGCTTAAGCAGAACTTAATGCTTTGATTGATGCTTTTAAAGGTTTTTATTTGTATATTTGTATTGTTTTGTTTGTCAATCATAATTTAAGACATTTAAGTTAATACTTTACTGAGTTACTTAGTGTATGACTCATGACTTGTACAAAGCAAATTTTTAAAATATTATTATACTTTTGTATTACTGAATTTGGACCTTTTAAAATGCAACCAAACAAATAGCCTATAAGTTTAACTCGTCTCAGGTTTGGAGTCAAAATCCTCCTGGATCCATGTATTCACCTGAACTGCTGCAAGACCTGTCGTAGATGTCCAGATGTCCGTCAAGGGGATTCGGAGTTTTTTTTCGTGAATTCAGTTTCAGAATTTTTGGTCGGTTGAGAATTACACAATTTACACCTATTTTACGTAGTTTATATGCAACTATTACGTAAATCTTACACAACTGTGTGCGATTTTTGTGAGATGCATTCGCAAATTCGCAGCTTTCCACGACTGTTCCATATATATCCACGTATGTGGAATTGGACTTTTCACGCATTTACCACCAAAGTATAACTTATATTGCCTATACGGCACACATATCATTTAAAAAGTATGCAATTGACGTACAAATCAATAATGAATTGCATAAACAGTGCAATAATTAACACGCGGTTAATGTTCTACTTTGATTTACTTGTTCTTGGCGCTGTTTATTCATTCGTCTGGGGTTCTATAATGAACTTAACTTTTCTCACTTTTTCCACGTATATTCACATATAACCAATTTTCATCTGTGCAGTAAGTGCAAAATCTACGTAGTTGCTGTAAGACACGGCCTTCACATACAGTAGGTGCTTCATCTGATTAAAATGCTCACCTTAACTGGCTTCCAAAAACTTGGTTCACTTGCAAGTGAACTCTGGAGTGATTTAACAAAAGTGTGAATGCAGACGAATTATCCAGCAGAGCAAAGAGGTGAAAATACAAACACACAAATAAGAAGAGTAATAAGAAATGTAAATTAAAAATAAAGGCAGTTCAGTCTGAAGCAGTTATGAAAGTACTTAAAAATTGTCCAAATAAAATTTTCTTTTGTTAAGAAGCAAAGGTGTTTATTAATATGCAATAGTCAAAGCAAGATTGTGACTAGATGTAACTCTTTATTTATATACCAGGTGGAGGATGGGAGGTGTCCTTCTGGATTTGGGCTATACCAGTCCAAGCAAAAACCTGATTTAACTGTGTAATATTTTCAGGCAGGCTCATCTTTTGCAGCTACACAAAAACAAACAAGTTAATGTGCAAAAAGGTTCACTATTCTGCATCCAAATGGGACAAGCTTGTTTAATTATCCTAGTGAGGAATTGAAGCAGGTTGATCAGTCATGTTGGTGTGTCTGGAAAAAACAAGAACGGAGGAAACATTCTTTCTGTTTTTAGTCTGTTTTTCTGGTTTAACTCAAGGGGTAACTAAAATCGGCTGTGACTGTAATTCGTAAACTTGCGTGTACAAACGCATGAGTGCACCTGACAAAGCCAGTAATGATTAGCACCCTCGCATCATTAGCATTCTTAAGTATTAGGAAGTTGCAGCACATTGGGAGGTCCCACATTAACATCCTGGTAGTAAGTGACAGCACTCGTCACTGAAGTAATAACATTCAACCCCAAACACAAGCACACACACTAGACCCCCTCAGCTAGGCTGCTGGAATTCCTCAGCTGTCCTCACCAAACATTCCTGGAGACTAACCTTTGGTTACAAATGTGGCCACTGAACAGGTTCAGATCCTATCAAGTTGTACTTTCCTTTTTTTTCTCGTTATTAAATAAATCTAAGAGTAAAGTTTCTGTTAAATTCAAACCATTTTTGTGTTGAAAAATGGCCTGTAGACAGTCAATGTGCTGCTCTTTTCTTTTCTTTTCAGTGGGTTTTTATGTCCAGACTTCCTTGAAGTCAGTGATGCTTTAAAACCTGTTAACATTTAATGACCTTCTGGCTGATTTCTATGTGTGCGCGCAGATGTCGAGTCCAGCAACGGCCCAGAAAGTGTCACGAGGAATCCAAGTTGCCAGGGTAGGGATTTAATTGATCACCTAGGCTTCTACAACCCTGGGTGGGGTGAAACGGAGGATTTCAGGGGTCATCAGGCTCACTCACCTTGTGTCCCACACTCCCAGGTAAATTCAGTTGACAAGTTTGCACTTTAAGACACTTTCTTCTACAGGAGTGTGCTGTATTGTTGCTTACATGTCCTTTTTTTCTGCAGCAGCATTCTGTCCTGTACAGAAGTGACTCTGTTGAATACAGGGACCACTGCCCTGATATAGACAATGTAGCTGAGGCTGCTCAGGATATGACTCCACCCACTCCTGCATTCCCCATCTCTCCTCCAACACCATACGGTAAGTTTAGTGTTGTCATGCTAGCATCAGTTTTTTTTGGTCGAGTTTAAAAGTGTTCCTAGTGGTCTCTTGAGCAGAGGTTTTTAAGAAGAGGCTGAAGACCCACCTTTTTTAGTCTGGCTTTTTACATGACTTTGGTAATTGCTTATGTCTTTTATTATGTATCTATTTATTATTATTTTTTTAAGGACTATTATTATTATCTTTATGTTTTTGACATTCTACTCTCTTCATTGTTATTATACTTATGATATTTAAGGTTATGTTTTAATCATTTTACGTATTTTAGTTTTTAATTACTAATATTGTTATATCTTATTTTAATTTTATTGTTGTTGTTTTATTATAATTTTCATTCTGATGTTTTTTACTCCAGTGTTTCCTCTTGGGGATGCATTGTTCTATGGCACTACCGGCTCCACCTGTAGGGGGTACTGTTGCTGCGGTGCCCGTTCTCATTGGGCTGGCTGGGATCTAATAGCTGTAGAGTGGGCCCTAGGCTGCTCTGTGTTGGGCGGGCACTGTGGTAATGACCCCCGTGGTTGGGCTGGGCCTTGGAATTAATGGATCCCCATGATACCGTTTCCTCACAGCAGAACCAAGCCAGACCTTCTTTAAGCTGCAGTTCTTTGATTTTGTTCAGGGTTCTACTGGGGGAACTGGGTGGGTGGAGGGATGAATGTGGTGAGGGAGGGGTCCCTTCTGTGTGTGATTGCCCTGTGTTTTCTGTTTTTAATAATTTTCATTTTTTAGGATGATTTTATCTGCTTTTATGTTAAGCGTTTTGTGTTTTTAACTGAAATGACAGGCGCTATATAAATAAATAAAGTTTGAGTTTGAGTTTAAAATTGTGCAGTTTTTACGCTGAACCTGTGTCATTTTCTTGGACAACGTTTCTACAGAACGGCAGTAGTTCAAAAGAAATTTGCCTCTTATTTCTGGGCGAGACTCTTGGTGTGGAGTAAGCCTGCCCCCTTCCCATCATCCATCTGTTTACTAGACCCCACCAGCTAGTGCTCTTTCACTAGGTTATAGTCCTCACAACCTCAACTTAACATTACTGGTGCAACAAAAATGGCAAGCAATGTTGAAACTATTCAAACATGTAGGTGTAGAGTTAGATAAGCTAGTTCTTCTCTAAGAGTTCTGGTACATCACCTGGTCGTCCTGGGAGAGCATTCCTCCTTCATGTGGACATCCCTGAGGCTTCTTCAAAGACGTACATTGATCTAGTCGTCTACAAGTGGATTCATTAGAATGGAGCGGAGCAGAGACCTTGTGGCATGCCGCTGTATCTTCTATGTCACACCTACAAGCTTTTTCCAACATCATTTTTCATCTGCTCCTGATTCACAAAAATTTGGAAATAGAAATACTCAGAAATGCAACTTTAAGTTTAATTACCTTTAAATATGTTCTAAGTCCTTGGAAACATGCCGCAAAAACATGTTCAAAAAACCAAATACATGATTTTCATTGGATGGCGTCCTTAATGCCTCATTTTTGTTTTACAGTAAAAAACATGCCAGAACTGGCTGACTTCCGGCAAATTCCATCACCTGTTCAGTCTTATGGAGGTTTCAGCACAAACCACGGTATGTTCTGATTCTACTATAAAGAAAATGTTGAGTTTGTTCCTTTTAGAAGGGGAAAAGGTTGCATGGGACTTTTGTAAAAAAAAAAAAAAAAAAGAAAAAAACATTTTAGTCCACCATTGGAAAGTGTACTACAACAGTGGTGTTAAAAAACTGTTTTGAGACTAAATCAAAGTAGGTTATCCTATAAAAGATAAATAGGATTAATAGAATAGATTAATAGAAAGATTATTTAATAGAAATTCCATGTTTTCCCTTCAAATACAATATGAAACACAAGAGAATGTCATCTCTCTCATGTCTGTCTTGTGACTGCCTGTTTGGATTCTCCTGAAGGGTTATTGTGGTTCACCTTTGGTCTCCTCGATAAAGGCAACATTGTTATTGGTAGCATTTAAGTTCACTTTTAAGACAGACTCTGAAACAAAGATATTCTGTCCTCAAAAGCAGGGAGATTCCTAATTCTTCTCTGCTGCAGACAGATAAGCATGAGCTGCCATGAACTGTAAACTGTTTATTTTATATATTCTTTAAACAAAAAAAAACTCTATAGAGAAACACTTAAAATATACATTCTGGTGTTATTTTTTTATTTGTCACATCAATAAAATTACACAATATAGTGCTTACGTTAACTTTGTTGTGTTTTGCTCCTGTTCTTTTTCTTTTCATTGGCTTGTTTCCATGGAAGTCTACAGTATTTCTAAAGGCCTGAGAAAAGTTCTGTGCCCCCACTGTGCTGCTTACTACCCCAGACATCCAGGCAAAAGTCTCTGCATTCACAGCAGCCTTGTTTCCATAGTTACGGGAGGTCATGCAACCAGACCACAAAGATGAAGGGCTTTTTCTTTGTATTGGCAAAGGAAAATGGCAATTAGGGAGTATTTAATCCTAAAATATATGTATAAAAGTGAAAAATATTTTTGCACAGCTTAAAACGTTTTGTACACACCTGATTTAGATAAAGCTTTCAGGAAATTGTGGTGCATATTTATTGACTCCATGGGTTTTAATTGTTCGTGTGCATTTAACATCTAGACTTTTTGGAGACATTGAACTAAAATTAAAGCCCTGTAGTCAAAATGGTGAAACAGAGATTTTTTTCCCCAAGAGAAGGAACTGTAAAATTCTTTAAACGTTTTCAGTAAATGAAATGCCCTACGCTAATCCACCTTTTATTCCTAGTTTGGTTCTTTAAAAAGGCGAGAATTCTCCTACGTTTTGTTTAAAATGTCCTATTGTCTGTCGCACAGAACCCAGAGCATATTCTGGGATCAATGGTGTCGGAGGAGAGAATTTTCCAGATTCCACCATCAACTGCCACAGGGTGCTGATGTCTACATTCTTGGCCCATCAATCTATTGACAGGTAAATATGAATAGAAACATAAATACTTTTTAACAACAGAAGGTAAAGACTCAAGGTATTCCCCCCCAAATCTTTGCTGATTTATTAAAACTGATTTTTCCACACTAAAAATTCAGCAGGAACCAGTCCTGGCCAGAGCATCCCCCACTGAGTCGCCACTCCTCTCTCAGTGGCTACCCCAGTGCCCGACAGCCGCTGCAGCACTCCATGTCCATGGACTACAGCCACAAATCCACTCTGGCACACCACCCCCACATGCACCCGATCCCTGATGCCCACAGCTCTCCTCGAAGCAGTCAGAGAACTCGCATGGCTTTCTATGCCCTGAACCGTGGCCCCGCTCAGACCTTTGAAGAGCAGGAAGACTCGCTCCAGTGCAACGGCACAAACTGTCCCAGCAGGGCGGTTAACAGAGATCCATTGACCTCTACAGACGCCCAGAATTGGTCACAGACTCCCCAGATGCAGCCCCCACTGCTGCCAGAGAAAAAGAGAGCATCCGATGGAGAACATTCCCTTGGAACAGCTTCTCCAGCCCTCAGTGGGTTTTCAAGCCCCCACAGTGGGAGCTCCCTCAGCATCCCCTTCCCTAACATTCTGCCAGACCTGTCAGCTCAACCCCTACATACAACCTCACCACTGCCAGGTAATATTTTTGGATTGTCATGTCCAAATGAACATATGTTAAAAAAACATTGACGCGATTTATAAGGAAATATGATAACATGACTTCAAAATGTTTCATTTAAATTCAAGCCTTTATTTTGGTTAAATGCCAAGTGCTGCTGTTGATCTGATTTAGGATTTATTCTTCATCTTTTTTTTAATTTTTTTTGTTCTTATGACACCTCTATATTTGAATGCTGAAAAAGTGACCTTCGTTGCTGTAAATATTTTTATTAAATGACTTTTCCAGATGTTCTGGCCAGCAAACAAGTTACAGTAAAGTTTGTCCAGGACACATCCAAGTTCTGGTACAAGCCTGACATCTCAAGGGATCAAGGTGGGTGTTAACTTTGGCTCCAAAGCCACAAATGCAGTGAATTTTTTAGGACTCACAGTAAATATTTCTCTTCCCAAAGCCATCTCAGTCTTAAAGGACAGGGAGCCTGGCTGCTTCATTGTGCGGGACAGCCACTCATTTAAAGGGGCTTACGGCCTAGCAATGAAGGTGGCGACGCCCCCTCCAACAATTGTCCAACAAGGCAAAAAAGGTAAATGTACTTGTGGTTGATAAGTTACAGTGGTTTGAAACTTTGATAAGATGAATCATTGGACTGTATAGGAGAACTGGAGCAAGTGAATGTGATCTCACCAATAAAAAAAGGGCGACTTTGTTCTCCATTAAAATAAGTCAATTTAGTCGCCATTTTTTCGCGACACAGTCATCGCCATAATGAAACCAGAAGATGTCAGGAAGCAGTGATTGGTTCAAGTCGGGCTGAGTCAACATTTCTAGGGGAACTACTCCCATCAATCAGGAGTGAGCTTGTTTAGAGTCCACACCCCTACTAATACTTGAGAATGGAGAATCTGTCCATCAAACCCTTTGAACATTCAACCTGAGAGCACATTATTGAGGCTCCTGATTGACCAGCTTATAACTTGAATAACTTACAATAAAAAAAAAAATCTGAACCTGTTAAAAAAAAGGCAGATCAAGAATGATGATTCTGACAAACAGAATGACTGAGTAATAGCTGTTTATTTCTTAATGGAAGTCTATGGGAGTTTGGCTTCTAGGGACCAGCAGGCACTTCCTGTTTGGAGTGTGAGATGGGAGGGGTCACTCAGTCCAGGTCTAATATACAGTCAATGAAAGAAACACGGTCTCTGAGTGTACATTAGTTGGAGCTCACATTTAGCTGTCATAACTGAGGTTTTAACGGGTCCAAAACTATGGAGAGCCCAAATGTCACACCTAAACATACTTCAGTTTCAGCCCACTGTACTCCCCATCACCATGATGGAACCTGATAACATGTCTGTGTGTGAACTCTCATCATCCTGTGTGCTTCCTGGGGGACATTATGACAAAACAACCCAACAATTTCCGGATGACGGAGCAGCTAATGTTTCGCACTTCAACAAAGGATGTGTTTCTGATCCCAGCACATTCAGTAGAACTCTCCTCGACCCACATAACTCTATCTGATAAAAGGAGGGGATATTCTTCAACCTCAGGTCTACATAGGTCTCTGTGTGACTACTTACTATAACACACTATGTAGTGTGTTTTGTACGTCATATGTTGGAGACAGAAGAGAGTTTTGCTTTGAGAGAAAGTTTTCTGAGGAGGATTCTGGTCATGTTTCAGCAAATAACAATGAACAAGTTGGCTTATAAGCCTGTGTCCTTTAATAAAATATTAAATAATAAATCCTTCTTATACATGTGTTTGACACTTATAACGCAAACATATTGGTGTGCAGTAGAGATGGAATGATTCACTTTCCCAGGATTCACTTCAATGGTAACTCAAACATTTGGGTTTTAAACTGAATTGTGGCCTTCCTGGTATATGCATTCTTTCTTTTTTGCTTTATGGATAGGAAGCTCCTTTTAGCTTTTCAGAAATACGCGAACTGAAATCTCACAAAATCTGGTTAAGTTGTTGGAGTCTGAATTATTTCTGATGTTTGGAAAGAATTCAACAAACAGGACAGCCTTAGTTTTTCCTTTTGTAACGTTCAAAATGTGCTGAAAAGTATTTGCAGGAGGAGCACTGGTGAACTTGCATGAACATGTTTTACAAGCTCTAAAAAGTCACAAGTAGATGCCTAATAGAAGGACATGCTGATGGATGAAACCCTATGTCGGAGCATTTCAGCACGGTTCACACTGAAGCCTGTTATTATCCAGGCCTGATAACATTGACATGAAAGAAGCACAGACATGCAGGAAGTAGATTATGACACTGAACAGTCCCCCACCCCTCAGCTCCCTTCATTCTGTCCTTCATATGTCTCGGCTCACACCTGTCCTTTTGTTTGCCCTCTCTGCTCTGTCGTTCGTTGCAGCTGAACTGACACCATGACACAGTCCAGTGCTGCTCAAAGCTTTGGGCATTTTAACTCCTTGAAAGCATAAAAAACCCAAGCCATTCTTAAGAAGAAGGTTTCCTTTAAACGTCTGCCTCTCAGATCTTTCTCAACTACAATCACTGCATGTCTTAAAGTCCCACTTAGATTTTTTTTAATTACGATTATTATGGGTTAGTTTCTGTAGAGCGGCAGGAGTTCATTAGTGATTCGCCTCTGAGTTGTGGGGGGGGATAGTTGATGCAGAGTAAGCCCGCCCCCAAATTCCCATCTTCCACCTGTTTACATGCTCTCCCGCTATAGCTTACAGCCTCTCACACCCCCAACCTAACATTAACGGTTTAACAAAAATGACGAGCACTATTGGACTATCCAGACATAGTTTATAGCCAGATATCAGTCCAGATGAGAAAAGACAAAGATGTCTATGGATCTATTTGTCCACAAGTGGATGCATCAGAATGGAGAAGAACAGGAAGCTTGTGGCTTGCCGTTATAGGTTCTGCGTCACTGCTACAAGCTTTTTTCAACTGCATTCTTTTGTCTGCTCCTGATTCACAACAATTTGAAGAAAGAAATACTCAGAAATGCAATTTTAAGCTTAATTAAGTTCTCTATCATTAAAAAATAATGCAGCAAGAACAAGTTGAAGACACCAAAAAACATGATTTTCATCAAAGTGGGTCTTTGATAATATGATTAAAATAGATTTTTTTGTGTTTTCACTACTTTTAAAAAGTGAATAAAACCAATGGTTTGGGGTTTCTGGTGGTATGATTAAGGAAATGTAGTTTTCCTTTTTATTACAACTTTTCTTTGCTGTTTATAAAATCTTTTCTTTTTGGATAAGGAAATATTTAAAATGAGCAACATGTGAAACTTTTGTTTACAGAATAAGTCATTCCTACATAAAAACTGACAAAAAACTATTTATATACATATAAAACAAGTACTGGTAGTTGCTTTTCATGGAACTGATGAAGCTACATTGCATTGATGCAGACTAATTTAAATAGATGTTTTAATCAAGTCTATATAATTTTTTTTTACAGGTGGAGATTTGTCTAATGAATTAGTGCGGCACTTTCTCATTGAGTGCACACAAAAAGGAGTGCGGCTGAAAGGTTGTCCCAATGAGCCCTACTTTGGTGAGTGTTTGCTCTTACCAAATTTGATTAACCCTTGTGCTGTCTTGGATGACCCCGCCCTTACTTTGATGTGTTCTCCCTACCATAACAAAGGTGGATAAAGGTGGACAAATTTCATGTAATCCATTGAACCAGTGAAGATCACAAATCATTGAAGAAAAAAGGTTCAGATTACTGTCTAGTGGGTCTAGATGACCCAACTTCCAACGGTAAAGTGCCTAGGATAGCACAAGGGTAAAGCAGCACTTAATGACCAACACTGCCCTCTATTGGCACAAAGTGAAGCTTAACAGTAGTCTATAAGGAGCTGTTAAGGGCCTCACTATTAAATGCACTAAACTTACCTTCCTTTTGTCATTGGTTTAGTGTCACTTTAGATTTTGTTCCATGTTTGTGCACTTTGTATTTTAATTGCATGTGTGTAGCTTTATTAAGAAAAGCTAATTTGCAACTTTTACGACCAAAGAATTTAGATTTTAAGGGTTTTTATCTATAAGCATTTGTGAGCTTTTCTTACTTTTTATTGTTGGTTCAATACTTTCAGTTTTAGACGTTCTGTTGTGGCTGCATGAAAAAATTGCAGCCAGTGTTGTGCACACTTATCCTAAACTATAATTTTGTTTCCCTCCACTATTGTGTTTTGCAGGAAGCTTAACCGCATTGGTCTGCCAGCATTCAATCACTCCCTTGGCCCTTCCCTGCAAACTTATTATACCTGACAGAGGTAAATGCACGCTATCGTCATGCTCCATTTATCAGAGTATAAAATAGAAGGCAGACATTATTGAAGTTTCGTGGCTTCCACAAACCTGCAATTACACCCGACTGCTTTCCCAAGTGACCATGTGATAATCATACCTGTCGGTGTAGTTGCTGATCTCTTGTGTTTTTTGTCAAAGATCCTCTGGAGGATGATGTGGAGAACCCCGCCCATTCTGTCACAAACTCAGCTGCTGAGCTGCTAAAACAGGGAGCAGGTAATAAAGCTGTTTAAATTACTCTGTGAACAGGGAGAAAACACGATGAGACAATACTTAAACACTGGACTCTTTAGCAAATCAGTTATTTTTTCTTGTTCTATTACTGTCTCAATGAAAACACCCTGTTGTTATCTGCTCTTTACACAACTCATCCTTAAATTTGTTTGTTGCTGCAGCCTGTAACGTGTGGTACCTGAGCTCGGTGGAGATGGAGTCACTAACAGGCAACCAGGCAGTGCAGAAAGCCACCACTATGACCCTGAACCTGAACCCGCCGCCAACCTCCACTGTGGTCCACTTTAAGGTTTCCTCCCAGGGAATCACCCTAACAGACAACCAGAGGAAGTGAGTACCGCACATCCTGTTCGTGTGGCTTACACAAAGACAGATCTACCTCTATCAACTAAACTTTTGTGTCTTTCCAGGCTCTTTTTCAGGAGGCATTACAGTGTCAACACAGTGATATTTTGTGCGCTGGATCCTCAAGATAGAAAGTGAGTTTTGCTGATTTCAAGTTTGGACATTTCCTCATTTTAAGTTTCAAAAATTGTGGCCACTTGAAGTGGCAAGAGAAGCCTATTGTTGAGAAATCCAGCATTCTAGTATTTTCCGGACATAAGTCGCAAAAGCCATAAAATGCAAAAACAAAAAAAAAAAAATATATATATATATAAGTACAAATTCACGTGACAAATTCATGTACTTTTTGACATGCGTCAAATTTGCATCCACTTCATCTTTTGAAATTTTGAAATTCAGTGCTTGTCCAGAAATCTGTTCATAAACTAGACATTCCCATAGTGTGTGGGAGAGGCTATCGTCATATTTTTAGCCTCCTTACCACATGGAAGCATTGACTATATATCTCACTTCTAATGCATGGAAGACACGGATGACGTTGAGAAATCAGATATATTTAAGAGCTCTAAAAGCATCACTAAACACTTCTCCATGTCTGGGTTCATGAAATCATTCAAGCTTTTTTTTTTTTTTTTTACCTTCTACTAAAGAAGCCAACGTCTAAATGAAGGTGCTTTCAGCGGTACTTCCGTGTCTCTGTAACCCACTTTGATGACTTGCTGACCCACAATAGTCCAAGAAAGGAAATTAATAACAAGAAGAATAATTTTGTCTCCATAAATAAGAAAAATATCTTAAAGTTCGGGTGGAGAACACACTTAGATTCTCCTCCATGTGTGTTTCTTCTTCTGCGCTGCTGTCAGTAGCAAATGCTAATAAACACTGCCTACAGTGCCCTCTAGGCATGCTAGTGGAAAACAACTACTACAGGACAACCAGCTGTTAGTGGGAAAATAATGAATACATTAGTTAATATTTATTTTAGAAAAATTACATATAAGTCACTCCTGAGTATAAGTTGGACCCCTGGTCAAACCACGCAAAAACGGCAACTTATACTTAGAAAAAATATGGTTGTTGTGAAGAAATAAAATGCACATTAAGCTAATGCTGCAGTTTGTTACTATTTACAGATGGAAAAAAGACAGCTGCCCCTCAGCAAAGTAAGTTCACAATAATTATTTCAGATCTACAAAAATAGCACAAAACAAGTGTTTATTTGTGGTAGAAAAGTACTGACTACTGCCCTCTGCCTTTTCAGGATCTTCGGCTTTGTGGCGAGGAAAACTGGCACTTCCATGGACAACATTTGTCATTTGTTTGCAGAGCATGACCCTGAGCAACCAGCAAGTGCCATTGTCAACTTTGTGTCCAAGGTGATGATTGGCTCTCAGAGGAGTAAGTAGGACAGAGCTGATAACCTGGACACCAGCGAGGAAAAGCAGCACACGACAGAGAGAAAAAGACTGCTGTGAAAATGAGGACGGAAGCTGGTCAAACGACAAACTTTCAATCCGGAATAATAACTGGAATCTCACACTAGTTATTACCAAATTGCCAATCAGTGGCTAAAAAACACGATATAACCCTTATGGAGATTGTATAACTCTTATATACAATATAAGGGTAAAATAAATGTATTTGTATTAAGTTAATCACTAGTAGATTTACTAGGGCAAAATAAAAAAAATGCTTCCTTTTGGTTCACAGCTAAAATGTGTGGTGCAAATTTATAAGTAAATTTTTTTTTAACATTAAACCAAAAAACTGAACGCAAGCTAGTAAGAAACTGTTCATTTGTGGTTGATGGAGGAGCACCTTTTTGCTGTATCTGGTCAGTATTTCAAAAGAAAAAAACATTAAAAGCTGTTTAGAACATAGAGACTATATTTGAACTTTTTTGTTGTTTTCATCTCCATGATGTATATTTTTAACACTTCGGTCTTGTGTACATGTTTCGCATGCTTAGAGCTCATTTGAGGAGGATTTTTCTGGAAATGTATTTTACCATGACCACTTTTAAAGCTGTCTGTAAGATTTTTTATGGGAGCGTGGGTGTGCTGAATGTGTGTGCATGTGTTCCACTGAGAGCAGGTTTTAAGAAGAAGCCTTAACTTAACTCTAATATATATGGATTGAGCATTAACTGCTAGAAAATATGCTGCGTTTGATACGGTACATTTGTTATTCCACTCACAGGTGCCAAATTATTAAGAATTATTAATCGATATGAAAAACCAATGAAACCAATGAGACCTTTGTGCTGGAAAAAGGAATATGTTTTTAGAAATATACATGAGCTGTTTGTTATTGATATGTACTTTCAACAAAAGAAAATATTCTTACTTTTGACTTTGTTAGTTTGCTTGTTTACTTATAGAGGAACTTGCAAAAAAAAAAGCTATGTATAACAAGTTAGACTTGAACTACTTATTTGTGTATTGCTCTTGCCTTTTTTCCAATGTTTATGTAAATAAACAGTGACATTTATAAAAATGTTATTTTACCCTGTCTTAATCCCATTTTATCTTAATTCTGTCAACGTATACATCGACATCCAGTTTTGCATCATGTCTAAATAAAACCAATCCTTTGAGTTTGTGCTGCCATTAACGTAAAAGTATCACACATAGGTTGTTGCTTAATGCTGACTCAGCAGGATTTATATGTACAGAAAAACAGATGTGTAGGGGGAAATATGTCAACAGTTTGGAGAGACTTAAAATGAGATTTAATGTAACCTTACTTGTATTACAACTCACTCCCAGACACAAGAAAACTGTTAAATTTGTAGTGATAATTGATGGTAAATGTCTTGCACATAAGCAATTATCTCAAATAATTATGTATAAAATCATCCAAAACGTGTAATTTCACATCTTATTTAAAGGCTATACTTGTAGGAGCCATAAATGTGATTGTAGTTCACCTTATTGCCAGTAGGGAGATTCTGTATGTAAGGGAAGACGTCACAGTGTTTGTTAGGTGTTTTGGCCAAAGGGCAAAGGGTTTTGACCGCTGTACCACACGCAGGCTAGTCAATGTCACGCAAGTATGTATGCAAAAATGACACAAATAAATGTCAATGTGTCGCTATACAAAATGGGAGTGGACATTTAATGACTGGAGCAAACAGATGCGCGTCAACCTCACCCTGGGTCAAAACAATCTCAGTAGCTGAGTAGTAGGCTTAGCTCCTTCAATACTGACAGTTTATTTAGTTATTCAGCAGAGGACACTGCTAACAATAATAATAAAGCATTCTTTATGCATTTTTCATCCATCACAGTAATTGTAAAAGAAATTATAAATACATATAAATAAAATTATAAATAAAAGCTTTAGATTAACTTTGCTTCTTCTCCTTTGTGCTTTTATATGTGGGGAAAACTAAACATTTTCACTTGAACAAGCAGGAAGAAAGGTGATGCCATTTTGGAGATCTTCAAATACATTTAACCTGTTAAAAGTCCAATAAAACAGATAATTTTTTATGCATTTTAGAGGAAAATGTCAGAAACAGCAGCATTTCAATACTTTAAGAACAGTGATTTACATTTAGGTGTCTACCAAGCTGGATGAAGACATGAAGAGACTTTTAAATGTGGCTGAAACAAGAAGACACCAAGGTTTTATTTTATGTGTATTTCCAGGCGGGCTTTAAAGTTTAAATTCAAAATCTCAAACTTTATTTAGTTGTTTTGCATGTTCAGATCCCAATTTAACTTTAATGTCAACACCTTTATTAAAAACCATTTCATTGTCAAACTAATGGGGAAAACATCCTAATTAATTTTTTAGATTTAACATTAGAATAACATTTTTAACCCTTGTGCTATCCTAGGCACTTTACCGTTGGGAGTTGGGTCATCTAGATTCACTAGACAGAGCTCTGAACCTTTTTTTTTTTCAATTTTTTGTGATCTTCACTGGTTCAATGGATTACATGAAATTTGTCCACCTTTATCCACCTTTGTCATGGTAGGGAGAACATGTCAAAGTAAGGGTGGGGTCATCCAAGATAGCACAAGGGTTAACAATAACTATTGTGCTTTAATATCTACATTAAAAATTCAAATATTGTGTTTTATTAATCTGGGCTTGGACAAATGACATGGCACTATTCAGCTAAACAAAATGATATCATTAAACTGTGTATGTAAGGTTTGACACGTACACGTGACGTATTTCTTGCATGAAAACACTTTAATTATGGCAGTGGCATATACTGTCCACCAGGCTTTCTTTTTAAGGACAGTTTGCAGCTGATGTGGTCTTGTTTATTAGGCTGACAAAGCTCACTGTCATTCCTCAACCACTATGGCTCTGCAGCGTCTTTATGGCCACTTAATTAGAGGGGCAAAGTTCAATGCTTTTCCTCTAAGACAGAACAAAGGCTGGGGACAAAAATAGAAAGTTTATTCTGGCATGGATTTACAATGAGGCCTCAGAAAAATACTGAGAGACAAAAAGTGGGCTTTCATAACAGAAAACATTAGGTTTGAGCATGAACAAAGCTCTGCAGACTTCCAAACTTGCTGGAGCTTCTCTCTTCTGTGTTGCACAAAGTCCTGGAGTTTCTCATAAACTTTTGAGCTTTGCTGCTCATAAATATGAGCCATTACAAGATGGAAGATAGTGCATCTGGTGTCCTCCATTGTACTGTAATGGTTTAGCAGACATGCACACTGCAAAAAGAGGCAGTGCACGTGTTAAAAAGTCTTTAAAATTAAATAAAAAAGAAGAAGTTTAATAAAATAATTCTAGTCACTTTGTTAAACTAAGATTATTTTGCTTTTAAAAAAAAAAACGTTTTAATGTGAGTACTTTTTTTCCAAGTCTGGGACAATTTTTGTTGTTTTTTTCTTTTATTAAGATTCAGTTTTTGCCGTGCATTTGGCAAAGTGGCTAAATACTGTATGTGGTGTCTCAGCTTTTCACTGATCTGTTCTTCTCTTCAGCTCTTAGCAGAACACGTCTAGCAACTGATACTCTAAAATGGAATGAAGTGCATCACAATCTGACCTTGTGATGGACTGGCTAGCTGTCCAGGGTGTTCCCCACCTTCACCTTTAGTAGTGGGATAGGCTCCAGCAACCTAGAAACCCCAAGTGGGAATAAAGTGAATATAGACAATGAACAGATGGACATTGTAAATTTTTTGAGGATGGTTATCAATGATTATGCAGGAGAAAATCCTAGCTCTAAAAATTCAACCCATTTCTCAGCATATAGTTGAGGGTCTGATGTGCCCAGAGATTACTGAAAATTTTTGAATACAAAAGTAAAAAGCTATTCCTTTTTATTTACGAAGCTCAGAGATTGTAAAGGAAAAGGAAAAACGTGCTGCTCTTAGAAAATACTGGCTTGTCCGACATGCCCAGGACATAGCTGTAGCGTTGCCATGGGGTGGGCGTGGGGGGTGGGTGAGATCAAAGCCAAAAAAAGTGGCACCACACTCATTCTAATCAGGCTAAGAGTTCCACTTTCTTCTGCTCAGACCTAATTACGGCTCAGGACTTCCTCAAGGGCCCAACCTTCAGAAAGGAGGGCCGTGACAACTTTACTGCCAGACCGCGCCAAGAAATGATTTACTGACCCTGGACTCAGATGAAAGGTGGCCTCCTGCCTCGTGCCTCTTTATATTGTTCATTATTAAAACCTAATAATCAGAAAAAGTCTGCACGGGTGCCAGTTATTGCAGAATCAAAGGGGGCCAATGATCGGGTTAATCACCGTTAAACCCCCTGCTTCTATTCTGCTCAAAACAATAGAATAAATGCAGACAAGAGAAATGACAAGAAAAATAGTCTGTCATGAGACAGGTGTGACCACAAACATAAAAAAGACCTTCATAGGATTTTCCTTAGTGTTCACTTCTTCTCCAGCAGGCCTCTTTGCAGGGTGGGATCAGTCAGTTCAAACCTCGAGTAGGGAAAGGTTTAGGTTGTGCTTCAGAGCAAGTCGGACGTACTTTGCTCACCTCCAGATGGTTGGAAAATTGGCTTAAAGGGCTTTTTCTTGAACTGGCATTAACATTTTCCCCTAATTGTTCAGTGCGACCCTCCGCAAAGCGATCCCACAACTGCAGAAATTACTTTAAAAAAGATGGGGCTTTTTATGTTTTTTTTTTTCTTTTATCAAAATATTTTGCCTAAATTTTAAGGAAAGCCGTGAAGCAATCACAGAAAGATTCATCCTCAAAATCATCACATCAATATTGATTTGATTGAGCTAGTTTTTCCTGCAATAGGAATTCTAGATCAAGTCAAATTATTCTTAAAGGAACCAAAACTTTTAGAACATTCAAATAGAAAAGAAATGTCATCTTGTTTGTTTCTGCAGAAATATTTCTTGTTTGTTTCTCAACAATCGTTTTCAAAAGAAAGGATGCAAAGACGAAATCTGAGGTTTTAACACTGTGTTTTTTCCAACAGCAGTTACCGAGTAACAAGTCAGCATTTACTTAATGTTGCCATTAAAATTGGTTGACAGTATGCTAAAGCTTAGCTTCGGGAGACCCACTCAAAGGGCTTAAGCAAGTATATGTGATTTGCTCAAATCACCTTTAAGCAGTGGAAAATGGCCATCAGATTAAGTCTGACAGGCTGCTTCAGCAGACCAGGAGCTGCCTCTGACAGCAGGTTATGTTAAACATATGTACAGCAATATCCTGTGCACACAAAAGCACATTCTTCACACTCCTTCTTTATTGAAGATCTTCTCTGAGGGACCACATTCCTCCAGCACATTACTTTTGTTCTCCTTTGCAATGCTAAACATGCACAGGTGGCTTGGAGACCCCCTTTTAGGAGAGGAAGAGTGCAGGAAATGCAGGGAAATCAGCACGCCATTTTCAGCAAATGAAAGAAATATTTGACATTCCAGGACCACTGCTCTGCTGTAGGGCTGTCTGTTCGCAGGCGGCAGAGAGCCAGGCCTCACTGGCAACACACTGGATTTCTTGGAAATTTTGAAAAGCAAGGAAGAACAGTTCACCTCAGTCTTTGCTCTATTTCTAGGACTAGTACTTTCTGTGATCTTTCATTTAGGACCAATTAAAAGTGGCCATGAAGAGCTGCAGATGTAATAATTCAGGAATTTCTCTCACTTTAGAGGGTGATATGTTTCTGTTGTACAGATGGTCTCACATCTGCTTCAAGAACATTCTTCAAAGTCCCACTCTGATCATATTT
Organism: Oryzias curvinotus; assembly: GCA_023969325.1. Taxonomy (NCBI): domain Eukaryota; kingdom Metazoa; phylum Chordata; class Actinopteri; order Beloniformes; family Adrianichthyidae; genus Oryzias; species Oryzias curvinotus. The sequence continues at coordinate 32,600,016 of CM043722.1, forward strand.
GGATCTATTTTCAAAGCATTCCCACTTGTTTTTTTAATGCAGATTATGTTGTCTTTAGCCAAAAAAGAAAGTGTCGTTTTCTAGGACATAGTTTCTGCAAAGCTGAGAAATCTGCCTCTTACTCAGGGTCAGGAATGTTGACAGGGAAGGACAAAGTGGTGGCAGTGAGGGACATTAAGGGACAGTTGTGACAACTTAAACCTTAAACAAGATGCGCTCTGTGGTCTATGTTGAGTATGTTGGCCTGAGCCATTATGTGCTACTTCAAGTGGACACTAGTGATGCATAATCCATCAGAAAACGCCCCCTGCCAACGTCCTCTGGTGCACCCGGTAGCATCAGAAGACACTGAACCCTGGCTTAGTAGAACTACTTGAGATGGATGGCATCACATGCAGCTTCTTCCTCTGTGTCTCTCAACTGACCTGAAAGCTGTTAAATGAGACTCGTGCTTCATCTGCGCACAGACTGATGGGGTAAAACCACGTCTATTTAACATTTAAATGTTAACATGAAGTAAGAGATACTTGATTTTGAATGTTTGACAAAGAACAATGAGAATTTTTATCATGAAGCATTGTTTATGAAGTCAGCCATTCTTTTTTAAAATATTAGAACGTTTGTTTTGTGTAAAAGTGTTATTGTTATGTAACCCAAATTATTTAGCAAAAGATGCATTATTACACTGACATTGCCTCTTTAAAAAAAAAAAAAAACTAAATTCTACCATTTCCACAATATTTTACTTTTTTTTCTGAGTCAAAAAGTTTTGACTCATACATTCTATATCATCAAACTTTTACTCAACATTAAAAGCTTTTACTCCAGCTACATTATGTTGCTTGGCAGTAATCGTACCCCTACTTCAGTTTTGGGTGTTCTAAGTACTTCTGGTTGCTTTGAAAAATCATCTATCAGGTTTGAAATTAATGCTGTATATTTATGAAATGAGCTAAAGTTATCTTTCCTTAGTAACACACTGTTGGAAAACTTTATCTCCAATGTTCCTATAGGTCTTTTCGTGGGCATATATTAAAATTATACTGATGCTTCTACCACCAAGTTTTTGGGCACATGTGACATATTCCAATGGTCATGGAGAAGGATATTTTTTTGAAGAAACTGGAAAAACGCAATCATATAGTTCCTTAAAGGTTGTTTGTTTACACCATCAAAACTAAATGTGGTAAAAAAAAAAAAAAAATAGGAATGAAGCTCTGAAAGAAAGTGATTTGTCTAAATTTGAACACATTGGCGTCCTCTAGTGGATGGAAAAATCACTGCATAAGCACTCATCAGGTTATTTTCTATTTATTAACTTTTTGTCATTTTTTTCTTAATTGGGTGCATTTTTTATGTACAGTAAAGAATTCAACAGGTGTATTAGAGGGTATTTATGCTGCTTAAGACATGGATATGTTTAGTTTGGAGCATTTGTTTTTCTTTGATTTATTATAACGAAATTTTGGGAATATATTCTGCACTGTGGAGGATCTAAACCCGGAGCAATTAGCAAATTCGAGGGAATTCATCCGCGCACCACAAGCCGCCGTTCGGGGGTGTGACTACAGTTGCTGGGGTCTATATATATTCGGATGTTTTGTCCGTTGGCTCCATGTGAATGACTGAGAGGAGCTGACCAGTGGAAACTAAAGTGACGCCTCGCTCTCTCACATGATGGATCTCCACGTCCGAGCGCTCTGTGTCTGTCTGGCTTTTCTATCTGCATCGTTGACCCGGAGGTCGGGTGCGAGCGGACCGGTGATCCGATGCGAGCCGTGTGATGCTGCGGCGCGGCTGTCGTGCAGACCTCTACCCAAAGACTGCGCGGAGCGGGTCCGGGAGCCGGGCTGCGGCTGCTGCATGACCTGCGCGCTCAGCCTCGGCCGGCGCTGCGGCGTCTACACCGCCAGGTGCGGCTCCGGGCTCACCTGTCAGCCCCAACCGGGTGAGACGAAACCTCTGCAGGCGCTGCTGTTAGGACTCGGCATCTGTGCAAACAGCAGCAGCAGCAGCAGCAGCAGAATGTCACTGACCGTCAGACCCACACCTGTGGTCTGTACATTGACAGGTATGCACTTTTTGGATGCATCTGCGCGCGTGCACGAAAAGGTTTAATTAACCGAAAGCAGGAAAATTGACCTATAAACACATATATAAACTTTTAGCAAAAATTTGAAGTTTATTGTGGGTATAAAGGATATTTTACCACCTGTAGTCTAGAAAGTAATACTTCTTTAAGACTAAATTGGAGTATTTTAAGTTTACAATCTATTGGGCTATGAAAAGTAAACTTCAAGTACACTGCCTCACTGTACTCGAATACTTTTTGCAAAGGAAATGCATCTAAAAGTCAATATTTTATACATTTTGTTAGTTTTGTCTTCTTCGTCACAAAAGAAGGACTTGAAGTTTGGTTTCATTCATTATTCGGCTGTAACATTTCAATTCACTCTTTAGTCAAGCTGATCAGCAAAATAGCTCCTAAAATGAAATAATTGAAGGGAAAATAAAAATCTGTAATGTTGGGTTGTGTTATCTCCCCCAACAGATCATGCAGAAATTCCAGGCAAGGAGCAGACTCCCACCAGCTCAGGTCCCCAAACTTCCTACAGCACCAACAGACCCACAGGACCCCTAAAGCCTCTACTCCACCCCCTCTTCTCCTCTGCAAAGGCAGATGTGTTCAGACAGGCACAGCACAAGAGAACCCAGAGCTTTAAAATGGGGGGTCTCCCAGGACCCCTCATCACAGACCCACAGAACTTCTCTCTACAAACCAAACAGGAGCCAGAGTATGTGAGTAACATTTTTGAGTTCCTTCGAAGATGTTTTTTTTTCTTCTTTTTCTATTTTTTCCCCCTCTGTGGGTGATGACATGCTTTGGGTAGCGGTGCTGACGCTTTGCAGGGATCTGGCTCATAAGAGTGGTATGGCAGCAAGCGGGTACCACGGCCCTGCGGCTGACCTGGGTCAGGCGGTTGTTAGGCCACAAGGCGTCCGCGTGCCGGGCTTACTGAGATCCAGTGAATGATGGATTGGCCATTGTGAGTGGCTGTTAGGAAGCCCTGCTGCTATTTTGATCTTTCTCTGGCCAGGGGAGTGAGCACACTCCAGTAATGGGCTTTGACTGGCTGCTCTGATTAGTAACCGGAGTACTTGGACCTGGGGACAAGCTGTTTGGCTCCATCTTTGAGCAGCTTGGACTCCTTTTATCCGTCCTTTGTGTTAGATGTATGAGTTCTAAGCTGCTTTTGCAAACTGCTAAGCCTCTAAATGTCAGATGAATTCTGCCACCTCTTTCATATTGCCGACACCATTATGATGGAATTACAGCTTGTAATGCAGCATGAGTCAGCTTTGTTTTAATGCTTTTCCCCCCACAGAATCAATTGAATTAATTTATTGTGCGATCTCTCATGCTTAGGGTCCGTGTCGAAGAGAGATGGAGAGCATCCTCAGCAGCCTCAAAATGATCAACACCCTCAACCCCAGAGGCTTACGCATACCAAACTGTGACAAAAAAGGTTTTTATAAGAAAAAACAGGTGAGAAAAGTCACATTCTCAGTGTTTTATCTGTGAAAGCTCTAAGTTGTCCTCCAGCGCAGTTACAGATCAGTGTAGGAGCTTCATCATATCACCACCACACCAGTGAGGTAGACCCCAGCCACTGGCAGGGGAACACCAACCACAGGGGCCAAACCCCAGAGGGCTTAATGGCTGGGAGAACAGCCTTTCTAACGGGAACTCCCCCAGGGAGACAGACGTCAAGGTGGCCACCAGCACCCCATGTGCTCACCCCATAATTGCTGGACTTATGAGAGGCAGACACAGAAATAGAGTTGCAGCCATCCCTGTGCTCACACCCACGATGGGGTTGTAATAAATGAGGGGTTTTGATTCATTCATATGGAGCCACTTAAGGCGGCTGTGCCAGTGCTCCGCGGAGGCAGCTTTTTTCAACGCTGCAGTCAGTCAGTCAGTCCCTCCTGCCTAACGGAGGTGTTCTCCTTGACCTGCAATCAGCTCGCGAGGCAGCCTGCTGCACCAGGCTTTGTTTATGGAGAATGAGATGAGCACACTGAGCTCAGCCTTCCGGCACTCCAGGCGCAGCACACTTTACACGTCAGCCAGTTTCGTTTGGACACTTGCGTAACTACAAACCAAAATAGCTTTTAAGAATGACTGAACTCCTTTCAGGCGGAGCAAACATTCCATTTTCGTCTCATTTGTTTATCATTTTGTAGTGTTTTTGGCATTACCGGTAGCTAAAATGTATATTTTTGCTCTTTGCATCATATGGATGACAGCTTGAGTTTGGCTAAAATATTGAGCTAAAAAGCTTGCTGGCCCTCCAGATCAGCACATTCTCCTCTGTGGAGCAGCGTCACGCTTGCTTTGGCTCCTGAAATGAATAGCTGCATGTTTTACCGGAGTGGAGGTTGACCTTTAGTAAAATTGGCTGTAAAATAGCAGGCCTTGCGTACCTCCAACTCTAACTCTGTAAGTCATTTGAAGTACCCATAATTTGCTGTGGGATATAATCAGCAACAGATGATTCGTACCGGCCACTAGCTTCTGGAAATAGATGTTGGTTCACAGTTGTTCACAAATGGTTATATATAATATTTTACCATCTTTCTGTTTACCTTTATGTGTTTGTTAGAGAGGAGGTAGTCCACAAACATGCATCTTAACTAACACGTCCTGCTTTATTGAGAAATAAAAATTTGTTGCTGAAAATGCTTTGTTTTTAGTATTTTTTTTTTTCATCCCTCATGCCTCTCGTCCTGTCACTTGCAGTGCCGTCCATCGAAAGGGCGAAAGCGGGGCTTTTGCTGGTGTGTGGACAAATATGGCCAGCCTTTGCCAAGCTTTGGTGGGAAGGAGCAAGGAGACGCCCAGTACTACGACTTTGAGAGCCAATAGGAGTGAAGCGGGATGGGAGGGAGGGCGGGAAGCTGGGAGTTAACGAGAAAAACTGTAAACAAACGGAGACGCTGAGGATATTGGAAAAGAGGTCAGGAGATGGTTTGGTTGATATAGGGGATGTTTGCTTCTATTTGTTGCCAGTGGGATTTTTTTGGGTTGTTTTGAGGCAAAAGAAAGAAGAGGAGAGCAGGCAGAAACCTGGACTTCTGTGTGAGAATTTCTCACAAGTTGTTTCTACTTGTGAGAAATTATTCGTTTGAAGAATTCATCCCAGTGGCCTTAAACTGACCATGAAAGCGAGATGCCACGAAAAGTCTGCTCTTCATTTACGCACATTTATTGAGACTGCATACGTGTATGTGATTGTGATTACGAATCATCGTATGCTTGTGATTTTTTTATCTAGACATTATCATGATGACCATGAATTGTACATATGAATATGGAAAGCCACGCGGGACAAAATTAGGCGTCGGTTTCTGTTCCGTTCGCACAAAACATGTGGCAAGAACGCGCTTGAAATACAGAAACCATGTGAAAGCCGCGCCTGTTTTTGTCCCACATGGCCTTCCACATATGAACGTGTCCTACAGCGTAATCATGCAGTGCCTCATGGAGATTTCTGTGCAGCTGTTTCCACGCACTTCCAGTTTTTAAACCTGGGTCTCAAACTCCAAAGTGACACACGGTTCTTTTATCTGTTGCTCTATACACCTGTGTTGTCGCATTGCATAAGCTAAAAGTTATATTTTTCTGCACTAGTCTAAAAAAAAAAATAATAATAGATGAATATGTTTGCATGTCCAGTGTGACCCTCAGAAGTCTATTTTTACTTAATAAAGGCTGTAAAAGTGTTTGTTCTTTCATTTTAGATCAACAAACTGAACACATGACAATTCCATCACAGTCAGATAATTTAATCACACACAAATGAATCATCAAAATATCTTAATAAAAGCTTCAACAAAATTGCAGCATTAGTTTTGCAATGGGCATATACTAAAACTCCAGTCTACTGCACATAAAATTTAAAACAAACATAAAAACTAGCAAATAAATACAAGAATAGATACAACAAACCCCAATAAAAAAAAAAAAAACAAGAAAATTGAAAGATGAGACGAACCCTCTGCTCAACCAGTGAACCTGCATAGACTAGCAGAGGTAGATGAATGCTGACCAGCCCATGTCAAAGCCCACAGTGGTTTGGATGAGCCTTGATACGTTTGCGCTGAGCCACTGTGCAAATACTTGCAGCACTCTCAGAATTTCCCCCTAATGCCCACGGAGGAAACAGATACATTCAGACAATGTCAACAGTTTGGATGAGCAAGCGGCTGTGTGTTTGTGTCAGGTTTAGCATTTGTTTCACATGAATAAGGATCCTGAAGATGCAGAAATGGAATTAAACCTGTGGTTTTGAGCAGTGGAGTTGTATCGTCAAAAGTTATTAAAGTTTTACTGTCAAAAAATATTGAAAATGACAGAAAAACAATTCTCGCAGACAAATGGTGAATGTGAACAGAAAGATACAAGAAGAGAATAAATAGGATCTGACATGCAAATGATGCATCTCTGCTTTTTGTACAGGAACTTAACTAAGAACAAACAAACATATGGTTGCTTGCTTTGACAGATGGTCTCATTGCGTAACTTCTTGCTGGCACTCTGCATCTCCAAGAAGGTCGCTTGAACCTGGAAGTTTCTTTCCATTCCAAGAAGACACGCACCAGCAGCGAGCAGGCGGCCCCACCAAAGAGGACTCGCACTGAAACCAAAACACACGAGTCAGTTAGTCAGGAGGAATACTGTTTTCTAAATTCTATTAGCCTAAAAGCTCTGTCAAATCCTACCTGTTTGGCCTTGTAGAATCCATGCTTATCGCAGTTGGGCAGGTAAAAGGTTGTAAACTTGTCTCCTAGTTCCTGTTGTGAGCTGGCTATCATGTCCAGCGCTGCATGCAGTTCAATGTGACACGGACCCTGTAAAAAAAGAAATTCCCCAATTTTCAACACATATTCAGTGATTTTAAGTCACCACTTCCCCAAAGACCTGCAATTCGTCTGATGAAAAATAATAAAAAATGTTTTCTTACCTGCTGTACCAGTTTTCCCCGAATGGCGTTGACCTTGGCTTTGATACTCTCATGACCCTCTGCGAGATCTTGATATTCAGAGGGAAGATTCATTCCAAACAAGTAATGAAGAGAGCCTTGATCAGAAACTCCATCAGCTTCCTCTGTGGGAACATTTTTTAAGAAGGATTAGCATTCTTTGCATTTAAAACAGTCTTGAAAACAGCTCAAAGATGGAGGCTGTGGTTGTACCTTGTCCTTCGTCTTCAGTGCAGATGCCCTGCCCTCTGGTCAGAGCGTGGAGTGGTCTGGCCTCACCAGACCTGGGAGTGCAGCGCAGACCCCGAGCACAGGAAGCTGTGTGAACCCCACAGGAAGCCCCCTTTTCCAGCGCGCAGGCCATGCAGCAGCCACAACCAGGCTCCCGGAGGACCTGCCGGCAGTCTGTCGGGACGGCTGGACAGTCGTTCAGTTTCTGCTGCGTACAGGGGGCACAGCGGATGGGCTCAGGTCCCACCAGTGGGGATGAACTCACCACAGCCAAAACAACCAGAGCCACTGCTGTCACAAACAGCTTCTCATATAATCCAAGCATCTCCAGGCTTTTTCTTCTTCTGCTCCTAAAAACTGGTCTGTGTCACCGAAGGTTTTCCTCTAAAGAGAATTCAGCGAAGCCGCAGTATTTGTAAGAGAATCTGGCCTCCAAAGGGGTTAATGATTGACTCGGCAACCGCAGATGTAAATTATTTTTGACAAAGGTAATGTAAGCGTTGGGCGGCCCCGCATGACGTGTGTGGATCCAGGGTCACAAAGTCTGTTGTCAATATTGATATAGGAGCATAAAGGTAACGGACATCAAAACAACCATGTTTTTGAATGACTGTCACTGATCTCGCTGTGATCAGAAAACAGGAATACTCCTGACCTGTACTCACAATGAAACATCTTAAAAACTGAAATCCTTGGAGCTTATCAGCCTAATTTCTAAAGAAATGCCAGAGAACGTCAGAAAACTCCACAGCTCAAAGACTGATAACATTGGCTTATTCTGTTGTAGCCAAAGGTGATGGGTTTTTTTTTTTTTTTTAATCTTCTATCCTTTGCTTCCTCTTTGCCTTCAATATTGTGAAATTATTCTAAGAAATTATGTCTTGACATAAAATTGCACTTGTGTTTTTAGCCCTTTTGTTGACCCCTTCTGTTATCAGGCAGACAGAAAAACAGGGTCCTTCTCTCTGCAATTGCATCACACTAACATTATGGATCCTGCTGCTAGAATCACAACATGTTTGTCTAAAGAATACGGGCAGTAATTGGTTGTTTCCCTGGTGTAGTATTTGTCATAACTATGGTAAATGTCATGCTTCTGATGCACAGGCCAGCATTACACTTTTATTGTGGATCTTTTGTAATCCCCAAGTAAGTTTTGCCTACTTAGTACAGTGGTGATGTAATGAGAAATAATTAATCGTTTTTAAATGAAGTTTTCTGCATTTTTTAAAGGGAGCTTATGTTCTCCTCTCCTATGTACAATTAGGGACAACTTGAATCAAAGCTTGATGTTTTTAGACTGCCAAAGAGAGCCAAAGAAATAGAAGAACATACACATAATTTTAGGAACACAATCTGGACTGTTTGGTGTGGTTTTTCTATAGAAGTTCTTGTTTAATGTAAAAATGGAGTCCAACATACAGGCAATTTGACTCAATTGAGTCAAAGGCCAAACCCAAATTCATTCTCCAGCACTCTGACTCCTCCCTGTTGCTCCACTTGTAGGGGCATTTGGAGCTGTAGTGTCTGAACTTGCTTTTGTAAGGGCGAGCCGTAGCAACTTAAGGCTGGGTAGGTTGATCTGCATTGCACTTGTGACGTGGAGGAGAAATGCATTTCTTTACATGGGTGTGCTCTGAAGCACAGACATTTACATTTAAGTGTAAGTCAAGACTTTTTGTTTTCACATGACTTTTTAAAGTTGTAAAACCAGAAAATACAACCAATTGTTCTACATTTTCCAAGCACTGCACGTGCTAACATAGATGACTAACAACTATTCATGATGTCATCGAGTGATAGCAACATGATAGCAACCAAATTTAAAGAAACAATTTTTTTCATAACTCTCTGCCTGGGAGGGGGGGGGGGGGGGTAGAGAGAAGCCATAGGGGTAGGGAATAAATTAGGATTTGACCAAAACGTAACTAAACCCTAAAGTGTGAAGCCAACCAGGAAGTACCAAATGTTGCAGTTCTTCAAATGACCACTGGGGACTGTTTTTAAACAGAGCAACAGATCAATAACTTTAGTGCAGTGTTTTTCAACCTTTTTTGAGCCACGGCACACTTTAACCTTGACAAAAATCCCGCGGCACACCAGCATCCAGAAATGAAAAAAGAAAAAAAAAAAAAAAAAAAACAAAAACGCAGTCTGTGTTGATCGACAGCCCCCCCCCCCCCCGCAATCTCACGTGCATTTTCGTGATAATTGTGGCAGAAAAAGATGGAAGTTGCAGCTGTTTTTTTCTAAAAGATAAAATAAAAGATAAGTTAGAAAATTAAAAATCTGTTTGATGCGTGTTCTTTGTGGTTTCAAGACGTATAACAAGGACAACTCATTGCACGCTCAGACGCTGTTCCTGTAAGCCAATGCATCATGGGAGATGTAGAGTAAAATCTGACACTACAGGATGCTAAAGGGCAGAAAGATTAGCGTCTCTGAGCTTCGTTGTTTTGTTCACTTGTTCCACGGTCTGATACCGGATTCTGTGGAAAGCTACACCGCTAAAGACGAGCTTTAGGCTGCTATTTTTGTTAGAACTGAGCGACTTTTTGAGCTAAATTGGAACAAGGAAGTTGAGTCTTCAACCACTTCTGATTGGTCAGACTGATGACATGTGATTAAGCCTTCAAGAATGATTGGTGGAGACAGTTAAAGGGGAGGGGAGGGACTTTTCCGCAAACACCTTTAGTTGTAGCTAAATCGCTGTACCGTCATTCTTATCAAAATGTCTTTAATAGAATCAAATAAACAAAGAAAAAATTATTTTATAATCTTTTATATTCGTAATTACTCAGTGTTTTATCAGGGCCTGTTTGGATGAAAAAAGAGCTGATTTCCTGGAGATGAGAAATGTTTTTAGATCAGTTAATGAGGGCAATTTCCCACGGCACACTTGACCATCTCCCACGGCACACTGGTTGAAAAACACTGCTTTAGTGGACGACAAGAAAGGTACCTCTCCAGCTCTACTGATTTTGGCTTCCCTGACCCCTTTGATTCAAACAAGCCCTCTATGTCAGGGTTTGTACTATTGGAGCGGACACTTTCAATGTCTAAGTCCCGGAGGAAGTTGATGCCTGTGGAAAAAATTAATTAGATTTACTTCTGTAAACTGTGCAAAATGGCTCGTCTTTTGAGGCTCAGACATCTTGCTTTTTTTTTTTAAATACTAAAATAAAAAATGATAAGTGCCAGTAGTGTTTATTTACCTGCTTTTTAAGATCTGAACATTTGGAATCCAAGGAGGAGTATTGCTGCTGCAATTAGCCCAAGGTCTTTCTTCATGTCTTCAAAGTATTTCTGGATCCCTTCTTGGAAGCATTACGTTTAGAAGAAGAAAAAAGAAGTTTAGATATTTTAAAAAGTGACTCCTTTTGCCTGTTCCCAGTTGACCCCTGGGGCCTGTTCCCAGATACAAAAGTAAAACTCTCCTGTTTGTCTGAAGGTTGGTTTGGATTTTTTTTTTTTTTTTTAGTTAGTTATGCTTAATGCTAAAAACTAAGTTGAGACTTTTGATGCCCCCACCACTTTAATTTAGCAAATTTGATTCATTTAACTAATGATTACATTATTTTTATCCGTGTCTTCATATAAATAAAACCAAAATGTTGCTTTAGCATGAAGATACAATTGTCAGGGAAAAATTTATTTCCCTTAGTACATACACAATAGAATAATTGACCAACAATATTGGTCTAATTTATACACATCATTTACAAAGTCAAAGCAAACCATTCATTCTCCAAAAGTAATGTCATCTTCATAGCAGCGGCATTCTGCTTTGATCCTTAATATTCATCCAGTCCTGGGGAGGGCATTAACTGTCCTGTCCACCAATCCATTGATGACTGTGCATTCGTGTCTGCCGCATGTTTGACATTCCACTGGGGAGGCCTACAGTGATGAACATCACTCAACGACCAGTTGATGAGATGCTGCCTCTTCAATGTTGATCATCAGATTCACGACCCACGGAGGAAATGGCTCATCCTTGAAAATGTTGTAGACGCTTAGACATTTTTGGGATCAAGAAACCTTCCAGAAGGATTTGGTCTTAAAAAGAAGCTAAAAGTACCTTAAACTTATGCTTCTTTTTCTTCACAGATGGAGTGTGTTTTGACAGTTTTTCCCCATTTAATCTTAGAGGCCTAAAAACAAACAAAAAACACCAAAGGTGTAAATTTAAACATCAGAAGCCAAATAGAAAGTAAATGCTGAAGTCTTCTTACTTTTAACCTGAAACTCCTGCTACTTCTGCACTCTCTTGAATCTGACTGTGGCGACATTCTGCTTACATCATTGGCATTTGTGCTCAAATCCACCACAGAAACATTTTGAACTTCGTCATTGTTGGACTGGGTGTGACTCAAACTTGTACTGCTTAATCTTGAGCGCCTTCTGGGCCTCAGAACTCGCAGTGGCTCATCGTCTTCATCCTCCTCCTTCTCCTTCTCATCTTCTTCATTCAGTACCTCTTCTACCTGAAGTGGATGATACTCCTCTTCAGATGATCTTCTGCTCTCAGCTTCATCCTCCTGCTCCGACTCTTCTTGAATGGCCTCCAATGGTGGCCTCTGTTCAGTGAGGAGCATCCATGTCAGATTGGAAACAACAGAACTATTATAAAACACAGACAATGACTTGCTATTCTGCCTGCTCTCATTCCCAGACTTACCCTTTGTGGTTGAACATTCATGGACTTGGATGACAGAGCTCCTGATCTTGGGTTGCTGCAGTGGATGCAAGCTTTTGGTTCTTTGATTGGTTCAGGTGGGGATGCTTAACGATCCTCACACCTGTGACTCGATCACAATTAGGTACAGCAAAAGAAAGAAAACACTTTTGAGTTAAAAAGTTACATATGTGTTTTGAAACTTTAAGCATTTTCTTTAGGAGAAAACATGTATTTCTTTTTTAGACTAATTATCTGTTCGGAGGCATTTTCTTTCTTTTTTTTTTCTTATATTTTTGCACATGTGCACTTTGCACAGTGGTACATGAGCTGAAAATCTGGAAATGTGTCTAATTGAAGTGATGAATGTTGAAAACATTATGAATGAAAAAAAGGCAAAATAATCGGGAAAATCATTTATATAGCTCAGTATGTATGTAGATTGAATTTAGTTTTAAAAAAAAGAGCATTAAAATATACAGCATCATTTAACTGAACATCTACAAAGCTACACCTCCAAATCTCAGCTGGAGCGTTCTGTTCTGCGTGTGAGCGTTCTCCCTGCTTGCATGGGTTTTTCCACATAATCCGCCCTCCTGTTACAGCGCAGACTCATGTATGTTAGGCTGACTGATGTCAGGCTGTAGTTGTTTGTCTCTTGTGGGCTCTTTGATGGGCCACTGACCTGTCATTGGTGTACTCTGCCTCTTGTTGCACAGCCTGGATAAACTCCAGCCTTAACACAGGATAAAGTGCGCAATAAAATAAACAAAATAAAAGTTGTAGTCTTTTTTTTGAGGGGGGGGGGGGGGGTTTAAAATGTATCCTAATGTAAATATAGAGTCATGAATGCAGTAATATAATTTATCTGTCTTGACCCTTTCAACCCTAATGACATGTGGAATATTTGTTAACCTCCATTAACCCAGGTTGCTACTTCATTGCCTAATGTCAACCGCAGCTTGAAGTCAGGGGAGTTGACGGGTTTGTTTCACCTTTTAAAAAGATCCATTTCCCTTTGGACTGCCAACAATCCCTGCTTGGACATAATTTATTTCATTTAACTGCAAAAAAATTCTATATTGTAAGAATGCAGAGCTCTCTGGAAAACAGTTGCACAAGATGTGTGTGTGTGTTTGTTTAACTGTTACACCGAGTGAACTCTAGACAAACTATTGGAGCTGGGAAAACAATTTTGGCCCTCGTTCAGTGCTCGGGACATGATCCCATTCTGGCTGACCTGTCACTTTCAACAAATATTTTTGCGTAAACAATTGTTTTTAGGGCTTATTAACCGAGGTGCGAAGCAGAAATGTGCACAAAGTGGAATTAAATGAGAAAACAGGCTCAGAAATGGCCATTTGGGATTGTTGTTTGCTGTTTGGTGTAAATTTCAGAGGAAAAAATAGTTTTGCAACAGTATTAAATGTTATTATGCTTCATATTTCTCATCTTACAGCCCATTTAGATAAAAAAAATATAGTATCTTATTCACATTCACAGGTGCACAGACATATTTTATACACCAATCATGTATTTATTACAAAATATTCAATAATCCAACTTTACACTGTACAAGTTACAACATAGTTTACAGCTTTTGGCTATTTACAAAAAAAAAACATTATCTGCATATCAAAGTGATTAAAAATCTAAAAAGGCAGTTTGCAATCACTGTAAGCTTTTGAGTAAGGCAAAAAACTTGTTACATCATTTATTTACACTTTAGCAAGTGAAACATCTGTGAGATTAAGACTATAAATATATGTGAAGCCCCACATTTCTGCAACTCCTATTCTACTTTCTCTGGTGTCCACTGGAATCTCAAACTGCAGCTTTAATATAATGAGAAGCGATAGTATATGAATGTACAAATGCCTCAAAGACAGCGGCAGTCAGACACGGCACTAAAGTTTCTGTGGCTTCAAGGATTTTTTCTTAAAGCATTTAAGAGTCATGCATTTATGGAAGTGGAGTGCTAACAATCAGGTATGTGCTTTTTAAAATTTCTCTCTGTTTTTATCCAACTTTTGGCATGAACTAGTTTCAACAGCAGCGTACCATCTGTAAGTTTATGTAATTTTTTTCTCCCTGCCAACGTAGCCGCTATACAAGTGCTTTCTCAGCACAAATACTTTATTAAAACTTAAACCTTTTCAGTCGCTTTTATACTTGGGCACTGTAGCCTTTTAGGTTTCAAAAAGAGACCTCGGTTCTATGGAACTTATCAACCCTACACTTTAATCCGGCAGTGCGAGTAATAAAACTGAAAATCTAAGAAAGTACTTTGGTTTTCTTTAAACAGGAAAGTCATTACTATGGCTGTCAACATTTAAAAAAGTCATGCTCTGTAATAATTGTAAATATGCATCATCAAAAGCCTGACGTAACTGGCAAACAAAAGGGGTTTTGTGCTGTTTCGTTACAAATCAGAGTAAACCACACATGCATACAAACACTCACAAATACACACATGCATACCTACATACACCAAAGAGAAATGACCATTTTACACATTGCAATACATCCTTGGCATAATTAGAAAGACAGTGCAAAAGCGATAGCATGATCAGAGTTTTTCAGTGTACATATCTCTTGTAAATTTGTATGCACTTCATATAAAACAAAAATGAACAATATACCTGGATCTGAAAAAGCCCCAAACCACTATAAATCTAAATATCTGTAAGACAGACTTTAGAGGAGATGCTTAAACTCCAGTTGTATGCCCCCCACAACTTGTTTTGAAGAGTAGCAAGCAGAGAAACACTTTCAAAACATAAATGATTGTCCATTTCAATATTTTTCAACTGAGGAAGTTTATATTCTGAATGAACATGCACTCGTTCATGTCAGCAGCTCAGGATTTCTCATAAATCTTCAGGTCTCCACGCAGCATCTTTTAAAATCGTCTTTCTTCCTAGACTGCTACATCTGCAACAGCTGCCACAGCCTGAATTTGGATATCCGTCACAACTAAGTCCTCCTCCTTTTCCTCCTCCCCCATGGCAGGCACGCAGGGTGAAGGCATGCATGTCAATTGGCTGTTACTGCTGTTGGCAACACACTGAACATTGCCACTGATGCTGGCATGAGCAGTTGGACTTGTGGCGGCAGACACACTGCCTAAGTTGGTGGGGATACTTGTCTTGCCACAGGAGTGGATCCGACGCGCCAGGCTTGCAGAGCGCATCACCAATGAGGTGGTCACAGTTCCGATGCCCTGCACCTTCCCTTCAAGGAAGTAAGTCAGCATCTCACCTTTGCCCTTTACGCTGATCTTGCCGCGGCAGACCAGGTCGTAGTTGCTGTTCAGAAGCCGGTAAACATCCTCAGTTACCTGAATAACAGAAGCAGGGACATCCAGATTTCTGCTTTCAGAAGAACGAGGACATAAACCCTTTCATTTGACCTTTGCAGTGTCTTATATTCATTAAGAAATTACATTGAAATTCGCACATACATTTCCAAACTAAATAATCTTGACCATACAAGGAAAACTTATAGAGTCTGCATCACTAACATCTAGATTCCCTAAATGTTATTTTATAGTTTACCCCTGTCTTTTGTGACAAATAGGATTTCTGCTGTCATGCAGTTTTACTAGTGAAGTCTAAACAAGGTCAGTCTAGGTCAAGACTAAGACTACAGAGAAAAGCACAGTTGTGCGGCTGCTTCCTGTTAATCATGAGTTGTTGCATGTAAACTGAATAAAGTAATTAGAGGAGGGGTTTCGCTTTTAGCACAGTTTCATGCTACTCACACAGACTGAAGTCCCGCCCTAAAATAGTTTCTGTTCTGTGTGGCTGTGGGTCACTTTTATTGTGTGTGAACTTTGACAGTCATGACTTGTGTGGTTAAAGTCGCTGATAATGGTGTTGACACATTCAGATTCAGTAAAAAAAAACAACAATGACGATGCTCATGTGACAGAGCTGTGGTTTATTTGCTGGAAAATGTATTTGAAAACTAAGAACACAAATTTATTTTTTTTCATTAGCTCTAGCTGACAGATGTGTAAAACTGCTCAGCAAATGCAAAATTGTTGGTTGAACTCATCACATGTTCTCGGTTAGCAGTCCTTGCTGTCTTTTAGCCAAAAAAACTAAAAATAGAAGCAGTGTAAAATTTATATGGACAGTGGCAACACAAGTGAAACATTTGAACCCACTGTGCCATCACAAGTCACAAAAGGGGCAAATGTTGATTATTTCTGCAGGAATACAAAATATTTTATGCAATATTTTTAACATAACAATTAGTCTTAAAAATGATGCCGTTTCAGGCATGTTTACCTGTATTTTTCCCGGAACGCCGGTGCTGTCCATCCGACTGGCCACATTGACCGTGTTCCCCCAGATGTCATACTGAGGTCGCCGGGCTCCAATCACTCCTGCCACAACCGGACCCACATTTATGCCTGTGTAAATACCCCAAAATACTCAATACAAAACAAAATCCCTGAAAACTTTGACTCCACTTGCATTTGAGGGCCTTGACTTACCCACTCTCAGGACAAACTCATTGTATGACTGGTAGTTGATTTCATCCAAGACATCAAACATCTCAATGGCATAGTCCGCTATTGTGCTCAGATGGTCATGAACTGATTTTTTAGCCTAAATAAGAAACATTTAATACATAAGGTCCACACGAGAAGATCAATTTGACAGAAAAAAGTAGAACCGACCTTGGTTCCGATGGTGGGGACGAGTCCCACAGCTGCCATGTATGTGCTGCCAATAGTTTTAATCTTCTCAATGTCCTTGTAACACTCCTTATCCATGAGCTGCAACAACCAAATACCAAAAGGTAAATCCCATTCAACTGGCAAAAGGGAAATAAAGGAAAGATCTCAATCATACCTCATCAAAGTCAGCTATGATCTCATTCAGCAATCTCAAGCACTCCACCCCCATATTGTTGCCATCCAGCTCTATGTAGAAGTCGTTAAAGTTTGGAATGGAGGCAAACAGGACACCGACTTGTGCGTAAGACTGATAGTAGAGATCCTGATGGAAAGACGCGACATGAAAAAAATACCCTCCGATATCACAAGGTTTTTCCGTTTTCCACCTTTTTTCTCTACCTGTTTGTCTGTCTGCATGCCTGCCTGTCTATTAGCTTGGCTCACCATGTTTCTGGGGTTTGACATTAGGAAGTGCTGAGCCACATGATGCAGGCAAGAGGTTGAAGAGGATCCTTCTGTTATCCAACTTGACTTTCTCCATCCCATCTCTTTCCTCCTCCGCCTGGAGGCACACAGAAGATCCTAACACTGACGGAGTCTTTTCCACAATTTCACCACATGGGGTCAGTAAAAAGCTTTGTTAGTAGACTTCTTGGTAGGAAACAAACAGATCTTCAGCAGCTTACATAACTAATGCTGCTAGGTAAAGGGTAAATAGCGTTTATAATTCACTTCAACACTTCTATCCCACGAAGCAAAACACTTATTCTAATGTAGAACAGAGCCAAACCAAGCTTCTTGTTTGCCAGAAAACAGACTGTTGGCATTGAATGCATCATCTTTATGTAACTCATCACATTAAATTGAACATGGAAGCATTCCAGTACATTTGTTAAAGCTTGTACTACAGTTGCAAGATTAAAGAGATTCCCTCATTCTGACCTGAACAGCCCATAGGAAGTCCAAGCGCAGTTTGAGGTCAAGTTGCCTGGAGTGGAGGGCCAGGGCGCTGACAAAGAGCAACAGAGACAGGATGGGCTCAAAGCCCCGGATGTGGAAGGACCCCCCACTGTGGAAGAGACCAAACACACAAAGAACAAATGAACCAGACCACACAGAAAACTACAGTGGAAAGCTGACTGGACCCCCCACAGTGTTCAAAGAGGTTATGAGTCAAGTTTCACCAATGAAAAAAGTTATTTTCTCCATTTGTCTCTTCTTTCCAACAATTTCAAAAAATATATTTGGAAGAATGAGTTTAAATGTTGCCTAAATGCAGTTTTAAATCAGTCACAGATATACAATGAAAGTTAAAACAAATTAAGTTTATTCCCCCAATAAAAAAAAAACACTTTAAATTTGCTTCTATAAAATTGGCCAGGTCCATTGGTACAGAGTCAGTGCAGTCCATCATCCAGCCCACATAGTCCTTTAAGGCTTCTGGTTTGGAACTAATAAGCATGTGTGCTTCTTCAAAGAGTGGGAAATGAAAGAAAGTGTGGGCTGAAGATAAGCAATGACTCCTTCATGTGCATACATCTCAGCTCATGCAACATCAACAGTATTCTAAATTTTCTGGATCAAACAAGCACAGCGTTCAAAGCTGGCCATTGCCTTTATTGTCCAAATGATTCCCACAACACTTACAGTTCAGACGCTTGAAGCTCGGATACAGAGAGAGCATTGTTGTCAAAATGGCAGAAACACAGAGCGCCTGCTTATTTGTGTGTTGTGGCCGTTTATTTTCATAGTCTGCTGTAAACCTCACCCTGCAGTCCTGCGAAAGCCACTGAGCTCCAATACAGTGACATACAGCACCCCCAGAAGAAGCAACAGCGCCATCTTTGGCAGCCAGGAGACTCTGAGGAAGAGGGCCAGAGTGAGAGTGCCCACCACGCAGGACAGGAAGGCGTAACGGGCGCCATCGCAGGGCAGCTCTTCCATGGTGTAATTTGCTCCACTGTCCACATCAATAATAACAATAGAGCTGTTGGTGTTGGCACTTCCCCACATCCAGGGCATGCAGCCCACCTGTCACAGGAGAAAAGGAAAGAACGCAGCCATAGTAACAGATCTGATGGAACAGTTTATCTGCACTGCCAGATTTATGTTAGCTGAATAAAATGACAATTGAAAAATGTACTATAAATTAAGTGAGTACACAATTTAACATGTGGAAAAATTGTTAGCTCTTTGAGATCCACAGATATTTCCTAGTAAAGGAGAGCAACGGTCTCCAAACCTTTTTCAAAACACTTGTTTCAAGATTTTTTTACATGATCAAAGGTAGATGATGAAATCTGAACAAAAAGAGGCAAAGCCTATTGAATCCCTGGCAAGAGTCTGTGAGTCTCTGAAACCTGTTTTTTTTTTCCTGCCAAGTTAAATTAAATCACACTGTCTGTCACACACCTAGGTGTGTGAAATTTGCTCTCTGCATTTAACCCATCCTGGGGGGAGCGGTGAGCTGCAGACACAGCCGCGCTCGGGAACCATGGAGGGATTTAACCCCCCAATCCCCAACCCCCAAATCCATTGGGTCCCATTTTTTAAAGTCTTTGGTATGACTCGGCCTGGGTTTGAACCCACGACCTTCCAGTCCCAGAGTGGACACTCTAACCACAAGGCCACTGAGCTGTAAATAACATTCTCACTTACCACACAGGCCTGGGCCACGGCGTAAATTAAGAGCACTATGAGAATGCAAAGAGCAGTGCGAATCTGGATGGTCAAGCATCCTGGAAAACACTGACAAAAAGAACACAATTACATAAAAATAGTATGACAACGGATTTTTTTAGCACTGAAGTTCAAAAAGTGCAATTGGATGTTAACAGATGAGAGAATAACATCAGGAAACACAGAAAAATCAAACAGAGGCACGAACAATGATGCTGAGACGTCACCCGGTGAGTTTGGAGGGAAAAGGACAAGTAAATCACATGTTTGATAAAAAGTGTGTGAATATTCTTTAAAGAGAGATCAAGAGACATAACTTTGGCCTAATAAAACATTCATCTATGACGAAAATTATGTTTTTGGGGCAATTTTCTAATATTGGCAGATGAATATAAAGAAAATTAAGCTTAAAATTAAAATTATTTATTTACTCAAATCATTGGGGCATAAAAATACTTTTAAAAAAGAGCTTATTTGTTAGAAAATATGTCTGCTTCTCCGCTCCATTCTGATACACCCACGTGTAGATCCATGTACATCTTCGTTTTCCTCATCTAAGCTGGCGTCTGGCACAAAACTTTACAGTTGGGTAGCTCCAAAATTGCTCGCCATTTTTGTTGCGCCGGTAATATTAGGTTAAGTGTGTGAGGGGCAGTAAGCTAGCGGCAGAGTGTGTAAACAGAAGGCTCTCAGCAGGGAGAGGAAGGGGGGCGGCGCTGCTCCGTGCCTACAGTCCCATCCACAGCTCAGAGGAGAATTTCTAATAAACTCCTACCACGCTGGAAAGACGATGTCCTAGACAACTACACAGTTTTTTTTTTTTAATTTGACCAAAAAACAGAATTATTATGATTAAAAGACCATTTGGAACATATTTTCAATGGATCAAAAGATGATCGGAGTGGGTCTTTAAGGATGAACAACAACATTTGCAAAAGCTGATATATACTATGACCATGGCAACAAAGTATTTTAGAGGCAGGAGAAATATTAGTATAAATAAAAAGATTAACTTGTTAACTTTGTTCAAGTTCAGATAAAAGACAACAGGTAGGAAATGTTACTAAGCAAAAGTTTTTAGTATTTACCTGAACTTTTGTGATATGAAGGTACATGATACAAGCTACTAGGAAGCAGATGCAGAAGACAAGAAGGACAAGTACCACCATCCCCCTGAGGGAAAGAAACAGGAGAAAGAAATGGACAGATTAGTGAGTGAGATGGGAAAAAGTATAGAGGTGATATGAAGTATAAAAGAATCATACTGGGGTATGATGAGAAGATAAACAAGGCCAAACAAGGCAGCTAGGATCAGTGAAAGGACCACTGCACTGGTGAAGTACTCATCCGGAAGCTGGTGGTACTAATGCGAGAAAGCAGATAGGGTGATGACAGTCTTCACTTACTGACGTCTCACTGCACAGAATGTCTGTAGAACCTTGAAGGCCTCACCCTCTGCTCGCGCTCAGAACATTTATACATGAGTGTCAGAAAGTTCAGGTCCGCTGTGTCCGACTCGGTCTGCCGGGCTTCGATCAGCCGACCGATGTAACGGTTGACCCGGGTCCTGGGACTGCTTTGGATCACGTTAGCCTGGTTGGCGTTGTTGCGGTTTCTCAGCTTTTGGGGAGCAGTTCTCATGGCCCTCCGCTGGCAAGAAGAGAAGAAGAAATTCATTTCTTAAGCCTTCTTCCTCTGTGTGTGCATGTCTTCAGCAGCCGACACGAAGACCTTTGCAAGGCGGGAGCTGTTGGAGCAAAGCCAGAGAGCTATGGTTGTGCATGTCTGTGAGTATGGATTGATGAAGGCATTCCTTCTAGTTGTTCTCTTTGCCTTCTACATACGGATCATACTTCTCTGCATACCTAACCACATCCTACTTTTTACAACTCAATATTCTTCTGTGTTTCCTGTTATTCTTTCAAATAATCTTTTATTTTTAGTTCTTGTATCATTCCATTTGTGCATCACCTTTGTTGTTTTGGTTATTTATGAGGTTTCAGCCCATTGCACTTCATTCCGCCCAGGTTTGTACTCCAAAAGTCCTTCTGTTGCATCACTTCTCCCTCACATAGATCTTCTCATCACAACTCAAGTGTTTGTGGTCTAAATAGGAAACAGTCAAATTTGTTTAAATTAACCAGATGGATGCCATTTTTGTCAGAATCTATTATCTTTGAATATTGAAAATTCTGTTTTACAACATTAAAGTGAAGTTTAGGGAAAGACTTAACTGGAGTCAATTCAAGACAATATGGCTCGAACGTCACAAGTCATGTAATGTTGAAAACTGGAATTGAGCGATGTATTCAAATGAGCATTATGGAGAGTTTTGTATTCTAAAGAAAAACCACTTGATCAATAGTCCACAATCATCACACAATATAAAAGGGAAATGGCCCAGGAAGAAAAAATGATGAGAAGAATCTATGTGGGTTTTTTTAGTGCTAAAGTGCAGCAGCTGAAAACACTGGATTCAGTTAATGAACACGCAAACATCTTTGGACATCAAGAACAAAACCTATGAGAAAGCCACGCATGCACTGCAGCAAGAAGACGTGAGGCTGCACAATAGACTTTTTCCTGGAATCATGCAGCATACAATAGAAACGCAGCAACAATCAAACCAATAAATATTTTTAAAAAAGATCACAAGACACATTTTGTCTCATTCGACCATTTCAAACCAATCATGCTTTGGACTCTAGACACCACTTGTTTCACGAAATCACATCACGAACAAACACAGAAAGGTCAAAGACAGACACTGAGAGTTTATACCTTATCCCCGTCCTCGCAGTTCATGACATTGGAGAAGGGAATCTCAGCCTTGAACATCTTCCTGCAGTGCATAAGCTGCACTAGTAAGTAGCACACGGTTTTGAACTTCATCTTTTTGGCGGGCTTTATATCCGAAAGAATCAATCCTGGGAATATCTGTCACCGGATGAAAAATGGGAACAAAAAATTAAGTCATCATACCCCACACAAACATATTTAAAGATGTAGAAATATTTTGTCCAGATCGATTTTTTCCTAACTCATAAACATTACACATGCACGTGCATTTAATTTCAATTTTATTTATATAGCCCAAAATCACAACAACAGTCGTCTCAATGGGCTTAGATGAATGCATCCTTTGTAATCATCTTCAGCTAATAGAAAGGAAAAAAAAAACGACTTCAATAAGGTGGAGCAGCTTTTTTTGGTGCTTGATGAAAAGCTGCAGATTTTTTGGAATATAATATATTTTTTTTTTTGGCAATTATACTTTTTTTATTTATTCATAAAGAAAAGTAACAATCTTAAACACCAAGCTCTTACATTTTTTAATGTCTCTGACATTAACTTTATTAAGAGGATCAGCACTCGTAAAAATGATGAATAATTTATAACAGGTAAATTTAATACGAGATGTCCATGTGAGTTTTATGGTCTTCATTTTTTGTAAGAGGAGAAAGGGAGAGGAGGTGATAGATAGATAAGACTGAAATCCCCTTCTCCAGCTGCTTGAGGCACATCTGTCTGCCTGCTTCTCTGCAAGCGGACTGTGCAACTTTGAGATGATGCCGCAGGATATTTTTATCCTTCTACCCCTGGATTGAATAATTAAAGAGTGAGACCGGTTCAACAACAAACATATGTGAGCTTTAGAATATGATGTGGGACTCTATAACACTTTAGTTCTATATTAAGAGTATTTAGCACAGAGGTAAGCACTTACTTAACCTAATCCACCATCTCAGTAAAACCATAATTTAGGTCAACATGCGGTAAGAGCTGTAAAATGAATTTCTAGGGATTAAATTAAAGAAAAATCTGCTCAAATGTGTCATTTGATAGTTAAAAAAAATATACTTGTAGTTGTTCAAACAGAGCATGCGGTCTTCTCACCTTTCGTCGGTGAGATGGCACAATAAAGAAGGTTTCTATTTCATGTTTTTGGAGGAAGGCGCTCCTTTCGTGGCCATTTCCAGGCTCCACCTCATAGTCTCCATTTAGGCACTCAAGCGTAGATCTGGTGATGTGAACTTTCCTGGACACAGACAAGACAGACTTTACAAACTGTAGTCTCACAACAGCTTAGTCATGAACTGCACAAAACTCAAAAAGATTACATTAAATTTCTACATTTAAAGTGATTTTTCTGCTCTTATATTTTGGGCTAGAGATCCCAAAAGGATTTAATTAAATTCATATATTTGTATTTAAAAACTTATTTTAAACAAAACAAAAACAAATCCACATTAAAAAATACCCTTTACCAGTTTTTTTCAGTATAAGTTAAAGATTTTGTGATGAAAACTAAACCTTTCATGAATAAAAGTATTAATTTTTACAGTCAAACTATCAAAAACTTAAATTTTTTCAAAGCAGTCTCCTATATTTTAGCTTTATATCACTAATCTTAAAATTTAAAACTTCTTTCTGTTTGATTAATCACACATTTTAATTCAACGTAACTAGCGTTCTCTCCTTACCCCTTTAGATAAACACTAAACAGATTACATGATAACATTAAGCATTAGAAAATAACATGTTACACAAATGAGAAAATACATGGGTGCGAGAGTGTTTCCACTGCATAATAGATTTCATGCACAAAAAGCTAAAAATATTTCATAAGAAATTCCAAATAACTTTGAAATAGGATGAAAAGCAACATTCAAAGAGGTTCACATCCACAGAATAACTAAAACCGCTACTGGAATGTCTGAAAACTTAAGTACTAACCCTGGTAGGCCTCCAGCTTCCATAACGTTGGCCAGGGTCACATCATTTGACCAAACATCATACTGCCATTTCCTGAGGCCCAGCACTCCGCACAGCACTCGGCCGGTGTGCAAGCCCACTCGCATATTAAGGTTGACTTCTGTGGCTTCTGCTACTGACCTGATGGGACCAAACGCAGACAGGGGTGGTGTGAAGTCTTAAGGAATAAAATACTTATTACAGTAAAGGGCAAAAAGGCAGCGCTGAAAGAAAGCGCACCTTTAAACAATGTGTTTTAGAATAGACGGAAAAGTTTAGAATAGTTACTGAAGTCAAGAATCTTTAGTATAACTAGTTTAAACTAAAGCAAATAATAAAAGAAAAACCAAACATTAAGGTTCAATATTGAATAAACCTATTCATTTTTCCTATTTAGCATTGAAATAGTGGAAACATTATTTAAAGTGTTCCAACCAAGCCATAAAAGTATCGTATTTAGGTTTGCATCCGTCTCATCTTTGGACTCTCATTTGAGCCCTTATTTAAATTCATCTTAAGCTGGTTATACAAGGAAAGCAAGAGCTTTCCAGCTTAAAAAATATTTAAAGACCTTTTTGCTCTCTGCTGCTAAAGCTTTTCTCAGTGCCCAATGCATTTCAGAATTTACATTAGACTGTGCTTACAGTGAATCAAAGGTTAGAGGTTGTCTTAGCCTCTCAGTGCCAGGAATCTCAAAGTGAAATTACTTTTTGATCACAGCGTGTTCAAAAAAACACACAAAAAGGATAGAATATTAACTGTAATAATGAACGTCCTTATGAGTGCTCTCACGTTATAGTGTCGATCATGTCTAAGCCCATCTCAACGCAGCAGTGAGCGTGGTCAGTCTTGGGCTGGGTCAGTCCAGAAACGCAGTAGTAACAGTCTCCTAGGATCTTAATTCTGCGACAGTGGTTCTCCTGTCAATCACAAGCACAGATGGAAGACAGAAAGGGTTAGCCCTTGTCTAGAGGGATGGATCAGTTTGAACTGGAAAGCAAGAAATACTGTGGTACAGAGACAGATTGGATCCCCTCTGCACTCAGATGAATGAAGGAACCTTTATTTGTGTAGCACTTTACAACGCCATCAGGATGCAGAGTGCTTCACATTAGGAAAAGTGACAAAAAAGAGAAAATTAAACTAAGAAGAAAAATTAAAAACATCATAAAGTTTAAAATACATAAAAGGGAAATTAAAAAATTACGATAAACAAGTCAAACAAAATAAGATGCCACCGACTAAAGGAGCATTGAAAACCAATTAAAAAGTAATGTCTTTAGTTGATGTTTAAATCTGCTTAGGTCTGATATCACGCACAGTAAGGGAGTAACAATTAATCGACTTAATCAATGAATCAATATATTCTCCAGATCTGCCAGATCAAGCTGTTATTGTTATCTGCTATTGTTAATCGAATCAATAAAATCGTTTAAAATAAAATGAATTGATCGGTTTACTGTTTACTTGTTTGTTTGTACACATATTTAATATACACTTGATTATATTGAAGAAATACAAGGAATCCATTTTATGTCAATCGGATCATTCAAAATGAACTAATATTAATTAATTAATTATTAATTATTAATTAATATTAACAATGAATCGTATTGGCAACCACTAATTATGATATAAATCCAATCGTTACATCCCTAATGCGCAGCTTTGAAGAAATATTATCGCATAATTGGGCACAGGTACCTGGAAAATGCATGCACCTCAGTGTTTCTGTCTGCAGATGAGTGTATCATAAATAAAAAGCAAAACTCTCCCCAACGTTTCCACGTTTTATCTCAGCCATGTCAGAAATATCTGGCTTGATTGGCATTTCTAAAAGGTTAGGCTGTGATGAAGTAAAAAGACCAGAGACATTTGTTTGTGCCTTTTAGGTAAACTCTTTTGCCGATTTCTCAGCAATACATTTCTAAAATTACAGTTCTAAGCAAGACAAAACAGAATTCACCAAACAACTAAAATCTAAGGTTGGTGCATGATTTAAGATCCAAGTATGTGTTCCCTTGTTGAAATAAAAATAAGAGATATTTGATGAAACTAACAAAACTACATAGCTAATACAAAAGAAACCACAAATAAACATGAGAACTAAATTTCTTTGACTAAAATTTCAATGTTTTTTAATTATAGCTTTCTGAATTTTTCTTTTTTCAAACTTGAAAGCTGCGTCAACATGAAATTGATCCAATAGTGCAACGGATCAGTCTCAATTTAGGGAATAAGGTGAGTCACTCACTATGGAACAATAAGCTGTGCCATGAAAAGACAGCTTACAAATATAACCCATCATCAGAGGATATGAGCAATAGATGTTCATTTTACCAGGGAGACCAGGTTACCGTGGGCGCTTCCTCATAAACCCTTCATTGTTTCCATGGAGGTAATGGGATTGCTGCCTATGCATGTGAGGAGTACAAAGACCCATAATTATGCACATCGGTGGGCACAGGACAAGACGGAAGCTCTATTTTTAACGTGGAAGCCATGTGAGTTCCAGCATAACTGGATAGCCAAGGCTCGTTAGTGGGAGATATTTGCCCACTTGCTGGTGGAGAGGCTGAAGAATATTTTCTTTGGGTTGAGGAAGTGGTGGGAGAATTGGGATGGATTTATTTTATGTTCAGCCAATTAGCACTTTTTTGAGATACTAGATGAACAGAATAGAATAGAATAGAATAGAATAGAATAGAATATCCTTTTTTATTTAGCACTTTTACCAGAAAGAATCACAAAGTGTTTTACAGAAGGAGCATAAAATCAAATCAAAACACAGGGAGGTAATAAAATACAATAATAATCATAAAACAAAACACAGTAAAATGTAGTAAAGCAAGGAATAAAATCAACTAATAGCTCTCCTGAATAAAAATGTCTTTACCTGGGATTTAAAACACTCAACGACAAAGTTGTTGCATCAGATGTGATCAATGAACTTTTTTGTTGTTGAATATTATCATGACAATTAATATAGAATCCTACAACTTTAAAACTTCACAATAAAATGTTAGTTAAAGTTTTATACTGTACAAAAAAAGTTGAATAAATATCATCTAAATATTTGGTTTCTTTAAGAGATTTTCTGATTTAGAATCATTACGCTCTGAAAAGCTGCTCGCCTTTGTTTGGAGAAGAATAACATTTTAAACATTTTTCAGAGTTTCTAATCCTTTCCTCAACAATTAAATGGCCATTGATCCCTGTAAGAGGCTAAAAAATATCAATTTAACAATGCAAGTTGGTAGAAAGCTACAGGTACAGAACGATAAAAAGCGGAAGAGGAAGAGGCAGAGGAAGAGGAAGAGGAAAAAAGATCAGGAAAACCAACCAAAAGCAAATAAAATCACTGCTTTACTGTGTAAGATTATTGGGAAAGATCTGCACGTGTTCTTGTTCTAACTAATTCAGTAAAGTGTAGCTTAGTTTTCAGCACTGCTGCAAACTGAAGGAAAACTATTTTCTCCTGTCATCTTTATACTTGAATTCATTTCAGCTTGAATTTTCACAGATATGTAAAGAAAATCCTGGAGAAACAGAACCAGCTTTGGAAAACAAAAGAGCCCTTGATGCATAAAGAAAATACAAAAAAAATATATCTTACACGCACGGACGCACACACTCTCTCTCACACACACACACACACACACACACACAGACACTAAAAGAAAGCTTGGAAGATACTGAGTACATATTCAGGCTAGTAAAACATCTTATGATGTCTTTGTATTTTACAGGGCACTTTTGAAATCAGAGCTTCGTGACACAGTCAGTTTGCCTTCAAGTGAAAGCTGACTGTTTTCCTGACACCAGACTGGAGGATTAAGATGACTTTAACCTTGTGTGAGAAGAAAGGATGAGATGAAGGGTAACAGTTGGACTTCTTTTGGTGTAAAGTATAAGAGAGCTGAGAGGTTGCACGTATCTTTTTGTGCTATTATTATTTTTATTATTCTGTTCTTTAACAAACTTTTTATAGAAGGTTGTGTTGGTACATTTATAAACACTTTTATTTTTTACTCTCCTAATACATGTATTAATGTATTTGCCAATGCTTGAAGGAAATATACTTACCTGATCTTATTATTTTTTTTAAATTAGTAGTAATTTTTCTGCACTCTCAGACCCCTGCTGGCTAAAACAGATGCGCCTTGTATTGCGGTTGCAGAAATACTTCCTGTGAAAGTCTCACCCACTGCAAGTCAGTCAGTGGATTACACTTTAAAACCAGCAAATAATGATGTCTTAAAACATGACAAATGAGGTAATAATTAACCTGAAAGGGAAATTCTTATAGACAATTTCACCTGTTACCTGTATGTCTCCCTGTATGTGTGTGTGTGTGTGTGTGTGTGTGTCTGTGTGTGTGTGGGTGGGGTAGGGCTCTGTGTGGGGTAACTCTAGGGCAGGAAGCTGCAATAACAGATGGTAATATAACTGAAGCTACAGGAAGCAGGGAAAGCCCTGCAACTTAAAGAGACTCTTACACTGTATTTTTCCTTTGCTAATCTGCTGTGTGAGGGATTAGGATCTGATTCAGACCCTAGCAGGATTACCACGTCATGTGACTGCAGCCCTGTAGGCAATCTGAGTGGTAGGTATCGGAACAAAGGAGCGGTAGAGTGAGCTTTGTCACTTGAAGAAGAAATGGGACATAAATGTACGTTTTTGACATAAACGTACCTCATAATACCAGAGCAAACACTTTTACACTCATTTTAAATCCGTTTCTGACTATATGAATAAATTGGATGAAGTTTAAACTTTAAAATTGATTGAAAAAACAGCACAAATTACAATGAAGGAAAAATGGAAACATCTCACAGCAGCAGGTCTCTGCTTTAAGTTATGATGGGAATTAAAGCACATGTATGAAATATGTGAAATATGTGTATGAAATATGCATGTGTGGTGCCAAAGGCAGAAAGATTTCGTTGTCATTTTTATTCATCCGTCAGCTGACATCTTACTTTCAGCAACAGGTTTCTTTTTGCTCAGCAAACATAAGAAATGTATCAACACTCTCTACCCTTTGCTTTGGTGGGTTGGATGGAGTGGGTGTGTAAAAAAGACAAGAATGGACTCTGCAAATATGGAAAATAGAAACGGCTTAGTGTTCCAGACCAGTTTATCTCCAAAGATGAAGCTGGATTTTATCAGCGGCTGATCTCATTGAAAAAGAGGAACGCTTCATATCAAAGAAGGAAGTCTGAATCACTGGGGGGCTAGTAATTATTAAAACATGAAAGTGCCTGTAACACTAACACCTCTATTTTATTCAGGTGTAACACCATCCTGGTTTGCCCATTTTTACTCAAACACTAAAAGTCTACTCTTATTTGATGTGTTCAGTAAAAACTGATAATTATTAAGCCAAATGTTCATGTCATGCAGACAAATGGACTTAAATCTAAATCTACGTGCCAAAGTGCTTTTGTTACCTTTTAGCTCTTTACTTTTGAGGTGACTAAAATTCTCCTTCCGTCTGTTCTTTTTTTTTTTTTGGGAAAGTCAGCTCGCTTCTGTTTTTGTTTTTTTTACTGCCTCATATAAATGAAGTGTGAGCTGAGGTTGTTGGCAGCGACATCAGGTACAGTCATGGCGCTTTTTGTTATTTTTGTCAGAATATTTATCCTTTCTTAGTCATCTGTCAAAGACCCACAATGCCTTGTTTGGTTTGGGTTTTTTGGTTTACAGTTCTAAGTAAGCAGGCATCCTCCGGAAACAGCCAGACTTCTGAGTGATCCTTGCATCTGCTCATGAGGCAAACCCAGACAGTGTTAGTATAAGTCCAGGTTTTTAGTTACCGGAAAGCAGCTGTCAGCATGTGGACAATTAACAGCTCCTGTTCTCATTTAATTAGGTAAATTTGTGACACATTTCCGGATATTATGGGTTTTCTTTTCTAAAACAAAAATGTTCTTGGTCTAGAATGGTAAAAAAAAAAAAAAAAAAAACAAAAAAAAAAACTACTTTCTACATTTTTCTTTAAAAAGATTTTTTATAAAATTCTAATTTTTATGTATGTAAAAACATGTAAAAACAGAAAAAAACCATAATAGTTTAATGATTTACACATTTCTTTAGAAAGATCGTGTGAATTTGGTGTGATGATAAAACTTCCTGTAGAAGTAAGAGACAGTAGATGAGACATCAATGAGCCAAGCTAAAAATAGAAACACGAAAAAGGAGAAGAGCTCCAAAAAAAAAAAAAAGAAAGGGCTTAAAACAACACAGCTGAGGGAAGTAGGCTGCTGCACGTCAATCAAAAAGCTGAGAAACAAGGAGCGGAGGAGTCTGAAAGCTGTGATGCATGGAGGTGTTGCAAAAGCAGAAAAAACAAGGACAAGAATGAAAAGCTTTGTGACACTCTGCCAAGGAAACACCAATGGTACAGGCACATATATGGATGCAAAAGCTCCTCCACTATGAAGCTATTAATGTTAGATAGCACTACAGCCACCATAAATTAATCACAGATCCTTTTCTCAGCCAGAACTGTCTTTTTTTTTTCAGGAACGGGACAGGCTGTTGGAGATTCTGCCAGAGAAAGAAAGTCTTTGCAGAGAGGGGGCTTCTTGAAGACCATTTGGTGTGTCATCTAAATGTGAGGACGGCCAAGCGGACTGTTGCACCGTGTTGAAGTGGAAATAAAGAAGATGCTAATATTCGCTCTGAGTCTGTTCTGAAAAATGACTTATTTGTCAGTCTGCACCATTAAAATGCCTAAAAACCAAAGAATCAATTTACTATTAAACTGAGGACCTGTCTTTGAGGGTTCTTGTCTCAATGAACTTCATAGAAACAAACACAGTTGAGTTCTTTACAGCATCACATTCCCATTTTCCAGTTGACGTCCAACTGACGTCAACATAATGAACTTGGTTTTATTAAAAAAGTCCTTCTGATTCCCGGTGCTGCCGTGTTTTTCCGTTAACATCTGTAGAGCTTCAGTGTTGCTTTGCTGTTGTGACTTCAAAAAGTTAAGTTTTGCTTTTTTTATTCTACTAAAATTTAAGGCAAGCAAGTCTTACTCCCAAAGAAAAAAGGCCAGACATGCCAAGATAATTTAAAAACAAATTCAAACTTACCCAGCTTTTTGGTGTAAAACTTAACTGAAGTTATCGTATTTCTTAATTGAGATTACTCTTAATTGGTCTTAATTGAGACTGATATTCTGTGATCATTAGTGCCTTATTAACGTCGTGTTTCTTTTTTGTCAAGTCATGCTTCAGGGGTTTTATGTAAAGACCTACTCCAATGAAAATTGTGTTTTTGACATGTTCTTTTGGGGGTTTTCTGATGATGGAGGACATATATTTAGAAAATTAAGATCAAAATTGCATTCATGAGTATTTTTTTTTTTATTAAACGACGCAGAGGGGAAGGGGGGCAGGGTTGCTCCACACCAACAACCATGCCCACAACTCAGAGTTGAATTTCTAATGAGCTACTGCTGCTCTGCAGAAACCACGTCCTAGAAAACAACAGTTTTTTAATTTAGGTGAAAAACGGCATGAACATATTTAAAAAGACCACTCGAAACACTTAAAATAGATCAAAAGATGATAGAAGTGGGTCTTTAATGGTGTCTTTTTTTTAGGTTTTCCTTGTGTAATGCTTCAGGCTTTTGTTTTTTGTTCAGATTTTGCTTTTTGTCTTATTTAGGTTTATTTATTACATTAGGTTCTTGTTTCAAAGCTGGGTTTCCTGTCTCACCTCCATTTTTTACAATTCTGTCTTTTTTAATGTGTTGTAAGAAGTCCACTTTCAGGAGGATTTGAAGGTCACATTCCTTTAAAAAGCCACGGGCACAAGATGCTGTTGAGAATTTAAAAATCATAGAAAAAAGGTGACTTTGGGCAACGTGTGCCAAACTACCACCACATTGCTCTTTTCGTGTAAGTTGCTCCTGACAAATACAGTAGAATTTATGTTTGTTGTTTTACTTTCTCCACAACATTGTAACACACACACCCACTTTGTAATCCAGTTACGGCTGCAATCAGTTAAATCTGGCAGCAATAAAGTTAAACTTTAATTCAAACATTTCAATTTACACAGCAGAAGATCCCTCTTTTTAGCATATTTATTTTTGGTTTAATGACGTGCATTTTTAATAAGTTCTTATTCTAAACCAACAGCTTGCAGAGGATTCACAATTTTCTGGCAACAAGGATTGTTGGAGCACGAACATTTTTCACAAAAAGTGAAAACGAACACACTGTTAGTACAGCTACAATTAATTGATTTATTAAATTGGCAATTAAATGTCTGAACTGGGAACATGAGGCTGATTTATAAGACCAAAGATAAAATATGGCCAGTACTCCAACAACTTTTTTGATTTGGTCTCAGCGCCGCTTCCTGTGACGTCATTTCCGGGTGAGCCTTTCCCAATACTGGTCGTGTTTGACTACTGTTCTCTTGTTTTGCTTACTCTAAGGGTTATCTGGGTTAATATTCACATCTAGCTCTTTTTAGTAGCGACACACTACTGTTAAGCCGCTTGCTGTTCACTTTCTCACTTTCTCATTTGCTAAATAAACCACTTCTCTTTACCTAAACACCGCTAGCTTTAGCTTAGAACCTAGCATGGCCACCACTCCTTCCACCTTTCCCACTCTCTCCTGCTCCATGTGCCATATGTTTAGTGACGATCCTGCCTCCTTTAGTGAAGATAGCGGTAGATGTGTTAAGTGTAGTCTTGTGTTAGACTTGGAGGCCAGGCTTGAGCAGTTAGAAGCGCGGCTCCGCACAGTGGAAGCTAAACCGGCTAGCCAGGTCGTTACTCGTAGCGCGGGCCGCGCTACCAGGGCTAATTTAGCTAGCACCCCAGCGTTCTCCCAGCAGCCGGGAGACAGTCAGGGGTTTGCACCGGTTGGGAGGAAACATAGTGCTAAACGCAAAAACTTAGAGCACCCGAGACTCCACGTTAGTAATAGGTTCTCCCCCCTCAGCGAAACACCCGCTGAACCCTCAACTCTGGTTATAGGCTCTTCTGAAGTTAGAAACGTGGAGCTCCCAGCGGCTACAGTCAGGTGTTATCCGGGGGCCAGAGTTGGTGACATCGAGGGGAACCTTAGGATGTTAGCTCAGAGTAAGTCCAGGTTCCGTCGAGTCGTGATTCACGCAGGCGGTAATGATGCCCGACGGAGACAATCAGAGGTGGTTAAGTTAAACGTAGCTTCGGTGTGTAAACTGGCTAAGACGATGTCCGACACTGTAATTTTCTCTGGTCCCCTGCCGAACTTAGTCAGTGATGAAATGTACAGCCGCTTTTCATCATTCAACCGCTGGCTTTCTAGATGGTGCCCAGAAAACGGCGTTGGTTTTGTGGATAATTGGAGCGCGTTCTGGGGGAAGCCCGGTCTCATGCGGAGAGATGGTGTCCATCCCACTCGGGACGGTGCCGCTCTTCTTTCTAGAAACATTTCTGCTAGCCTTAGTCTGTTAACCTGACAATCCAGAGACGAGACCCGGGCGCAGAGCAGCAGTGTAAAACGCTCCTCTGAGCCTCCCTTAGTGCTGGTGCAAAACCCATGCAGGGAAAGTCAAGCAGGTCCTAGCTTTAGCTTATGTGCTGAAAGACAAATGAAAGGAGCGCGTCATAGAAACCTTAAAGTGACAGACAGCAGTTCTCACAAGCGCAATAATGATGTCATTAAATGCGGTTTATTAAACATTCGATCCATTTCCTCTAAGTCCCTCTTAGTCAATGAGTTAATCACTGATAACAACCTTAGTTTACTAGCCTTAACAGAAACTTGGCTCCAACAGGATGACTATGTTAGATTGAATGAAGCAACCCCCCCCACTTATGCTAACTATCAGAAATCCAGAATTTCTGGGAAAGGAGGTGGTTTGGCAGTAATATCACAGTCTAGCTTACTTCTCAGCCCTAAAGTTAAAAATACTTATAATTCATTTGAAAGTATCATATTGTCTATAAATCACCCAAACAGGAAAACTCGAAAACCTGTTTTATTCATAATTATTTATCGCCCCCCTGGCCCATATTCAGAATTTTTAACTGAGTTTTCCGACTTCCTATCGACTATTGTCTTAGATTCTGATCAAACTATAATAATAGGGGATTTTAATATTCACGTTGATGACCCCAGTGACTGTCTAGGAAAGGCTTTTGCAGCTTTATTAGATGATGTTGGTTTCACCCAAAATGTGAATGAACCCACTCACTGTCATAAGCACACCCTGGACCTTGTTCTAACCCATGGGATAGAGATCAGCCAGCTGAGTGTCCTTCCTCTTAACCCCATCATTTCTGATCACTTTATGATTACCTTCCAGCTTACTTTAGAACCTGCTACTGCCCCAGTGAATAAGAAACAACTTAGAAGAACCTTAACTGACTGTTCTGTGTCTGAGTTTAAACTCACAGTTCAGCCAGTACTTAGTGACATTCTGAGCAAATATTCTGAGTCCAGCTCCCATAGCATCAGTCCTAGTATAAATGACCACTTTGTTAATGATGCCTTACAAGCACTCAGGAGTACACTTGATGTTGTTGCCCCCCTGAAACCTAAGTTCGTTAGACAAAACCGAGTAGCACCGTGGTTTAACGCTGAAACACGCTCTCTTAAACAAGAAACCCGTAAGTTAGAAAGAGAATGGCGCCGCTCCGGTTCAGAGCAGTCTCTGAACATCTGGAAACATAGCCTATTAAATTATAAAAAAGCTCTGCGTAGAGCTAGAAGCCAGTACTATTCAACCTTAATATCAGAGAATGGAAACAATCCTAGATTTCTTTTTAGCACTGTTGCTAAATTAACTCGCAGTCAGAGCTCAGTAGAACCACATGTTCCTGTTTCTCTCAGCTCTGATGATTTTCTTACATTTTTTGATAGTAAAATCTCAAATATTAGACACAAGTTAAATCAAGTTATTCCTTCTATCAGCCCAGAGCAGGCTGAAGCTGTAGAAGTGGAGGCATCCATAGAAACCTCTGTAACATTAGACTGCTTCACTATTGTGGATCAATTAGAATTGGCATCAATTATTACGTCCTCCAAATCCTCAACTTGTCTGTTAGACCCAATTCCCACTAGACTTTTTAAAGAAACTTTTCCCCTAATTAATGATTCCATATTAACAATGATAAATACCTCTCTGGAAACGGGTTACGTGCCACAGTCTTTTAAATACGCAGTTGTTAAACCTCTTTTGAAAAAGCCCAGTTTGGATCCTAACATCTTGGCCAACTATAGACCGATATCAAACCTGCCCTTTATTTCTAAAATCCTAGAAAGAGTTGTAGTTAAGCAGCTTTACTGCCACCTACAGGACAACAGCCACTTTGAAGACTTTCAGTCGGGGTTTAGACCCCACCACAGTACGGAAACTGCACTAGTTAGAGTCTCTAATGACTTGTTATTGGCTTCAGAAAAGGGACTACTTTCTATTCTTGTCCTGTTAGACCTCAGCGCAGCTTTTGACACAATCGACCACAGTATTTTACTCCATAGATTAGAGCATGACTTAGGGATCAGAGGATCTGCTCTCCAGTGGTTTAAATCCTATCTGTCAGATAGGTATCAGTTTGTTAATGTAAATGGACATTCCTCTCAGTACACTCGAGTTAACTACGGAGTCCCACAGGGCTCAGTCTTAGGACCCATCCTGTTTACGCTTTATATGCTACCCCTAGGAAACATAATCAGGAAACACAGCATTAATTTTCATTGTTATGCCGACGATACTC
Organism: Oryzias curvinotus; assembly: GCA_023969325.1. NCBI lineage: Eukaryota > Metazoa > Chordata > Actinopteri > Beloniformes > Adrianichthyidae > Oryzias > Oryzias curvinotus. The sequence goes on from CM043722.1 coordinate 32,635,829, forward strand.
AGTTGTATTTATCCATGAAACCTGACCAGAATGACCAGATAGAGAAACTGAACGCCTGCATTAGTGACATCAAGACCTGGATGACAATTAATTACCTCCTCCTGAACCCAGAAAAAACTGAGGTTATTATACTAGGTCCTAAAAATCTGAGAGATGCTCTGTCTGCTCAGATAGTCTCCCTGGATGGTGTAAGTATAGCCCCCAATTCCACAGTTAGAAACCTTGGGGTTTTATTTGACCAGGATTTATCATTTAAGGCTCACATTTCTCAGGCGTGTAGAACTGCATTTTTTCACCTGCGGAATATTGCTAAGATCAGAAATATACTTTCTAAGAGTGATGCTGAAAAACTCATCCACGCATTTGTTACGTCGAGGCTGGATTACTGTAACTCCTTGTTAGCAGCGTGTCCTAAGAGTTCCTTAAGAAGTCTCCAGCTTGTTCAGAATGCAGCAGCTAGATTGTTAGCAGGAACTAACAGAAGAGATCACATCACTCCTGTGTTAGTTTCACTCCATTGGCTCCCAGTTGATTCTAGAATTAAGTTCAAGATCCTCCTGTTAACCTATAAGGCCTTACATGGAATGGCCCCGTCCTATATTAATGACCTCATAGTCCCTTACCATCCAATCAGAACACTTCGCTCGCAAAATGCAGGACTGCTTGTGGTTCCTAGAGTTAGTAAAAGTACAGTCGGAGGTAGAGCGTTTAGCCACCAAGCCCCTGTCTTATGGAATAAACTCCCAGCTCATGTAAGAGAGGCAGATTCAGTTTCTACATTCAAAGTTAGACTGAAAACATTCCTCTTTGGACAGGCTTATTGTCAGACTAGTCAGTATTCAGAGATTATTTAACTTAATGTTAATTGTTTAAATTAAACTAAATAACAATAACTATTATTTTAAAAGGCTGCTAGAAGTTGAAGCTGGGGTAACTATGGTGCACTGGGGCTCTGTCCTCTTTTCTGTCCTTTTCCAATACTTTTCTTTTCTCATCTACCTCTACACTTCCTCTCTTCTCTATCTGTGATCATCATTTATCATTTAGTTATCCATGCCTCTGTTTGGTGCAGTACGATTCATGTATTGTCCCTCTATCCCTCTCCCCTCCTGGGGAGTGGGAGTGCTTCCAGATTCCAGTTGGCCCATCCGTGCTCCTGTTCCTGACTGTGTACCTCGTCTCTGCTCCTGCTCCTACACCTGGCTGTGGTTCCTGTCTCCGGCTCGACTCGCGCCCCGGATTGTCCCCAACCCCGGCTGGATGAAGCTCGTCTGCTGGACTTTAAATATGTAGATGTAGAGTTAGATAAGTTAATTCTTCTCTATGAGTTCTGGTTAATCGCCTGTCCGTCCTGGGGGAGGATCCCTCCTTCATGTGGGCACCCCTGAGGTTTCTTCATTTTTTTCCGGAATCCGGTTTTTTAGGAGTTTTTCCTTACCGCGAAGGGGGGTCTAAGGGCAGGGATGCCAGTATAGCTTAGTCAGTTTGTTAGTTTATTTTAGTATTTTCCTATTGACTCTTTGTATTCATGATCCTTTTGAGTTCATGTTTTACTTCAAAGCCCATCGAGACGACTGTTGTTGTGATTTTGGGCTATACAAATAAAATTGAATTGAATTGAATTGAATTTGTATCGAATTTGCAGATAAAACATTCACAAGCTGTAATATATTTTTCCCAACACTGTTTTTTTTCCTCCAGAATATTAAGAATAAGATAAGAATATTGGGGTATAAACCTTATATTTTCATATACTATTTAAAAACTTGCTTAAAAAATATAACTTCATGCATCAAAAATAGCAGCAGATAAGCGTACTTGATACAGTGGCTTATTAAATGCTGCAGTTGGTCTTTTTGTTGAATTTTTTAAAGCCAGAGCAACAGTTAGTACACCTCAGTTTAATATAAGAACTGCAGATTCAAATGTGTTAACATGTCATTCTCACATCCCCTCTGATTCCCTCCTACTTATCTGCTTTGCAATAAAAGCACAGACACAGTCTTTGTGAAAGCAATCTACCTCCTATTTCATCTCTCCAGAGCAGAAAAAACAACCGATATCCACATGTTGATGAACAGTTTGCAAGCTTCCTCTCGGCCTGCTTCATCACATTTATTTGACTTTATTTTAACCCACAAAAGAATTGTATAAGGGCCCAAATAATAGTTTTAAAGTCAGTCGGTTCAAATTTCTCTTTCTATCATTAGTATAAATTTAGCTTGTCACATACAGAGATTTGGGTTAGTTTCTTTATTTTATTTCTACGACTATTTAAGCACAACGTTTATTTATTTTTTTATTTTGTTCTACAACCGCCCTGGACTGAAGGACCAAATTGTTTTCACATTTCTTCTTTCTTACTGCGTCTTTGAGCAAAATTTCGCCCCCGCCACATTCTCAAAAACTCACTTAGTACCAGATGAAAAGGAATTTTGTGAATGACTCCTGACAAATGACAAAGTGAATGACTCCTCCCCAAACAAGTGATGACTTCACAGTGGTAGAAACCATCAGCAAAAATGAATGGGACAAAATCTCCCATGAGGCTAAAAAAAACCCTAATTGTTCAACATCCATTAACGAAACCAAAACACGTGTCTGGGATGTCAAAAGGAAGTGTTACAATTATTATGGGATGGCCCCAGGACCTGCAGCTTGGTTGCCATATTGTGGCAAAGTGTTAAATTTGTCAATTTTCATTTTTTCCCACAATACAGGAAAAAGTGACTTGTTTGAGTGATCTTGACAAAATTTCTCACACATATTGCCATGTTAAGTTTACCATCACAACCAAAGTTTCGGTGACCTTTGAACTCAGGAGGTCGTCATCATCGTGAATTTAAAAAAAAAATCACCTTTAGTACCAGCTACAAAACTCCTCTGAGGGATTTTGATCTATTGCCTCCAAACTCCTCAACCATCATTGAGAAGCTACTTGGGAAGAAATGGTTATAGAAGTTGTAGGTTATGAATGGCATTAGGGAGGCGAGCACGCAAAAGAGGCGGTTCTAACAGAATATTGTGAAAATGTAATACATGAATCTTTGGCTCAAGCTAGGAATGTATTGTTGGTTGATATAGAAAAGACGCAACTGCCAAGGAAATACATAAATTTACTTTTGGCGATTCTTCTGAATATTCTGAATATTGACCAGGCGACCAAATCAAAAATAGTTGCTATGGAGATAAAATCAGAAAAAAAAACACCAATTAAAAAAACAACATGTTTTTTATTTATAAATTTGTCAAAGCTCTTACCACGGTAGCAGGCGCAGAAAGGGATAGTGAGGGCTGAGTGAGACCTTCTTAGCCAGTGAGAGCAGGTCAATAGGAGGCAGCAAACATGGGGCAGGTAGTGCCTAACCCTAACCCCATAAAACACTGCTGCTGCCTTTAATTTTGTTTGTTTTTAATCAACTTTTACACAACACAACTGCCTTTGCCTTCACTATATCAGAAAAGCAAATACTTGTTGGAGTCTGAAAATTAAGGGATATTCTTTTAAATAATAAATACAGACAATTTCTATAACGAGAGTCCATTTATACAATTTGAACCAGAAAGCTCTATTAACTTTTATTACCTCCCTTCAGGCCAGATGTCACTAACATCATAAAACACTTGCATCAAATCAGGCTTGAAAGGTAGAATCACAAAAAAAAGTAGGGGTTACCTGTTATTTAAAGCTGACGGTCTCACACAGGTAAGAGCTGGTGTGATGAGTCAGTAACAAACTTACATTCTCCTTTGGGCCTAAAGCCCCAAAGAAAAGATAACGGGAAGCCTAAGGTAATCCACAAACAGCCTGCTTCTCATTTATCCTCGCTACAGTAATCTGAAAGCACACATAGAAGGACAGTGGACAGGTTTTATATGTTTAAGTCCAGACTCTCATCTCCAAAGGGTTGACCTAACGGATTAGGTTTGAAAACAATCACCTGAAATCAAAGCTGAAACGCCCAATCATTGTCCAGATTCCATTTATAGACCCATATAGAGTCAATTTTAGAAACGACAGAGCATGTGTGGCTGCGCGTGTTTTAAAAAGGAAGGGAGACAGAGTGAGAAAGCCTGCAGAAAAGGCATGGTTCACATTTATTCTTGTTAAAAAATTTAACGAGGGAAAAAGCGAGGAGTCTTGGTCTGCGAAATCAACAGCACTTTTGGAGAACACTGTGTTCCTGGCCCTCTTCCCATGCAGCCTGACAAGTCCAAAGAGTGGACAGGTGGTGTGGGGATGGTGCTGGAATGGTATAATGAGATGATGCCCAGTGGCCATGTGGCACCACTCGCTCTTCGTATAGGGCGAAAGGGAGCCTTCATGCCCACAGTGACCCCAGCCATGAATCACCGGCGTTGCCCCTACCTGCCAAAATGAATCCGAACAAGTGGGCTTTGGGTCAGGGCAAGACTGGAACATTTAATGACTGGATTCATGGCTGGAGACGACCTTTTAAATCAATATTACGCTCCAAGCAAGCGTTTAACATAGTGTCTATAACATTAGGACACAGGTAGAATATATTGTTGAGTTTGGGTTTAGGATAAATATCAGCTGCACCAGAAAAACAAGCCAATAAATGGCATTATTCTTCGTTACTTAGCTCTAAATTTGATCCTGTAAACAAACAGAATAAAAATAGAAACTCCCGTCAGGGTTAAGTGAAACCTTCTGTAGAAGGAAAAAAGGTTAGTTGTAATCCTGTTGTGGATTTGCGGATTTGACAAGGGCGTGTGCCTACTGTAAGTAATGCAAGCCAGATTACACGTGGTTGGGGATGTGGCACAAACAATCATATGTAAGCCAAATTCACAAGTAAAACATCCTTGGGGGGGGGGGGTCAAATGGTTAACATCCCTTTCACCTTATTTGCTACCCGCTTTAAAGAAGAGAACACCTACAGAAACATCTGTCTGTTCTTGTTAAGGCTCAATAATCTTCTTGTCCATGCTAATAAATTCCTGTCAGTCAAGCTTGGAAAAAAGCATATTTGCGACTTCTGCACCCCTAAACGTCCTAAAAAAGCAAGCAACGCTTCATGGCACATTTATTGATCTAGTTAAAGCTTTTTCAAGTGGATCAGGAATTTAAAGACACAGTGGAGAGGTGTCTGAACATACCTGGAAGCTTTAAAAGTGACCCACCCTGCAGTGTGCAGATGATGTGACCTGTCACTGTTACTAAAATGCAGGTGTCTCTAAGTCAAACTACTCAAGCAACTCAAAAAACAAAAGAATACAAAGGGAAAATACATAACAAAATGTGTTTTTTCAGAGGATCTGGCCATTAGATCCTTTCTGCTCATTCTGAAAATAGTCTCTTCACATGTAATCAGGCCATCTGTCAGCTGCAAGGAAATCTCAAAGATCCACTGCGATAAAAATTGTGTTTTCATAGGTACAAAGAAAATTCAGTTCAAAATTGCATTTCTGAGTTATTTCTTTTCTCAAATTGTTGTGAATCAGGAGCAGACAAGAAATGCTGTTTGAATAGGAGCTCATTTTTAATAGAAAATACGCTGGGCGGGCCACAAGCTCCCTGCTGGGGCGCTCCAATATTGCTCGCCTTTTTTGCTGCATCCACACTGTTAAGTTGGGGATGTGAGGGGTTGTAAGCTAGCAAGAGCCTGTGTAAACAAAAAACTCTCAGCAGCAGTGTCAACAGACCTACAACTCAGAGGCAATTTTCTAATAAACAACTGCTGCTCTGCAGAAACTATGGCCGAAACCAAATTGCTTTGGGTTTTGGCATAGCCGGTCGGGTGATCTGCGCCGCACAGGAGGAACCCATTTCTTCATGTGGGTGTGCTCAGAAGCACTGCAGTTTACACTGAAATGTAAGTGTTACATTTTTGCTTTTTGAGTGATTTTTCAAAGTTATAAAACCGATTTTGTTATGTATTTTCTGAGCCCTGATAGTTACACGCTAACCAGATGACCAGCAGCTACTGATGGCATCACCCAATGGTAGTAATGCCCCGATTTAAACACAATATTTTTTTCATATCTCTCCGCTTGGAGGGGTAAAAGTAGGGGTAGGGAGAAGCCGAAGGGGTAGGGAAGCAATTCAGATTCAGCCTTGAAAATGACAGGTTTTTTTTGGCTAAAAACAGTATAATCATAGTTAAAAGAGCACTAGGAATGCTTTTAAAAGAGCTCAAAGGATGACCAGAGTGGGATTTTAAAACTTGTTCTGAGGCCATGAAATGTAATGGCGTGGTTTTCACACAGTAAGTCTGCACCTTTGCGATATATTTTCCTCAGTTCAGTAGGAGCAATGAATTTTGAAATTCTTAAAACACACACATCAGAGCATCTGCTTTGTTGTCTCTTGGACTCAAATTCTGGGACACATTTCTTAAGCTGTTTATGGTCCAACGCTTTTTTTTTTTTTTTTTACATTCAAAGTTCCTAAAAATCCATTGGTGCGTGCAAAAAACAATCCCTACACTTGACATTATAAATTCTGCTTCTCTACAAGGAATGAGTACCTTTTTACTATAAAATGTGCATAAGCAAAGAAATGCTTGTAAGTTATTGAATAGTTTTTAACTTCACTTAAATCTGTTTTAAAATCAAATGAATCAATCTGCTGCATTTTCTGTGTTTTGGGAAGTAAATGTTTACCAGTCTACCGCTGATGTCTCTGTGTTTAAACTAAAAAGTTTAAATTTCAGTCAAAGTTGACATACTGCCGGGTTTTTTGTACAGTGCAAGTATAAAACAGTCAAAAACTTGAATAAATCAATTAGAAAATGTTGGTTTTGTAACTCTGGCGCAGAAATTGCCACATTAGAAAGCAAATAGATTAACTACAGCAGCAAAACTCACAGCGGAAGCTGAGCGGCTTTCAGCCCTGAAGTCATGCGGAGAGAAATATTGACAGATGGGAGAGCTAAAATCTTTTTCACAAGCATACCAAGAGCAACTGGGGATGAGTACAACTCTGCAATCCCCTCGCCCGGTTCATTCACACAACAAGAGAGGAGGCGAGGTTTAGCTGTGGGTAAATCTGGCTCAGATTAAAGAGGTCTGTCAACTCTTCCTCAAATGAAGCACTAGATAATCATATTAAGCATCATATGGGCTTCCAATATTCACTGATGTTATTCGGAAGCTTCAAGCATTCAATGCAACACACACACACACAGACACATACATTCCTGGTGTGTCAGAGTTTGGACTAAGCAGTGCAACGAGAGACGCTTTGAATGCTAACAGTGCCTCCAAATGAGGGATATGAAAAGAAACAGACTCACCGTGGCGAGCTCATCAAACTTTCCAAAAAGCTCATTTAACAGCTTAACGAGTTCCTGCGCTGTGCACTGAGAAGCCAGGCTGGTGAAACCAACGATGTCTGCAAACAAGATACTGAAAGAGAGAAGACATTCGGGTCAGATTCCTCATAGAGCACACTGTTAGAAGAAAATCAGTCACTGAGCTTCTTATCTGATTAGCTCGAGTGTTTTTGTCACGATAATATTTCATTAATTGCAACATCATTTCAGAAAAAAATGCAAAGCTATTAATTAAACCTAAAGTCTCACTCCGATGATCTTTTGATCTTTTTTAAAAGCATTTTCCAGTGCTCATTTAATAGAAAAAACCTGTGTCGTTTTCTAGGACATGGATCCTGCAGAGCGGCGGTAGTTCATTAGAAATTCGCCTCTGAGTTGTGCAGATTAAGCCTTTAACACCTTTAACACCTTACACTCTCTCCCGCTATAGCTTGTAGCCCCTCACAAACCCAACCAAACATTGCCGATACAAAACATGGTGAGCAATATTAGGGCTATCCAGCCGTACAGTTGTGAGCCAGATGCCTGCTCGGGCGAGGAAAACGAAGACGCATGTGGATCTATTGGTCTGCAAGTGGATGCATCAGATTGGAGTAAAGCAGGGAACTGGTGGCCCACAAATTATAGCACCTAGGTCACTGCTGCAAGCTTTTTCAACTGCATTTTTTTTTCTGCATTTTTCACAATGATTTAAATAAAGAAATACTCAGAAATGCTATTTTAAGCTTAATTTTCTAAGAAAAAAACTACAAGCACTTGTTAAAAACACCATTTTCATTGGAATGGGTCTAAAAATGACTGGTTGGCCAAGAAAAAAGTATAAGAGATAAAAAGGCTGCTCCAATCTCTGACTGTCGTCCAGCACCGTCAAGAAGAGCAACTCAAAATAGCAGGAGTATTCTCATGGGCTTCAGAGACATGTCCTGTTAGGAGCTGCAGAGGAGCCATTCTGAGACATAATGCAACCATCAAGGTGCTGTCACAATCTCCAGGTGAACAAGTGTTCCCTCATGACAGGCTACACATATGACTGACAGGGCCTGAACTGATACTACAAAGCCTCTGCTTCTTAAGAAAACCAGCACATGCTCATTCTTGCTCTTTGGGGTTTTATCAAAGCTGAAATGATGAAAAACAAGCATTGCTGATCTTATCAGTGGATGACGTCAACTATTGTTCTTTGACTGATGTGTATGCTGATGGATGCTGAAAACTGGTCCTCTGCAGTCTTTTAGGAAGCTGTTTACCAGATTGTGTAATAATAAAAACATGCAGCGATTTATCTGTTCCATCTTTGATATGCGGATGCCCGCATCACCAAGTCCTGCCTTGACACGAATTTTTAGTATCAGAACAAAATGAATCAGGAATACTGGACAGAGACTGATGCCATCAATTTTGACAACTTTTCGGGTCAGAAGAATTCTAAAAAAAACAAAAGTGGCAATTGTTTGTATACTTCTATGCACAAATGTACATGTCATACACATATGTCATATTTAAAGACCCACTCCAATAAATATGGTGTTTTAGTGTTTTTTTATATGTTGCTGTGGGATATTTCTGATGATAGAGGACATGTTTAAAAAAATTAAGCTAAAACTTTATCCAAACTGTTGTGATTCAAACTGTGTTGTCTTTTCTAAATTGTTTTCACATCTAGCAAACAATTATTCTCAATATACACATTTTACTTCCCTTTTGTAACAATTTCAACCCATTAACACACAATGAAATCAACTGTAAGATTTAGTAGACACAAATGTATCACTTCTGAGAGATTTGTCCCATTTTGCTTCATGTTTTGGTTGATAACTTACTCCAAATGTTTGTATCCCTGTGTATATTTCAGCCCTGCATTCAAACAGAAAAGAAAGTTTTTTCATGAAAGATTTAACACAAATGCTGGTAGCTGTGGACGGCGTGAAGGGGATTAGTCATCCAACTGTCCCGAACAAGTCGCACGTGTCCAGGTCTTGTTCTGATGGCAGACTGTTGCTATCATGTGAGTTTTCACAGAGTGACAGAGTGCTGGATCTCTAAGAGAGAGCTGCTAAATGTCACTTTGTTCTCTCGCAGATGCCATCGTCGTGAGGAACGGTTATTCCATTTGTGTTAAATATTTCAACTGTCTGCCATCTGTGAATGACAGGGATTTAGAACTTTATTGCCATTTTTCTGTAAACAACCCACTAAAACTCTCAGAAGACATTATAGCTTGGAAACCAGGGTTCGTGTTAAGTTTTGAAATTACAGTCACGTAAATACTGTACAGAAAATTGAAAAACTTTTTGTGATTATCAATCCTAATTCGCTGTTGCACAATTTAGCATCTCAGTGTTGTATATTTTACTGGAATCAGCCATTATTTCAATGCTTTAGTTATTTGATACCTTAAAACCATCCCTGCAAATCCCAAAAGGCAAGAAAAAGTACCAAAGTATTTTCCATAGAAGTTGTTTTCTTCTGATTTGCATTTTGATCCAAGCAGCTTTAAAGAGGAAAACCTACATTTGTTCTTATATAATACAGACGTCAGTGTGGAACTGAAGTGCAGCAAAGACGGAAGGAAAGAAGAATCTTAACAGGTTATTTTAAGAGAACAAATTTTGCTTTTGACTTCTAAATGTCAATCCTACATATTTCAGAGCCCTGCTTTTGAAGAACGCTCAGGAAAACAGGGTCTGCCGAAGGCTGAGTCTGAGCATGTGATGTGGGCCAGCTGCCTTCCTCATGTTTTCTCATAGACGTTTCCTGCTGACAATTTTAGATCTTTCTGGAGACTGTAGATTAGAGAAATTACTGCTTAGAGCCCCACATCTGACTGTGCTTCAAGTATAATAAACAGTGCGGTTCTGGAAATAGTCCTGAAAGGTCTGGATTTCTAGTTTTTAAATCATATTATTGGCTCAGGAAAGTACATTTACAAGAATTTACTGTTCAAATTTAAGGAACATAAGAAAATCTCAAAGTAATAATGTCTTGTTTTTTAAAGGTTATGTTGTTGTGTAAAGCAGATTTTAAAATTGCCTAGCTAACATTTTTTAAATATCGTTTTATTAGACACACGTAAATAAAAGTAAATCTTGAATTTTGTTCCTAAAAAAATATTCTCTGCGTGAACACTATGAGTGATTTTCTCCTCGTCTGCCAAAATATTTAAGACATTCTTAAAGAATTGCACTTAAAGTGCCACTCCGATCACCTTTTATCTACTTTAAAAGTGTTCCCAGTGGTCTTTTAATTGTGATGATGCCCTTTTTAGGCAAAGCCATAAAGCCTACATCGTTTTCTAGGACATCATTGCTGCAGAGCTGCAGTAGTTCATAAGAAATACACCTCTGAGTTGTGAATTTTGGGCAAATCACAACAGTTTGACTAAAGAAATACTCAAAAATGAATTTTAAGCTTCACTGTCCCTATATATGTCTTCCATCATCAAAAAGAATGCCACAAGAACCTGTTAAAAACATTTGAATCATAATTTATCATAGGAGTGGGTCTTTAAGAGCACAGACAGCAAACAGTCTAACAGGCACATAAAGTTTATGGCCTTTGAATTTCACCTGAACGTTGGCCTTCAATTTGGGGTTTGGCAATACTTTTTGACACAAAAGTGATAAACTTGTTAAAGGACATCTTGACAAACTTGGTCAAAACATCCTTCCAGCTCCAGAGTCTTTGCTTCCACTTGTATAATGTGAACTTGTATAATGTACAGTAGCGCTGAAATTCAGTGGAACAGAACAGATAAAAACCTAATCATGTGGTGAATATTACTTTACAAAGCTCCCTCCATACACACAGATACAGGCTTTTAACACTCCCTCCTGCTCTCCCTCACTCTTTTATCATTTCCTCCTTAGCGGCAATTATATGAAGAGAGTTATTATTTCCCCAGTTATGCTAATTTCTTCTCTCTCTCTCTCTCTCTCTCTCTGGAGATACTGCTATTCTGGCAAATGTGATGTCAATTCAATCACACAGCCAAAGACAGCAGCAAATGTGCCAGCTCAAGGGTTAACTTGAGATGAGCCCTTCCGGGGAAGTAGCGTGGGCTGCGAATGTGCTGATGCCAAGTCAATAAGTGTGCAATGTGCTTACAAATAATTTTTGGACTGTTAACTTGCAACTCCTTCAGCATGAATGAGCATCTATAAAGACACCCAGACCTTCTGTCAATACTCCAAGTGGGTCATCCCTGAAATAACTTTAACTGTTTGAAGGTTTGATCTTTACTCGTGAGCAAAAACTCATGTTTCTGAATGATGTAGTGGATTTGTGGGCGCTGTACTGGTACGTTATGTTTATTTACTGTTGGAGTTAGGTAAAAAAAAAAAAAAAAAAAGCTATACATTTAAATCAAAAGGATATTTACTTTGAAAAAAAATCAAGCAAGAAAATCCACAATTTGTTTTTCTTTGAAAGTCATTTTCTTGTTTTTTTTTCTATTTAAAATTTTCTTAAATTTACTTTTTTTTAATAACTATTTTTTCTCATCCTTTTGCATTTTATTCTTTGCTGTTCTGCTTTTGTAGGGTTCTTACAACAAGCTAAACGTGAAATCATGTATTACCTCAGCAAAATCTGACTTTGAGTATCTTTTATTTAACCAGCAAGTTTCTTCTTGATCAAAAATGACACAAGCTAGAAATGTAATAAAGCAATCAACAAGAAGAATCAACTCATTCTCTGCTTTTACTTAAATTTGAATCAAAGGTGATGTGTTAACCTTTGCAACGGGGTATAAATAATTTTGGACTTGTTTTTTTTTTACAGGCATTTAAAAGGAAATTTAAAACACACTTAATATTGAATTGAATCCAACCAGAAAATAGCAAATCAAATTAAAACTGACTTGGTATTTTTTGTAGCCTATTTATTGCATGTGTACAGCTGCAGTAAACTGACAAAAACATAGAGCATAAACCAAAACAAAGACTGAAAGACCTCCTACAATTTTACTACTCTGGCAAACATGCAGAAAATCAAGAATCATGTATGAATTAAACTGCACAATCAGTTGTTTACTTGCCATCCACCCCTAAGTCATACCCATTAACCCTGTTTGCCAATCATCTCCAGTCTGGATCACTGAGAGGATCCTGCAATCCAAAGGTTTGAATGCACAAAAAGCAATCCCCAGAGCACCACTGAGATTTAACCCAAGTGTGCACCTGCAAGCCAACAAGCTCACACATAGAGCATTACGCAACGAGAATTTAGTCTCCATTGCATTTAATCCCCTGTAGCAACTTAATCCTTTAGCTGAGCAAACTCTGCTTCTCAAAACCCTGTGCAGCTTTGAAAAACACCAGGGAAAGAAGGAGGAGCAGAAGATAAGACAAAAAATGAGGAAAAGCTGGAGCCAAAAGGCCTGACTTGAAAACCAAGTCACACAGGAGGAGCAGAAAGGGGACGAGGGATAAATAAACTGTGTCTGGTGCAGACAATGGAGCTGTGATTACCTTGTTTTTTTGTTTTTCTTTCTTTCAAATGTACTGGAAACTCTTTTCGGGGAAAGGTGTTGACGGTCAAACAAAAAGCACTCTATCTACAGGATTCCAGAGAAACTAAAGCACTGCACACCAGGAAAACTGAGAGATTTGCTTCAAATGGAAAGACAAATACAGCACTAAGAGTTGTAAATGTTGTGCTTATTAGATTTTGAGTGGAAAGGTTTTGTCTTTATTTTTTCAGAATGCAGGGCACAAAAGCTAAATTAGCTTTATTTTTTCCACATTGTCACCATACTTCACGTTGATTTGATGCAACTGGAAGTGCAAAAACAGAAAAAAAAACACCTGATAACTGAACAACGCACTAATATGTTAGACAACGTTCGTAGTTAAGTACACATTTTATTGATTGGATTTTTCATTATTTTTAGATGACAGGCTGCTTTACAAAAGCAAAAGAGTGATGGAGCATGCTGAACTGAAGTGTTGCTGCCCTCCTCTGTTGCTAAAAAAACTTCCCAAACCTGATGTCTCCTTCAAAGATTTGACATAAAACCTTTTATTCAGTAAGAAACTTGGTGTTTCTGCCTAAGTAGTCGGGGCGGGGGCTGTTGATGTCTTAAGACACAGTTGGGTCAGATCACAATACTTTTTATAGCCCTCAGTGTTTCATGCTTTGTGCAATTAATTCAAATGTTTCTTGTGAGCTCTTTAATGAGCAGAGGTGTTTGTTCTGTTATATCATATAGATATTTCCTCACAGGGATAATGTTATTTCTCCAGACTATATTAGAGCCAAAAAAAATCTGAGTCAACCCGCAGTGTCTGGAAGTTTTAACGTTATGTTTTCATGATGTTGCCCTACCTGACATTGTCATGACGCTGGATGTAGATTTTGTGAAAGATCCTTTCAGGTGGCTTCAGGAAATCCTCTTTCATCTCCATGGCTACGTTCCTGGGTAACAGACTCATTAGCAGGCGCTCCTGAGTGTACACATGTGTGCAAAAAAAAAAAAAAAGGGGGGGGGGGGGTAAAAAAAACAGTTGCTATTTATACAATGGACAGTTATAAAGGTTTTTAGCAGATGAGGTGTTTGCAGCAATTAAAGGCAAGTGACAAAAATAATTCAGTGTTCAAATGAGTCAAGCAGCTCACGGTTCGGAAAATGCAGGTGCTGCTACCTGTTTCTCGTTCTCGTCCTCCATACGGAGTCTCTCTTCAATGCAGTTGCGGGCCTGCAGGAACGCTTTCCTCTGGGCCCGCTCTGTCAGGATGCGCACAAACAGGCCTGACAGGTTGACACTGGTGAACAGAACTGTGTTGGCAACCAACTGAAAAAAAAAAAGACAGGAAAAAGTTCACAAGATTTTATCAATTCTTTCGTTACTTTTTATGCACAGGATCAGGAGCAGCTGTTAGGGAGACAAATCTTCAAAGATTTCATGTTTACTATTTTCATTTAAAGGAGTTTGCCCGTGTGGATATAATCCCGTTATTTCAAGTTAGGGTGTATTCTGCATTGGTGCACAATACTTATAACTAAAATACAATTGTTGAGCCAAAGAAAAAAGTTCTAAAAAAACTTTTTGCAGTGAACGTTAGTGGGGAAAAAATGTGGGAAATTTTTAAAAACTAATAAAGCAAATATTTCACAAATGAAAGACTGAACAGCAAACAGAGCTTCCCACACTGTAAAATAAGAAAGACGAAAATAAGAAATCCTGATACCTCTTGCTGCAAAGAGATTAATAAGCTAGTTTTTTTGCAGATGATTATCTAAGGAGAAAGCTCTAATTGTTTCAAGGGAGCCTACTGTTTTTGTCACTGAATTTATAGAAACGGTGTTCTCCATTCTCTGAAAACAACAGCTGCTGCAGCATGAATGCTCCTAACCTTGTGCAGGACACAGCTTCCCTTTCCTGGAGCAAGGCAGCCTGATCCTGACTGATGAAGCAGTCACGGTCCTGTGATCACGACCAAAATGTTCACTCCATTTAATATCTAGCGCAGAGGTAAATAATGGATTCTCTTGAGGAAAAAAAAAGAACCTGCACTGACAGAGTTTAAAAATGTCAGAGTCAATTGGTTTTAAAATATCTACTCTTGTTCTTATTTAATGAAAGGAAAGTGTCACGTGCATAATAAACCAACACATTGGTTTGGAGTAGAAGCTTTTAAATCTTCATATTGATACCCTCACAGCACTTTTGTTTTCTGTATTTTACTATTTCTTCTTTTATTTTCACAAAATGAGGAGTGAACACAAAGATGTGGGTGATTGGTTCAAGACCAGGATGTGTGGGGTCATGCCACGCAGCTCATCTCCAAGCTTAATGGATTAGCTATCTCTGGTTGTCCAGCTAACGCTGTCCTTCATGAGGCTAAAGCGTCATCTCAGAGCTCCTGCCACCCAGGCATGTTGAATCGATTAAAATAGGCCTGCAGTTTAATACTCAATTCCTCACAGCTGATGACAGTCGGGAATGTGTGTAAACGTTGAATAGAGAGAGGGGTGCAGCAATTTCAGTTGTGAGAAAGTGCACATTTTTGCCCTCTTTTCCCACATCTAAATCATATAGGATGGTGTATCTGCCTCCTGTGTGTCCCTGAAGTTTGCCCTACTTCTTTTCCTTGAATTTAGAAATCGCTGTAGCTATGGCCTAGCTCAACAGAAACTACAAGTGTGATCTTCTACTTTGAGAGGAGGCTAAAGAAAAAACTCAAATGATCTTGATTTCTCTCTGTGTTTAAAAACAGGCTTTTTTATCTAAAAATATGTCGAATGGTTGAGGGTTGTATTTGATCCTCAGATGCTTTTGTCTGTTTTAGAACCAGAACAGCTTGTTAGCAGAGCAAAGACGTCTAAAGACTCCTCAGCAGGGAGCTGTCCTTGGTGCTGAAATGAAGTCCGATTTGTGCGCCTGTGCCAGGACGCACAAATGCAAAACAAACCCTGATCACACAATACGTACCGTTCTCCACAGTTTCTGTGTTTTCACTGTGACAGAAGTGGCGGTCACAATTAAGTGCGAGATGGAGACCATCAGTCCGAGCAGCACAGCCAAGAGCGTCCGCACAGGCAAAAGTGCGTAGGCGACGAAGGTGACCAGGATGAGCTGCCACACGCCCTGCTCCGGGGAGGTCGGGGGCTCCATCCCCATCGCCCCCAGCGAGAAGGGGCAGCACAGGAAGGAGAAAGTGAAGCCGAAGAGCAGCGTCAGGTTGACGATCTGCTGGAGCTGAGTCACTTGTAAATACTTGACATTAGTTACGATGAAAAGAGAGAGGAAGATGACACAGTGGACCGGGTGGGATCCCTTGGAGATGGTAAGGCTGGGGCCGGACAGCAACTCCACCACGGCCAGCGTGAAGGACATGAAGATGAGGACCGCCAAGGCTTTGAGAGTGGAAGTCTGCTCCAGTTTAAGGTTGTAGTTCTGGAAGAGAGACTCAAGTTCCTTGCAGTCGAACTCGTCCTCGCACGCGATGGTGGTCAGAGGGACGCCCGGCGGACAGTGACTTCTCTTCCTCCTGGTTTTGACTTTCTGAAACGGTATTTCCTCCATGTCAGTGCCATTCATAAACTGAATACCTGCACACAGCTTAGCTTAGACGGAACGCGGAGATCTGATGCCGACGCGGCTCTGGAGGCAGAGCGTCCCAGACAGCGGCGGCTGGCCGGTGGCCACGGACGGGCTCCGCACTATCCACAGGTTGGACGGTAGTTTCCGGAGAGATCAGCTCGCCAGCAGCTCTGCATTTCCACTCTTTCAGCGAAGGAACAGTAACATGGATATGGCCGTTCCAAAAATGTCAGCATCGGTTTGAGCCCAGCGCGATGAGCAACGCACGCTACGCGCAGTTCTGACGGGAACAGATTTTTTTCCCTTCTTTTTTTTTGAGGGGCTCAGATTGGATCACGCCTGCGCATTAAGAAGAGAAGATAAGACACGTCCGAGCTACTCGACAGTCAAGACGAACTGATGAGCGCAGGAACAGAGCTTCCCACGCCGCTCAGACAGCAGCACATCATCATCATCATCATCATCATCATCATCACATCAGCTATAGTCTTCTCCTTTTCCACCTGCACATCACAGGTCTCCATCATTAAAACCTTTGCAAATGTTCAGTCTCCTCCACTACACCATACACTCTGTCTTGCTCATTCATCCTCGGCAGGAAATTACTACATTTGGTTGGCACAAACGTGCGTGCCATCCACACTAAAGCGACCCCTGACCAACAACCTTTTGGCATTCAGGGGGTGGTGTCTCATTCATTACCGCGGGTAGATTAGTCATCCGTCCCTGGCCGCCGTTGCCATGTCCACTTAGAGCCGGAGAGGGTGTGAGAAAGTGACAGGTGGACGGACAAAGTCCAGCTCCTGACCATGCATTCCTGGTTTGCCAACAATACATCTCTCTGTTTTACTGCTTTTGTCTCAGCTGTTCTGACGGGTAAGTGTCGGGTAAAGAAAAAGCAAAACGTATAGACTGTACAAAGTCCAAAAAATAACATCAAAAGTTTCTGGACAGAATGTAAATTACTTTTTTTGCTTTTTAGATTTTTCTTCCTCAGATGTGAGCAATATTCCTAAAGAACAACAAATAACTATAACAACAATTATAACAACAAATAGAATTTTCTGCCCAAGTCTGCAATGCCTTATTTTCACCTTTCTCTTTTGTATGCCTGCCATGTCTGTGTTGTCTGTCTCTGCCCCCTGAGAGAGAGATGTGGGTCACGAGATAGAGGTCACTTTGCTCCAAGTCTTATAATTACAAGTTTTGGTTCAAAGGATTTCAGGAGCAAATTTGTGTTGTCATTAAAAGCCATATAAGTGGATAAATGAACAAAACATCTTTGTTTTATTTTGCCACTGAATTCTTTTGTTAGGAGTTACTCTATTCTTCATGTAACACCTTCACAGTATATCTCACAAACTGTTGCATTTTTCCCGGAACACATCTCATAGTTTTTTGCTAGTGCATTCAGATCACATTAAACAGTTCTGCATTACATTTTACTAGGGTTGCAGTGATCTTCAAGATTCAGTTCAAACCTCAGTTTTTGGCTCATGGATTTGTTTTGGTTCGATTTTTGACTTGTGAATCACAAAACAGCAGCAAAGAACAAAACATTTAGAAAAATCCTTTTTTAATTTGCTAATAAGCGAGAACCAGTGGAGAAAAACCTTTCAGTTGGCTCATAAGCTGGAATGTAATGTAATTAAATAATAAATGATACCGTCTTAAATTTAGAACAATATGTGCTTGACACTTTACAGTAGACCTAATGCAGTAGGGATGCACCGATTCACTTTCCCCTTCGATTTGGTTCAACGGTGTAACATATGGTTCAATTTTAAACTGGGAATTGTTAGATCCATAGTTTTTGCAGTCTGCCATACTTTGTAGAGAAAAATTGAGTGTTAAGTTTTGTTGGAGGATTTTAGGTCAGTATCTGTCCTGATCAATGGAACGATGAATTGTCCAAATCTGTCCAAGAATTAAGTTTAACCAGACTGAAGCAGTTGGTTTGTCATTTGAGATCCGTTTTTCTCTTCTCTCTCTGTACATTTATTAAGAGTGGCTGAGCCCTGATTGGCAGAGTTTTTAACATATTCACTTGTATAGTGGTGCAGTGTTTAGCGTGTTCAAATCCCAGCTGGGACCTTTCTGTGTGGAGTGTGCATGCTCTCCTGGTGCTTGTGTGGATTTTCTCTGGGCAATCCGGCTTCCTCCCACAGTCCAAAAACATGCTTCATAAGTTAACTGATGACTCTAAAATGCCTCTAGGTGAGAATGCGTGAATGTGTGGCCCTGCAACAGACTGGCAATCTGTTCAGGGAGTGCCCTGCTTTCACCCAACATATCTGGGTTGGCTCCAGTAACCCCATGACCCCAAAAGGAGTTCAGTGTGTTTTGAAAATGGATGGATGAATGACTGTAAAGATGGTGATCTTGTTTCTTTATCATCATGTAAAAACATGACACACTGATGATTAACAGCCTGTTTATCATCGATATATCTCTGAAATACAGAAAAAGTTCATAACACCTTTAATGCAAAAGCAGCAGAAAGTCATTATAACGGCAAATAAAGGAAAGAGAAGGTATGTTTCAAGTGTGTGGCTTTTGTGGGGACACTACTTTACTCTTGCTCTCATCAAGTGATCATCTGAAACAACAGCCAGGCAACTGCAAGTCCCACCAGTGTGCCGAAGTGCTGCTGGTTGTATAATCACACAATCATTGGCTCAACACCAGCAAATGAAACAACAAAGAAAACCCCAGGCGAGACTCTCACAGCTCATGCTGTGAATTATGTAATTTCAGATGTAATTACGATGTGCTAACACTAAAAAAAAAGTTTTGTCAGATACGGTGAACACAGATAAACTGCAAGATCCAGATAATTTTAGATTTAAAAAAATGTTATTGAGGATTAGCAAAACTCAAATCTAGCTGAAGCGGATTTCACATAGACCTAAAAACTAAATGATTCAACCACCAGCCTTCAGCAGGAACCTGCAGACATCCATTTGTCAAGCCTGAAGGCACAATGCGTTCATAATTACCAAATCAAAACTGACCTCGAGGGGTGTGGGTGAATGTGGTGATGGACATCCTGAACTTTTACTTCATCAATCCAGCACAGAGTTATTTGTCTGCTTCAGTACGCATCCCTAGAGGCTGAGAATACTGACCTTTTGGAAACGCAAGAACATGATAATAACATGCAGTTCTGGTCATGATTTACTGTCAGTGCACTTCTCCTCTCTATAATGTGATTGTTATGCATTCATTTTTTTTTTACCTAATTTTGTTTTTAATTAAGTTGAGCTATTTAGTAGAATAATTTTCCCAGGGATTTTATGCGAACAGGCAACATCGACAAACAAAAACTTTTGCTTGTCTCTCAGCAATGATTAAAAGTCCAATTCCAGTAATATTTTGATCTATTGTAAAAGTGTTTCCATTTTATATTTAAAAAAAAATGTTATCACGCCATTTTTAGCCAAAATCAAAAACTTATATCCTGTTGTATGACATAGTTTCTGCAGAGCGGCAGGAATTTATTGGAAATCACCGGGCAGGACTGTTGGCGCAGAGGGAGACTTTCTTCATTTCCTATCATCGTTTTATCTACACACCTTCTCTCTAGCTTACAGCCCCTTACAGCCCCAACCTAACAATACCGGTGCAACAAAAATGGCGAGCATGAAGACGTGAATGGATCTGCAAGTGGATGCATCGGAATGGAGCGGATCAGGGAGGTTGTGGCTCGCAGATTATAGATTTTACTTAACAACTACAAGCTTTTTGAATTGGTATTTTTGTCTGTTCCTGAATCACAAATGATTTGAATAAAGAAATAGTCAGACACACAGTTTTAATCCTAATTATCTTTAAAGATGTCCTCCACGATGAGAAAAAGGCTACAAGAACATGTTAAAGACACTTCCATCGATGCAGGTCTTTTGTGTTTCTTGCTTTAAGAGTAGCAAACAAAAGAGCAACCAGAGAAATGTGAAACTGTTCATGTTGGTGAAATGTTGCATTCTCTTGCAGTGCACATCCTAATCAACAGCTCGGTAAAGGCAATGCCTTTCACCCCTGACATTACCGTGTTTTTCTCACCTGACAGCTTGCTGATTGCAACCTTTTGCTTATCTACCAACTCAGCTGAGTGACTGAGAGAACAAGAATTTACAGATGCATTGCTAATAAGGAGATTCGTACTGTAGAGGCAGATTTACTCAAAATGTTGTTTGAAAGGAAACTGTCTTTTCTTTTCTCTCTCGCTCTACCTCGTGCATTTACACCTCTTCAGGTGTAAATGACTGTTGAAATGATTTCTGTTTAACAAACAAATCTTGTAACCTGAACTGATTGGAGAGTTGCTATTTTAAGGAAGCCTATTGATATCAGAGTTTAAGCAACCACAAGAGGGATAAAGATAAAATAAATAAATCCAGAAGCCATTTTATGATGACAGGAAGTACCAGGGCCTGATTTGCTCGCTTTTACACCTTTATATATGCAAGAGTCAGATGTATCAATAGCCATCAGGTGTGTGAGATTCAAGTGCAGCACCCCCACCTCCAATACGAAATCCTTTCAAAGCTTCTGATAAGTCTTGTAATCTGTGAGAGCCAATGTGTGTGAGCGTGTGTCCGGTCCATGTGCTTTGCACCCTCCCACATTAGTCCTCTTCCAAGGTATCACTTGCGTCACTCAGTCGGAGTGCTTAAAGTGTACTGAGCATGAGACAGGCAAGAAGGAAAGACAATGTGAGGAGGACAGAGAGATACAGAAGACAAACACACACTGACAGATGTGAGAGGGTGGGGCTAGTAAAAAAAAGAAAAGTTGTTTGCCATGTAAATGAGCATCAGCTCAGCATCAAAAATAGCTTCTCTGAAGATTTATCTGCATTAATAAAAAACCTTTATGCTGCTTTTTATTTTTACTTGTTATTTTTGCCAACATTGACTTTGATTCACAAAAAAGAAAAAGAAAAAAGAGAGAGAGAGGAAAATCCTGAGCTGTCCTGTTTGTAACACGCTGCTTTAGTTTGAACCACAGTGACAGAAGGAAAAGCTTGTGGTTTCAAGATGTACAAAGAAAAACAACAGTCCTTCTAATCTAACTGCTGTGCACGCATGCCCTCAGTATGGCTGTAAAACAAGTAGTGACGTTATTAATTAGTGTTGCTTTTTTTTGTTATATTAGACTAAATCTGATCTAAAATACTTCATAGAAGAAAAAAACGGAATCTGTCCTGTTAGAGGTGTAGCTGCTGTTGCTTTGGTAATGTCACATGATCCGGCGGAGAACTTGTTTCACCTGCAGGGTTTTTAGTGAGGGTTGGTGTATGAAGAGGATGGGGAGATGTTGAATGCTTCATCCATCAGGCTTAACTGGAATGATTTTGGATATCTTTGTTTTGCTACATACTGTACTTTTATGTTCAGGAATAAACATAAGAACTTTATTGGCCAAGGAGTATTTATTTATGTTTGTCAATTGCAAATAATGGACCTGGCTCAGTGTCTCCGGGAAATGGTCAAGCTATTAAAGTCTTTTCAGTTTTAGTGAGAAAATAACTTAAAAAGAGAACAGAATAAAAACATTTTTACTCCTCATCTAACAAACAGGATTCATGATCTAAAATATCTTCCTTCCTTTAGCCATAAACAAATAATTAATAAATGCAGTTGTGGGAAGATCACAAAAATGTACTGACAATTCCAGACTTTGTGAATCTGCAATGTTATAGATTACAAAAATAAAGTAAAAATAAATAATGTGACAAATGTAACTTTTTTGCAGAGCTCTCTAGAAATAGTTTGGTCTTTATAGTCAGAAGATTTGCTTCACAAATTAAAAGTTTTGTAGTCGCTACACAAAAAATAAACACTTAAAAAAAGATGGTTTTTTTTTTCTCTTTTGTTTTTCTCTCCTCACACCTAAAGATTCAATCAGTCAGTTTTAGTAAAAAGGATTAAACTCTTTTTTTTAACCAAACTATTTAGTTTATGTATTTGTTACCCTTGGTCTAAACTTACTGAAGTGTACATTCCTGGAAAGATTTGCGACCTTATGCTCTTGCAGCCTCTCAGTCATGCAGGTCACAGTAATCCCAGGAGCTTAAATTGAAGGTATCTTAACTTATTCCCAGAGAAGACAAATGGTGTTTTTAGTTTATGCTGTTAGAACATTAGATGTTTTCACTCTTAATGGTTTTCTCTCTGCAAAGAGGCAGAATTATGTAAAACACATCAATTATTTCTACTCTTAAGAGAAACAAAATGTTACTCCAAAGCATCGTCTTGCTCGGGCTTGCAAAAATAAATTTTGGTCTAGAAAATCAATTGATTGATTAAAAATAATCTATCTTTTAAGAGAAACTATTGACAATTAAATGAAAAAAACAGAAAAGTCATTATTTTTAAAGTACTTTTTTAATTTCTGTTAATCTTTGAGGAAGTAATTTATTTCATTATTAAAATCTGAGACTTGGTTCAAAATGCATCACTTATTGTGTGAAAAGTTTTTTTTGTTGGTGTGACTAAATAAATTTGATTTTAAAGGACATTTTGAAACATAAATCTTCATTAAACCAAATTGAATTGGAAATCAAAGTAAATAATACAATTTTAAATCCTAAAGGAATAATTTACATTTTTATAAAATAATATTTTGTCAGTCATTACACACTGGCTTACACCTGGTGGTCTAAGCCTTAGATAGCAAAAATCCTTTTAAAAGAGACAAACGCACAACTTCTCGCCTGAAGAAAAAACAGAGATAAGAAAATAATGGCATGAGACACAAATCAAGACATATTGAGATAGATGGAGGAGTCAGTGAAGCTAGTCAGTAAACAGTAATCACTGAACAGAACAGATCTAGGAAACAGACAGGTAGACAGAGCGCCCTGATTTAAATGATAGTCAACAAGTCCTGGAAAAGCCTGGTGTTGAATAGGAACTGGTAACTGAAGAAACAAACAACATTATGCAGGCAAGGCAGACACAACCTTCTTTAATCTGCACCTCTGTGCTGCTGTTCTCATAGGAGGCGTCGTACAAGGCGGAGCCAGTGATCAATAACCAGGAGAAAGTGGCCGTTAGCCTTGATCTTAATTAGTGCAGAGTCAGAGCAGATTAGCTTGCACCTGAGTCCCCGTCTCAGCTTTTCTGAAACAACAACTCCCTCTCGATTAGGCCGCCAAAAGGCACTGGCATCAGCAAAATCGGAGCGGATTTTGTGCTGCATCTTCACTTTTTGTCGTCTTTTGCAGGACAGGTGAAAGCACACTGAGGGACGGCTGCTTTTTCAAAGCTGATTATACAGCAGCAAAAGAGTGACAATAAAAATTAGGAAAGCCCTCATGACAACAGAGGGGGATTAAATGTCAATCAGTGTAACAGTAGCCAGGTCATGCAAACATGCAGAGTTCAGGAAAGGGTGAGGAAGGGGAGACCATGAAGAGATTAGTATGCAATGCTGTTAGTGTGTTTGAGTCCGTATGTGTATGAGTTGGCATGCAAGCAAGATACACACCAGTCTGCACTCTGGAGTTGTGAATTGACAGCAGCTAAAAATAGACAATACCTAAGCTTTTATAAGCTTCTGATGTCCTGTTTTTGTCTAAACCACACAATCAAGGTATTTCTAGAAAATGTCCTTTTTTTTAGTTTTAGGTAACTCTATGATCTGCTTTAAATGTATCTACTTTGGAGAGAACTAAAAGTACAGCAGTCTCTGATAAGTAAAAACACACTGAACCTAATTTTTGGGGAAAAGCTGCTATAAAAGAAAACCAAACCCTGTCTTTGGGTTATTTTACTTAAAACATAAAAAATCAAGAAATTAATCAAAATTTCAATTAAATTATAGTTATATACCCCAATATCACAACACAGTTGTCTTAACGGGTTTCACCCCGGTAATTGTACAAAAATATAAAATCAGTAATATAATACAATAGCTGATTTGTAAACTAAACTAAACTAAACTAAACTAAACAGACCAAGCTAAAGTGGGCATCCCTGACCTTAGTGAGGAAAAACTCCAAAAAACTATGTTTAAATTAGAACATAGTGATCACTTTTATCTCAAAATGTAAGATATACAAATATTCTTATCATATCAAACACTATTTTTATAGTGTTACAGGGCTGTTATTGGAACATTCTTTTAATGGACTACAGGATATAACTAACATATACATATACATGTTGCAGAATTCCATTTGAACATCAATATGATTTAAACTTCAATTAAAAATTGTCATTTTAACTCATATACAAAGGGCATCTTATTGCTCAAATATATGACACTAAAACTGCACATTTACATCACGAGAATAACCAAGTGATTTAAAAAAAATAATAAAACTTTATTTTGAAAACCTTCACCAAGCTTAGGTTAGCTTTTTTATTTACTCATGATAGAAACCGGAGTGTAAAGTCATTCTTGGTCTGTGGGAAAGGACGAGATCTGCTTAAACCTCTGAGACGTTCTACATTTGTTGATGAAATGTCAATGATTGCAGGTGACTCTAAAGAGCTACTTCCAACAGGAAGTTCCATAAAAGCATAAACCTTAGGATAAAAAAAGAAAAATAATCTTCTAGAAATAAACAAACTAATATTTGAGCAGCTGTGTGAGATCCAGTCAGATCTTTTTTTGGATTGACCTTTCTCCTTGTTGCATAAAGACTAAGTGTTCACTGACGTATTAAAAACCTTCATGAATATCTCTTATTAAAACCAGCACTCAGGGAGTACGTCTTACTATTAATCCACATGGCTGGAAATCCTAAGGAACTTCAAAGAAAAAAAAATACATTTCAGGGAAATGTATTTTTTCTAAAAATGTATTTTTTAGAATTATTTAAGTTAACCAAATGGAATGTATGGAAATTCTTCACCAAGGTCGTTACAAAGTATAGCAAGCTGCATCTTTTGCAGCTGATTATTATTAGAATCATTATTCAGGATCCACATCTACCTATTAAAAACTGGGAAAACATCCTAAACATTTTCACTTTTCTTGTTTAACCGTTTCTAGACAGACTGGCAGAAGTGTCTGGAGTACAGTTTCCCTGAATGACCCACTTTCTGCTGCCATTCAGTTCTCAGGCAAACGTCCTGACACTTCCCTTTAGCGTCAACCTGCCATCGCTCACTTTTCATTCATGGACAGCATACTAGCCTGCTTGCAGGATCTCCCTCATCAGACGTCATGCTGCTCGTGGAGATCAGTGCCTCAGTCCTGGTCCTCCGTGCTACTCTGGATGTCGACTCGTGAATATTATTTCTGTCAGCGTGAAATCACTAAAACTCCAAGATCAACTGTTTTCCTGTGGAGTCTACATTTTCCTTCAGATTTTCCAATATGTTTTTAATTCATACCACAACATATTGCAAAACACTTACTGTAGGTTCAAACTTTTTAAGGAGCTAGTTGTTCACTTTTCGGCTTATCCCTCGGGACGCCACAGTGAATTAGCTTTCACTGATTCACACGGCTGGTTTGGCAGAAAGTTTTTACGCCGGATGCCCTTCCTGACACAACCTTGTATTTTCAAGGCACAGAGAGACCCAGAGAGGCAGAAGGCAAAGGATTTAGCCTAAGGACCCACACTGGACTATTCAAGGAGCTAAACATAAAAAATAAAAAAAAGAGATGGGTCCCTTATAGCTGTAAACCTAACTTACTAAAGCACATATTTAATTAATGTATCAATAAAAAGTTTATTTTACCACTTTCATGTCTTCATGTTGAAATGATTTTAAAAAATTACCATGTTTTAAAGTTTTTGTTCCCTTTTTTCCTGAGTTAAGGCCTGTAATCTGACAAAACTCCCATTGTTTTGTTATTTTAATAACTAAAATTGCATAGCTGAGAATCTTCAAGACAAATATCACAACAAAGATATGATAAGAGGCTACTTTAGGAGGCGGAAGCAGAGACAGTTGATGGAGGTGAACTGTTGAGCAAAGACATCGATGAGCCAGAATAGCACCAAAGTAAAACAGGCATGTTGTTGGGCTGCAGTGTGTGGGAAGCGTCGACGCTGTGCAAACTGAAAAATTTATAATGAGAGTGCAGAAACTACAGTGGCCATAGAATGAACCGACCAGAGGAGATTCTCCAGAGACAATGAAGATGGTACCTGTGTGTGCACACTCCCTTCAAGCGCTCATGGGAAGTCTCCACGGTTCCTGCATTTAAATACCTGGACGCCATTGGCAAGACAGTGAAAGGCCATCTCAACCTGCATTTTTGTTTTGATCACAAACTAGCAGAAGCTGAGATATAATATTATTTATCCCATTAACATCTCTTCATTATTTTTGAAACCACTGCTGCATTTAAGTTCTGAAGAAGCAAAACAAAAAAACAGTGATCAAAAACTTCATGTTCATAAAGACCCACGCTTATGAAAAATTTTTGAATTTTTGGTGTTTTTGACATTTTTCTGACGATGGAAGACATATTTTAGGAAAATTCAGCTCAAACATGTATTTCTGAGTCTTTAATCAAAGTGTTGTGACATAAATGTTGTTGGAAAAAAAGCGTATTTGCGATGTAAAAAAAAAACGGCAAGTGGGCCACAAGCTCCGTGATAAAAACGGAGCGGGAAAGAAGGCGGGGTTGCTCTGTGCAAATGTTTTTTTAATTTGGGCTAAAAATGGCATAATCATAATCAAAAGATCACTAGGAACGCTTTTAAAACAGTTTAAAAGATGATCAGAGTTTGACTTTAAGGAAAGACAGGAATTGGTGGCAAAGCTCCATCTAAAACTACAGGCCATCATTAAACAATTCAATACCAACAAACGCAACAGTTTGATGGTGCATTAAAAAAAAACAGAAGGATGTTAATTCCTCAGGATCAATGCTAGAGCTCTCAAGTCCTTAAGATCTGACCACAGATTCCCATTTTCAATGTGCATTTTCTTTGTTAATGTCCTTGACTTGTTTTCTTTTTCTATCCTTGATTTAAATCTGAAGAAGAGTGTGTAACATGTTGCTTCAATCAATCAGAGCCATCAACCATTTTTAAATACAGAAAAAAAGGAATGAGTATAAAAAAGAAAAAGAAATGTGATCTACTGGATTGTTTGTTTCTTTCCTACAGTTTTATTTGTGTCATTAAAGCGCATAGAACTTGACAGGACCTGTTAAAGATCAGCTGTGCGAAGAGACAGAGCTTACGTTGATTGATTTCCACTTCAAACTGCATCCATTTTTAGCAGCCCTATAATTGAAGCGGATGTTTGCAAAGCTCATTTGAACGGTAAAAACTGTACCAGTTCGCATTCAGCCAAGTGGTATTTCAATCACACGCTCCACAAACTCCTGCAAGGAGAAATATCAGAGAAAATACTGATTTGATCATGTTTACCTAAACCAAAAAAGGCTATATGTTTTTAATTTAAATAAGATAAATAAATAAATAAATAAACTTGTTTTTTTTGGTGTTCATTTAGTATTTTATTTGAATAATTGCATTGGTAGTAATAATACAATACATTCTAACAAATTATTCATACTGTTTAAAGTCAATTAAAATGGTTAAAAATAATGTTTTGACTTTCATTTTCAACCAAAAATCAGTTTTCTAAAAAACAAAAAAAAAAAACAAATAAGACTATAAATGAGCGAATTTTAGATGTTTTTTTTTTATATATATTGAGATAATCCGAAAAATAATGAAAAATAAAAAAAAACAAAACTATGAGAAGTGAGTTCTGCTGATTCACTCAACAGTGGACTCTGAACACATCGGTAGCGTCGATTGATTTACACTTCCGCTGTAAAGCAACCTTTTGGTTAATGTTGTGTAAACAGTTTGGAAAGGCACAGGATTGTTTTTCTCCATCAGAGGAGCGCGGATCCATTGGCACCATGAGCTGTGTTCTCCTGCATCACTTTAGAGTGCCGTGTTTCAATTTAATCTCTTACCAGCGTCTGAGCTGAAGGAGAAATCTTCCTACACACACGACAGCTTTGCTTTTTTTTTCCCTCCTCATTCTGCATAGTCCTAAATTTATTGCTGTAAATGTGGAGGATGGAGTCTTCCTTCAACTCTATTCCAGTCATAAAAAAAGTAGATTCAAGTGTTATGAGATGTTCCCTAGAGAGACATGATTCCAAATTCCTTATCTCCAACCCTAAACATTTAAACATCTTCTATGTGGAATAGAACACTGCTGGTGGAATCCCAAGGAGTAACAGGCTGACGTTGAAAAGAAAGTTGCCCTGGTGGCTCTTAAAAAGCCTCCGACTCGTGCTGCGCTAAAGCGAGCGGCAGCGTGGCTCCACACGGACCCTGGAAATGATACCTGAACCAAATCGTACACAGACGGAAAACAAGAAAACAGCAGGTGAGCTAAGAAATGCCTCATGTCATCACATCTTGGGAGTCAGGAGGGCCCACAGTTCGCTTACGTGAAGTACTCGGTTTTTGGTGTTGTGCTCATGTTAAACTCCGCCACAGGAACGCCTCTGGACGCCACCCGGGGGCCAAACATGGCGGCGGGATATACGATAGAAGATGTGCCCACCTGGAGGAGAACATTTTTGAAAAAGGATTTAAGTTCATCTCCAAATGTTTTTAACAGGACAAATTGAGCTTTGATAGATAAACTCACCACAAGACAAAGATCACAAATTTCTATTTCTTTTTCCACTTTGGTCAGGATGTGGGAGTCCAGAGTCTCACCAAAAAACACCACATTGGGCCTCAACAAACCATGGCAGTCTCTTTCTTCACACCTTAACAGAAAAATCACACATTCTTTTGATTAACTGTAAGAAAATCCTATTTTTCTTCCCAGTGGTCTTTTAAGTACGATTGTGATGCTTTTAGCCAAAACCACAGTTTCTGCAGATCCGCAGTAATTCACTAGAAATTCATCTCTGAATTGGGGGCGGGATCATTGGTGTGGAGCAACCCCACCCCCCCTTTCCCTCCCCTGAGGGGAAACACAGCATCATGACTCATGTTGTGTTTGAGGGTTTATTTGTGTAGCTGAGAGCTCGGAAGCAGGGGGTTTGTGGCCCGAATAGCGTACTTTCTCTGTCTTTTTCAAACGGCTTTTTTTTGTCTGCTCCTGATTCACAACTACTCCAATGAAAACATACTTCGAAATGCCATTTTTCCTAAATTTATGACCTCTGTCATCAGAAAAACATCACAGTAACATATTAAAAACACCACATACACAACTTTTTTCAGAGTGGGTCTTAAAAATAATTTAATCAAAGAAAGATTTCAGACAGGATTTCCACCAATGAAAAAAATAGTGCAGCACTGCCCTCTAGTGGCAGAAGTCACTCAGTTGAGTTTCTCCAGTGATGATTCATAAAGAAGATTTTAAATGATTGTTTGCTAAAAATAAAACATTGTTTTGTTCATTAATCAATCTTATAGGCCAAGGACTTTCAAAGTAGAAGATTTTACAAAAGGTTTGACATTTAAATAACAAAAGCTTTTTTCTGATTGTTGCAGAACACTCAAAAAAAAAACACTTTTCTTTTTCAGTGTGTCCAATAACAGTAGGAAAATGCTCTGCAGAAAAGAATTGAATCCCACCTTGGCAATTTGTCCACAGGAATCTGGGCATCAGCAACATTTGAGCCTGGTGCTCTGCAGGTTACAAACATGTCCGTCTGTTAAAAAAAACAGCCTTTTTAATGTAGGTGTGAAGCCCATACAGCTGCTTACCCTTTGCCCTTTAAGGCAGCACATATGGGGCTCCGCTTGTTGACGGTTACTTGACCACAGCTCATGCAGCGCGTCTCCATCAGACTGCCTGCAAGAGGAAACTGTAGGTCAGTGCGGAGTACCACCTGGCATTGTCTCATTGAAAGTTTAAGGTCTTTTTTTTTTTACAGATATAATGGTTAACCACTGATGAGCTGAACTGATGAGCCAGACTCAACTGAACAGGAGCCAGCTCAGGTCTGAAGACGACAGTTTTCTAAACGTTCCTTCTGTTTGATTAATACAAACAAAAATCAATTAACTGACATTATAGATAAGAAAATGTGTTCATTAAAAAACCCAGAACCCAGGCAGGGGTTTTGTCAAAATCTAATTTTAAATGATTTTTCCTGAGCGGGATTTCTTCAGGATCTTTGAATTATTTAACTTTATCATTATTTGACAAATAATCTGGACATAATCTGATAACAATTGGAATATGTAAACAAAAAAAAACATATAAAAAGGACTAACACAATAAGGGTGGGATTACAAAGCTACAAATCAAACTCTACTTGACTCTATTTGATCATCGTTAACTTTAGTGCATCTAATGTGAGTTGTGTGTTTATTGTATGCCTAACTGCAAATACGTCCATTTATGATTATGAGTAATTACATTGTTGAGAAGAGGGCACTGTCTCTTTTTCTATGTTTTCTTTATTTTCTAATCAATTTATTACTTGATATCTGAAATAAGTATGATGTCTAGGCTTTGTCCAAAGAAAATGTATTAGTCCTTGATAGTAATGCTTGAAATAAACCAATAAATCCGATTATTTACTGTGTTAATAGATGAGACGTTCATGAAAACCATGTTGAAACTAATAATCCTTCAGGGCTCCAGACTGCGACCAAATTTTGCGACCAAAATTTGAGAGTGTGCGACTGAATTTTACATCCAGTCGCACATGTGCTACCAGTAAATTTGCCTCCCCCACCCTCCGTATTTTTTATACATTAAACGTGGAAGGGGCACGTCAATGATCAATGAAATAATCAATGAAATGACCAATAAGATGCAAGCGCACACGCACACTCGCGCACATACTCATGAGATGCGAGCACACACTCGCGTTTCATTGAGTGATGCCTGTCTGTGAGGCGGCCAATGCATGTGAGAAGAATAGTAAAAGCCGCTGCAAGTGGCGAAAATGCGTGGAGGGGGAGGGGCCTAGAGATAATCGAGCGCGCGGAAACATCTGTGGGAAGGAAACGGAGACAAATACCATCACAACCTGATATGTGCGTCTGAGCTATGATCAAGTGAACTATTGATTCGTTCTTCCGACCTGCGGCTAGTGTACCAGTGCCAGAGTCTACAGCAGGGGTCTCAAACCCGCGGCCCGCGGGCTATTTGCAGCCCCCAAGAAGATACTTTGCGACCCCCACCTTAATATGAAAGTTTAATGTTAATGCATCCCGCCAGTTTGTATGAATGACACTTTTTCATTGTCCTGCGCGGAACTGACAAAGCAACCAATCACAGTGGAGTATATGACTCTTGGGGGCGGGACATTGACTGGGCTTGAAAGCAGGAGAACATTTAAGGCAGGAAACCTGACAGCCCCCTCCCCGGACCACAATAAGGTGTTCCTTACTTTCCTTTTTAGAACGTATTTATTTGCTTGTAATTTTCTACATACATGCAGTCCGTGCTGAACTTTTCTCTGGGCCGCACAGACCCGGAGGAGGGTTAAGGTCATGGTTACCGTTAGGCGCGCGGCGGCATCTCAACCCCGACCAAACGGTTCTTGTGCGCGGCTGTCACTGCAGCATACCGCTCCCGCAGGAGATGGGTCAGCTGAGGAGAATAAATGTCCCACACCTACATGCGTGACAGCTAACGGGGCTTTAACTTTAAACACGCGCGAGAAACAACAAGACTTGGTCTTAGACGCACTTAAAACACGTGGGGAAAATGCAACGATAGACGTGTTTAAGATGAACCAGCACCTCGCCTGGATCATTGGTGGAGACGGGGGTGGGGGTGTGGGTGAAGGTGAAGCTGCAGTGAGACTGAAGGAGAACAGGAACATTAACATTCAATTTAGTTTTAGTATGCCTCTCCCCCCTTAGTATGATCTGTGTTATTATATCTTTTATATTTATTTGAATGTTTTGTAATGTATGTAGCCTTTTTTAATCAATTGGTATTTTAAATTATTTTTAATTGATCACTCGACTACAAAAACCATCAGGACACATGTCCCATAATGCTTTGTTTTGTAGTCATCAGGGCAGCTTTCAGTCAGTTCAGTACTACATTTCCAGCTGCGTTCAGTCAGGTTGGGGCCTTGCTCCCACCCCTTTCTGGTGACATTTTTGTGATGATTGACAGGTGTTGTTGGAGCAAAAACAAAAATATATGTCACACCAGGTGATCGGCGCAGCGTTGCGTCCACCTGGGTGATCTCAAACACGCTTATTGTGCATCTTGGCTGCACTTATTTGGTGTCACCAAGATGAATTTCCATCTGTTTTGTTTACTGTTTGTACGGTCATGACAGCGATGGTTCTGTCAGTTTACCTGTTGTTGCATCTTCAAAAGTGCAGAATAAAATGTGACACTGAATTTGAAACAGCACATTGTAATTTCTGCATCTATTATTAAAGTATTTATTAGTAATACAGTGGAAATTAGTAGATTTGGTTAGCATGTTGATTTACTGTATGTATGCGCCCCTAAATTTTCTGGTTGTGCCCCTAAAATTTTCAGTTGGGGGCCACAGTGCTCCTAGTGAAAAAAGTTAGTCCGGAGCCCTGCCCTTTGACCTAGACACGCTTTACGTTTGGCTTCACCACAGGTCACTTTATCTGCAACACAAATTCTGGTTCCGTTAGAAGCATCAGAAGATTTGAGGTTTACTCAAAAGGTCACCACACCAAGTCCTTGTGATGTATTTGAAGATGATTGAATTTGAAAACTGTTTCCATCTCTTAATGGAGGATTTGCTGTTTGCTTGATCCGGTTATTTAAGGAGGCTGATGCTCACCTGATACCTAAACAGCTAATGCATCAGCTTTTATAAATCTATTGTATATTTCGGGCTTTAAAAGCTGAATGTGAACCCAGTTTGTTTTAATGTAGGGGCCTGCTGCAACATTTGGCGCCTCAGATTAAAAAAGATGTTGAGCTGATCGGGACTCGTGCTGTGTTTGAGGGTTTATTTGCGTAGCCGTTTCTCACCATGAACCTTCAGCACATGCTTGGAGCCGGCCTGTCGGTGCAGGTCATCGATGCACTGCGTGATCACGACCACGGTGCGGCCCTGCCTCTTCAGCCGGGCCTCGCATTCCGCTATGGCCACGTGGACGGCACTGGGCTTTTTGTCCAACACCAGCTCCCTTCGGTAATGATAAAACTCCCAGACTCGAGAGGGGTTGCGAGAAAAGGCCTCTGGAGTTGCAAGATCCTGAAAAATGCAACCACATGTACTAAACAGTAAATTATCAGAGGCAAGAAAGGAGAAAGTGAAAGTGCTTGCAAGTTGTGAATATTTCCTGAGGGTGAAGTTAAAATAAACCCGTTAGACAGAAACAGCTCGCTGGCAATCACAGCAATCAGTGGTGGGACCACATGAAGAAAAGCACTTTCCGTGTGTCTCAAGAGGGCAACCTTTGCACTTTTACCTGAGACACCCACTTCCTCCATTTCTCGTGTTCCCCCCTGAAAGTCGGCACTCCACTCTCGGCACTCACGCCTGCGCCGGTGATGATTGCTATGTGCTTGGCTTTGGAAAAGACGCTGCGGAACTCAGACATGTCTATGAAAGCGAAAGGCACAGGCCGACACTTCAGTGTTGCTGTTCACATCATTTGAACTATTTCCACTGATGAACCCTACAATCTTAACCATTTGAGCCCCCACACAAATGATTGGAGTTTTACTAATGTCCTCCTCTTAAACTATTTAACATGTTAATTAAGCAGA
Organism: Oryzias curvinotus; assembly: GCA_023969325.1. NCBI lineage: Eukaryota > Metazoa > Chordata > Actinopteri > Beloniformes > Adrianichthyidae > Oryzias > Oryzias curvinotus. The sequence goes on from CM043722.1 coordinate 32,669,822, forward strand.
TTAGAGTGATTTATAGTTCATATAATTGGATGTAAATAAATCAACACTAGCTCTCATGTTTTTGGGATCCATTGCTCTGAATTTTTCTTTAACAAACAGAGAAACAGTGGATTTTACCTGAACTGGGTTTTGCAGACTCGACCGCCGTTCCTGTTGTCACATGGGTGGAGCACAGTCGAAGGCCAAGTGAGAGCATGGCGCGATTTTTGAGAAGCATTTTTGCTAGAAGACCAGATATAGACATTAAGGTCAACTCTCTTCTGTTTTTCTTCAGATAGGGATTTGTTTTTGTTACAATATGAAAGCATAAAAGCATCAGAATTATAGCGTAAAACAGAAGACGAATCATGACTAGCATTGCTGCTACAAAATGTGTTTAACATTCTGATTATTTACAGATGGCAGATCTATGCAGGAGGAAATGAGTTAGCATGTGATCATTTTGTTTTCTTTGTATTTGTCTAATTGTATACAGAGGATTGAAATCAAGACATTAATTGGAAAACCAAACTCCAGCTTTGTTTTTCAAAGTAAAACTCTCAAGTGTACAAATAAAAGTAAAGATATATATTGCTAAAGAAAAAAATAGTTTGTAATCTTCAACACAAAGGGCGATTCGGGGCAATTTCTCACTGACTACAACCCAACAGGAGCCACAAAGTCCGACTTTATCCTTAAGAAAAATAAGCCCCTGATTTGTATGCATGTTATTGTTACTATTATGATAAATATAAAACTGTTTTTGGCACAAATACAACACAAAGAAAATTGCCTTTGTTCCCCCCAAAATATGAAAGTTTCATAAAAATTCCTTTTAAAATAAAAGACACACCTTGTGCCTCATAGGATCATCTCAATGCAGCAAATTAGTAGTGTAATGTCCGCAGAAATATTAAACATAAAACCAGTTTATTTTACCATTTGTGGAGCATCTCAGTCAGAGATCCATAAATCTAACAAACTTCTATTAAATCAGAGCTAAGTAAGTGATCCTACGGCACACTTAAAATCCTTGAGTTTGTTTAAAAATAAAAATAAAAACTGCTTTTTAATCCAGCGTACATTAAGGATGACTTCTGGTTGTGCTTATTAACCTTCAATTGGTTTTCTGTGGTACACAGTTCAATAGTCTGTCAGTGTTTAGTTGACTTAACTATGAGGGAACTTGGTGAAGTGATACTTAGTATCTTTCAACTGTTTGTCAATGATTTCAATAAAGTTTGAGTCACTTTACTTTTTCACATTACCTACTTATTACTTTACAGATAACTTTTTATTTTCTTTCATTAACCCCCCCAAAACCTTAAGAGGAAACGAATGTAGAAAATGTTACTTTAAGAAAAACACAAAAACATTTGCTTCTTAAAAAAATAATCTAATCAAAATGATCAAATTCAAATTAAAGGTAATGGTTGGATTTTGTGAAACATTAATTTACAAATTTCCAAACATGTTTTGTGGTTGTTTTCTTCTTTACTTCTGGATTTTTTCTTTCTTCGTCCTCACCAAAGGTTTCACCTCAGTTTTATCACAACTCAAACCAGAGATTGCGCCAAAAAAAAACGTGCTAAACAGAACATTTTTACATGGAGTTCGACTCTTTTGTAATCCGTCTTAGAAACCGACGATAAGGCCAAGAACGTGCACATGGTCCGCCTTTTAAATAGGTAACTGGATAATAGAAAAAGACACAGTAAACAACTAACCTACCAGGCTTAACCAATTAGACAAATGTGTTAAAAAAGGGTTTGAGGTAAACCTGTTCTAAAAGGATTATTTAGACCTCATTTAATCTGTGGTGCAGACATTCTACAGAGCTCTTTTTTTTATCTCTCATTTCGCTTGAAGAACCGTTTGGTTCCGGAGGCCTACGCAGACACCGAAACCTAGGAGAAAACCTGCTTTAAATCTTCTAAACTTCACATCCGCGACGTTCGGAAATCATCGTCGTGAAGTACGTGACTGACTGACTGACTGACTGCTGAAGATGAAAAGCTCGCTGTCACATTTAGGGAACAACCTCTGACTTTGTTTGTTGCGATAGTATTGACAAACGCACATGTTTGTGGACCATCCTCGATTTGTAACGTTTTGATACTTACTGCGCTGTGTATTGTTGTTTTAATCTGAGCTGGAAGCTTCGACGAGGTGTGTTTAACTGTTGTTTACAAGAGATGCCGTAAATCAACGAGTCTGTCGTAAAAATGCTCAAAGGACGCACCACGTACGTACGCAGGACCGCTGGTCAATGGCTCCATCTACTGGTCGGTTGAGGTAACTGCTGCCTATTTTGGATGATTCATTAATTCCTTATTTTTAAATGTGGTCATGAACCAGCACATTTAACCCATTGAAGCGTAATTGAATGTATTTAAAAAAAAAAGAAAGAAAGAAAGAAACAGTTATACTATTGATAACTCAGATATAAGGAAATCAAAGCATGTAATTTCGGTAATTATTACCTGATTACCTGATTCAATACCATACAATTATTATTATGATCTCTGATTGTGTAACCCCTTTGTAATACATACACATACATAATACTTAGCATAATAATAATAATAATAATAATAATAATAATAATACAAAAAATATTATCTTTATTTATAAATGCAAGTATACGTGTAACCTATAGCCTAATATTTTTTAATGTCCTGTAGCGAGATTAAAATTGTCTACCATTTAGTGGCATAAAAAGCAAATTGAAATTGGGGATGGCTGTTTCTACATGTGATCATATGTGTTAACCTGATTAGGTGAGCCTAAAGGGTGTGTGCGCTGTAATTAGTATTTTTTTCAGTGTCGTTTTATCAATGCTTTCATTTGTATTTTCTTCGCACTTTAAGATTCAGATTTTTTTTTATTTTCTTTTTTTTTTCAAACGCCTCCCTGTCTCTCCCTTCTTCCATGTGGGCGCGCGCGCAGCCTCCTCCCCTTCATCAATCGCTGCCTCCCAGCGTGCGCGGCGGTGTGGTTCTGGTTCTGTCCCGGTCGGCCAGCAGTCTCCTCCGGACACTGGCTAAAATTGATGGCGACCACTCCAGCCCGCAGCTCAGACCGAAGACCGATCAGGAGACTGCGCTCCAAGAGCGATACCCCATATCTGGTGGAGGCTCGACTCTCCTTCAACCTGCGGACAGGTAGGAGCACCGATCCCGCTCTCAGGTCTGCTGGAGGGGCAAAGCTCAAATTTCTACCCCCAGATCTCTGGTGATCTGGGGGTAGAAAATGCCTGATTTTGTTGTCAGCATAAAAAAAACTAATGATGCTACTTTTGCTGCGAACTTTAATCTTTAAACGTGTGATGCTCTGCTGTCGACACGCGTGGAATGAATCTGGAAATGATGCAACTTTGTAAGCCGGGATCTGCTGTCGTCAGTCTGTGAATAATCACAGTGTATTTGGTCAGCTCCTGCATGGATTCTATAAGATTTTTGTAATTGCCATCACTGTATTGACTGCTGTTACATAATCCGGAGAAGCTCCTACGTGACCTGTAGTAGCTCCAGCTTTGGGTGCTCATGGTGCAGCAAATACAAATGGTCATCTGCTGATTCTGTGCTGCCGATTTTCTCGTTTTCTCACACTTTAAATCTAAAAAAAAAAAGAAAGAAAAAAAAACATGGTGATTTTTCCTCAGCCTCCGTCACTAAGCATCCCCTGTTACCATGGTGACTCTGCTTTTTTTTTCTTTTTCTTTTTTTGCTGACTGGGATGCAAACCTTTGTGCACTAAAGTGTTGTAAAGATGCATCCATCAGGTCTGCATCAGTATTCCTGCGACTCACTGACGGGGTCTGTATGTCAGTATCCCTGCCTCATTCTCAAACTGCGCCTTTCCTGCATCGTCCCATTCAGAGTGAGCCAGAGCCCGCCCACATGGCGAACCACTGCAAACGGCATCACAAGACCCGCTGCGGTTACTTTTGATCCTTCCGCATCATGTTTTGCTTCCATGGATATTGTAGTTCCCTACAAAGAAAAGTGAAGAGGGACACATCTGAATATCAGAGCTAATGAATGAAAGATTCTTTCCGACAGATGGACAGTAATCACTGCTCATCCCGTGTCAGATCAGGACAGTTACAGATTCCTAACTGCCAACTAGGGCTTCCTAGCTGTTTCGGCTGCTCAAATATGCAATGTAGCTCAGGCACAACCGGCAAAGACTTTGTGTTTTTCTTGGATGAATGAAAGAAAAAGCATTCTTCTGAACTGTTGCCAGTGAGTGTTTGGCCTGTGAAGAGAGGCTTGTTGTCCATGACAGCAGACTGCCATCTGTCTCTATGTTCCTCTCTGTTAGTTATCGTTCCTCAACTTTACTAAAAGCTCAAACAAAGCATGAGTATGTTATGGGGGCGATTTGTACAACAGCTCTGTTGACTCACTTCCACCTGAAGGAGTGGAGCAGGATTTAGCTTGCTTATTGCCAGGGAAACCAAAAGTCTTGTGGCCACAGTGCTTGCTAATAATAATAAACAATCTGGCCTGCTTTGGATTTGAAATGTTGTTTATTTTGTTCATAATAATAATAATAATAATGGATTGTATTTATCTGGGCTTTTCCAGACGCAGCCCTTACGTTGTGTCATTCACTCCTCATTCATACTTGGTGATGGTAACTACTGATGTAGTTGTAGGGGCAGACTGACATGGCATGGCTACCAGTATTCACATTTACACCAGTGGAGCCACACATGAGGCAGGGAGTGTGTAGTGTCCTGCCCAAGACACAATGACAGATGACAAGGGGAGGGGGGATTGAGCTGCCGACCCTTCGACCATTGGACGACCTGCTCAACCGCCTGAGCCACTGCCTCCCATTTTAAAGCTAAACATAGTCTGATGATGATAGCCTTAAAAGATCGCACAAAATCAACTAATTTTTTGTGCTTTAGCAGTTTTATAGATCTTACAACAGCTAAATTTACACGAGAAACTGTACTTTAATGAGCAATCATAAACTCACTGTACTCTGGCAGCTGCCCGCCATCATCTCTCCTCACACATTACATCATTACATTATTTTTTAAAGCTGAAAAGGAGTTGAGTCAGCCCAATTAAACCCAGTAAACCTCTTGCTGAACCTCAATCTTCTTCGCAATGTTGACATTCAAAGCTTTGTCCCAGGAATCAGAGCTTCGCTGTGGGTTCCTAATGGAATTAGAGGACATGGATTTATGGCGCTAGCCTGTTTTGAGTCTGCGCTAAACTGTTTTGCTCCACGGTTAAACGGCAGTGAAATGGTTCTGCGCGCCGTCACCAAAGGCAGAGCAGTAATGATACTGGTTACTACACAGCTGTCTGATATCATGTCGTCTGCTATTAAAGGGGGTGGGGGTGAAGAAGGATGGCCTGCCTAACATGCTTTATTTCTGTCATTATTGTTTGTTGTGCTGTTGAATTCATTAGTTATGCACACACAGAGTAACAGTAGAGAGCTAGTGCTTGTGGAACTACTTTGTTGTGGGTTTTTTTTTTTTTTTGTGTGTGCACCTGATTAGATGTCTTTACCATGAAGTAAACATGCAGCAAGCTTGGCACAAAAATGAACCACTAACACATTTTTATCAAATGAATCAGATATCTGTTGTATCTTTTTCACTCATTACTATTATAATTCACAATTTTTATAGCCAACTTTGCAAGCAAAACTCATCAGATGCATGTATTTTCCTGTGTACTTGTTGGATCTACTTTATTAGACATAAACGGTTTTATTGAGACAATTTTGTCTTGATTTAGGAGGATTTCTGTGGGGACTGCTGCACATTTACTGGAAGACTCAATTTTCTTTGGGAAAAAAAAAACAAAATCATAAACGCTCTCAAATTGTACCATAATTCACCCAAATTGTCACAATTTTCATTTAGTATGACGTAAGACGAGTAGTAAGGGTTGTAAATTTATTGGGATAATAAGTCATGCAAATAGAGATGTTCTTGAAAAAATGGTTTTGCACAAAGTTGTCATAATTTTGTAATTATATGTGTCACTATGTTAGAATTGCATGCAGGTTTAGACCACCTCTTAGTTGTTGTTTTTTATTAATTTAAAGACTGTTTTTACATTTGGCATGCATGCTAGGTTTCTGTATACAACTACAAATATGTATATAACAGAAAATGGAGCTATTTTATACAATAAATATCAACGGTAAGGTGAAGTACATTTGTGAAATAATACGTAAATTTGAAAGTAATGTTCCATTAATGAGGAGGATTATAAAAGCTGTTTCACATTTTATGAATACCACATCTCAAAACCAAAACAACAGATTTTAAATGATTTAACAGAAAATGGAGCAATACATGGTGGATCTTTAGCAAAACAAAATTTGGTCAAATCCCATATTATGTTCTTGTTATAGTGTTTTTATACTAAATCTGAAGGGAAAAAAAACACTCATTAACAGGAATATTTTGAAGTTTAATGTTTATTTTTTGTGTTGTCCTAATATCTCACTGTCTCTAGGATGTTCTCTTGGCAGAACATTCCTTCAGATTCATGTACAGTTTATTAAAAATAACTATAAATACAGCCATCTTGGCTAATATCTCATTCGTGACATAGTGCATTTCCTTAAAGCAGATTAGCTCCTTCTTCAAGCTTATTCTAAAAGGTTGCTTCTGCAGTTATGTCAGATTTTTGGAGCAGGTGCATGCTGTGGGGTGCTACCCGTAGTTAAAGTAATAAGAAAAAAAAAACTCGCAAGCAGCTGCAGACTTGGCTGCATTGCAGATGTTGCCGAAAACATTGGGTTTTGGCACATATGTTATATTTGCACTGCAGCACATTCTGCACTCCCAATGACGTACGCTTATGAGTATGCAAAATGTCCTTTAACATTTATTTAGCATGTTCATCTCAGTGCAAAAATGCGGTACAATGTTGCAGCTACATCACCATGCTGCAGGAAAAAAAAAACAACCGACTAAAAATGAAACAAGTAAAAAGCAAAACTCAACTCATTCACCACCCACCTCTCCCTGCCTTCCTCTGCCTTTCTCAGTTCACTGAGCACTGCTGTCTGAAAGAGAGCAATCAATACGCAGCAGATGCATGGTGGGACAGGGCAAAATTCTGCTGCAGAGCTGTGTGTGCGAGCTCAGGATTTACAATATGTAGAGAAACATTCCAGGAGAATTGAAAAGCTTCTTAAAGAAAATGTTTTCACGGCTTAGCGTTTAGAAATGGCTTGCACATTTCTATTTAAAGCAAGGGACTGGTCACTCTATTCATTTTTCTTATGCTTTTTAATTCCAAGCAAAGCTTAAGCAGCAATGAGGTTTATGACCACTAGACTGAAGCTGTTGGTTTTTTCTCATGTGGAAAACAAATAAGTGAGGAAACAGCTGGGGAGAGGCCTGTGCGGCGCTTTTTAATTGTCTAATGTCCCGCTAGAGGCCATTAACAAACATGTTAAACAAAGTAAGGGTGATTAGTGGCAGGACATTTACTGTGTATCAGCCCTTACTCCCTTGTAAATTAGACTCCTCTTTGAAAACCTTAATCCAAATTCCAACAACACATGCACCCAACGCATGGGAGACATTTCAAAGACAAACAGCATGAGTGAAAAAACAAAAACAAAAATTGTAAAAAGGGCAGCCAAGTCTTTGGCAACCACGCTTGGCCACAAATAGTCCTCCTTGTGCTGAAGCATCTCAGGTTTGAATAAAACATGAGCGGGAAAATCAGAGAAAAAAATAGCAAAGCTCTATATGCACGACCCTACTTTATGCTGGTGCTGCATAAAATTTCAATCAGCTATCAGAGTCACCTGGCCAGAGCACCTGCCAGCCTCACAACCACCTTTCTCCACCTCACTATGTCTACTTGGGAATGTGGGAACAGCTTCAGGGCTGTAATGTGCTTTCAGTGTGCCAGACAGGAAATGCTTTTTTTTTTTCTTCAAAAAAATAAAAATAAAAGGCTCAGATGATGTGCGCATGGGTCATATTTATAGCAGGTGTGAATGCACTCTAAGGACAGGATGTTGAGATTCCACCGCAAAAAGAAGCGATCATCAAAGATCAATTTATGCATGAGGAGAGAACGCAGCCTCTGCAGATTTTAAACAGACATACAGCTACCCTTAGATGGTTAAAAGAGACATAAAAGTCCCCATGGGATATGCAGAGGATAAAACCCATCGCTACAAATGTAATATGTATATAGTCCCAGTAGATTAGGTCAGAAAGTTGGCACAATCTTGTGTCCATCAGGTGGAGTCGATGAGTGCTTAAAGACAGGCAGCAGTTGCAGATGTAATTCCCATAGTGCAGCAGCAGCTCTTAAGGACTTTAAGGACCTTTTTTTTTTTTGCTGAGTAAGTGTCTTCACAGATTCCGACTCTCCTCAGCACTGCTGCAAACCTGAGATTCAATTCAATCAAAGCTGCATTGCACCAACAGTGCACCTTGGAAGGCGGTGTTTAGAAATCCCATTACACATTTGAAACACAAAAACATTCTCATCATTTAAACACAGAATTAATAATACTAATGAACGAATTATAACTAAATAAGAAACGTAAAGCTAAACACGATTTCACTTTAGATTCTCTGTCTGTTAATAAGGAAAAGTTGCATCTCATGTTTAAGAGTGGAACTTGCAGATGTAAAATAGAGATTAGTTTTGCTGGCAAATATAATATACCTTTTGTGAAGATGCTTTATAAGCTGGGAGGGAAATCCGCTGTGTTTGAGGCCGATTGCAAATTTAACATTGTACAGATTTTCAAATATAACATTTTGCTGGGCCACACATTCTCAAAATGTTGACCATACAAAAACAACGCAGAAGGGACATTTGTTTGTTTACTGGAACAGTGCTGTGTCTGCAAACAACACTTGTAGATCGAAAAACCAAGGATACGGGTCTTGGCAGAGTAAAAGTGATGTTTGCACCATGAGACCCCCCCGCCCACCATCCCTCTCTGGGATTTTTATCTGTGTGCACCTTCATGATTGCCAGCAGACCTTATGGAAAACAACTATCAAGATGAGAACATTATAAAAGCAGCCTGGAGGACTCGATTCACAGCAATTTCTGATTTCTGATTTTGATCGATGCTAACAAAACAATTGATGTCAAACATTAACCTCTAAAACTTTACTTTAATGTCCATTGTACCTGCATGGAATAATGACAGTAAGAATCCATCTATCTACAGAAACCAAAGTACATGGACACATTTTTAATACTATTTCCGTTTTATTTTCTATTTCTATTTCTATTTGGAGTTTTATTCATGTCATTTTATGTTTCATTATGCTGGGTGCAGGGAGTAGGGAGAGTTGAGGTCATTCTCTGTCTTTTAAATTTATAATTTTGCTTTTTAATTGTTCTAAGCCCATAAAGCCCACTTTGTACTGTTGTATGAAAAGTGCTTGATAAAGTTTTTTTTTTAAGTTTAACACAAATGTTCATGAAATAGCAATAAAACATAATCCAAAACATTATAATTCTTAATATAGAAAAACAGTAAGACTTTTTTTCATCTGCAAATACTTTAGAAATATTGGAATAACATTTGTTATAACAGGTAAAAACATAACATCGCTCTGGATTCTGGGTCAGTGATGTTGTTGTAGGCAAGTTTTGTAAAGTAGAAAATGCTTTAAAATAGGGATGTATGCTTGTTTGACACTTTTATTTTGAAGTAAACATGAAATGTCCTGTTTTATCTCCATGAATTGTTTGAAAATTGTTTGTTGCGTTGACTATTTCGATGACAGAGTAGCATGTGTTTATTTTTTCTAATAATAATAATAACAAAAGATAAGATAAAGATACTCTATTGATCCCAGCTTGAGAAATTGGGTTGTTGCATCGTCAGCGTTAGGCTCAAGATACAAACATACAAACAATAGATGACAACAGAGAAACAGAACAATCAATCAGAAAAGAAACATCAGTGAAAAACAGTTAGTTTGCATGACAGCTCTGGAGAAAAACAGACAGACCTTAAATGAGTTTATCTATTGCAAATGGATGACAAGTTATAGAGTCCAATGGAGTGAGGTATGAAAGATCTCCTGGTGTGACAGTGAAGCTGCCTTAGCCTATTGGAGAAGGAGCTCCGCTGACCGTCAACAACAGGATGCAGAGGACGCTCCGGATTATCCATGATGGATACGAGCTTTTTTAAAGTCCTCCTCTCCATCACTGCTTCAGACGTGTCCATTTTACAATCGATTATGGAGCCAGCTCATCTGATCAGTTTGTTCAGTCTATTGGTGTCCCTGGCAGATATGCTGCCCCCCCCTGAAGACCACCGAGGAGAACAGAGTGTTGGCCACAACAGACTGGTAGAAAATCTCGAGAATCCTGCTCCACACGTCGAAGGACCTTAGTCTCCTCTGCTGGCCTTCTTATACACAGCAGTGCTGTTGCTCTTCCAGCTCAGTGTGTTGTTGATGGTTACATGTACATGTACTCCTCTCTCTCTCTGCCACATCTCTGCCCAAGATGCTGAGAGGCTGGGAAGCTGGTGGTGTCTTCCTAAAGTCCACCACCATCTCTCTGGTCTTTTCCACATTGAGCAGCAGGTGATTTACTCCAGCCCACTTCACAGATTTATCCACAAGTTCCCTGTCCTCAAGGACGCTGTAAAAAAGTCATGTTAAAAACACAAAAAGCATTAAACAGAGTAAAATAAATGACAGATGGGTTTTGCGTTTTGTTTTTAATGCAGTAAAGCCGTCTATATTCCTAATGTCAGGTGGAAGTGAGTTCCAGAGTTTGGGGGCGGAGCAGCTGAGAACTCTGTCCCCGATGGTGCTGAGACAGGCAGAGGGAACAGTCAGGTGCAGAGAGGATGCTGATCTTAGGAAACTGGATGGTGATGTAATGTGGATCAAATTGGAGAGGTTGTGGATGGCTTTAAAAGGATTTTGAAGTGGATTCCGGATTGAACCGGGAGCCAGAGCAGCTGCTGGAGTGTTTGGCGTGATGTAGTGGGAGAGTGGGGTTTGGGTGATTCTGAATTTTGAAGTTTATTAGGAAGTTTGTGAGGGAGACCAAAGATAAGGGAGTTACAGTAGTCAAGACGACTGGTGCTGAGGCTGCGGACCAGGATGAGGTTGTCTGAGGGGTGAGGAAGGGATGGAGACGGTGAATGTTTCTGAGGTGGTAGCATGCAGTGTTGTTGATCTGGGCGTGAAAAGACAGTGAGCTGTCCAGGAGGACACTGAGACCCTCCAATTGGGAAGTGGAGGGGACAGACGAGTTGTGGATGGACGCTCAAAACTGTGGACAGATTTGGTGCAGGTGAGGGGAACCTCAGTCTTATTGCCTTTTGCGTTGGAGGGAGTTGGAGGAGAACCAGGACTTAAGTTCGAACTGGCAAGTTGTGAGGAAAGTGGGGGAAGGTGTGGAATATATATCAAAACTGTTAAAAACACTTGGGTTTATCTGATGAAATTACATCTATATGAATGTTTGGAAACACCTATAAAAGCAGGTTAAATGTTATAGCGAGTTGCCTAAAATCAAAAATGAACACCAGGGGCTTCTTTATAGTACACCTCTTGTTGACAGAGCAGTATAGAATGTTTTTTGTGAGAAGAAATAAGTCCTTGTGTCTTTTCCAAAAGAGCCAAGAACCTCCCAGAGGCCTCATCAACCTACCAGAGTGTGCAGCAGATTTCCAGTGATTGCTTTCATCTCGTCCTTCTCTTTCGGTTTTTGCTCACCTGCTGTCTGACGGCTGCAAGATTTGATTTCTGTTCGGCACACAATCTGACATGTGCAACTTTTATTTGCTTCTTCAGACAGTTGCATTCCAAGTTATGAAGCTCTAATTATACAGTCATGATAGCTGATTTAGCCGCTGAGATGGCTTTGGACCGGCGACTCCAACAGCTGTTTGCTGCGACATTTCTGCTGTGTTGAGTTACTGCTGCTGCCTGTGATGTTATTTATAGGCAGCAGCATCACATCTACAGATCTGAAGCAAAACAGAAATGTATTTTAAAAAGTTTGATGCTTTTAGCTCCAACCTGGACAACGTGAAGGACAGAAGCCAAAAGTAAAAAATCAGAGGAGAAAATCCGCGTCTTTGTCCTGCTTTGCAGTGTGGGCGTTGTTGGATGATCTGTGGGTTGACAAAAGGAAAATGGCACAACTCTAGCACCACCTGTTGACATACTTAGAGAAGAAAATACACTGATGTGTTCAGGAAAAATGATAGAGGTGTGTAAGAATGTGTCATTTAAAGTCTTTATAATGCTGTACATGTGGCTTTACTTTTCCCTTTTTTTTTACTTCACATTCTTTAAGGGAGCCACCGTTGTTGATTTTTTTTATGTCATGTTATAAAAGGTCATATTTAAGAACCAAATTTGGATCAGCATTAAGGAATAGAGTAGATCTAACAAACTAAAGCTAAGGCATTTTATCTAACCAATCTGAAAACTGATATCTGATCAGAAGGTCACAGGTTCTGTTCCCTGCCTGCTCATGAGCTGAACTGTCCTTGGGCAAGACACTGAACCCCACATTGCTCCTGGTGGTTAAAGATTGAATTGGACTGGGACTGTAAAGTTTCTTGGGCCTTCTAAGTAATAAAGTAATAAAGCGCTACATAAGTATATGCCATTTACCATTTAATGTTTGCTTGTGCAGGCAGTTAAAGGATTAAGACAAGGAAACTGTCCTGCCTGGCCTGTGTATTTACTTAAGTCAAGCTCTGAGCTTTTACTTTTTTAAGAGCAACTTTTGCTAGACATGTGCCTTTCACTCCGAAAAATTATATTTACTCAAAACCATCACCAAAGAAGTTTTAAACAGGTTTTTGGGCCATAATCATGGGCTGCAGGTGTTTGGTTAATTTTTCATTTGTGCAACTTATTTAATGGATCAGGATCTTTTCTTTTTATCAGGATGGAACAGTAAAAATCAGACTGCCAAAGGATCTCACCACTACAGTTTTGCTTTGACAGTACATCCATGATGAACGTAACAACTTAACATATATTGCTGCTGGCCAGCACATTTTTAAATATCCATATAATAAATTTTGTCAAAAAAAAAAGACATCCTTTCTTTATTCTACAAATCAGTTAAAATCTTGATGTGTAAAAAAAACAGGATTTTCCACCTTTGTTAATTAAACCTTTTTCATCAATTATGTTGTTTTTTTTAGTTCATTGTTTGTGTATATTACCTATTTAAAATATATTTACATCTTGAAATAGCTAAGTTTGCACGTTTCTTAGTTATGTTTGTCTGAATGGATAAATTTTAGGTTATCAACCACTAATTGAGTAAACTATATGCATTACTACTTCTACTAAAGTAATACTATTTTTAAATACTGATAATCTAATTTAAGTATAATTTCTTGGTACTTTACCCCCTTCTGACAGTAGATTCATAAAAAAATCACAAGTTAAAAATGGATCATGGACTGGCCTTGATACCCTTACAACCAACTCCAACTCAATAATTGAGTATTTTAAACCACAAAAATGATTTGTAAAACTAAATTTTGCTATAAAAATAACTGTAGATGTGACATCTTTTTTCTTTGTCATTGTTTATCTGCATCTTTGCTACGGCTGTACCAAATATGACCACCAGATGGCAGCATTTTAAAAGAAAATGTTAACTTCTGCTGGTTTTCTTTGCAGTGGGGACTCTCAGCTGGGCGTTTTAGACTGCAGAAACAGCCACAGAACATGAACGAAGCAGCCTCGTATATGTTCTGTTTTTTTTACTTCTTTAGTGACAATTACTTACATTTTTTTTAATAAATTGATTGGTAAAAAGAAAACTAGACAAAAATTGATTTAATTTGGGAATGTTTTAGGTGTTTGTTTTTTGTAAGGAACTACCTACTCAAATTTTAAAGTAAAAAAGCATATTGTAACCAGAAGGTAAGTGATTACATGTTTGAAAGCTTCTACACTGCGAACAATTTTTTTTATTAGTTGACAGTTTACCAAAAAGTTTTAGTCTTGAATTTTGGATTTTTTTGAAACTCTCTTCATTATATTTAACAAAACACATGGACAAAAGATTGACATGAAAACAGACAAGAATCTGTTTTGGCTTCAACATGTGCCAAGTAGTGCAAAAAAAGGTACATGTTAGATTTAACAGATGAGAAAACATTTAGTTTTTAAATCCTTAACATGAATTTTGTTATGTTGAGAACGTGGTACCAAATTCCTATACAAGATGTAAAGAAGAAGTGACAGATGGGAAAACCACAGAGCAAGAACAGAGGGATTTGTAGTAAGAGCCTGTTCAGTCGGAAGTTATGAGATTATTTCAGCCAAAACCTGCAGCAGAACCATGGAAACCAGTTTGAACTAGAATCCAAAACATCCAACCTGGCACAACTGATCAAAACACAACCAGCTTTACAGTCTCTTTACTGAAACAAATGTAGGGTTTGGATTCTAGATTTGAGCTCCAAATCATAAATATTCTTTTCTAAAAGGAATTGGAAATTAATGGTGGTTAATTTATCACAATTTAATTATTTGCCGATCTTAAAAAAAAACAAAAGTGGGCATTATAATGTCCTCCAAAAAAGACAAGAAGGTATTCCAAAGTGAGCGATAGCTGTGTTCTCTTTTAAACCAGGTGAGATGGAGAATGTGGCTGCTGGATAAGAAGACCTTTAGATTAAAGTATCTTCCAGAAAACACAACATTCACTGCAGAAAAGCACAGATGAAGCAGCTGATGCAAGATTAGAAATGCAAAATTAAAATTCTTCTCCTGTTTGAGCAACAGAAAAGTACATTTAGTCTGTCAGGATTAAGAAGAGGAGCTCTGACAACAAAGATTTTGCAACATCACCAAATTTCTATCAGGTTTTCCAGTTCTACTCTGTGTTGAAGCTTTTAATTTTATGCTTTCTGTTAGAACCGTTAGGAACTGCTACTCCTGATTTAAGGGAGGATATATAGACCTGCCAAAAGAAACGTGGAAACTTGTGTCGTTTTCTTAGATATAGTTTCTACAGAGTGGCAGAAGTTAATTCAAAATGTGCCTCTGAATTGTGTGCAGGGCTGTTGATGTAAAGCATCCTGTTCTCCTCACTGTTGCTGAGAGCTTGGAGCAGGGAGCATGTGGCCTGCCCAGCGTATTTTCTGCATTACAAATAAGCTATTTTTTCAGTGCCATATTTTTATCTGCTTACAATGATTTAAAGAAAAAAAAACTAAAAAAAATGCTTTATTTTCTGTATGTATGTCCTCCATCATCAGAAAAATGCCATAGGAACCTGTTAAAAAACAAACATGATTTTCATCTGAGTGAGTTTTTAAACTAACTCTAAACTTTGTTGGTCAAAAGTGACACATGATCCTATTTACCTAGAAAACACACCATAAATTACAAATAAAACTAGTTAAACTGTCAGACAAAGGGTGAAAAAGAGGCAAGAAGAATTTTTTAACCCTTGTGCTGTCTTGGATGACCCCACCCTTACTTTGACGTGTTCTCCCTACCATGACAAAGGTGGATAAAGGTGGACATATTTCATGTAATCCATTGAACCAGTGAAGATCACAAAAAATAGGAAAAAAAAAAGGTTCAGAGCACTGTCTAGTGGGTCTAGATGACCCAACTTCCAACGGTAAAGTGCCTAGGATAGCACAAGGGTTAAATGTAAACACTTTCAAAACAGAGTAAAGGTCACCAGTTAGAACAAACAGGACTACAAAAAGGGAATTTTGTATGATTTTATGTTTTCCCTAAAAGTAAAAAAGAAATGTTCCCATTGTAGATAATAAAAAAAATACATTCATTATAAAACTGGGTCAAAAATAGAAAACTGTTGTTTTGCTTTTATAGAAAAGAAACATTGAAGTGATGAGCAGATTTGCAGTTCATTATATTTTAAACTCTAAAAATGTCGAATAACATGAATAAACACAATATTTAATCTTCAGATATTTAGCATATACTAATAATTTAAACTGTAATGTCGTTCAGTGCATCTGAATGAAGGTCTGCAGCAGAACATCGCCACCTGAGGGCATGTGCTGCACTGCAGCGTGCTGAGAGCTCGTTTCATAGCAGGGCTTTGGTACCAAAGCAATATGGCGCTTTGATGAGGCGTCCAAGTCGCTTCCTCCCAACAACTCCCCAGTCACTGCGCTGCAAGCAGCCGCTTTGGAAAAGCTTCAGGGTCCTTTATCGTTTTTGTGATCAACAGCTCACCGAATAACCATTAATGTCTGTAATCATATCAAAATGCAGACAGAAACTTTGGGAGTCAACAGAGTGGATGAAAAGAACAGAAAAAAAGGAATATTTAATGTCACTTTAGGCTAAATTTAATTATTTAAAAACTATGCTCTCTGATGACTGATTTCTTTCCTTCTGTTACATTCCTTTAAAATCCTGATCTTAATTAGTTTTGTAATAATAATATCAAGAGAGTTTAGTTTTACATTTTTCTTTTTTTTGCCTTTTAACGTATGGTTTATACTTGACCTTTAAGTCCAACCTCACCATTTGCTCTTTTCTAAACACAGGGACATTAGGATTTACCTCAAAATGGCACAAAAAAAAACCTTTTGATAAGCAGCAATGGACTAATGTCACCAAAAGATTGATAAATGTGGTGACAAATACTGGATTTTTTTATATTTTAATTGCCAAAAAAAGAGAAGGGGAAATGCTGAGTTTTTGGGGGAAACCAAAAAAAAAAACAAAAACAAGTCACTACATTTCCCTTTTAGGAGGAGCATACATTTTACTCTGGCATTTAAAAAGGTAACTACCATGGACTGTTTCTAGAAGCATTTTCTAATCCCGTTTGTAATTGGATTTCCTTCCTGGTTTAGACTTTCAATTTAGCTTTTGTGTGACATTTCCTGCAGGTCCTTAAGCTGTGAAAGAAAACATGCCTGCTTCTTTTCTTAACCAGCTCCCTGACTGGTTCAAGACCACGTTTACCTTTTGTTTTTTCTTTCAAGTAAAGTTAAATTAAGATTTTTGGAAAAGAATTGCATATTTGCATCAACAGGCGTCAACGGCTTCAAATTTGAGACTTAAGACTTGAGACTTTTTTGAACATCTTCTGCTCAGCAGTCCAGATCTACACTGCAAAAAAAAAAACAAATCCCCTAGAAATTAGTGAAACATTCTTAAAATTTGAAGAAGAAAATATGTAGATAAATCTGACAGTGGTGTAAGAAAAAATGTCTTACCAAGAAAAAAAAAATACTCCCTAGTTAGAAATAATCCCAGTGTGGTTATTTTTAACCCAACTCTGATGTTATAAAGGGGGCAACATTTTGCTCGGTTATTTTAACTCAGAAAAGAAAAAGACTCTGAAACCCCCCCAGAAATTTGATTAAAATGAAACAAAAAAACATTGGTATTGCTCCAGAAAGTAACCCAGACATATCTCCCAACATGACTATCTGAGGATTGGGTGTAAGAAATAACTCAAGGGTTTTCTTAATAAACAGGGGGCTTTTTACTTTCATAAGATTCTGTTTTTGCAGCAGCAGAAAGCATGAAAAGACCATAAAAGTAAATGAAAGTGCATATAGTTGGTTTCCATCATCACTTGACCCTTTTTGCCCCTGGTCAGGGTATTTGAAGCCCGTTGGGGCTGAAATAAACTCTCTGGTGTCCTCTAAACCTCCACTAAGAGCAGTGCTTTCTGCTGTGAGGCGCAGCATTGTTGCTCCTCTAGGTTTTATTTAAGGATTTGGCAAATAAATTGAAATAAAAAAGGCAAATAATCAACAGATCGTCTTTATTAATGCTATTATTATTAGTCAGTACAGTTAGAGTTAAGAAAAGACAGAAGTGTGGCTGCGTCCACGCTGACCTATTAGAGCGCTCTGCGCGCAGCCAATCACAGCCTCTCACTGCGCAGCCTCACTAATCGTGGATTAGCCACAACCGACTGCAGTCCACAGTTCCAGGAGGAAGAGGAGGCTCAACCTGCTATCTACTACTCAGTCTTTGTTCAGAATGACCCCCTCCAGGTGCAACTGGTCGCTTTTTTCTTGAGCTGCTGCGACTTTCGCGCCACACAGTCTCTGCACATCCTGTCCTCAGGTAGGTGTGGGAACGCCGAAGAAGAGAGAGCGATCCGTTTGCGCCACTGTAGGACTCAACTGATGGCGCTTTAGGAGAGAAAAAAAGCGCAAAAAACGCCGCACTGCTGTTACAATAGCCCCCATGTTCAAAACGGCCAATTACCCGACGGTGGATCCTACTCCCACCATCATGCACGGCGCCTGGCTCACCACGGGGTGCAGGGAAAACACGCCCGTGGCCGTGGAGAAGCCCAAGAAAAAAGCCTTCAGCCTGGTTAAGATCATGTCTCTGAGCAGCAGGAACAAGGGGCACGGCCAGCATCCGCACAACAACAACATGCCGTTTACAATCCACTGTCAGATCGGGAAGGAGATCAAACACATCTGCAGCAACTGCAGCCGCGGAAACGACACGCAGGACGGTGAGTAGGCTGTCGCGCGTGGCCCGTGGAGCGTCTCCGCGCGCCGTGCCACCCATGTCTTCTGGCTGCGTCTTTGCGCGGCAGATTATCCGAGATCTCTCTACTTTGATGCCTTGATGCGTCATTTCGGCTGTTTGGAAACTTCTGACTTAGATGTTGGTCTGCAGGGAAAAAAAACCCAGCATCCTCTTCTTCCATTAGAAATGTCTTCCTGCCTGTTTTTGTTTACAGACTTGGCCCACAAATGCCACGAATGTGCATGCAGTCTGTCATTACATCATCACTCGGCCATCTTGCTATGCAAACAAGTGTTTCTAATTAACAGCAGCAACAGGATGATGAGCGCAACAAAAAGCTGGATTATGTGGAACCTGAAAACTGCAATGATCAGATCTGAAGCAGAAACCGGACTATTTAAAACTCTGGTTTACAAGCAGCATAATTGGATTTCCTTAAAGGTTTGTGATCAGCCGAAAACTTGAGACTCAAATTCCGTCCTTGATGGATGTTAAATTAAATGAGTGATAATTGTGCATAGAATAGTATTCAAATTGCAACAAAATCAGATTATTGTGTGGGGTCGCAACAGCAAATCAGCTACTAATTCACACAGGTGCTTTGGCACAGATTGTGTGACCCCATGAGATTTTATGCCGGATGCCCTTCATGACACAGCCCTGTATTTCATCCGGGCCTGGGTCCAACTAAGGGAGACCCAAACTTGGCCCTCCTTGCCCCCCCCCCCCCCCCCCCTTCTCTCTAAATCACAGCTGCAGTTTCATTTGTGCAGTTTACATGATCACCTAGAACCTCTCTAAAGTCAGATAATTAGGCTTTTGGTCCTCATGTAAACGGACTCAATAAAGAAAATAAAAGTAAGTGATCACATTCCGCCCCCCCCCCCCCCCCCCCCCCCCAAAAAAAAAAAAAAAGATTTCACATCAAAAAGCTTATCTCCTGTGTACGAAGAAAGTCAGCAAGCTTACCACAAAATTAAGGTATAGATCTTTTAAATTTGGAAATCTGACCATCAAAGGATGACATTTAGGTGCACAAAGTTTGAAGATTTGGTATTTATTTTAAAATGTTTCATTCAAAACAAGTTGGCACCCATGATTGATTTTAATTAGATCACCCTCAGCATATGACTAAATTAAGCAGCTATTTTTGTTTTCCGTTAACTCTAAACTCATCCCACAGATCTGTGTTTTTCATCTTTTTTCATAAACAGATTGGGAAACAGCAGTTATAGAACATTTAAATTTGCAGAACTTTAGATAATAATTATGAAAACTTATATGCTAAACTTATATAAGAAAGCAAAAACCATCTAACTTTGTTGAATGGTAAATGTCACGTTGCTAAGGAAAATAGCTGACATTTTATTCATCACAGAAACATACATTTGGCTCCAGAAAATCAAAAACCATTGAGGTTGAATCCATCAACTTCAAAACCGCAGCCAGATTGACTTCAAAGGTAAATTTCCCACCAGTTTAGGAAGATACAGAAAGCAGCAACTGCTGAGATAAAATAATAAATGTAATTTTCTGTCATGACCAGTTCAGTCACAAAATACAGAACAATATCTGTGTGCAGAGTGTTATTGGAGTTGATTACTTTTTTTTTCTGGCCTCTTTCAATTTACAACTCGTTTTCATTCAGTGAACCTCAGCTGTTAAGTACTTTTTTTTTTGTGGTCAGGATGCTAAGACAGAGCTTTCATGCATTATTAGAGCATTTATCTGCAGAGATCTGCACTGCTTAACCGTCACAATACTCATCCTGCAGTCTGGTTTCCTGGGAGAGGAGTATGCTTTGCAAAGGGATGATGCTTGAGGTAGAAATGTAGGTGTTGTTTGCTTTAACTGACAGCATGTTGTTGGAAACGCTTCATTCCCATTCATTAACTCTGACAATGGTCATGCAGGTCTCAGGGCTCAAGGTCCTCTATGATATTTATATCATCTATAGTGTTCAACTTTCTTTGTTGGCTTATTTGTTGTATTTAATAAGGAGAATCATCACTTTTGTGCTTTTAGGTCATTTCTTTTCTAAGAACGATTCTCCCAAGAATTTCTCCTCAGAATAAAAAGCTCTTTTTGTCAGCCCTATTTTCTTTTTTTTTTTGACATTTTGGATTAAAACAATACTATAGATTAGGATGAAAATGGTCTTTGAACCTGGTGATGCAGGTCATTTTATAAAGCTGTCTAAAAATAACAAAATGAAAAGAAAAAAACATTATTCAGGATACTTTTTTGTATCAGTTGTTTTAAATAATTGTAATTTGAGAAATGTAATATTTCTATGTTTTTATATCATCAAGTCTCTTTGAGTAAAGTTCACAGTTTATTTACAACTCCACAAGATTCTTCTATTTTTGTAATGTGGGCCATTTTTGTGAGTTTTGTTTCATCCATGTTTATTTATACGAGCGTTTTGACCCATTTGTAGCATTTTGCATTTGCCTCAGCTCGTCCATGTAATAGCAAAAGCCTTTACATTCTTTGCTTTTGATGTCAGACAGTACTTTAAAGTCAAAGGGGGGGGGGCTTTGTGAATATTTCATGAGGAGTTGAGATTTTCCATTAATGAGGTGCTTATCAGTCTGTTTAGTGTGTTTTTTGGCGAGTAATGCCGACTGCTCAGCGCGAAGCAGCATCAGACTCTTTAACTGTGTTTATTCTGCATAATGATATGTGACATGCAGGCTTGTTTATGCTGAGGGTTCAGCCTCATTGAGGTACAACAGAAATCAGGAGGCCACTTGGCACAGATTCGATGTTTTGACAGTCAAAATGTTTTTGCTGCAGATTCCCACCTCTGCATGTTTACTTTTTAAAGAGGCTCTGCTTCATTTAATTTTATTTTCTTTGTTTCCTTTGCAGCTGAGGAAGTAGATAGGCTGGCAGCCATGCGCTCTGAATCCTTCGTCTCCGGTGCCCACACTCCACCCATCAGTCATCGCAGCAAGTTCGCATCGCTGGGAAGACTCCTCAAGCCCTGGAAGTGGAGGAAGAAGAAGAGTGAGAAGTTCAAGCAGACATCTGCTGGTACATAACATTTATACTTTTTGCATTGGGGTGAAGGCAAGAATACATATGCAGGCATTCCGGCTCATCCGTGTCTTTTATTGGAGTTGAATGCTTGCCTCATGCTAATAGAAAATGGCAGCGGTGGAGTTTCGAGGTCTTCAAAGAGTTCCTTTGATCCGGCAGACATGTTTGTCAGGGGAGAGTGAAGGACATGGTCTCCTCAGATGTGGCTCTGTTTATTTTCCTTGGCTGACACATCCTGAATTCTACTGTCAGCCGGCTGGATGGGATGGGAGGAGGCAGTTTGTCAGACTGTATGTCTCAGCCTGGAAGCAGAATGCCGGTCTATGTAGAGGATGAGCAATTACTTAGGGACCTGAATGCAGCTCAAACAGGACAGGATGTTCTGGTTTAGTAATTTCAAATTAACATTTCTTCGATGGAGATTGCGGAATGATTCAGTGTCTGTCTGACGTGAGAATTTAAACTGTAAGAACTGGGTTCAGTTTGATCCCAACAGTTGCTGTCTTTCACTTTTGATGAATGTCTGTAGGGTTTTAGTTTGTTTTGTTTCTTACAATAACTGAATTTTTCCGTCAGATGTGAAAAAGCTGTAACTTCTCAGCTTAAGTGCTTGACTCTTGACAATAATGTGAGGCACTGGAGTGTTGTTGAAGCAATCATGGAGTTGCTGTATTGTCATGCGGTTTATGGCCGGTGATCCACCCTTTTGTGATGAAAGACAATCAAGAGTTGAGCAACAAAAGATACCTTTTATTCTGGTAATGACTCGCTGCAGAACCGAGGGAATTGGCTGTTTTCATTTGATTCCACTTGATTTGTTTGCTTAATTCAATTTTTTAATGATGCACTAACCACCATTTCTGGATTAAATATATATATATATTTTTGTTGCCACTTATAAAACTTGCTTTCATCTATGTATTGCCCGTAGTTTTTGTTTTGGGGTGAAAGGTTATCTCACAAGCGCCTCCGGTGCACTGAGCGCCTGTGGCTGAAGTGGCTCAACTATGAAAGGTACAACAATTTGCCACATTTTTTTTTTTATATTAAAACAAACTAAAAGTCATCAAGATCACGCCTCGGATAAGTTGGATGTAACTCTCAGCTCTGCAGAAATCAAAGCCAGTGTAGATCATTTGTTTGGCAGGAAGCAGTGCAGATTGCTCTGCAGCTAAGTCAACAGCATTTCTGGGGAGATTCAACGCTCTGATGAAAACAACAGTCTATGCATCTCACAGGGACGGACCCTCGGAGAACTGCAGCTAAATTGCAGCTCCCTGGAGCTCCTCGACAGTTTTATCTGAAGCTTTTTTTGGTTCTATGGCTGTTATCTCATTCAAAGATCTTTGTCCTCCTCAGATCCTTTGTTCCAGCAGCTAGACGCTGCCTGCTCAGTCTCTGATGTGAATTATGTTCTGGCTCCGTGGTTGTCTGTGAAATCTAAATACTGATGGTAGGAAGGCGAGCTAAGGGGTAGGCAGATGTTGTCCAGGAAAACTGGGCGCGGAGCACCGTACAGGATTTTCGACGTGGGGTGATATGAAGCAGAGGAATTCCAGATCTGATGGACTGCACTCTTCACCTCAAGAGAGTTGGACTGAAGACCCTGATAATTGTGCATCTTATCACGCTGTCTTTAATGCACCTAGTGAATTTTTAGATTGTATCTGGAAGAAATCAATCAGGGGGGAGGAGATGTTTTAGCATCCTGATGCTATCTTTACGTCTATTTTTAGCTCCTATCAGCAGATCTCTTCACACGCAGCAGCCATTAAGCACAGTGCTGATCAGGGGAGCAGATTTGGGATTTCTTGCTCCTCTTTCTACTGTTTTGAAAGGAGAAATGTGGTTTTTGATGTTTCCTCTACATGTGTTGAGGGTCTTCAGCTTAGTCAATCTTACATGGCTGTTAAAGTTCAAGCTCCTCATTATCAAAAAAAAAAAAAAAAAGTGAATCAATACAACTTGAAAGTTTGAAAGCCTCCACTTTGAGCTGCTCAGCCTCGGGGTTCATAGGATGAATTTTCAGTATCTGGGTCACTTCACTGTGGAATTTTTATTTCCTGTTAATTTAGAAAAAAATGAAACTGCAGCATTGTCAAATCAACATAGGATGAGCTCAGATCTACCAGTTTTATTTATTGTGCTCTCGGCACAGTTTCCCCAATGAGCGTCCACTTCTCTCATCTTATTTTGATTGACTGGAGTGTTGGACCATGACCCCCTTCTGGCCAAAGTAGCCATCTTGGATAGATTTTATTTTAGAGGACATTTCTAAATTGTTGTCTTAGTGCTAAATCAAGTATTTAAAGCCAGTTAAACTGTGGGATCTTGTACATATAACTTTAAGTTGAAATCATAAGTCCTACTGATGCTCAGGAGTTTAAGGTGAGAACCTTTTCAATGAGGATAAAATACACCCTCATTTCTTTTCCTAAAATGATGCATTGGTCAAACAGCATCCCGTACTTTCTATGATCCTCATGTGCCGCCTGTAAATGACATGTGCCTCCTCATTCCAAATATTTGCCTCTTTTGGTTCAGGAAAGCATTTGTCAAATCTGAAGACATAATATTCTCATTAAAGCTTTTCAGTTAATGGTGTTGCATAAGTGTCCGCGTCCCATGGCATAACAGTTATGTCACAAAGCTTTGAGTAATTGCTTTTCATTTTCGCTGAAACATGCGTATAATCCCTGAACGCGTTCCAGCCCTGCCAGTCTATCACTGACCTTTGACCCTAGGCCTCCCCATGCCGCACCAGCTAAGAGGTTTTGCAACTTTCTTAATAATGTTGGATTCTAAATTATGTTCCAGATACAAGATTTGTGTGGTCATCATAAACCTAAAGGTATCCGTGAAATTACGTTCTTAATTTTTCATAATTATTCATGTTGTGCTTTGAGGGAAATAATTGAATAATTCATCTGCTTTCACGGTCAGTCAGAAATCATGCTGTGCTAATTCTGTGCCAATTCTATGATACCTCTGTTTACTGCCCCATGGATATACATGACCTCATGTTAATTTTGTCCCATCTTTGAAGAAAAAAAAGTACTTTTGAATGGGGCTGGCTCCCCAAGTAGCATCTAATTATACACTTGGATTTCATACCATCTACGAGTTACTAAACTGAGCTCCTGATTGATTTCTTAAATGTGTATTTTATTATTTTTTCCTCTGGAGTATTTTGCGAAGCTCATTAATTTTAAATAAATTCAGTATAATGGATTTTAAATCACTTCATGTTATTTGTGTACATTTATGTGTAGTCAAGTCAAGATTGCCACACAAGTTTATGGAGTTTATTAATTATTACCGGTATTTATTAATAAAGTAAATTAATTACACAAAAGTATTACAGTAAACTGAAAATTTTAAAAATGTTTAATATAATTGATTTTTGCACAACACTTTTGACAAAGAACAATTAAGTAAATTGACAAAATAATTCAAGAACATCAATCTGTAATAAACATGGACTCAGATTTAATTATATCCGATAATTATAAGTTTATAATTAAATATTGGTTGTCATTAATTTTAAACATTATTTTATGAATTTCTTTTTCAAATACAGCTTTGGTAAAAAATATATATATTTCCCAGTGGTGGGCTCAGATCAAGTTTTGTTCTTTAATCTAATTATTATTTTCTTATTTATTTAATTTTATCTTCTGTTTCTTGTGCAGGGGCTGTGCACATTAATGAACATTTGTGTACATTTGCCAGTTTTAGCTGCAAGGCTCATTTTCAACTGTAGTCCCTGCGCAAGGCTTGCCAAAAAACAAACATGTAATTACAAGTAATGCAAAAAGTCACAAAGAACTTAGTTTTTTCTAAAATGGCAACTGTGTTTTAGCTGTATTTTAAATATGGCTTTTATAAGTGTCAAAACAGATTTAATGAATAGTAAGTGAGGCCTAACACACTGAATAAGCTTGAAAACAGAGGGATAGGAAGAAGCACCCGGTGGAGTCGGTCAAAACTCATGCTACTGTAAACTCCTCTGTTTTTCTTTACCCCTAAGAGATCAGCAAAAAATGAATGCTGATGTCTGAAGCACTGTCTGCATAATGGATTTTTTTTTTTGCAAACCTCATCTGGAGCTTCTTAAGTCCAGGTTAAACTGCTGACTTGCTTTGATGTTTATTATTAGATTTTTTTTTTTTCTGGATAAATTGCAAACGCATCTTTTGTTGCTTTTGTTACCCTCAGCCTTGGAAAGAAAGATGTCCCTGCGGCAGAGCCGAGATGAACTCATCAAGCGGGGGGTTCTGAAGGAAATCTTTGAAAAAGGTGAGTTCATTTAATGGCTGTGATTTTTAGCAGGATAGGAAACCGCCTTAAACGTAAGTGGAAACTTCAAGAAGAGATAGTTTTGGTGTATTAAGTCTTAAAATTGGAAAGTCCCTCGTTCATCTCCTCATTAATCAGAAGTTGGATATGCGCTCTTGAAGGTTTGACATAGGGCATGCAAAGATAGGATCTTTCATTACTGGGAATGTGTAGCGTCTCTGATGTTAATTTGACATGCCACATTCAAAGCCGCAGCAAAGTATTTTTGATTCTGAAACCGCTTCATGCCTCTGGGTACGAAGAAAAAAAAAAAATTAACTGACTCATTTTAAGATGTAAAGCAAAGGATAAGGAAACGCGTGGCCCTTTTCTGTAATCTATTATGTAAGATTATTAGGCAAATTAAGTTCTGCGGTCTCAGGAAGTGAACTTGATTTATGATCCGCCCTCCAGAATATTCCTCATAATTTATTTTAAGATCTTCTTGCAATTTTTTTTGTTACCACATATATTTAAAGAAAAGTAATTGAAACAAAAAATAGCTGTTTTTCTTTTTTCAAGAACTTTCTTTTGGAAAAATAAGGATGCCACAATTCTAGGTTTAAAACTGAACTTTGTTACACCATTGAACCGAATTGTGAGGAAAGGGGATTGTTGCATCTCTGCTGCATATATTTGCAGATGTGAAAGTGCTACATTTTAAGTCCCGCTCCTATCAAAAGATGGATTTATTTTCAAAGTGGTCCCAGTGGTCTTTTAATTATGATTTAGCAGTTTTAAGCCAAAATGTAAAAACCTATGTCGTTTTCTAGGACATAGTTTCAGCAGAGCGGCAGTTGTTCATTCAAAATTGTTGTGGGCATGGCCGTTGGCTTGGATCAAACCTGCCTGTCACCAATCTGTTTACACGCTCTCCTGCTAACTTACAGCCCCTCGCACCCCCAGCCTAACTTTACTGGTGCAACAAAATTGCCAGCTCAGATGAGGGAAACTAAGGTCGTACCAGGATCTAGTCGACTACGAGTAGATGTATCAGAATGGAGCGGAGCTGGGAGCTTGTGGTCTGCCGTACCTTTGTCTCAACTATGAGGTTTTCTTAAACCGCTGTTTTTCGACAGCTTCTGATTCACAACTATTTGAAGAAAGAAATACTCAGAAATTGAATTTTTGATCTTAAGTTTCCTTATATGTCTCCTCTATTATCAGAAAAATGCCACAAGAACATGTTAAAAACACCTTTTTCACCAGACTTGGTCATTAATATACATAATATTGTTTATTCCATTACACTAGGCTTAGTATAGACCAGCTGAAGAGTTTTCCTTGAGTTACTTGATTATTAACAAATTAAAAAATATAATTTTTCTGAACGGAAATAAAACCATGACACAAAAATCAAGGTTTGAAGGGAATCATAGGAAAAGTCAATCGCTAAATTCCCTATTAAATAACGAATGACTCCATTTTGCAGCAGAAAAACGGTTATCCTCAAGTGCTTGAAGTCTGCAGTTCTAGGTCTACTGTGAGCTGATAATTTCAATTTCAAATCAATCTATTTTTTTATTTTATTATTAGTATTACAGCAATTGTCATCTCAATGGGCTTCATACTGGTATTTTATATGTTAAACATGAAACCATAAAGTACATGAAGTCATTAGAATTCAGTAGGTAATGGCTAAACTAAACAGATTAAGCTTAACTGGGCATCCCTGGCCTTAGACCTCTCCTTTCCTCGGTAAGGGAAAAACTCCTAAAAAACAAAAAAACAAAAGAAAGGAAAGAGGAATCCTCCCCAGGATGGACAGGCGATGTAGCAGAAATCTTAGAGAAGAATTAGCTTATCTAACTCTACAACTACATGTTTAAATAGTCCAGCAGATGGGCTTCATCCAGATGGAGTTGGAGGACGGCTGGGGGCGTGAGACGAGCCAGAGGCAGGGTCCACAGCCAAGTGTACGAGCAGGAGCAGAGACGAGCCAGAGGCGAGGGATACGGCCAAGTACAGGAACAGGGGCAGAGACGAGCCAGAGGCAAGGTCCACAGCCAAGTGTACGAGCAGGAGCAGAAAGGAGCCAGAGGCGAGGGATACGGCCAAGTACAGGAGCAGGGGCAGAGACGAGCCAGAGGCAAGGTCAACAATCAAGGACAGGAGCAGGGGCAGAGACGAGCCAGAGACGAGGTATACGTTCAGGTACAGGGAGCAGAGACGAGCCAGAGGCGAGGTCCACGGCCAAGCACAGGAGCATGGACAAGCCAACTGGAATCTAGAATCACTCCCGCTCTCCCGGAGGGGAATCGGAAAGAGGGACAATACATGAATCGCACTGCACCAAACAGAGGCATGGAGAACTAAATGTTAAATAAATGATTAAGATAAAAAATTGGGGAGGCACCTAAACGGTCTTATACATAATATTTTATTGTTGACGCTTTTCCCTTTCGCTTTTTCTTTATAGCGAGTGTGGAATTCAGATCCCCAGTGGATGCAGGGATCTGCTCTCGGGAATCGTCTTTAAAATCCTCAATGGTCTTGCCTACAAAAAAATCGGTCACCTTTCCAGGTGACCATCAAGATACCCCTGTGAAACCACCCCTGTATCAGAAACAGCCCCCTGCTCTCCCTCCAAAGCCTTTCTCAAGGATCCCAAACCACAGCACAGGTCAGTGGCGTGTTTTCCTGCCTCCAGTGGGAATAAAGTTTTCACTCTACACTGATTTATTATGTAGATTTTTATGTCTTGCCGAGTGTGAAAACTGCTGATGAGCAGGGATTGTGTCTCCTGTAAAATGTACCTCTACTGCATCACATCTTAATGGGATTATTGGAGTCTCATTAAAGTCCCCTGTGACTGGAGTGGCTTGGTTCTCTCTGTCATTCTCAATCTGTCAGCAGAAAGGAAGTAGCATTACTGAAGCCTAATTCCCAGCCATTTACACTGACGTCTAATTCACAGCTGATTATCCGTTTTCTTCTTCTGCTGGCAAGCTGCAGCAGTACAGACTTTAGGATCTGTGAATGCATATTTCTGCTGTTATGTTTTCTGAAGATTCACGGCAGCCAGTGAAGTTGCCCTGCATGCCTGGGGGAAAGCACTCTCCACCTCTGCCTCCCAAGAAAGTGATGATCTGCGTTCCTCCTGGCCTTGACTCTCCCAACCCCTTGAGCACGTACCCGCCAAAGTGTGGCCCTCCAAAGGGCGTGCCTCCTCACCTCAGCAACCTGCTGCCCTCCCATCTCGCTGGGCTCTCCAGCCTCCACCAGAGCCACGGTCACCCACTCCAGCTTCAGTACGGCAGCCTCCACGCTCCTAGCCGCATCATCGAGGAGCTCAATAAAACCCTGGCCCTCTCCTTGCAGAGGTTTGAAAGGTTAGTAGCCACCAGGGTTTGGATCATTATATCTAGTTTTGCAGAGTTTAGGTGGATTATGGATCCATCTACCAGTGTGGATTTTAGCTGGATTATAATGAAACCTAAATCAGTAAACTATCACAAATCTTATGTAAAGGCGGGCTTTTTCACATCTTTTATTCTCCACTAAAATTTTTGAAGCTTCGTACAAAACCGGGCATTTGATGAGAGGTCAGTGCCTGTTTAGCCCATGGGGTTCACACTGGACTGGCTTCTCTTTTTTTTTTTGTGTTTTGTTTACTAGCGCATGTCCCCCCACCTACAGTTGGCAGAGGCTTGGTGTGAAATGACGTAGCGGTGCAAAACTTCCAAATTGGAAACAAAAATGGCAAGCTATTCGGTTCCTTGCTAGCATCCTTGCAATGGCGGATATGAATTATTTCAGGAGAGTGGCCTTGGTTTATCTTTATTTGAAAAACAAACATCATCGGGCTCTTCGCAATGTAGGCCAGATTAACCAAATCCATACATCGCTACCAAATCTGACCCTTAATGGTCAAAGTTTAACCTGGTTTAACTGGCAACATGTGTTCAATGGCCTCACGTTTTTTTACGTAGAGCCTGAAAACAGTAAAAAACGTGTGAAGCTACACGAGAACTCTAGAGTTTTGAATGTGGAAGCCCGAAATGTGCATTTACATAGACTTTTTATATGAAGACTCTCATTCATCAGTAGTTGATTCCATAGTAGTAGGTTTAGGGGCTGTCACTTGGACTTAGTTTTTGAAGTTAGAAGACGTTTCACCTCTTATCCAAGAGGCTTTGTCAATTCTGAATTAGCTGGTAAAAGAGCTGATTTAGATGCGCTCATGGGGGAGGAGTCAGACCTGAAACTGGATGGTATTGTCAACTCAGCCTACATGGTTACGGGCCGTTAAGAGTCCTTTGTCCTCAGCTGGGGGTTGGGGAGCCAGTGACTCCCTCCCCAAACTGGTCATCTCTATCAGCTGTTAACGCCCCAGGTGGAACTGTCTTGGAACTGTTTTGGGAGGTTTGTTTGGGGTTCAGAACACTGCTGTAGATGGATGGAAGAGTAAACCTGAGACCACCATTTTTATTAAGAGAATGGTTTATCCTTATCTTTCACTCCTCGTTCAAACCCTCCTTTCTCTCAGGCCAGAATTCGGACTTCGCTGTCCTCAAACGAGTGGTTTGTGGCCTTCAGCTGGAGGTGCACTGCAGACTGAGGTCCACTTGGGTTCGCTCTGCAATGTTGGTAAAGTCGCTTGTGTAGAGGTTGTATGGTTTCTCCTTTATACTGTTCATTGCAGTTCTCTTTGCAGTGGATAGAGTACACAACATTACTCTGTTTGTAGCTAGGAATTTTGTCCTTTGGATGAACCAGTTTTTGTCTGAGAGTATTAACTGGTTTGAGATGAACTGGGATGTTATGTTGTATGATAATCCTTTTTAGTTTTTCAGACAGGCCTGAGATATAGGGAATTGAAATACTGTTCCCTTTCAGCTCTTGGTCCTTCTTGTCTTGTTTTCTTGTATGTTGGGATCTGGTGAATGCCCAGTTGGGATATCCACAGGATTGGAAGGCTTGACTGATATGTTGCTCTTCTTTCTTCTTTCTTCTTTCCGTCAGAGCTTGTGGGCACCTCCTGGGCTCTGTGTTGTAATGTCCTGATAGCGCCTAGTTTGTGCTGTAAAGGGTGGTTTGAATCAAATAACAGGCACTGATCTGTGTGAGTAGGCTTCCTGTACACTTCAACCTGGAAACCTTGATGTTCTTGTCGACTGCGTTGATATGATCCGTGAAAGCCTCCACTTCCTGGATTTTGACCTTGACCCAAGTGTCGTCCACATATCTAAACCAGTGGCCTGGAGTAGTGGGAACGAGTCTAGGGCTCTTCTCTCGACTTTTCCCATGTACAAGTTGGCCACAATGGGCAAGATTGGAGAGCCCATAGCCCGTCCCTCTACCTGTAGAGGTTTCCCCTGAATTCGAAATTTGTGGAGTTGAGGCACACTTCCAGCAGTTAGCAGATGTGGTCTGGTGTGATTTGTTCTGCAGTTGTTCAACAAATCATTGGAGATGACAGACAGTTCCAGGTTCAAGTCATAGATAGACTATGACAGACTTTTTATTGTAAATATCAGCTTGAACGCGCGTCACCTTGGGCGGTGTGAACGTAGCTTTACGCAGGGGCTGCTACCTCCAGAGCCTCATGTGACTCTTTATCTTTGAAGAAAAATGCTAACGATCTGAATAAATGCTGGCTTTGTAGTTGTGGTTAATTTGTTTTTGTTAAGTATTATCATTTATGTTTATATTTTTATTGTGCCAGATAACTGACGATCGTAAAAAGCTTATCTTACGCTCTGAATGGTTTATTACTTTTTATTTATACAATTTTTGAAACATGTTTCTATCTTTTTAAAGTCTGATTCTACACCATTGTTGTGATGTTTATGATGGTAAAGAAAGAAAAGAGGAAGGAGCACAAAAATCACAATAGAAAATACTTGGTTTGATTTTCTGGCATTTTTAATTCAGGCAAATCTGCTGCAATAGGAGGATTCCTTATTGACACAGGAAATATATTTTATTTTGAAGGAAAATTGTATCTGCTGCTGCAAAAAGCAAAAAAGTAAAATATTTTTGTCATTGAAAAGTATGACATTGTTATTATTCAATTATTCCAAGTGTTAAAAAGGTTTTATAAAATTATTGACTTAATGGCCTCCAAAACGTATATAAAGTGTTGGTTTTTTTTAAACGGCAAAGACGGACTTGGTGGTTCATGCTGGGTTTTGGTCTCTATGAAATGGCTCATTCAGCATTAAAGATTGCAGATCCCTGATTACGTCTCAAGAAGATAACTTCAAGACGTCACCTGGATGACAGGAAAACTTAAGCCACATGCATTCTTATTAATATAAATCACGGAAAAACACTGTATTTCAGATTTGTATGTTGGCATGGATTAGCCTCTGTAGAGACATTGACTTTGCAGCAAGTTACTTTCAAATATATCCTGGTTGCTTTTTAGGTCGCATCCTGCCAGCTCTGTTGCACTGTTGTACAGGTCTAAATCGGCACACTGCCTCACAGGGCAGCATGGCCTAATTTTGAAGTAAATGTGTGTTTTTGTGTGTGTGTGTGTGTGGGCACAAGTGCGTGGAGTAGGCGTCCCTCCAGCAGTTGGCCTGACATAACATGACCAGCTGCTCTTGACAAGTGCAGAGTTACTTGGAGTTTGGTGAGGGGAAAAAAGCGACTCTGCAGCGGAATTGGGCATTATGTAAGATCTTATGCTAGGATTTCTTTTTCACAAAAGCTTTTGGGGCAAAGATAAGGAAGTAATGAATCCGAGTTTGCTCACAATTGGTTTAAAAGGATGAACTGGCTGCAGACCAGCGATTCATCATAAGCAGCTTTAAACGTGGCCGCTGCTTATCGATCTTCCAAACATGTAAATGTTCAAATGGTGAGGACTCCTGAATTCTGCCAACTATTTATCTGTTGGGCTGTTCAGAGAATTTAGCAACAGAATACTGCTTAGTTTGTATGGTTTATTGTTCTGTATGCCCCCCCTTCCTTCCCTTTACATCTCGACTAAAATCCACTAAGCTATCAGTTATGTTCTGGAGCAAAACCCAGAAGCCCATTTATTGTTCTAAGCTACTTTCATGAGCTAAGAAGGTTTTTGGAGGTTATTTTATCCAAAGTGTTGACTTATTTTCATTCAGAAAATCACTTTGTATTCAAGCTCATCTTTTGAGCCGGTCCACCTTGGCACATAACTGAAAACCCATTTTTGAGGAACAGTCATATCCGGGTCAACCTTGATTTCTTTATTTTTTTCCTCCTGCAGCTCTGCGTTGCACAGCGGGGTTCAGTGCGCCCCCCTCGACAAGAGAGAAGTGCCATCCGTGATCATCGACTATGAGGATGACAAAGAGAACATGCCCAATGAGTCTGACTATGAAGATCTACCCAGCATGTATAAGGAAGAGGAGGAAGATGGGGATGACGATGAGGACGACGATGAAGATGACTCAATATTTACTAGTAAGTGCCTGCAGATGTGTTCATAGATTAAAATGGAGCGCTGAAAACTAATGAGTCTTAAAAGCAGTCTGGCTTTAAATGATTAAAAACGTCTTGGCGATTGGAAACATTAAAGACCCAGTTTGACCAGGATAAAGGCATATTAAAATATGTATATTTTTAAATTGATTGAAAATGGTCTTTATTTTAAAAAATCTAACATCAGATTTATTCATAAAATCTTTCCTTTAATGGCATTTTCTTCAAAGGAAAACAGTTTTACTGCTTCATAAGTTTATTAGTTGGTGTTCCTTTTGTGTTTCATTTGTTTCAATTCATTCTGAATTGATTTATTAATCAGTTCCTAATGAATTGGAATGTAAATCTAATCCTGAAGATGTGAATCTAAATTGAGTTAATCAGGTAAATTAATTCATGAGTAATTTCCTTCACTAAATTTGACATTAATGTTGCTCCTGTTTTCTATGTACATGCAGGGCGTAGTCATGTTTCATGTCACACAGAATTAATTCATTATTTATGCTGTCATGGTGATCAACTGTTATCCTTTTTCAAAAGGTTCGATGACAAACATTTATTTATTTTCCAGCAAAAAACTACAAAAACAGAACAATACAACATGGAAATTAAAGGGGAACAGAAAGACCAAAAAATCCCGGTCTCTGCC
This sequence comes from Oryzias curvinotus, assembly GCA_023969325.1. Taxonomy (NCBI): domain Eukaryota; kingdom Metazoa; phylum Chordata; class Actinopteri; order Beloniformes; family Adrianichthyidae; genus Oryzias; species Oryzias curvinotus. The sequence continues at coordinate 32,703,736 of CM043722.1, forward strand.
CTATTTAATTGGTTATTACAGCCATTGATACTTTTTTTTATACTTTCTCAAAACAATAACTAAAAAATACAGCAGCAAACATAAATGTTTGGTTCAAACACAAAATATAACTATAAAATATAGACAAAATAACAACAGTTATTATTGTTCATATTGTTGGAATCATACATTTTTAAACATTATTTTATAATGTTCATTTATTTAGCCTCCTTGATTTGCGGTTGAAAAGCATCAATGAATGAATAAATAAAATGATGATTTTTGCATATGCGTGTCATTTTTGGTTTTTAAATCTGCTTGTCTCCAGGCACCCTGGCTCAGAAAGTGCTGAGAAAAGACTCTCTGGCCATCAAGCTGAGTAACCGTCCATCCAAAAGGGAGCTGGAGGAGAAAAACATCCTGCCCATGCAAACAGATGAGGAGAGGCTGGAGTCCAGGCAGCAGATAGGCACCAAACTCACCAGGTGATACATTTGCGGCGCTTTGACTTAAATATCGTTGATACAGAGCGATACATAACAGCTGAGTGCTTTGGTGAACCCGACCAGTGTTGCTGTAACCAACTTTTCAGTCGCTGATGGACCACTGCAGTGGCTCCTCTGTGTCAAGCGCTTTGTTCAATGCTGGTTTGATGGAACAGTGAGTCACTTCAAAGCGAATGCATTTTTTTTCTTTTCACCATTCTTTCATTCTCTCTTTATCCCTCTCAACATTGGAGAAAGATAAGCGCTTTATCTTGTTAAAAAGGGAGTCTGGAAATGCAGCTGACCTAATTTCAGTGATGCACACCCTCCCCTTCCCTTTTTTTTTTTCTTTCCTTCGCCTTCTCTCTGGTGTGCTCTCGCTATCTTTCTCCTCTTTCCTCCTCCTGCCCGACTTCCTCCCTCGCTCACTGAATCACCACGGTGATGCATGTGCCAAACTATCTCCTGCTGACTCCTCCACACAGCAGCACCACACGAGCCTTTTCAAACCAGCGTTTTCATGTCTTCTCACACCGCACTGATACTGTACATGTTTGCGAGATGAGGTCATACACAAAGAGTAGTGGCTTGGCAAGTAAACAGTGTAACGTTTTTCCACCTGTGTTCTGTTTTTCCCCCTTTTTTTTCAATGTTTTGGGATTAACAATGACCACTAAGCGTGTGGCTAACAGTGCCTGCTAATAGATGATGAATCCATTGCTGCAAGGATTATCATGTAGCGCAGTTCCTCCCTGTGATTGGAGGACACACAGTTTTCCCAGAAGACCTGAATTTGTGGTTTTCTTGTCCCCAAAAAGCTCACTGACCCCGTCTTTGGTGCAGTGTTATTGAAAGAGGACCTTATTCTTTTGTCCCAGCGGCACAGTGTCCTTTAAAGTGGGTGTGTGGGCCACGCTGATCAAAATTGATTGTGATAAAGCTTTTCCAGGACACGCTGACCTCGGCTTAATTCTGGGGTGCAGTTGAGTAGTCGTTTTTTTTTTTTTTTTTGCTTATGGTCCTTACGGGAGTGAAATGAGCCACACAAATTTGTGTGAAGATCTCCAAAAAATGTTTATAAATGAGCTCCAAAAGATGCGTTCTCTGCAATTTCCTTTGAAGGTGAGTTTCCCACAATCCTTTGTTGTCACAACTTTCATGCATCCCTTTCTTGCAGTTAAGTTTGTTCACCTTGGTTTATTAAAATAACAGAATGAGAGCGTGGGACAGTTTATTACATTTCTTAGACATTTTCTTTTTTCAAATTTGTAATGAATATTTAAGATACTCAAAGTGTCTTCGGAGTGAGTTTTGAACATCTGTACCTTTATGCTGCACGCCTACACCACCGCTCAGAGTGAGGATGGTTGTAGTTTTTGGTTTCTTAGTAACTGCAAGCATCTGATGGTTTGTCGCACTGAACCATTTGGGAGGTTGATCACGAAAGCTACTTAAAAACTACTTGGCGGGTGATCGGATGAGCCATCTGTCAATCAGCACTTATCAGTGATGGATTTCAGTCCGTTAACAAAGGACTAGCAGAGGAGGTTGGTTGATAAATTCTAAATCTCTCCAAAGTCACTCAGATAAGAGAAAAATCATATTTCAATCTGAGCTTTGGGTCTCTGAAGAAATCCTCTCAGGTGCCTGCAGAGGGAAGATCCTCTTTAAGCATTTGTGGTTTCAAGCTCAACATAAACTGATTGTATTTCATCTTAAGCCTGTGGCTGCTTTACTAAAAAAAAATACTTAAACTCAAAAACAAATTCTCTTGTGATCATATTGCGCATCTAAAAAAGCATAAAAATAGGATTTCTCATAAAAGTTTGACTATTTTCTTTTAAGCGCATAATGTGTAGTGTACCTTTCTGCTTGTTGTAACCCTCCTGCAATCCTCTTCTATTAAAAGGAACCCAACTCCCTTTATCACGTGCCACTGCTCAGAAAGACATCACAATATATCTTAGCTATTAAAAATACTGCCATAAGCAATAATTGTGTTGCTCTTGCAGTATGTACTAAACCTATTGAATTTTGATTCTTCTGCCAATAAAAATAAGTCAGTCTACAGTGCTCTGACAAACCCACTCTGATGTAAACCATGTTTTTGCTGTTGTTAACATGTTCTTCTAAAATTTTTCTGATGATTGAAGACATTATATAATATTATCATAAAGACAATTGAGCTTCAAACAGCATTTCTTAGTATTTCTTTATTCAAATTGTTGTGAATCAGAAGCAGACAAGAAAGTCTTTTTTTTATTATTATATTTTTTGCACTTTCGCAGCTGTATTTATTTAATATTTATTTATGTATGTATTTATTTATTTATTTTATTTGAATTTCATGTCCGATAATAATTGTAATAATAATTGTAGTAATAACTTTTTATAATTTAATATGAATGTCATTTTTTATGTCCTTTTTTTATGTTATATTATATAGATTATTTCTGAATGTTGTTTTTGCTGCAACACATAAATGAAATTTCCCCATTGTGGGATTAATAGTCATCTATCTATTTGAAATAGAAATTATTTGTTACGTAGAAAATAGGGAGCTCTCTGCTCCGCTCCATTTTGATGCATCCACTTACAGATGATTAGATCCATGTACACCTTTGTTTTTCCTTGTCTGAGCTGGGATCTGGCTCAAATACCCAAAAATGTTTTGGTAGGGGTGTGAGGCAGAGTACGCTACAGGTAAACAGAAAGCTGCCACAGTCCCACCCACAACTCATACTGAAATTTCTAATGAGCTACTGCCACTCGGCAGAAACTATGCCCTAAAAAACACCATTTGTTTTATTTTTTGGGGGGGGCTAAATACTAATCATAGTTGAAAGATCACTGGGAATGTTTTTACAATAGTGGATTGTCGTGGGTTTTTCATTGTGTGATAGATTTGTTTAGGAAGGTGACAGGAAAGTGGAGACCTCAGGACTGTCTGGCTTTTGTCGGCTTGAAAAGCTGCATTACTGAGTCACATTGTCGCAAAATCATTAACTCGATTGTGGATTGGTGATCACAGCTGAGCAATCTTTGCGAAAGTGCCGCTGTCAAGCTGTTGGGAGACGAGGAGATTCACTTTGATCCAAAAGGGAACAGAACTCCACTCATATGAATAAATTGTGTGCCAGAACAAGGAGGAACGCTGAACTAATCTATATTTAATCAAGTTTTAGCTAACATAAAAGACAACATTGGGTTTTATTCTGAGCCCCAGAGTTGTCAGTTGCAAAACCTCTTACTCTGTGAACCCAAAATTCCATTAAGGGTTTGCTCAGGCCTAACATAAAAAAAAGGAAGTGAATCCTGGGACGAAATATGGAAAGGAGTTGTAAGTTCCTTTTTTGAGGAACACTTTTTTTATATAATGGGAATAGATTTTTAAAACTTGCTGGGCTGACTGAAAGCAGCCGTCTAAGAACGGATTGTTATAAAACGTTGCCAACATCTCCAACTTGCAGCATTTAAGCAACTTCTTTTGTTATTTTAATAACATTAGATGTGTCCATCCCTTGCTGCATGTGTACATTGAACAAGCTGTGTGCTTGGACATTTGCTGATGACCCCAAAAGTCATGTGAAGATTTTGTAGCTTCAAGCTCTTCTGCTGCTGCAGCACATCAACTGACAGGTTTGATGTGAATTGTTTCCAGAATTTGCCATCTGTTCTGCTCTGTAAAACCATGGAAATGTTGTATTATTTTGACAACATGTAAGCTGTTTGAAGTCCCCCAAACAAGTTTCTTTTTTATTTTTTTTTGTATTTAACAGCAGATACATTTTTTGATTATCTTATATGCTGCATTTATCACCATCAAAGTGTTCGCATAGACTTTCTTTCTTCAAGATGGAGAATGGGGTGCAGAGATATGGATGAGACTTGATAAATGTTCATTGTTGAATCTCTGTTTTGACCTTCAAAACATCCTCTGCTAGGTCCAACATAAAGCAAATGTTTCCTATTTTGTTGCTTTACACATGTGGAAGCACTAAAGCAGTATTATTGCTGTTGTTATTGCAAAATTAGGACTTGCATAAAATGACTTTTGAGCATCTCTGCCTCATTGTTTCTTAACTGACTGATCATTTGCTTTTACCAACAGGCGTTTGAGTCAAAGACCCACAGTGGAGGAACTGGAACAAAGGAACATCCTTAAGCGTGAGTGTGTTAAACTTTATTTTAACAGTACCTCAAAGCTCATAAACAGTTTCATAAGTGCGGATGACTGAATAAAGTGAACATGAGGTCACATTTCTGGAATGGTATGTTTGATTGACATTTGCTTACCGCTAGTTCATTGTGGTGATTTAGAAGTCAAAACTGGCAGGCACGCCTTCTTTTATCTGTCCCTGTTCTGCTTTAAACGTATGGCTGCAGGGCTTTCTCTGGAGAAATGAGACGAGTTTCTTTGCTGCAGTAGATGCTATATCTAAGAAAAGCCTCTTTTTTTTTTTTTTTGCCTGGGACTTTGCTACTTTGACATTATAGACAGAATTACCAGCAGTTCCTCCAATCCAATGAGATTAAGTTGATTGGTATATGCTTATACCAGACCAGGGGTCGGGAACCTTTTTGGCCGAGAGAGCCATAAACGCCACATATTTTCAAATGTAATTTCGAAAGAGCCATTCAATAATGTAGCGTCCCTGTCCCACACTGAGGCACGGAGACTTAACCTCTTTTAAGGTTCTTTATTCTGGTTACAATAGACCGCAGCAAATGCTGTAAAATTAATACAGTAACTCCTCAATCTCTCCCGCTGAAACGAGAGCTCTTCTCCCAACTTTATATTCCCTGCTCCCGCTCCAGCCCTCTTATTTCCCTTATTCGGCCCATAGCTGAACCCCATTGGTCCAAACTACCTAACAACAGGCTGAGCGACAGAACTGAGAGCCAATCAGATCTCTGCATGATGTGTTTAATGAACTCCAGAACTTTTAACGTGGCGCAACAGCGGACCCAACTCAGTCCGCAACAATATGTTTAAAACTAAAAATACAAGTGAATGTGAGCATTTGATGTAATTTCAACACTTTTAAAGTACAATAAGTCTGTGGATTCTTTTTAATAACATCGTTATGCTGTTGCTAATAAATGATGAGTATTTCTCGTGGTGGTTTTGCTGATGGTCTAGTCTGGTTGATCCGTGGTGAGTTTCTGCTTCATGCAGGCGTTCAGATTTTAAACGTGATCGTAGGTCTGAATGTTCTGTAGATGTGACAAAGACTCACATGCAGACGTGGAGACAAACACACACTCACACACTGCAGTGAGTGACGTACAGCGGGTTTTACGTTTCTAGAATCCCAGTGCGATTCACCTGCTGCCTGTGAGGAAGAAAGCAGAGGCTGGGGGGCACCCCCACCCTCTGCTTTCTACCTCACATCCCGTCCCCTCATCTGCGCGCTCTTTCTCAGAGACGGGAGCGCGCAGGTTTAGGCACGGAAATTAATAGGTTTCCTGCTGGTATAAACTCTGTGAAATAGTAGATAATAGTAAACTGAGTGCTGGCGCAGGTTTTTCTCTCAAAGCACCGCTACTACTGCGCCCCTCTGGCATAGCATCGCGCATGAGGACTGGTTTGATGAAAAAAAAAAGGTATAAATAAAGATTTGTCTGCGAGCCATACGTGACCATCAAAAGAGCCATATGTGGCTCGCGAGCCATAGGTTCCCGACCCCTGTACCAGACCAAGGTCAAACAGGGTTTTATTTTATAGAAAATAGTCATTCTGAATGCGAAACTGCAAACTCTCATGGCAACAGATGAAAAAAGCAACTTGGTAGATGATTATTATTATTTTTTGCTAAATTCAAATAAACTAAATTACAACTTTTACCAGAGTAATAAAATAAGATTAATAACTTAATCAGCTACCATTTTAAATCTGAGATATGTAGATTGCTCCCTAAGTAGGTCGTTCTCAAAGCTACATTTACAAACGTAAATGCATGGGAGAGAACAAAGCAATCACCCCCCACCCCCATCGCTAACAGCATTAAACAGCCCATAATGGAAACTATTTTAAGCCCAGAAAAACCACCAGTTTAGAAGGAATCTAATGAGCAGCCATATATGTTTGTGCCATTCGTGAACATTTCACAAAAGCTCACTGTTTGTGTTTGTCTGTATTCAGAAGATGAACTTATTTCTCTCATTTTTGCAGCTCGCAATGAGCAGGAGGAAATGGAGGAAAAGAGGGAGATAAAACGGAGGCTGACACGAAAGGTGAGTCCAAAATAGCTCCAAAAGGTGCAAACACACTTGCTCTACCAGCAGGGGGGGGCGGGGGGGGACAGAGGGAGAGGGGGGCGGGGGGTAAATTGCTGGCCCCTAAAAACAAACACGATGACAATGATTCATCCGTAGTGAGAAGTGAAATCCAATCTGGTACAGGGCTGGCTTTGTGCTCCGCAGGTTTCCCACAGGAGACACGCATGTCCTTGTTGCCCTTGCCCCTTTACCATGTTGCCTGCCAGATCTTCTGACCCCATGGGGAGGTGTGGCGCATGTGCCTGTCACTGCCACCGCAACACTTTCTATTCAGCCACAAGCAAATCCCAAAGCCGCTGGTGTGTGGGCTAGGTGGAAAACTGAAGAATAGTGTAATAGTGTTTCCCTGTACTTGAGTATTTGTGAATGGCTTATGCAGTGATTACAACTCCTGTTGCTTATGTTTTTGTTCATTAGTATTATTGTTAGTATTTGCAGCATTAAATGTGTTTAAAAAGGCCTATAAAGGTTTTTTTTGCTCATGGTGCAGACAAATGCCAGGACTTTACTGGCATACAACAAGAAAGCTTACCTTTCTTTTTGTATGATGTAACTAGTAACCTTAAGTTTTATGGCACACAGCCATACGTTTTTTTTAGCCGTTCAGAATTTTGGTCAGTTGAAAATTAAGCAGTTTATGCATATGTTGTGCAGTTTATGAAAAAGTATTACTTAAATCTTATGCATTGTGTGTAATTTTTGTGAGAAGCTTATGCAAATTTGTGGCTTTCCACAACCATTTGACGTATGTCTAACAGACTTTTCACGCATTTACCACCGATGTATAACTTTATATTGCGTATATGGCACACATATCACTATTAAAATACATAGTTGATGCACGAATATTAATTGCATATAAACAGCGCAATAATCCTGCATAGTTCGTGTTCTTTGTTGATTCACGTGTTCTTTGCATTATTTGTACTTCTTCCATGGTTTTAACGGGGTTCATTCATGATACATCTGAAAATTTCATGTATAGACCACAACTTTTATCCCTATTTTCACGTATATTCCCATACGACCAATTTCATCCATGCAATATATGCAAAATGTACATAGTGGCTGTGTGACACGTCCTTTAGATCAAAATCTTTTTCAAATTTGAAGGCAAAACATTGAAAACCAAGAATTTATGTTCAAGAATCAGCCTGATTTATAACCAGTAAAATAACCAGTCCAGAGAGTAAAATGGAAATGGAAAACCAGTAAAATGGATAAAAGACGTACATTTAACATAAAAGTATTGTTGGTGTCTGTTTAAAAAATGTTTGACCTACAACTATTTCCACGGAGGACAACCTGGCAGTTGAGTCTTCTAACTATCAGAAACCCTGGGAACCACAAATAAGCTTTCAGCCCAAGACTGAAGTGCTCTACAGGGATAAGAGGGTCCTTTGAAGTCTTTAAAGTATGCAGGAGCGTAGGTAGAATTTAAATTTGGCTTGGAGCTTTACAGGAAACCTAAAAAGAAGAGGATAACTCCTAAAATGGACTCTCGTGCCAGTTTTCTCCATTCTTCCCGCTGCGGTATTTTGGATTACCTGACAGTCTTTTAAAGATTTAGAGAAGCAATGGAAGAAAGGAAGCCCTGACAGGCCAGACTTTTCAGAAGTGCATTTCAATGTCTGCATTTTGGGTTGGACTAAAACAAAACAAAAAATCTGGCAAAACGTCTGAACGAATGTCAGTGAAGCTGATGCCCGCACAACATATACATTTGCAGAGATCACAGGCTGGAGCTTCTTTGAGGCTCTCAGTTTGCCTAAAGTGGTAAATTAATTATTGGGAAAAAACCTGAGGCTACACAGCCAAAAAACAAACAAACTTTATTTAAATAGCACCTTACAACGCTGTCAACAAACAGGACAATTTTGAATAAACTCCAAAGCCCAAGGCTCAAAGTTAAGACAGTAAAAAGACATGATGTTGAATGTTTATCTACTATCAGTGGGAAGTGTGTGTGTGGGGGGGGTGTACGTTAGTGATGGAGGGGTGTTTTTTTTTTTTTTTTTAAATAATATACTTGTTCTACGTTATTTATTCTGGTGTACAGAACTATGTGTTTCCAGGTATGAAAAGTAATGTATAATTTAAAGAGCGATTTAATTTAAAATGGCTTTAACTGCTGTTCTAAGTTTGATAGGAAAAAAAAGGTCCGGTCAGGCGTGACACTGTTTCATCCTGGTCATCTCAGTCATAGTCTAGTCGGAGCAAATCCCAAAGTTAATTCCTAAAACTTTCGAACTCTGGAATTGCTATGAAGAATTTACAAAAATATTGTTCTTACTTAAAATAACCTAGACCAGGGGTGGCTAACCCTGGTCCTCAAGAGCCTCAACCCTGCCTGTTTTCCAGCTCTCCCTCACCAGCTTGTTGATTAGCTGACTTAAGTGATTTCACATCCTGATTGACTGAACACACCTGATTTAGGTTCCTGCAGAGTGGCTGGAGTACGATACTTTAGAAATTTGCCTCTGCATTGTGGATGTGAAGTAACCCCGCCCCCCTTTCCCCTCAGCATATTTTCTACATCACAAATACGCTTTTTTCAAATGACATTTTTCCCTCTGCTCCTTAATCACAAGGATTTGAATTAAGAAATACTCAGAAATGCAATTTTGAGCTTAATTTTCCTTATACAGTACACGTCGTCCGTCATTAGAACTATGCCACAAGAACACAATTTTCATCAAAGTGGGTCTTTTTTCTTTTTCAAAGTTCTGTTTTGGTGCAGATCTGTATTTTCAGTTTTGTCATTATCTTATTTTAAATCTCTGTTTTAATCTGTATTTCCAAGGTTTGTAGTTGTATATTGTGACATTGTAAACTCTCTGGACACGAAAGGACCTGTTTTTTTTTTTTTTGTTGCAACGCTATAAAAAAAAACGTCATCCTTTCTCTGAAATTCTTGTCCTAGATTTACCTATTTTTTTCTGTACACTATTATTTCATCATTCAAAAAAGACAAACTGTCATCTCTGACTACGCACTGTAACTCCCCCTTTTGTCTTTGGGTCCCAGCTGAGCCAAAGGCCCACGGTAGAGGAACTGCGGCAGGCCAAAATTCTCATCCGATTCAGTGATTATGTGGAGGTGTCAGACGCCCAGGACTATGACAGACGAGCAGATAAGCCCTGGACCAGGCTTACAGCAGCTGATAAGGCCAGTACCACTTTAAATAATCTCATGGGGGAATGGAGGTGAACTGGAGCCACGGATCTTTAGAGAATTTTAAGCTGATGCACCCAAAATGCAGGTGAGAACTGGTATGAGATTGTGTTCTCCCTCAGCCGTTTGTGTTTGCTAGTAAACACCCTGGAGCTCCTGCTGTCAGCATCCAACATTTTAATGAGTCAGACCATTACCGAGCAAATCTTCTGCTGCCTGGGATTTGGTGATGTGGCTCCAAACACTGCAGGTCATACCTGAGGACCACTCATGTGAAAATCATTCAGAGCTAGATTACACAACAGCCTCTCTTACATAAGGGAGTAATTTGATAAGCCTTGCCTCAAGACCCCTGGCCACGGTGCTGTTAGGCTTTTTTTTTTTTTAATTTTGTTATCACCTGCTGCAGAATTGTTTGTTTTGCCGTCATAAGCAGCCCCCTTCCCTCAAGGCTGAGGAGATGAAGATGGTCAAAGCAGTGACCTTACTCTGCCTGGCTGCTGTCACAAATGACAGTTTATAACCTGAAGCTGTCCTCAGTTCCAGCGAGACCGCTAAGGCCAAACATTCACCGGACACGGGCCAACTTTTGTCTCCCTTCAATGATGCATGAAAAAGAAATTTGTAATTTTACTCGTAGAAAAAAAATGTTACGTTGAAGGCAGCATTCGCAGAAACAGACGTACAAAGTGTTTTTTAAGCTTTTAATTGTAAGAATGTATTGTCTAAATGAAATTGTCGTCTTCTTGAAACACATTTTTAATCGCCATCTTCAAATTTGAAAGAGGTGGAAGTAAAAGGCCGATGCATAGAAACAAGCTTCCCAACAGGATAACACTAAAAGGAAATAAAACTAACGTTTTATAAGTAAGGATGTCAGGTGACCCTGTTGTGATCAGATACTTTGTTTTGACTACTGCATATTTTTATCCCAGTTTCCTCACTCTAAAAAGTAAACTACTGTATTTTTCTATTTTGTGAATTGTTGCTAAGCTATTATTTGTCTGGTATCAAAAAAGAATTGAAGGCTGTTGCCATCTTTGTTGCCTGTCAAGCCTCAAATTAGGGTTTTTTGGACTACCTTTTCTCTTTTTTCTCTCTTTTTACACTGTTTACATTCGTTTTTGATTTATTGATTTATTTCAAGCATTGTAGTCAAAGCAATAATGAATTTACATATTTATCAAACTCATTACAAAAATTTTGAAATTCATAGATTAAAAAGAACGAAAATAAAACAAAGGAAAAAAGTCACTTAAATCAAATTTGCTTAATTAAATACAGTGATCATTAAATAAAGTTAAGTAGAGCTTTTTACATTAGAGGAGGGCAAACTATTGCCCAGGGGCTAAATGCTGTCTGTTAGACTATCTATTCTGGCCCGCAAAATTGGAATAAATGATGTAACATGAGAACAAAAGCCAGTTTTGATATTAAAAACTCTGAAATGTTCTGTTTTAAAATAAAAAAATTTTTTTTAATCAAAATTAAAGAATGTTTTCGGCCACATTCCATGTTTTTTTTTGTTTTTTTTCTGTGTGTGTCTTATAAGGTGGATTACCAAAACACTCCAGCATCTGCTCCTGGTCCGGTCCTTCTGTCGAATCTTAGAACCTTTTGTGGCCCACGAGTAAAAAATAAAACATAGTTTGCCCATTCCAGCTGATTCTGATGCAGAGAAAAACAGACTTCCACCCATATGCAACACTTTGTAGTAGCAAAGAGCTTATGTAAACCATGTAAATCAGCTGATTCTGGAGCAGAGAAAATCGGTTATGCAGCCCTTTACTTTAGAAATGAGTAGCATAATATAAAAAGACGCTTTTCCCCGCATCAGAATTAGCGGATTCGTATTGACTACTTAAAGATTTAGGATATGTCAAAGAGTGTGGGAAATTTAGGCGTCACTGGTGACAGCTCCAGTGTTAAAAAGCTTAAAAGTTTCCATTTCTATCTGAGCTAAAAAGTTTTATTCTTGTTGAAATACCAGCTGAGAACCAAGACTGTCACGCCTGCGTCTCTGATCCAGAACGTTCATTGTATAGATGTATGGACAATAGAGCAGACCTGATGCTTCTGTACTGACAGATGCTCATGTTCTTTATAGTCTTGAAGTTGAGTCATGGCAACTTTACTTAAACTCTTCTTCCTTGAAGTGGCGAAACGTTTCAAGGAAGAAGAGTTTAAGTTCATGGCAGCTGGATTATAAATCCATGTTGTGCAGAGGAACAGAAAGCGGAGAGACGGCTTGTCCATCCAGTGCATTTTGATTGCCTTTAGTTTTGCATACATTTTGGTTTTAATTTACAAAATATCAATAGTGTTTGAGATCTCAAAAAAAATAACTTCCTGCCTAAAAAAAGGGAATGGAACTGCTTCTTACACCCTTTCTTCTTGTCTTTTACAGGCAGCTATAAGGAAGGAGCTCAATGATTTCAAGAGCAATGAAATGGAGGTGCATGAGTCAAGTCGCCATTTAACCAGGTAATGCCTGGAATGATCGAGTATAACCTCTGCTATGCTTTTATAAGTTCTAGCTGTGATTCATAATCATCTGTTTTTGTTGCTTGTTGTTTTGTTAGGTTTCACAGACCGTAGTGGACCATCACTGTCTGAGCAGCGCCTGGCCCGGCGCTCTGCTCACATGAGAACCTTAAGTGCTGGACAGTAAAACGGTGCCCATTTCTACAGCAAGGCCATGTCTTCTGAAATGCCTTTTCAGGACCCACATAACTGAGTCAGTACTGATCCACGAAATGTAGACACCCCTGCTTCATCCACTGTAGTAGCACATAGTGACTCTTCTCGGTTTACATTGCCCCTTTGAGGCAATTTGTCTCCCCAAAGCATCTGCCGAGCTCTCAGGCGGACGTTCGGTTCTGTGGTGACGGAGGGAGGAAAAGTCTTTTGTTTGCAAATATGAAGACTTTGTGGGCATATTTTAATCCATCCTCACTATTGATCTGTTCCTTTTGGACTTTTCCGTATGTGGGCAGAGTTATGTGAGGATGGAGTTGTTCAAAGTTCTGAGCTGATTGTTCCAGGAGCAGCTCCATCTTTACAACTCCTGCTTGGACTTTAATAACCAAGACTGAAAGGGAGGGAGGCCTCCAACCTTACAAGTTGTGCAATTTGTTTTTCCGCTGCTTTTCTTTGACTATAGCACCCCCTGGAGTTCCCTTTTGCCATGACTTTCTGTTGTCCTGACCTCCTTTTTATAAATGTGCAATTCTGACTGTACCAGCATTGCTGACATCTAGTTGCTAACTGTGAATCTAAGAGTTTGGGAAATTTCCTGCGCTCTCTCCAAATGTTCACTTTGCGTTTACTAAAGAGGAGCTTGACATCAAAAGAAAGGGGGGGAGGGGGTGGATAAAGCTTCAATTATGTCAGAGTCTTATGTAATCAAGGTGAAAACCAGAAGTCGCAGATGTACTCTGGCTCCAGAAGGTGCAACGGTTTTCTGTTTTGTATGGACTTGTGGGTTTTAGAGGCACCTAATTTAAATATACATTCTAGCACTTTCAACAGAGATACATGGAAATGGATATGAATTCACTCACCGCATTGTTACTGTTATCTCTTACTTTCTTTGTGTGTGTTTGATGCAATATGTTTAATAATCTGAGCTCAGAACGTGCATTGGATTAAACTATTTTCTATTCATGTCACTCAAGCTTTTGACAAAGCAATATCCTTTGTTTGTAGTGAAAGGTTTGACTGCAGGTGAATTCCCCCCCAGCCGCTGTTTTTTACCGTGCATATACTGGTTGTCTGCACTTCAGGGTTTGATATGTTAATTTGAGAGGCTTTATTCTGGAGGGATTCTTCATCTTTTTTTCTTTTTTTTTTCTTGACTGAGTTACCTAAAATCTGCCTGTTTAACAGCTTTACGAACATGTTTAGATAAAATCTTAGGAAATGATCATTTATTATAAAGTATTGTAAAACCCAAAAGACTGGCACAGGTTTTAGCGTATTCTCAGAGTCTACATTTTTCAATATTTTTACTGCTTAAGTATTTTGCACTGTTTAAACCTTTTTTTTTCTCAAATATGTAAAATTCTTGTTGGATTTTTGAGCTGTAAACACCTGATAAGTAATCCCACACCAGTATTCATTCCAGTGAGCACATCAGAAGCTTTCTGTGCACAGAATATTTCTATTATTTTTTACTGTATTACTTTCAAAGTTACAAATGACATTGTCAGACAAGGAAATGGAGCAGAAGGAGGATGCTGATAGCCACCCGCTGGAATCCATCTGTCTGCAAAGGAATGTGTTTTCCCTTCTTTCCATGGGTTTAATCGGGGAATGATGTCCCAATAAAATCTGGCAATGAGCAACAAAAGAATGGTATGTGCGTCATGGTTTGTGGATGCAATAGAAGGGCTGCAAAAAGGGACTGGGTTCAGGATCTTAACAAATTTGTCACCACATTTACTATGAATTTTTCACTGCCAGCTAAGGTGGAAAACTTGCATTTAATTCATGTTTTTTGTCTTGAATTTCCTCATGTAGTGCTAAGGGATCTATAGAGGTCTGTTTTTTTTTTTCATTTAACCTTGGAGAACGCACAGGGTCAAATTTGGCCGCCGTTTCTTTTCTTTTTTCTTTAGTTTCATTTCGATTTATTCATGTATTGGCTGCTGTTAATTGCTGCTACCCAAAATGAACAAACATAAAGCAACAACACACAGAAAAGGTCAAATCAACTTTAACAAGAAATTTGTTCTTGGGATCTCCAGTTATTTACAGGTTATTAATGGTTTGCAATTGTCTTTCACAACTAGCAACATTACACTGAGGATGAGGCTTTTCTTTGTGCTGATTTAGAATGAAAATTGAGTTAAGAAATAAGATTTGCTTTTATCTATTAATGATAAAAGGAAATCTGTCCTATTTTATTTTGAAAACAAAAACTTTCACATTTCATTTCTAAACGCGTTAAAGTTGTATGCTGTATTACTAGAGACGTTGAAGAATTTCACTGTTTTAGAAATGTATTTTAAAGTTGTATTTTTTAAATCCTTAATATTGGTATAACAAAATAACTGTCCCTAGTTTTTAGCTGGCTACATTTTGCCTGCCTGTTTTTCTTAACTCTGTTTTACTTGAACCTCTCAAAACATTTCTCTTTGCCTAAATATATGATTTATAGTGGAGATGAAAGAATGAGGAATCAAAACAAGGCTATGCCACATTTTTATGGTAGTGGACTGTAATCGTGAGTTACAAGAAATGTGTGAAATGTGTGTGGTGACATGAGGAAAGAGTCATGACTGTGAAAACTGGCCACTCGTCACATAAGACATGAGGAACATCTTGGAAATGAAGAGGTCGTGATTTTTTAAATACACATAAGGAAAAGTTAAGAATTAGTAGTTGATGTGGGGGTTAAGGGGAAAGCTATTCTCTAAATAGGGTAACTTTAGATTAAATGTAAAACTCTTAAAGGCCCTTCTGTGGCCTTTAAGGTGCCCAGTTTCTAGTTCATTTCACAGCTATACTGTACAGCAAGCTTCAGACACGTCCCACTCCACTGGTGTCAGCCAAGTGGACTGAACCATTCTATAGGGTCATTTATCCATGTGAAATTCTTCATGGCGATGAAGTTTCAGCTAATTTAGGACCTGTTGCATTAAACTGACCACCTTTTGAAGAATTTGTAGAAACCCTGTCAAATTACTGGAATTGATTTTCATTCAGTTACTGAAAGAGACCTAAACATCACCAGGATAAATGCTTATTTTTTTTTTTTTTAACATCAACGGCAATGAATATTTTTCGCTTTTCTGAATTGGAAAAAAAATGTAATTTAAAAATATATTTGGGATAAACATTTGCATCCACATTCATGTATTGAAGATGTGGGTTTGATCAAAAATCAACGTAAAATTCATTATGTCAATTATAGAAAAAAAAAAGCATATTTGCTCTGTACTGGCTTTTTTTTTTACAGACCAGTAGTAATTATTTAATAAAAAATCTCGGAACTGTTTTTTGATGTTTTGTTAGTTTGTTTTTCAAATGAAAAAAATAAAATAAAACAAAGGATTATTCTAACTTAATATTCACGGCAGGAAAAAGCTATAGCGCTGCTTTTCCACTAGATGGCGCAAAGTGCTAAAGAATTTGAGTGCACGCGGGCCTGTGTGGCCTTGTGAAATGGCGTCCTGATGAGATGGTGTCGAAGTTATTTCCCTCATCGCCACTAGTCTAAAGTAACGACAGTTGCCGCCCAATCTTCTCCAGCCGTGCACCAGAAGCGACCGTGTGTGCAGATACCATCGTTCAACGAAAGATAAAGTTAGTTTTTCCGAGTTACGTGACGCTGCTAGCTTGTCTCAGAATATGTATTTACTTTAATTTAGCCCTGGATCATTATCGGTTTTGAACGTTCAAGTATATTAAAAGCGAAAGATAGTGGAGGTCGCTTTTTTAGTCTCCAAACACTTTATAGGAGCTGTGTTTACGCCTCCCTGTTTTTCGCCGCCTACCTCAACGGAGACGTGAGAAAGGCCTCCTGGGAAATGTATTTCTTTGATGGAACTGTTGCTGCAAACACCCGCCCGTATAAACGCCTATCCCACAATTCATCGCGTTGTTGTTAATTCCCTGTCTTTCCTCCTCATGAATATATATCAGGCAGTATTTGCGTAGGAGGTCGGGCGCCGTTCATTTAATATTCTAGCGCTGAATTTTGGTCCAAATGGGACGCGCAGCGCAGTCACGTCTCCGCCCTGATCCGTACTTTAGCGCCCGGCCTCTTCACAACGAATTTAATCAGCAAAATGTTGTGGGTTTTTTTTTTTATTTTTTTTGGGAGCAGCGGAGGGGACTTCGACAAGGGAAAGAAGGCACGAAGTGAATGACTACTAGTGGAATAAGTCGGAAACACCGCCCAGTTGGCGGACATTTATCGCGTCGGGAGCGTTTTATGGTTTCTAAATGTAGACGTTTTAGTTCTAACCCACTGCGCGCAGTTATTTATTTGGAGCGGAGGACTTTTCATTGGCGGACATGGAAAGTGTGCAGGCTGTCGCCGAGGATGGAGGCGCGACTAAGTTAATAAAGAAGCCCGGCGGACTCTCTGTCGCCCGGGGGACTCCGGCGGATGATGGCGGTGGTCAGTCGGCTCCCTCCCGCGCACAGGCGAGGAACGGGAGAAACCTCTCTCATTCCGCCTCAACAGCCGCGTCTAGTGCGTCAAACAGAGCCGCTGCGGCGTCTAATGGCCGAAGCAACTCCAGCTCTCTCCTGTTGCGACGGCGGCGCTTGAAGAGGAACCTCTCCGCCACGGCGGCAGCAGCATCCAGCACCTCAGCTGTCACCGCCAAGATGAGCTCGGCCCTGTCCTCCGCGTCTCTGCACGCACGCAGCCTGGACAGGAAGACGCTGCTGAGGCACCGGCAGAACCTGCAGCTGCAGCCCGCAGACCGCGACTGGGTGAGAGCAGACCTGCACCGCGGCTGCATTCACGTCCACCACAGACTGACAGCCTCGTACCCCAGGCCGGTTCTTTGCACCATGGACACCACCGCCGGGGAGGTGGCGCTCCGGCTGAGCGTTAAATCCCACAGCAAGTCGAGCTCCGTGCTGCGCATTTTTGCAAGAGATACCTCCAAGACTGACCAAAATGGCAACTGCAAGGTGAAGTGTGCATATGAGGAAAGCAACGCAGACGACTCGAGCTGCAAACACCGGGATTCCGCTGGAGTCAGGGGCCGTCCGAGTGACAGGCTGAGACTGCTGCTCATGGAGGACACCGGCGACAGGCAACAGCAACAGGACGTTGATGAGAAACTTTTCAGCCCGCAGTCAGAGTCGCAAGACAATATAACCTGTTCACTATCTGATTTAACCTCCAACATCGATACACCCAACGACGAGGACTCGGAGCACAAGAATGGCACGGATAGCTTTGGATTGAACTCTGGCTCAGACGTGGAGAGCTGTGCATTTGACGACCTCAGCTCTGGGGCCCAGCTGAGTGAGCACAGAGACTCCCTCAGTGATGATATGATTCTGGGCACTGAGGCATCCATCCTCAGTCCTTCCTTTGATAGTGCCACAGAAGGCCACGACATGTATGGGAGCTCCTCAGACGAACTGGAGCTGGACTGTCCTGTGCCCGGTGCAGGCTTACGCTCTGTCTCCCAACACCACACCAACGGCATCCCTTCTGCCACCGCCAACTACAGGCACCGCAGCGGGGGGCTTTTAAACGACACCTCAAACAGTTTGGGCCAGGATATCAGTCGAAACACACGGGGTGGCCTGCACCCCAGCAACAGTGCTGGCTCTTTATCAAGAGGCTGTTCTACAGGTGTTGCACCTGATGGCCAAGATCTAGACAGCAAACAAGGTGCTGCGAAACTGGGCCAGACGGAACACCAAAATGAAGTTTCTTCTGATTCCAGCCCTGCGCTGTATGTTCAGCTGCACGGTGAAACTGTAAGGAGGCTCAGTCCAGATGAGAGGCCCCTGCAGATCCAGAATGACTTTCTCTTTAAGCTTGGATTTAAGGATCCGTGGAGAGTTCAAGAGGAAGGCCTTGACACAGAAATTGGCTCCTTGTTGCGCTTTTACGCAGGTAATTGAAACAACAGATTTAAAAAAAAAATCAGTGATTTGCATTTCATTCATTGTTATCGTTTTTGCAGTTATGAAATTGGTGTACTAATGTTTTGTTTCAAACAGGTTGTCCACCTGTGTTTCAGTGGGACACGTGCAATAATGCAGATATCTTTCATAATGCAGAGAAGGGCAAAAGTAAGATTTAACCCTCAATGACTGCTGCACAAAATTCCTAGTGTAAGGAAATGGAAAAAGGCGGTTGTTGTATTCTTTTTATGATTCTGTTGAGTTATGAGCAGATGACAGTGGACTGTTAGTCAGACTGCTCATCCAGTTTTCTGTTTCTGTTTTCTTCTCTCCTCTTCCGGCATCAAGTGTCTTTTCTGGCCTGCACTTGCATACTTTTCTCACATGGACACGCATAACAATGCCACAAAGCCATCACCACAACTTATGGTGCTCAGACACGGGGGCCCTTTTCCGGCTTTTGTCCCATTATTATCCAAATGAAAAGACTGAATGCCTTTGAGGTTGAACAGAGAGTAGGGGTGGGAGCAGTATGGCTGGGAAGACCATAAACCCCTTCTGTGGACTCAGTGAATTCTGGTCATTGAGATGCTGCACAGTGCCTCTCCTACTGGCATCCAGCATGGCCACTGTCACACCAAGCGTCTGCCAACTGTGGTTAGTCTTCCGCTGAAGCTTTCAAAGCCCTTTTTCGTCACCATGCCACTGCTTCAAACGTTGCTGCTGGTGATAACGTGGGCAAGTGGGAAACAGTGAAACTACACATTTACCATACATTAGTCATTAGTCACGTGACTTGTTCTGCTCTTGAAAGGCTCTCATACTTTCAGGAGTGTTTGCACTTGAGATTGTAGATGTTTATTTTGAAGAAGAGTCTGTGCGGTCAGCTGCGGTAGACGCCGTCGACAGTAAAAGTTCTGCCTCACACGTGAGACGGCTTAACTGTGGTCACCTGAGCTCTCTTTTAGCTCCCCCACGGTCAAACTCTCAGCCTGCAGCTTCTTACAAGAGGCTTAATTTTTCATTCAGCCATATGTAGCAAGACAATCGAGAGCAATTTTACCCCCACACAGGCGCTCACTGTTAAAAGTAGCTGTTATGCTCATGTGACACAGCCTGGAGCTTTACCATTTCCTCATGTGGAGGAAGCATGTGAGGAATGTACGCCTGCTCTTCTAGAATGTTAGGCATGTCTTCTGAGGAGGAAGTGGGGGCAGAATAGATGAAGGGATATTGTGCTGACACATCTTAAGTTGGCAGGTTTTTTTCCAACACAGACCGAGGAGATGAGAGCAGCCTCAGCTGACTTGTTGGCTGTCTTTTAAGCACAGCTGTAGACCTCAGTCACGCTACAGGCCTCTTATGTCAGCAGGCCTGGGCATGCAGACTGGCTTTTGGATATTGAACTTTCCATGCCTAACGGTTAAATTGCTATTATATCAAAGCACAAGATAATTTTGATAGCAAACTAGTAATTAAGTTGTTAGCAAGGATGTTTTTTTTCATTTTGAAAAGGTTGCTCTGTGATTGGAACAGCACGAAAATAATAGGAAGAAGCTATTAAGTTAAGGAGTTGTCCTGGTGCATCGCGCCATGTCCCTTGGACAATAAAAAGACCAGTTTGACTTTGAAGGGGTCAGGTCATGCTTTGAGTGTGCAGATTCTGCAGTGGGCAGATGAAAAAAAGCACACTTTGCCCCACTAGGCACACAAACGCACACACATACACATGTATGGAGGGCTGCCTAGATCAAAAGGGCCCTGTCCTCTTTGGCAGCCTGATGAGTGATCCTTTCAGAACTGCCCACACAGAAGTCTCTTGTAATACCCAGCACACTTTATTAGAGTTTAAGTATGAGAGAGAAATTCTATTATAGAAAAAAATGGAGACAGAGCTGTTTAATCAGTGTATTCTGGTCCAGGCAGAATGTAAATGCTTTCGCAGGCACCTTCTCAGACCTGGGATGTTAAAGAGGCTTTTTAAGCAGCAGTTTAATATTCTGACTGCCTAAAGGTCTGTCAGTGGTTTGATTCCCAGCAATAGCTGATGGGTTTTTGCACAGGACAGTTGAGTCCACATTACCCCCATTGTGAGCCACACAAAAACAGGAGTTGTATCCAAAGACATATAACTGGGTTTCAGGTGTGCTAAAATAAAGAAGAGACCCCCCGCCCCCCACCAATGTGTTCCCTAGTTGTAATGCTGAAGTTGCGTAAAAAAACAAACAACAAAAAAAACATTGAAATCGACAAAGAAGAATTACAGATGTTTTAAGGCTTTAAAATCCTCCACTAAGCAATTTATCAACCTTATTGATAGACACAAAAATTTCACACTGTTCTCTCTTGTTTTGACTCTCACAGTTCAAACCCATTATTATATTATAGAATCAGTATTATAGTATTACAGTATTATATAGTATTATAGAATCAAAATAAAGATCTCCTGATCTGAGATTGATGTAGATTTTATAAATTGAACACAATCTAGACACGGAGGAGATTGATTGACAAGATTAAAATGATTTGGAACGCAGAACACAATGTACTGTGGATAGATATGCCATTTATTGTCACAGTCCACTTGGACAATGAAATTGGAGGGACATTGAAATTGTAGAAAAGAAGCATGAAAAATTACACTGGAAAAAAATCGCAGACTGTAAAAGGTGAACCGTGGTATAGCGAGGGAACACTGTATTCTGTTAGCCAGTGAGTTTCTGTTTGACATCTTGTGAGAGGAAAAAAATGCACAGTGAACCATAAGCTACTCTAAGGGGTTTCCTGTATGCAGGTTAGCCTGAAGTTGCCAATAAAGTTCCATAAGTGCGTAAAAGTCATCTGCTAATTCCACACTTTACGCAGCTGGATGGCTCAATTAGCTATGTGCAGGACTAGCAGAACCTTTGTGCCAAGAACAAGTCTGGGTCCCCCTGTGCTGGACCGTAGACAGGATACAATACAGGGTTGTGTCAGGAAGGGCATCCAACTTAAAAATCTTTGCCAAACCACCTGTGCAAATCTGATTTGCTCTGGGGACCCCTGAAGGGATATGCCGAAAGGTGACTAACAACAAACATGCCTATTGTGGTTTAATATTCACCTCAATAAAGTTGTAATGTGTTGAAATGCTATCTTATCCCGTTTTATGTGTTTTTTTTTTTTTTAAATTTTAGTTTGTGGACATGTCTTTTATACAGATAACTAGTTCAAAAAGGTGTCATTAAAACAAGTGTTAGGTAGAAAAGCTTCTTAAAGAAGTAGTAACAGCTCCTCTGTAAGGGACATAATTCTTGTTTGCTTGTAGGAATTAAATATGTATTTTCTGCACCATTATACCCTAAAAAATTCTTTAAAAACCAAACAATGAAAACTCCTGGACTCCTTATAAATTCTGTCTCTCACAGTTGAAGTGAATTTATAATGAATGTTAAAGACCAAACATGTCTTTTAAGTTGGAAAACTAGAAGATTTGGTGACTGACAAATACTTTTTTTGCCTCATTGTTTGTCACTCCATAAACTCTGTTCCTTCCTGAATACTTTACACTGTTGGAAAGCCTCTATGGCATTTTTGCACAGCCTGTACTAGTATTCATGTCTGGGGTGGTAGATCCCATCATCTGTTGTTTTTGTGCTAAGCTTTAGGCGTTTTTGTTGGTATGATTAGGGGAACTATGGAGTCTTTCAGACTGGCTTATTCTAGCCAGTGACAAGCAGTCTCTTTATCATTCTTTGTGTGCAGGCTGATCTGGTCCATGATGACTTCTCCTTTTACTCTTCTTCATCACTAGGTGTCTGCTACTTCAGATGGTTAATTAGGAGTTTCTTTGTGGAGTCTGTTTACAGCATCAGGTCCTTGTTAACTCTTTTATGTCAGTCCTAATTACAGTCTATGTTGCTGCTAAACCTATTGACGTGAACCAAGTAGACATCTTGCTTGCTTGGTGTGTTGATTGACGGCAGCCGATTTCTTAACTTGGGATCGGTTTCCATCGATCTATCTTTGTAATGATCTGGCTTTGGAGATTCAGCTCTGTTCAGAGTAGCAGCTCATTGGTAAAACCCTCAACATATGATTTGTGTCCTCCTCTATCACAGAACCATTAAGTTCTCGATAAGGGTTCTGATGGTTTTGTAGTTACTGTAGAGCTGGTATCATTTGTGACATTTAGCCGTGGACTTTCTTTTCAGTCCTGGTGCAGGACAAATTTGGTCATCTAATTTAATCAATGTAATCTAACCTGCAGGTACTGAATTTGTGTGTCTCCTCTAATTATTTTTTGGAACTTGCTTTTGTAATGAACCTTGTGTCTAAATACATTTTGGCCACCATAATGCTCAACTGCAGTTTTAGTGTAGTGCTGAGGGAGGTCCTTTTTCTCAGGCTTTTCTATTATTGATAGTTCTCAGTAAATCTAGGACATGGACTGGGAAAATTTGGTCAGTTGGCAAAAAGTCGTTCAATTTTTTAGAACAACCTTTACAAAATCTAAGTTAATGCTGAAACGTGAATACGTACTTTTTTTTCTTCCAGAAAACTGTCACATATTACTTCTTCTCATCCTGGTAATGTATATTGTAGTTTGTACCTGTACCATGTCCTTTATGAAAGGCTTCAGGCAAATCAAGACTAAAAATTGTGTGAATTTCCATTTAAACACAAGAACAAATAAATCCCAGAAGCAGGATTGCATAGTGTTCCTTGTTTTTATTAAGCTTTTATGTTTAATAGTTCGCCAAGGAAATCGTAATTTCATGGTTATTGGCTTTTTTTAAATGAATCATTCATTTAGAAGATTATAACAGTAACTTTCTAGTTTATGGCTTTGGGCTTTAGCCACCACATGCAAACAACTAATAGTGGTTTATGTTTTTGGATTTGTTTCGAAACATTTAAAGTTTTCTAAACATTTTATCATGACGGAATAATATTTGACTGAATCTGAGCAGAACCTGCAGAGTTTAGAAGTGGTTTTCTGTCGCTTCATTAATTGTAGCAGATGTATTTAACAGATGAATAACTGTAGAAGTATAAAGTTTTAAAAACAGTACTACATAGATTTATGACTTCAAGACTTTTTTTTTAAGTTCTTAAATTAAAAAGAAGAACTTCTGTCAGCATAAGAGGAATCTCAACAACAAAGGAAATTGTGGGAAAACGTTTTCTTCTAATAATATTAAAATTACACTCTGCCTAGGGTGGCTCTATGGTTTGGTAAATTTTACTACAAAATGTCCAAATTTATATTCACGTTGAAAAGTAAAATGATATATAAAGAAAAACAAATTTACATTCTGAGATTTTATTTGTTTTTCTTATGTTCATTCCTGCATACTTTGTGCAGGACTTTCTGACATTCTCTTCATATGTTTTTTTTGCTGTTGTAAAGTACTTGTCATTTGTCGAGTTTTGTTTGTGCTCTGACACAACGTTGCAAGTAGAACAAAATAGTTTACGTACACTTTCATAAAGAATATTTCCAGACCTTTCTGTGTGGAGAATGCGTGAGTGGCTTCCTCCATCCAAAAACATCATAGGTTGGCAATTCTAAATTGTCCATAGGTGTGAGTGTGAGAGTGTGAGAGTGTGTGATTGTTGAGATTCTACCCTGCGACAGACCAGCGACCTGTCCAGGTTGTCCCCCTGCCTCCGCTCACAAGTGGCCGGGATAGGCTCCAGCAGCCCCGTGACCTCGAAAGGGAAAAAACGGATAAGAAAAGGAATGAATGAATGAATGATGAATGAATATTTCCAAACTCCTGAGCACCATTTTTAACTGTGATTTTTGTGGGGAACTGAGAGACTTTATCACTCATGATAGCATCACCTTCACGTTAAAATTGTGATAAAGGGCTACATTTGATTGGTTAGACAGATGAGGTTAACGTTTGAGCCTCCAAGCTTGATTGGCAGGGATAGTTGGTTTAAAGGAACTTATTGAAAATGAGAGCGATTGGACAAAGTTTTGACAAAGTGATTGAACGAAGTTGCTGTGTTGAGATAAATGTTTCAACTTGGTTGAACTTTGCAGTAATTGGTGCTATGGCTACATTGGAAAATCTTGTGGTTAATGCAGTATTTGAACATCTTTGGGTATGTGAAGACTCGTATAGAAAATGATTGATGCTTCTTACTAAATGACCTATTGCAATTTTATTATGTACCTAAAATGTAATACTTGTATCGGCCCCATTGAAGCCTTAATTTGTATGCATGCTCGCAAATTATTGTTTTTCAAAGCAAGCAATGAATATATGTCTGTATTTGGTTTCTACTCTCTTTCTATTTGATTGTCTTCTTTGCCAGCATCTCTTGTCTCTTCTCACACCCTCTCTCAATTTGTGTCATCATCGATCCTCCACCCTCTCCTCTTGCTGTCTTTTCTTCCATTTCCTCCACCCTCACACCATCTGACAGCTTCCATTTATCTTCTCATATATCTTACTTTTCCCCAGTAAATTGAGTTAATTCCAAGAGTAATTTAGCATGCTTATACTTCAAAAAGTTAAAGCAAACAACCACAGGTGTATTACACATGAGCAAACCCATCATATTGGACTTCTTTATTAGCAGATGTGCATGCTGTAATGCAGATTGCTTCAATGAGGTTGACGCTTCTGTGAAGGTTAGTTAAAAAGGGGAACCGACTCAAACTGAAATGACTGTTGTTGCTTTAAGCAGCAGATTTCATGAAGGGCAGGCTTTCAGGCATACATGTCAGTGCTGTCTGCCAGCAGGCACAGCTTAGACAAGGAACTGGGAATGGGACTGAGAGGGATAGGAGCTTCTTCTGCCTAAAAGGGAAAGATTTAGCCTCTACGTTGCCAATCAAACCCTCCTTGTCAAGTGTTCTCATTGTGCGGTTTATTATTTTTGTGCCATCCGGCAAAAGCAAAAAAGAAAAGGTTCGTTCTTCATCAAGGGTCATGGAGGAGACAGACTTTCCCCAGGCTGAGCGCTCACCCCAGTCCCAAGCACATGCATACAGGAGGATTAGAGGCAGGCCAGCGGGAGCTCACTATCCACAGCTTTGATCACCAGCAGCACAGCCTAATGCCAAACAACATCTGCAACTCTCAGATTTAAGGAGGCCCGCAAATTCTGATCAGGGAACACATGGCCTGCCCGCCTGCCTTCTAATGTACGGAGCTCAATTGTGTGAATTCCTAGTTTAAACACCAGAGCTCCAGCCTTGGTTACACAGATTTGATTTAGAAAGCCTGAATCTTCAGAGATGGAATTTGGAATTTGTTTTTGACCATTTAACTGTTTTCCAACTTTCATCAAAGCTTGAAAATAGATAGGTCAGTTGGCTTTCAGGGGAACTACAGATCCAGGATTTTGTTGTATTTCAAACAGAATTTTCCCTTAAATTAGACTTTAAGCAGATTATAGCTGGACTCAACTATATAAGATGTATTTGAAAAGAGCTTACGTAAATGTTGTAACACAAAGAGACTAAGTTGTATATATGAATATGGAAAGAAGTAGAGTGATACTTCCCTGTTGTAAAGGTTGGGATGGAACTTGCTTGGACAGCCATGCCTCTTAGATGTGCAGAAACAATTTTGCTCGGTCGTTATCTGCAAAACTCCACAGCATACTGAAGAAAACATTGTACTAAATCTATCTCAACAGCCACATATTTCTTTTGTCTGTAAGGCACGACTTTTGACCAGGATGAGCAAGATTGCCACGTGGCATTAAAACACAAACAAGCTCTTCTCATTAACACCAATATTGTAAACCACATCAAAGTTCAAACAGTTGTTTAAGGCCTGAGTGATAAGAGCCAGTGCATGAAGGGTACCGGTAATTTATTTGCAGTTGTTACCAGTGTTTATGCTGCCCAACACAAAAGAACAAAAAATGCCACAATATTTACATTCTATGTTAATCAAGTCACTGAGTTCAGGCGCAATGATGTTATTGGTGTGGACTGGTTTGTTTGTCCAAATGTTTTTTCCTATCATTCTAGTAGAAATAAACTAAACTAGGAATATTTACATCAAGATTTTCCTAATGTAAAAAATGTTCTGGTTGGGCATTAACATAGTTGGTTTATAGAAAGACAATTTTATAAACATTGTGCCTTAAATTTTGAGCAAAGCAAATTGTCATTTTTTCATGTATTTACCTCATTAATTTTTTTAAGCAGTTCAGAATTCTATACATGACAATCATTGTTCTCATTGCATTGTCAAGAAAAACATTAAAGGCTTTTCTTAAGCTTTTCAGAGTAACTTTACCCATGTATAAGATAATATATTACCTTAGGCACACTAAGGAATGATTTTTTATGAAATGGGAGGTTTGTAAAAGCTGATTCTCCTACACAGAAGTAAGGCAACTTGATTTCTGAGGCCCCGCCTTTCGTTCCTTTCATGACGTCAGCTTGGAGCCGGCCTCGGCAGCGGGTCTGCGTTTCACCCACAAAAACAAACGTTCAAACTTTTGCAAAGATGGATGTGCATATTGTGTATTTAAAAGGAAAGCGATTTTGGTGATCACCGCTAGCTCTGTGGAGAAAGTAGGTGTGTGTAGTAGCCTGGGGGCGGCACTGGCATCGCAGTCTCTTCCCGGAAGGGGCTGTTCTCACTGGTCTACGTCACAGTGTGAGAACCCACTTGTTTTCGTGGGTTGGGAGGGGCTGCAAGGGAGTGCAAGTTTTTAGAAGAATGCCATGAGATGCGTGAATTGATGTTTTAAATATTGCTTTGGGGTTATTTTGGTGAGGAATTAACATTATAATACATGTAACAGCTCAAAAAAGTTGATTTTGCATGATTTAGGCCCCTAAATAAAGCACATCATGTTTAGAGTATAAGTACGGGGGTGCCAAATATCAGTATTTCAAGCAATACGGAAAGGTGCTTTAAAGCCTGCGTCACAACTGCTCCTAGAGGTAGATATGGGCTGATTGCGGGTGAAAATTAACAGACCTGTCGAGGGCACGCTAGTGGAATGCATGTGATATTAAGGTCGTAGAGCGCTCTGTGAGTACAAATGCACATCTTCCCTACGGTCTGCATTGGACAAGTCATAGCGAACACTTAAACAACACATAAAGGGGACGTAGGTGAGATGCAGGCACGTTGTACTGATTTTTTATTTATAACTCCCCCCCAATCTTGTGCACTGCGTAATAAGCTTAACGCTGTTCACATGACAAAGGTGCACTCCTTACATGCAGTCGGACTGTTCAAATGTAGGAAATTAGAAAATCTGAGCATAATTTGTGTGGGCATCCTTCGGGTGTCCTATGGGCAATGCGTGCAGCGTTCGTGCGCGGTCGGTAAGGAGCCAGTTCCTCCACCTTACTGACAACTGGAGTTCAACATAATGACTAACTGTTCTCCACAAAATTTTGCTCTGCTAGATTTCAGTTACACTTGAGCGCTTTTGTTTCATAATTGTTCTTTAAATAAAACTTGGTTACATGGTTAAACTGATGAATGGAAACAAAAATCACCATTTTCTCATTGTTCCTTCCATAGCTAGGTTTCAGGAGTTTAATTTCTCAAACAGATTTTTCTTGTTTTTAACTATTACTTTATTCGAGTTTGCACACCAACGCAAAATCTAAAAAAATGACAGCCTTGTTGACCTTTTTTGGTTGCCAAGTCATGCCGAGCATGGACAGTCTATTCTTTTCAATAAAGTATACTCCTTTGTCAGTCAGAGAGGTTGGTATATATTTTACAGACGGTTGGGGAAACAGCTGTATCTAAAGCAGAAAGTTTGACAAATCTGCTCTCTGGCTGATTTTACACTATTTACATGCATTTCCTGAACATTTTGTTACTGTTTTCCACTAACTACAGATTATAAAATGTTCATGCTGTGAATATGTGCTTAAATTGGAGCTCTGGTTGCAGTATTTGGTGAAATGATGTTCAGTGTCCTCAATTTGGCCCTAAATTTCGCAGCAGTGGGTCTTAGATGTGTGGGATGGAAGCTCAAATTCTGCTTAAAGGGTCTCTGCAAATAGAACACCTGCTGATCTCAGTTAGAACATTAAAATTAGCAGGTTTTTATGTAAAAAACAAAGAAAGAAAAAAAAGAAAAGGAACGTTTGGTAATTACCCAGCAAA
Source organism: Oryzias curvinotus (assembly GCA_023969325.1). NCBI lineage: Eukaryota > Metazoa > Chordata > Actinopteri > Beloniformes > Adrianichthyidae > Oryzias > Oryzias curvinotus. The sequence continues at coordinate 32,732,360 of CM043722.1, forward strand.
AAAAAACAACTTTTCTTTTGGATTCTACCCACTCTCTCCCATATTTACACTTTAATTTTTTTATTTATTTTTTTAATAGTTTTTGGTGACAGTTCTTAGATGCTGAAGTTTATCTTTTCCTCACTTCAAATTCACAACTTACTTTTCAACATGTTCTCTGTTTCTTCCCTGCCTCTGGTTTAGAGGCTTTCCCTCTTTAGTTTTCTCGCTATTTCTCATTCTTCCTTACCCTCCCTCCCTTGTGACCCCCTCCCTCCCTCAGTGCCACTGTTTTCACATGGCCCCTGCATGTGACATGAAGCTGAGCCAAAACACCCCGGATGCCCGTTTCAGCCCTCCGCTGTTCCAGACCTTGTTAAATTTTAAACAAAACAAAAGGAAAGGGAAGGAGGGAGGCCGAGAAGAAAGAGAAAAGCGAGCACATGGGGCCAATGTGAAGCAATGGCACAATCTCATTCATCCGCTTGTTGGGTTTCCGTGCATCATCAGGAATGCTTTAACTCTGCCGCTTTCACCCCAGTTTTACTCCTATGGTGTGAAAGTCCTGATCTTGCCTTTTTCTTTTGTTTTTTCCACTCATTCATTGTTTCTGTTAATGAGAAATCATAAGGATTAAGTGATACAAAACATAAAAACAGACATGTTCTTTGGATTCTACTTTCAACAAATGAATCGGATTCAATTTCTGTCCCCTCGAACTGGAAAAGCACATCTTCCTATTTTATTTAGAAAACATCAGATTTGTTTTTACAAACTGCCAGATAGTTTAGATTTCTCTTTTGGACAAATTTGCTTATTTTAACCAAATGTAACTGTTTTTAAGTTTCAATAGTAGATGTTTAAAATGTTCTGATTTCAGCTGTTTCTCAAATTTTACAGTCATTGCAGTTATGTCTATTCGTCTGTTGCAAATGAGACAAACAAAAAATGTCACAGTGTAGTTTCTGTTTCATTCTTAATCATGTCACCCGATTCAGCTTTTCTATTAATGGTACTATTACGTTCCCTATAATTGTATGCACATGAGCACGAAAGCCTTACAGGTTCTATGGTATTCTGTTGGGTTTATTAGTAAGCTATACTGAAATCTAAACCTTTTGCAATTAAATAATGGTAAACATAGAAACATTTGTAGTAACATGGAATTGTGTACACACATAAAATAAAAGTTTAGTTTTTCATTCATGAACAAGTTCTCACAGGAAGTCAGTCCAGCATTTTATTCATTCCATCAGTCACACACTCATTCCATATGATTTGACAGTTTGGTAATCTGGTTTAGTGTTTACGCATTCTCTTAGTCATTCTATTGCTATTCTAGTGATGCATGTATAAAAGATGCTTGCTGCCACCCACTGAAATCTGAAATTTTCCACCACTCAGGAATCTGACTACTCTTTGTTGCACATGCTGGGCACACACAGCACATCCACACTTGTGCTCTTTGAGCAACCCTTTGTTAGAATGTAATATCTCAAACATCCTTAAACAGTGTTTGAATGAACATATTGAAAAAATCATTAGTGTGGTGGAGGTTTTTTTTTTATCCACACCCTTGAATTTAATTCCAGCAGAAGATTAAAAGAGCAGCAAAGCAGGTGCAATGAATCTCCATTTCAAAGTTGGAAGTAATTAGTTTTTGCCTTTGTTGGAGAAGTAAACATGTGACCCTGCAGTTTCTGACTGGCAAAGCCTGAATTATCATGTCATCAGGTTTGACTAGTTGGCTGCTGAGATAAACACTTGCCCCCACACAGATTTGTTTTTGAAGAAGGGGTTTGTTGTAAATAATATTGTTCAGTTTTTTAAAATGTGTTTCTGTGAATGTCAGTACTTGGAACTTTACTCATTTCCATTGACTTGGAAATTGTGCAAATTGGATTTGTGATAGTAAATTTGCCTAATGGAAAAACACAAAGATTTCGAAAAAAAACCTTGCATAATCGGAAAAAAAATTGCGCTTTGAGGAGGTGGTTTTTGAGACGTATCAAAATTGAAATATTTCACAAAACTGCAATGCAAACACTTTTTTTATTTTTTATTTATTAAATCAGTCATGTGACCAAAAACTCTGCTCAGGTAGCCAGTTTGTAGATAGTGATGACAATGCACTTCTTGGTAGGAACTGGCTATCAAACCAACGGTCTCGCCCAGTACTCGGTGAGCTACTGCCGCTCTACAGAAACTATACCCTAGAAAACGGCACAGGATGTTTTGATTTTTGGCTAAAAATGGCATAATCATATTTGACAGAGCACTGGGAACACTTTTAAAATGGATCAAAAGATGATTGGAGTGGGTCTTTGAGGAGATATTTTGGGATTACTTATAAATGCTGGAATCAAAGAAAGAAGTGGTTCTTTTTTTTTTAAACCATTGGCATTATAAATGCAGACAAACTAAGGACCCGAGGTCCTCAGTGACAATCATTGAAATAAACATGCACACATTTAAGTTCACATGCAGTGATATCACTGCCGCGGTAAGCGTAAGCATTTCCCTTTGCACCAAAACCAAAATTTCAAAATGAACTTATTGTTGTAGTCTCATTCTGGCTCTCATATTTCTCGGTTCTTGATTAATGCTTGTTTCTGTTTGGAAAGGTGCTATACCCATCATTCACTGTAATGTGAACTGCTTAACTTTATTAAGGCTGTGTAATTAAGACTTCTGCAGACTACGGATGCATATAAGCTGTTGGCAAATGCTTAATGACTCGAGGCTGAAGAGCCACAATCAGGGATCTGATGAGCAAGCTGTTTCCTAGGAAAATACAATGTAAACCTGAGGAACCCCATGACATCTCAATTTTTTAGATTTTTATTTCAAATCTTATTTTTTCCCCATAATAAATGTGTGTGAAACTGGACAAAAATGTATGAATACCATCCATCTATCCATCTTCTATACCCGCTCTGTTCTCTGCAGGGTTACGGAGATACAAATGTCCATTCATCCATAATTTGGAGCCTATCTCAGCTTTTTTTGCTCAAAGTCAAACTACAACCTAAATGGGTTACCAGTCCACAAAGCCACTCAGAAATAATCACACCATCTCCCAATCACCACTGTGGGACAATTTTAGATTTTATATAAATATTGTCTAACCTTTTTGATAAGCAATCTAACTTTTTGGAACTTATTTTCACTCAAGTATAAAATAAAAAGCTGTACATTAGAAAAATTAAGCATTCAAAAATAGGAGTTTTCATTGATGTTTAGAAAAAGTCACTTGTTTTGACAAAGCAATCAATAATGAATTCATTTGTTGATTAATTTCCACCCTTTGTCATTGGAAACGGTGTTCATATGTTTAAACTTAAGCTGGAGCAAAGACAAGCGCTGCATTATTTATGAGTGTGTGCCACTCTGCGCATGGACTGCAGTGACCCCGTCGCTGTCAGGAGTCTACCCTTGAGCATGATGGCACAGCAGCGCTGAGGACACTGTGCAGGGCTCATTGGAGTTTGGGGATCTGTGGGCGGGGTTTCTGGTGGTTCAAACAAATAGTCTCTGTTGCCTGTGAAAGGTCCAAGTTAAATGATCTGGAAATGGTATGATGCAATGTGATGAAATTCTTTAAATGCAAAGACAATTAGATTTTTTTTTTAACATTTTGTCAGTTTATTGACCATGAAGTGATTCATAATTTCATTCATTACAAATCACAAAATCAGTCTTAAGCTCCGCAACCATTCAGAGGACATCATTCAGTTCCTTCATACATCACAAAGAGCTGTCATTCAAAAATTATAATAATAAAATAGATGAACATGTTTTTCTGCTAGCAGGTGTGGATGCTTACTGTACAAGTGAACCTGAGGCAACTTCACTGAGGCATTGTCGTCCATTTTTCTACAGGACTGGTATTGCTATGGCATTGTAGATGAACCGTCATGATTAACCTGAGTGTGCACGCACCACCTGAAACACCTGGCTGTCCCCAAAGCCTCCCAATACAGGGACACAAATCAAGTTATTTACACATCTGAATATTTTGGCTCAACCTAAAATCCCTTTAAACCAATCAGAAAGATGAAGAAATATGTCTTTTTGGTTGTACTTCTTTTTAACAGCATCCAGTTTAACCCTTTAGTCGTCACTTTAAATCTGACGTTTCGCCACAAACGAGAAACTTGGACAGTAGTGGACAGAGAAGTAAAGCAACAATCACCCAACCTAAAAAGTGGACAAAACTAGTATGAAAAGACTAAGGAGATTGTCAGTTGACTGCAACCTACCAGATTTTTAATTCAGTTTTCTTCTTTTTTTTTTTTTTTGCTTGGAACTCTTGTTGAGTTTAAGATAAATACAAAAAAAAAGCCTCTAGGCTTCACTGTATTTAAGACGGGGGGAGAAAGACAAAGATAAATTGAGATGCCTTGTATTATTATGACTGCTCCGCTCTTGTCAGTTACTTGGATTTTAAATTTTCAACTTAGATTTGAGTTCCTGTCAGGAGGATAAATGGAAACTTTTTTTTTTTCGGTGTCCATTGCTGCTTACAGGAATTCCCCGTCAAAAGCAAGCTTTTTATTTCTATTTCCTATGTCTGATAAAACTTGAACCCCCTAATGAACTGGGCATTTCAGACAATTAGATTTTTAAATCCTTTATTGATTTCTTCACTATAGGAAAATTGTGGACATGGGAAAGGAGTTTGGTCTTTCATGACATTTCTTACTTTAAAGAGATACTTTGCTGTTTTAGCACTACCACTGTCTGTATGGGTATATTTTGATGGGGTGGGGATTCAAAAATCTAAATAGAGTCTATCGTTTGTTAAAATGTGTTTTGGAGATGATGCCCAGGCCCACATCTTAATTGGTGATGTGCTGTTACATTTAAGCTCGTGTTCCTCAGCTTACCCCATAGCAGGTGCTGGTGGTTGGATTGATGACTGATAACCAAGTAAAAAAAGAATTGGACCAGTATAACCGCCCCAGTCTAACAGTGTTGACACCAAGCTGGGCTTATGGGCTAATTTCTGTGGGAAACTGTCCTCTTAGTTGCAGTTTGTTGGGAAGAGCTGCTGTTTTCTTCAAAATATTTTTCTCCTGTTTATTTCAGTGGCCAAGCCATAAGAATATAGGCATGTAACTTTTTTTGTAGGTTATGAGGGAAGTGTGTGTTTTCTATTTGTATTAAAGGTGTTTTGTTTGTTATGCTGGCTTGGTTTATCCTGAAGTTATGACACTCCTATGATAAATTTAAGTTATTATTTATCTAAAGTTTTTTTTTTTTTAATTGTTTTTCTTTCTTTTTTCTCACAACTTTGTGTTCTTCTGCATGACAGAGCCTCATGGGGGAGCAAGAAGTGGGGGCCTAACAAATGGGGGCTTGTCCGGGATTTGAACCCAGGACTTCTCACACCTTAAGTGAGAATCATATATATATATATATATATATATATATAGACCAAAAATATAATGAAACCTTGTGCACGTATCACTTTATGGTGGTTTTATCTAATCTGTGAGGAGGTTTAAAAAGCTTAAATTTAACCAAGCTTCACCGACATTTGATTAAGAATACTATAAATATAAAAGAGAGCTGAGGCGATGAGATCTAAATGGACACAAATTAAAACCACAAGGAGTGAGTCAGAAAGACAAAGTATGGAGGAGGCAGAGAATAGAATATGCATTAGGACTAATGTTACTAAAGCCTGATATTATATGTTACACAGAATTCTTAAACAGCGTATAAGAAAAGAAATGAAGACGAAGTCTGCTGAGACCTTCACTACCCCTCAAGAATTATTATGTATACACACACGCGCGCTGTACTAAAGTTCTTCCAGCCGTAACCTGTGTGAGCAGGGGAGTGAAAAAGATGCATTACATAAGTGGTCACCAGGTTCTCCTGCCAGTTCACCACCACAGTTACTCAGCTCAAACATTTGCAGGCTTGCATGCAAATGTTTGACGCTTTCCAAGCTGATATACAAACTCTAAAAGGCTGCAACACCTTGAAAACTATTGGATAATCAAAGGTTAAGCAGCCATTTTGCACTTTCTAGAGAATGTTTTATTATTTCTAGTAGGCATGCCACAATTCTTGGTAAAAAACAGAAACATATGTCACACCATTAAACCAAATCATAGGAAAGGGAATTGTTGTCTCCCTGCTGCATACCAGTGTGTTTACGTTGAAAGTGTCAAACGTGTTGTCTTAACTTACTTGCTTATTAGCCAATTAAATCAAGGTTTTTGTCTGAATTTTTAGTTTTTTGTTGTTGTTTTGTCATACACAAATCATACATTGAACTGTGACCTGAAAATTGAGGTTTGAACCAGAACCTTGGGAAAATTGGAAAGTTGCATCACTAGTTTTATAAAAAGGCTTTGCTTGTATAAAATCAGTCACTAAAAGGCTTTATCTTGCTTTATTTTAAAAGGATAAACCCAGTGTTTTAAAACATGATTAAATTATTTTGCTTAAAGCCGTAATGTCATTATGTTAATTCATAAGATTATCCCGGAGCTTGTAGCAGTGACACATTTATGTCATTTGGAATAGTAAATCCAACATTCTCATAATTTACACATACAATTAAACCTTACATCCTTGTATCAAATATCATGGAAATGGATGTCTGGTTTCCCATGACGAGGCAGTTTGAAGGTTGTGAAAGTGGGGGTTGGAATCAACTGTCCTTATTTTAGTTTTGCTTTCACATTCCAGCTTTGGTAGTTTTTTTCCACTTAAAAATTTGGATTTATTGGGGAGGGAATGCAGAACAATTAGGCGCTTTCATCTTGAAATATATACAGTATACTATGTATTCGATCATCTTCTAAATTGTTTTGCCTCTCTCTGGGTCACGGGGCTGCCGGAGCCTATCTCGAAAACACATTTTTTGTTAGTTTTATTGTTACAAATTTCAATTTTATTCCCAAGTTCTACCTTTGTTCAATTTGAATCTATAGTTATGTAAAAACTGCTACTTCAAACCTTCAAACTTAAGACAATTGGTGTAGAGTAAAATATTTTAAGAGGAGACACTGTATTGACATTGTGAGCTAAAAAAAGCCCCATATATACATACATATATGTATATACAGTGAGGTCAATAAGTATTTGATCACCCTGTGATTTAGCAAGTTCTCCCACTTAGAAAACATGGAGGGGTCTAAAATTTTCATCATAGGTGTATTGCCACAGTGAGAGACAGAATCTGAAGAAACATTCAGAAAGCACACTGTACAATTTTTTTAACAATTTGTATATTACTGTGACAAATAAGTATTTGATCACTTGAGTTAAACAACTTTAATATTTGGTACAGTTTGTTAACAATTACAGAGGTCTAACAGTTCCTGTAGTTCTTCACTAGGTTTCTACACACTGCAGCAGGGACTTAGGCCCACTCCTCCATGCAGATCTTCTCTAGATCTGTCAGGGTTCAGGGCTGTCGCTGAGCAACACGGAGTTTCAGCTCCCTCCAAAGATTATCTATTGGATTTAGGTCTGGAGACTGGCTGGGCCACTCCAGAACCTTGATATGCTTCTTACGGAGCCACTCCTTGGTTTTCTTGGCTGTGTGCTTCGGGTCATTGTCATGCTGGAAGACCCAGCCACGACCCATCTTCAACGCTCTGACTGAGGTAAGGAGGTTTTTGCCCAATATCTCACAATACAGAGCCCTGTTCATCCTCTCCTTAATACAGTGCAGTCATCCTGTCCCCTGTGCAGAAAATACCCCCCCAGAGCATGATGCTTCCACCCCCGTGCTTCACTGTAGGTATGGCGTTCTTGGGATGATGCTCCTTCTTCCTCCTCCAAACACACCGAATGGAGTTAAGACCAAAAAGGTTCTATTTTGGTCTCATCTGACCACAAGACTTTCTCCCATGACTCCTCTGGATCATCAAGATGGTCATCGGCAAACTTCAGACGGGCCTTGACATGGGTCGACTTCAGCAGGGGGGGACCTTCCGTGCGATACATGATTTTAAACCATGACGTTTTAGTGTATTACTTAAAGTAGCCTTGGAAACGGTGGTCCCAGCTCTCTTCAGGTCATTGACCAGCTCCTCCCGTGTAGTCCTGGGCTGATTCTTCACCTTCCTTAGCATCATGGATACCCCACGAGGTGAGATCTTGCCAGGGGCCCCAGTCCGAGGGACATTGACAGTCATCATTAGCCTTTTCCATTTTCTGACAATTGCTCCAACAGTTGTTCTTTTCTTACCAAGCTGCTTGGGGATTGCCCCGTAGCCACTTCCAGCTTTGTGAAGGTCTACAATTTTGTCTCGTGTGTCTTTTGACAGCTCTTTGGTTTTGCCCATGTTGGTAGTTAGACTTCTGACTGATTGTGGGGTACACAGGTGCCTTTATGCAAGCTAACCACCTCAAACAGGTGCCACTAATTTAGAATCATGAGCAGAGTGGAGTTGGACTATTTAAAGGCAGAACAGCAGGTCTTTGCTGGTCAGAAATCTATCTGATAATCAAGTGATCAAATACTTATTTGTCAAAGTAATATACAAATAAATTGTTTAAAAAAATCGTACAACCTGATTTCTGAATGTTTCTTCAGATTCTGTCTCTCACTGTGGAAATGCACCTATGATGAAAATTTTAGACCCCTCCAGCAGGTGAGCAAGCAAACAACATCTGCATGCCTCTTGAGTTGAACTGATTTTACCGTTACAAAGGGGGTTGTAAGGTTAGACCTCATTTTGAATATATTTTTGAGCATTCTTTTTGGACTGGACTGAAGGCCGAAGGTGGGGTGGGGTATCAGGGATGGGGGAATAGGTACAAGAAAGGAAAAAGGGGGGATAAAGGAGTTGGGAAATGATTTTTAAAAAAAACCCCACACAGGATTGCAAACAAAAAGAGGTAACAAGTTGCTTAACCTTTTAACATCAGTTGTTGCTGGTGATACCTAGCTTAAACTCTGGCTTTTTATCATACTCTTTGATAACTCCTCGACCATTGATGCGATCAATAAGAATTCTGATTCATGGCTTTGCACCGATATGCAACTCATTACTAACATAAAGTGTTTCACAACAGTATTGCTTTTCTCCACAACAGAATCCGCTGATTTAAGGCAATTGCGTAAACACGTCACTATTGTAAAGTGAAGACTATCAACGCAAGGCTGCTTTCCAGAATCTGCTGGAATTACATTAACTGAGTAAACTATTAAAGAGTTACGGTAGTCAAAAGACTAAACAATAGAGCTAAGGCTCTGGTGTTAAAGGGTTATGGTTTATCGTTATAGCTTCTACATGTAGATGTTTTCCAAAAGGACTGGGCATGTCTACAGACTTCTTAATTCAGAATATTTGATTTTTAATTTAGCAGTGATACACTCAGCCACTGAAGAGTCCACAAGCATTCACTGTGTTCACCTGCAAGTGACACAGTTCCTTGTTTTCAGGTGAGCCAGATTTTGCTCGTTTTCTCCCCACCAGAATTCAAATGAGCTTTTCCAATGAAGCAGACTTTCTCAGGAAACTCTTTTTTAAACAGCTCAATGTGAAAGTGCCCTCAGACCTTTTGGCAGACGCTCAATGCTGTGCATCAATTGTAAACCAACAGATAGAGGAAATGACTCAAGAGTGAACAACCTTATCTTTAAATAGATTGAGGAAACCCCGTTTGAACAGATGACACTGTCAAAGTTCTTATTTTTTCAGTTTAATTTCACAAAATACAACACAAAACGGATCAATTTATTTAGGTTAATTGCAAAGGCATTTCCACAACTTTACGTTCTTTGGCTTTGCAGTCCAACTCCGTTTTCTTGAATTCATTTGGTTAAATTCTTGCAGATTCTCATGCACAAAAGACGCTTCTCGGCATTAGCATTCTCTTGCTCCAAAGCAAAGGGCTATAGAACAATCCCTCCTCAGAGCTCTTGTGTGTCTGTGCATGACTGCATGAGCTCAGAAGTAGCTGATCAGTGAGCTTGTGTTTTTCACTGAAAGGTTTCATAACACACACACTCATTACATAACAGCAGCTACACCCCTGGAGGGGGGGGGGGTCACATGTATGTATGTGCATGGGGAGTCACAGTACATATATATTTTACAGATCCATGCAAAAAAAACAGTGTTAAGCTTCAGTAGAATGAAAAGTTTCCTTTCTACTGCCCCTAATTAGTTCATATTGATGTGCAGCAAGAAATAGATTTTTTTATAGGATTAAAATGGAATTTATCTTAAATCTTTTAGGATGCAAGGTCAGACTAACCAAGCATTGAAAAGCCTTTGTTGTTGTTTTTTTTCAGCTATCAGAGATGTGTCTTATGATTGCATATTTATAGATGATTTGCATTTGCTTCTGCCTCAGCTGCTAAACTCAGATTTGCTGCAGCTTAACACCACCTGCTTTGTAAAGGCTGCATTGACTTCATGTTTCTGTATTGAAAAAGGAAAACAAGGAAAAACTACAGGATTTGTAAGTGTTTAATAACCCAAACAAAAACAACAATGCAGCTTTAAAGACTTTAAAGACTTCAAAGACTTTTTCTCTGTACAGTATTATGCAGCTCCCACTGCTTCTACGAGCTGTCAGTGGTAATGGTATGACCTGACAACTGGAACTGTATAAAGCCTTTAATAGCAGAGGGCTGTTTAGTTCCTTTCTCCCTTGAGGCAAAGGGTAATAATGGTGTGATAGGGAGGATACTGTAAGCCGTGACCTCATTTGGATTCAGGATGTGTTTCACTAGTGAAAGAGAATGCTTTTTTTTTTTTATGTGAGCACACGTTTCTGTGTGACTGCGTCCTTCGCGATGACAAGCCTAAAAGAGATGAGCCTTGGAATTTGATCATCCGTCATACTACTGTTAATTGTCCGCCTGATCCACTCTCTGGGGAAAGTGAGATGTCACACAGTCACTTAGCCGTGGGTAAAGCATCCTTTCTTTTAGAGCCTCCTCTCCTTGGCCCAGCTCTGTAATCCTGACTGTGCTGTCTGAGCTGAAGGATGTTCGGTGTCTGACAGCAGAGCTGAGAGTGGCGTGGCGTGGCGCTCAGCTGCTCCTTCAGGGACTGGAGGCTATCATGACCCTTTAGACAACAATGAAGTGCATAGACTTAAATACAGACCCAGAACAGCAATCATGCTAATAACTGTGCACACACCTAGCCATGGCTGTCGTTTATTAATTAGGTGACGGTCCGATTTGATTTACGAATCAAAATCAACGCTTTATAGATCAAACCACGATTCATACTATTTATTATATTGCATTTGAATGATTGGTATATGTATGTCATTTTACTTGATGTATACAAATAAATAAAAAAATAATTTAATTACTATTATTTACACTTTTATTTAATGCAGGAGGTCAGAACCTACTAAATGCAACAGGTGAAAACAAGGATTTTAGAAAGTAAGAAATTGTCACTTTCAACATTGCCGCGCTCAAATATTTTTCAGTAATGTTTGTTATCTTCAGCAGTACACATAAACATTACTGTTGATTTGGATCATCGTACACCAAAACTTTGTCGTCCACAGTTTTTCCAATATTATAGTTTTACTGACAATAGTAACAGTAGATAGATGACAGGAAGATGGATAAAGACACTGCAACTGAGTGATTGAAAATTAAACTTGAACAACTAGAAAACACTGTCTTTTAATCTAAACTGAGAACAGTGTTTCCACTAGACACGTTTTACCGACTTTTTTCATCTTTAGTGAAAAACACTCACACTTTAGATGAACATTTTACAGATGTGTTCTGATGTGATTCTCCACCGTACTTGCAGACAGTTATATGACGTTATGCAGTTGATCACATATACAGTAATACCCCCCATATTCGCACAGCACGTCAGTTCGGAGGGTAAACAAATTCTGTCAGGGAAAACACCATTCATTCATTCATTCATTCCATCATATATTATTCCAGCTTATAATTATTCACAGCGATTATCTTCCTCTGCATATCAGGATATTTTCCAGCCACTTCTGGGTCAGCTGATGCCATTTCTCCATGAAGGAGCGATTCAGGAACCGGTGGAACCAGCTCTTTGAGGCCGACGGACCTATTTTAGAGCGATAATTACATTTCCTGAAGTTTATTTTTACTAATATCTACTGTATTTCTAAAAATCCTAAATAAGTGATCTCGGACGTCACAAATATTCATGCTTAAATTTTCCAGTACGGGTAGCAGATATCCACGAATTCGGATATTTATCACAGCCCAGCACCATTCAAAACTGGAAAGTTTGAAATGATCACAATGGTAGTTCGTACATTCTAAATGTTTGAAACTATGTGGTTGAGTAGACCCACTTGTAGATTTTTGTTCAAATCTACAACACACAAACACTGCATAAAAAAGTATGTCCTGCATTCCCTCTCTACAGCACAAAAAAAAAAGGCAAGATGAAACAGATACTAGATGCCAGCAGACAAACTTGTTAATGTTGATGGACATCGTGTGTCTTCCGGTTCAAGTGTGCAATAAGGATCCCATGTTAACCATTCTAAGTAGAACACCAACTGAGTGTGGCAATTTAGACACACCGACAACAGCATTTGCTTTGAGTGGAATACATTTACGACAGCCAGTACAAACAGTGTCACACCTCATTCTTAGCATTTATAAAACATTATAATATTGAATATTGTGAGTGAATATTCTTATTGGCTGCTGGGTGAGAATTAAAAAGTGATAATCCATAGTGCTAATGCGCACCTAAAAAAGAAGGTCCGGTCACATACGTAGTTTAAATGTTCTATATCGCTATGCTGGCTTCTTTAATAATAGTAATAATAATAATAATAATACACTTTATTTGTATAGCACCTTTCAAGATAAAAATCCCAAAGTTCTTCACAGTAAAACACAGAACATAAAAAAGAATTATGAAAAAGCAATTTTAGAATTATGAATAAGCAACTTTAATCTGTGTTAATCTGTGCCACATATTCATAGTTTGGCACTTGTTGTGCTAAAAGGTACAAAGTGGGAAAAAGTGGAGCAAGACGGTGAGGGTAGCGACTCGCCTGTCATCTGAGATGTCCTTTGCCACCTTCTAGCAAAACTCATCACCCGCTGCAAGGCAGTTGGCTTATCACAGCCTGTCACTTTAAATCTGAGTAATCACCCCAAGTCATTTTCAGAGACGAGCCAGGAAAGGGGAGAAGGGGGCTGTCCTGTGTTAAAATCAGACAGACAATGCAGCTACTAGTGTCTCAAAAATAAAACTGTCAATCTGTACTTTTTTTTAAATAAATAAATTCCTCTTATCTATCTCCAAAAACTAAACTCAGTATTTAATGAGGGTACTGTAATTTAATAGCCAGTTTTTAAGAAAAGCAATGATTTCAAAATGTGCCTTTAATAAAGTGAAAAAGGAGCAGATGCTGAATTTGTAGACACTGTCTCTAAAGATATCCAAAGATGTTTCCTTTTCTTTAGATCACATCTGTCATTGCCTATAGAAAAAAACCCAACATGGAGTGTCTTTGCACGCTTATGCTTTGTAGTGACTTAAGTGGGTCACTTATGCCCTACAGAACTGCATGCCCAGTCTTAAAGGAAAGGTGTGCTCATGTCAGATTGCATCCAGCAGGATGCACTTTGATTAGCCAGTGCTAAGTTTTTATCAGTACTGGAAAGATCTGCAGGAAAGAAGGGTGTATTTGGTAATTCAGAGAGAAGGGAGGAAGTGAAGGAGTGGTGGTAGCAGCTGTTGAACACTTTCTGTTGCATGACCCTGAAGATGTCACCTGAACAATGTTGAGCAATCAGAGGTTGTTTCTTCCAAGTCAGGGTGGCCGTGCTTGCAAAGACACAAAACGAGTTCTAATTTCTGCACACTCAGTTGTCCAGTTTTCCATCAGTATAGAGCCCTTTCAGTGATGGACAGTAAGAAGCTACACCAAGTCCTGTCTTGGCTCATTGTCTTTAAGTACTGCAGTCTGCTTTCATCGTCGTGAAATAAACAACACAGTTAATTAGTATGTAATGAAAGATGAATGTTGTTGTAAGGCCTCTCCGTTTCTGTGCTCATGAATTCCTGACTTTGATTGTAAACGTTCTAAGAAATCAGATTAGTACTGAGTGGAGCTCATTCATTGACCCTGTGAATGTGTGTATTTGTGTTTGTGTTATTGAGGCAGAGGTGCAAACGCACGGGTATTGGAACTCCGTGTCGAGGGGAAACAGCTATTTCCTGAGCCAGGGGAAAGGAAGGAAACTATTTGTAGTACCAAACAGACACTGTAGTACTCCTGCACCTTCCTACTGTAGATCTAGGAATAGACCGGAACATACCCACATTGTAGGCTGTGACTATTTATAAATTTCCATCTTATGCTTTCCACACGGATCATGGGATGAGAGACGATCATGATGCATTTTTGTAGCATTGGTGACTTTTAGTTCGTGGCAAACCTCATATGATGTCTTTCTGTGTCTGACAGGGGGACCCTACTGTTGTCCGGGTCTCCTCTGTAAACAGGATGTTCATGTGGGATTCACACCCATTTTGCCGTTTCCTTCATTGTGCATTACCACAACCATATGTAGAAGTGTGCCTGTGTCGAACCATCCAGCTCAGATCTAATATTTACACTGGGGGCGTCATTCTCCTATCACAAACCAATTCTTTCCTTCAAAGAACATTTCCCTAAATATTATCAACAGCAGATGAATAAAAATGAGACAAATGATGATTCTTTTTTTCTAAATGTACAGTAGATGTGAAGACTTCAGCAAAGGCAGGAGATGGGATGTATGTGTTTGGAGCATATGCTTGTTTGGGGAGAAAAACTTGCTTCAACAAAAGGCCTAAAAATAGTAGGAAATGGCCCATGTGACACATTGGGGCTAAAGGCTTGTGAATAATTTGTCTAATGCAACACATACTCTCTTCCCAAGCTCAGTCATGCAAATGTGCTCCTGCTGGTTACTTCTGCCAGCCAGTACGTTGGAAGGAAAGGGGGAGGAACCAGGCTGCTCCACTTCCCCAGTTGGGCTTTGAGTTGATTTGCAAGTATCACATGGATTAGGAGGACATTTGGTGGACAGATTGCTCTTGGCATAGGAACTTGACATAATTTTTTATAGTTTAATTAGTTGCAGTTGGTGCCTAGACCACAAAGAAGTCAAGTGTCTGCCTTTTCTTAGGTGAAGCGTAAGAAATATTAAAACAATTTGATGTACCATTCTATAAACTTCCTCATCTATTGGTCCTTAGTGTTTCCTCCTTAAGACCATACTGTAACTCACGTATCAAATCCCTTATTTAGAGCTGAATATGAAATGAAATGTAAACCTGTTAGGTTAAGCTAGGTATGCTTTAAAAGTAGGAAATAACATGTTTGCTTATTTTAGGAATTAAGATAATCATTATTATCACTGTTATTACTCAACAGGTAGAATGGTCTAAACCCTCCGCTTCATCTTCTAATGCTCGCACACTATCATTAGAAGACAAACGCCCTGTTGTTCATTACAAAGTTAAAAAGCCAGCAGCCTATTTTCTGCTTGCATGCTCCACTTGTTTCAGGTGTGCGATTAATTGTGTGTGAAAACCAAAGAAAAGAAAAAGGAGAAAGGCTAGAAGTCTCTGAAGGTATTAGGGGAAAGGCACAAATAAATCTCACATTGGGAGAAGTATAATTGTTTGCTTGATTGGATATCATTTTGTTTCATCCTTTATGCTGCAAATACGGCAAAACAACTGGATTTTTACAGCTTTTTAGCTTATTCTAGTGGTTCATTTCATATTTTTTCCTCTAATATGTTACTGACTTAACCATTGCAGTGCAGTAGAGGATGACTGGCAGAGGACACGGGTGAATTAATACCCAAAAACCTTGCATTAAGTCTTAAGGTTGTATATGTTGAAAAATATATGAATATCTATAGTGAAGAAGACACGCCTGCACATTTTGCAGCGGGGTTCAAACGCCTCGTCTCTTTGGATCTCTTTTTCATACACTGAAGACAGCTTATCACGCAAATATGTTAACTTGAGTGTGAACTGCAGGTTAAGCTGACCTGAGTCTTACAGCTGTCTAAAGAAATCCAAGGCGTCCAACAACCTTTCCAACGTGCATACATTGCATGACCTCGGGTTTAACCGCACATCATCTCATGAAGGAGGATTGCTTCTGGGTAAAATGTTCCAACCATTTCTGCGAATGTGCAGAAAGATTTTCATTCTATGTTCACTAATGCATTAAGCTTACAGTCAGCACGGGAAAGGTCTGAATTATTTAAAGCCATGAAAGTGTGTGCAAGTTCACACTTGTATTATATACTGATGGACTCCCCACCAACCCCCAGACTTCCCAACATCGTCTTCGCTTAAGCACAAGAGGGGCGAACCAGTTTACTGCAAACTACAGGGCAGAATATCGCCCATGCTCTGAGAGAAAATCTGCACAAAAAAGCCTTGAATTCCCTAGTTAAAGAAGAAAACAATGCAGTTAAATGTGCTGTGAGCAAGAAACAGAAAAGACAAAGTGAAGATATTGCAAGCCAGGCTGCCAGACAGTTAAAAAGAGGGAAAAAAAGAGATGGAGGGGAGGAGGAGGACTATTTGTGCTAGCCCAGGGAGGTTTATGCAGAGGTGGAGGCAGACAGAAAGCAGGTGGATATTTAGACAGAATGATAACGGAGCCTGGCTGACAGAACGCCTGATAAGTGGCGTGACTGTTAGGTTTGGCGAGGTGGTGGCGATGTTGAGATACCCAGCCAGTAAGAATGGATATGGAAAAAAGAAGCTCAGAGACTTAATTTGGTAAAAGTATACCTGATATTACATTTGACTATTTATTAACATGAGCTGCACTGCTCAGAATGAATCAAATCCCGACAATTGAATTTGTACTGCAAAAGCAGAACATTAGTGCTTAATGTAAAAAGACACTGTGACAGTCATTTGTTGTTCTCTAAACCTCTGATCGTCTAACATTAGAGCCTCTCTTCGTTGCAGGTAAACCCCAAACCATTGAGAGCTCCGAGCGGGTGCAGCTGTGTGGAACCTACAACGTTAGGAAAGGGAAGCTTCAGCTCCCGGTCAACCGCTGGACCAGACGCCAGGTCATCCTGTGTGGCACCTGCCTCATTGTCTCCTCCGTCAAAGAGAGCCAATCAGGGAAGATGCACATTCTGCCGCTCATAGGAGGAAAAGTATGTAAAAGTCACAGAACCATAACACGCTTTATCTAAGTTTGTTCTTTTATTTGTTTATATTGTCTTTTATATGGAAGTAGGATAATAAACCTTACTGTCATATCAATGAAGAATGAAGTAACACAGTTTTGTTACACTCGGGAAATGCTTATGAAGTGACAACAAATCATTCTAAACTTCTGTTTCCTCTTTAGCCTAGTGTTCCATAAGACTCTGCTCATTTTAGCCTAAATTTAGGTCACAGAGAAATGATAGTAGCCGTGACGTCCAGATGAGCTGTTTTCAGCAAGGATGTTGTGTTCACTTGAGCTTTAGAATCGTGACCCACTTTTATGTGATGGATCAC
The DNA here is from genome assembly GCA_023969325.1 of Oryzias curvinotus. Taxonomy (NCBI): domain Eukaryota; kingdom Metazoa; phylum Chordata; class Actinopteri; order Beloniformes; family Adrianichthyidae; genus Oryzias; species Oryzias curvinotus. The sequence continues at coordinate 32,749,846 of CM043722.1, forward strand.
AATAAACTTTAGAGTAGTTGTTTTTACCATTTATCAGTTTACGACTGTGTGAGTTTATCAGCAAGATTCTTGCGAAATCATTATTCTATGTGTACCTAACACAAACAGACACACAATACCCCACCACACCCGCTTTCTTAACCTTTCACTCACACGTGACTCTGCATGTGTTTGCATGGTGAGCCTGTGTGTGTGTGTGTGTGTGTGTGCGTACGCTAGTGTTCTATTCAGTCCTCTTTACCAGTCGGACATTCATTAAGAGAACATATGCTAGTCTAAGGCTCCCATGCTTAATAATATACCTTATCAGCATTTTTTCTCGTGCCCTTCACTGGTCTGTACAGTCCATATATTTTTCCATTGGTGTGTTCTTTAATTATTTTTTTGCCTTGCAAGTATTACCATTCTTACTTACCCCACCACCACCCTTCCTCATGTGGGAGCGATTTCATTAGACATGGTTTGTCAGCAAAAGCACCGGCTTTTTAGGTGTATTTTGTGTAGGAGCAGGGATGTCAGCATTTCAAACTCAGATGTCACTCTTGTGTCTGTTTGACTGCAGGTAGAAGAGGTGAAGAAGCACAATCATTGTTTGGCTTTCAGCTCGGCAGGCCCTCAGAGTCAAACCTACTACGTCAGCTTTGACAGTTTCACCGAGCACCTGCGCTGGCACAGACACGCTGCCAAGGTATGGTGTGTGTTGTGAGTGAGTGTGGGTGAGTCAAGTAAGTGAAAAGAAGCCCCTGCTTCACTGGTACTGCTCAGGTCACAGCGGCTTTAGGGAAAAAATGAAGAACACCCTGTTGCAGGATGAAGGGGTTCCAATTTTTAAAAGATTTAGTGGCAAACAAAGATCCTCTGGGCTTTACATTCTTCATAAGATGTCATTTAAATTTTAAGTTGACAACATGTCATTGGTCATTCAACATTACAAAAAAAAACATCTTTCAAATTCCCTGGTTGGGAATCCTTTTGGTTTGTCAAATATTTTTAAAATAAGTTTTGATTATTAAAGACCCACTCCAATGGGCTGTATTTAACATGTTCTTGTGGCTTTTTTCTGATGATGGAGAAAGAAAATTCAGCTTTTAACATTTTTTTTTGAGTATTTCTTTCTTTAGAAATACTCACCCTTTTGGAAAAAAACTTGTGTTGATACGTACAGACTACAAACAGAGGGCCACAAGCTCCTTGCTGCGGTCCATTCCGATGCATCCACTTGCAGACAAATAGATCCATGGACGTCTTTGTTTTCCTTGTCCGAGTTGGCATCTGGCTAGAAACTGTATAGCTGGATGAGCTCCAATATTGCTCCCCATTTTTGTGCACCACCAATTTTATGTTGGGGTTAAAAGGGGCTGTAAGTTAGCCCGAAGAGCAGTTAAACAAATACATTATGGGAAATTGGGGGTTTACTCTGCGCCAACTGTCCCACCCACGACTCAAAGGTGAATTTCTACTGCACTACTGCTGCTCTGCTCTGCTATGTCCTAAAAAATGACATTAAGTAAAAAATTAAAAGACCACGGGAATGCTTTTACAATAGATCAAAAGATGATTGGAGTGGGACTTTCAGGATGTGAAATGCGATATCAGTTTTCAGCTAAATCTCAAATACAGTAAAACCTAAATCAGGATGTCAAACATTAAACTTGATAAAGTTACCTGGAGGAAGTCTTAATTCTAAGAAGACAATTCTTCAATAATTAGTTAATAAATAACTCCCATTTCATAAATTGAACACGAACAAATCAAGGTATGAAACATGGTTTGAGGAGAGCAAAGGCAGGTTTGGTAAGTAAACAAACCGCTTCGGTCCGTGAACCAACCCAAACTGCTCTGAATGTCCAAATATAATTGGCCAAACAGAGAAAGTTTGTTGAATTTGGGTCATACAACAACAAAAGGCAAGCAAATGAGAGTAGAACTACAACAAGGGGAAATGGATTAACATCAAATTTATCAACAAATAAAGACTGAAGCTAAACTTAACTGAAATGCTGCTTAAAGACCTAAAAAGGACAAAGAAATTCTACAAATAGCATTAGGGTGAGGAAATACCAAAAAATAATAATTAACTCTTTAATTCGTGGAGGTCACTACTGTGTACAGCTTTGATAGCAAATACATGATATACCACATATCTACAATAACGGCCGGTCTGTAATAGATGTCGGGTCTAACGTGTGCCCCACACACAGTCGTGCAGACGTCGGGTGTCTCTGTGGTATTGTGAGGCAGTGTAGTCCTTCAGGTAGTAATGACCAAGAAACGCGCGTTGGATTTAAATTTCCTGCAGTACCCCAAACAACATGCTGGTGAGGACTCTGCACTACATTTTGGGCTGGATCCAAAAGATAACCGAGAATGGCGCAAGCAGATGAATGATATTAAGAAGATGGTCGCAGAAAAAGGAGCAAACTGATTTTCTGTTAAAGCTGCAAAGAAAGCGAGGGATGAATTAGAAGAACTGGTTTTTAACATGGATTACTGAGCAAAGACGGAAAGGTCCAGGAAAGTGATCTGCCTTGAGGGGACAGGTATATATTTGTAGAATTTAAAGGTATAACCTTTTTTTTTTTTAAAGAAATAGACTTTATTTTGTATTCCTAAAGATGAATAAAAACATTTGGTAAAAAAAAAAGATAATTCATGCACGAGAGGCTTAGATAAATCCAAAATATTCATATATATTTGTGAGATTGAAATTGCACGGATTGGTTTAGTATGTTTGTCCTGTGATGGACTGGAGAACCATCCAAGGTGAACCCCTGTCTTCGGGGACATACAGGAGTCACGGCTCCAGCATCTTCATGACCCCTAAAAATGTGCTCTGCTTCATAGTCACTAACCTAATTTTCATCTAAGTCAGAATCCAAGACCTTTTTTTTTTGATAAAATAATTTCACATAAGAGCAAAATATTTTCATATCAGAGCATGTAGACAGAAGTTTACATGACTAAATCACAATGATGGATATTGTAGTGTCAACTCTTCAAAGCTTGTAAAATCTGTTATGGATTTATTTTCTTTTAGATGTGTCTGCTGCTGTGAACTGGCCTTTGATCATGAACAAACAATACTGAAGTGCTGGAAAAGGCCACATGAGTTAATTAACCCCATGCCTATCAGTTCACAGAAAAACAACTAATTGGGTATAAACAGAGAATTCAGGACTGCTGCTGGTGTTTCTGTTGTCTGTGCACAGTGTGCAGTTTTGAAATTAATGAAAGTAACCATATGGAGAACAGCAAAACTCCAACAGAAACCATCCATGTGTTTGCTATTGAGAAAATCATTGAATACAAATGTTGTGATGGCAAGATTCCTCAAGTAAAACTACTGAAAAATAGAGAAAAACATTTAAATCTTTGCCATTTCTCTAGAGAAAGATAAAACTTTATTTCAAATCACTCCTATGCCATTATGTGTTAACATTTAACTAATATGGCACCTGAAAGTGATGGATTTATTGATTTCATGTTGGTCATATAAGAGCGAGGAATGGATGAAAAAGTGGCAATACAATAAACAAAATCTCAAGGATGTTTGAAATCCTCTAAAGTCCACACTCCTGATCATCTTTTGATCTATTATAAAAACATTCCCAGTTGTATTTCTGTTATGGTCATGCCATTTCGAGCAACTATCGATTTCTAGGACATACTTTCTATAGAGTGGCTGTAGGGGTTCTTTAGAAAATCACCTGAGTTGGTGCAAAATATGCCCGCACCCACTTCCTGTCATCCATTAGTTTACATGCTTTTCCGTTAGCTTGCTGCCACTTCACACCCCCAAGCTAACATTAGTGGTACAGTAAAAATGTCGAGCACTATCGTAGCTATCCAGGTATACAGTTTAAAGCCAGATTCCAGAGACGTTCATGGATCTATTCATCTGTAAGTAGCGGCATCATAATGGAGCAGAGCAGGGAGCTTGTGGCCTGTTGACTGTAGCTTCAGCAAGATTTTTCGAACAACATTTTTTCGTCTGCTTCTGATTCACAACAATTTAAATAATGAAATAATCAGAAATGCTATTTCTAGCTTCATTTCCTATACATCTTACATCATAAGAAAAGCATACCTATTTTATCACAGTAGGCATCTTATTAAGAGGAGAAAAACAAGGGGATTCATTATATTGAGATGGATCAGTCTATTTACCCTAAATTAGATTTTCGTGTTTATTTAAATTACTGAACTTAGCTAAGAACTAAAATGGTCCAAACTGTTATGAACAGAAGACTATGCAACCAGAGATAAGGATACAATTCCAAAGATGAAATAGTTTTGTTTTTTTTATTTGTACTGTCCAATCTGTAAACCAAATGTCTGCAGGTCCACTCATGCAGCCTCCTGTTTGAACTCAACTAGGCCGTAGCCACAAAACCTCTTTTCTAAATATTAACAGGGACATGCATGTCACCGTCACCCAGAGGGACACTCAGAATAGAAGGCTGGCTCGAGGCGGCACGTGCCTTAGCGATAGCTGCTGAAGCTCAAGCTAATCTCACTGTGTGAAGCACTCCAGTTCACTGAGTGTACTACAGGAGGGAGATTTCATGTCTGCTCACTGTTTAGTTCCTTTTGAAACACTAATTGTTTTGTGCTTTTGCTTTTAACTAAATTACTATTCTAGATCATTAACCACTTGGATTTTTCCTCCAGTTCTTCGTACTCTCTAATCCTAAGAAGATTGTCTGTAAATGGCATTTGACCCCCTCAGCTCTGACTCCAAGCACAAACTGCAAAACCAGTAAAGTCTTTTGTGGTGAGGGTAATCCTCTTGAACTCTGTGCATGCGTCTCTTTACCAGTTCCTCTTGTCGGTTTCAGATGGTGTCACAGAGGATCAACTCAGTGGACCTGTCCTGCTGCAGCCTGGAGCATCTTCCTTCCAACCTCTTCTATAGCCACGATCTCACTCATCTCAACCTCAAACACAACTTCCTGCCAGCAGACCAGTGCCTTCAGCAGCTACAAAGGTAAACTGTCATCATGAATCCACCGCAAACACACCTGAGGTTAAACATGAAAAGGTGCAGTTTGCTGAAAAATTATCAGTAAGCGGTGAAAACGCCTGGAAACACAGAGGCCGCTTTCATCTTGCTCTGAAGAATGCTTGGATGTGTGAAAGCACAAAACAATTAGACACCTGTACAGATCAGAAGTTACCCAATGGCCAGTTTGCAGTGACAATGAGGAGGAGGCTACATTTTAGTCATGTAAGGGCATAAAAATGAATAAATAAAAAACAGTAAACATAAGACAAAGACCTTTTCAGTCAGTTTAAACCCTCCCTGACTGTAGAGACACAGCTGATTATATCAGTCCATAGATTTTCTTCAACAACACTGCAGTCCAAGGTTGTTTAAAGGAAATATGTCACTAAAACACTCGTAAGCTGTGTCCAAATTCACTCACTACTCCCTTATCTCTTAAAGACTCATAGTGTGAGACTATCCAGTGCCCTGAATTTTAATCCAATTTGGACACAAGCTCACCGTTTTTATTTTTTAAATGCCAAAAATGGCGTTACCCATTTTCCAAAGTAAAGCCCTTATTATTGCAAACATTTTACGAAGACTATTTATGGATCCACTGTGTTCCGTTGATTAAAACTTGGAGGATTTATACAAAATAAATGTATTTTTTCAAATGTAGGTGTATATTCACCAATCTAATGAACAGAAGCTGCGTTTCCATTGACTACGAAATAACGTAAATTGGATTTTTGAAGATAATTTCACCTAATGGAAACACCACAATTTTGAGAAAGCTCACATTTATCTAAAAATTTATCTTTTTTTTACATTTCTAGAATTTCGATAAAGTTTTGCGCATAGGTAGTAGGAAGTGCAGCCGGTGATTCACATTTCGCAGAGCCTTCTGGGTAATTTTCAGGGCAAATGGCTAATGCTCTATATAGTGCATCAAGTAGTGAGTGAATAGTGTTCAGTTAGTGTTTGATCATACGTCTTTATTTAAATACTTAAGCGTGAAACTGGATCCTTGCATGAATGGAGTTACAACCTGCTTCAGTAGGTAGTGATGTTTCCCATTTTACCTCGTCAGTTTTGGGCTTTTTTTCCTGATGACTAATGTTTCTCATCATAACACAATCAATTATTTTGTGAAAACCTGAAACAGGAGCAAATTCCTCCTCTTTACTTTTTTCTGAACACTCTGTTCTTGTAGCTTTATACAAATGATATTGTCTTTTTGTCCCCATTTTTTTGTCCTGCTTTCTGTTCTTCCATGTACCACCTTGTCCTGGGTATTTTTGTGCCAGAGCTGTGGCTAATGTCTGTGTGACATGCAGAAAGTACCAAGGTTGCTTCAAGTGCTGGTTATTATGCAGAAATAATTGGTCTCACTTTGTCAGTTTTAAATGTGCTTTAAAATTTCAGTTGAGGTAAAAAAGTCACAGTTTCCCCCTTTATTCCTCATCTATACACATGTGTGTTACCTTAGAGTGAAAAGTAACCAGTCTGCATGCTTTCTAACTTAGATTATTTTTTTTTACTATAGTCTAATGTGACTGAGAAGCGCTTTGGGCCTTCTAGGAAGGTAGTAAAGCACTACATAAGTATACGTCATTGACCATTTAATGTAGTTGTTCTTCTTAGAAATAGAGTTTGGCCTGGTGGTGTAGCTAATGATTGTCTTTGACAATTGTGACGCCGTTCAGATTATTTTCACACGAGTGGAAATTAAAGCAGGTTACCAGTTTAACCTGAAGGTTTGGCTTTGTTTGTTTCAAGGTTTCTTGAGTTTCCTTAAAACGTGTTTTTACTGTTTACCTAAAGGCTGATGAAGGCTGAGATGCAATGCCTCTTGTAGGTCAAAAATAACTTTCCTGAGAGGTCTAGGTGGGCTGTTGTAGACATGCTGAAACCTTTTAGGAACAGGAACTGACTAGGAGCCAAGGGACAATACGCCATCACAGTGAGGCTTCACCGGGAACAGCATGGCATGGCTGACTGGTTTGGCTGAGTTAGCTTTGCCTGCGATAGCAAGCCGCCTACCGGAGAGCTGTAGTCGGCTGGGCAAAATGAGCCCCGAGCTCAGAAGGGTGGATGTGTCTGCGGTGAAGCTTTTAATGTGCCTGGCCTTCCTTAGTTGTTCTCTCTGCGGCGACCATCTGCCGCACACCCATCCCGGTCCCAGGTTAAGGGACTGTGGGTATGATACTGCATGTATACAGTTGTTGTGATTGTGTGTGCAGTCATGTATACTCTGTAGGCTTTTGTTCCAACAGCTCGTGCTCACATTTGTTGGTAGAAGAATTCTGCCGTGGAGTGAACCGTGTGAACCTGACGCCTGTGTCAGATGTGTGTGCACAACAGAGCGTGTGCCAGAGAGGAAGAGGAGCTGCATGCATGCATGCAACTGAAGTTATGACTTCAGGCTACAGATTTAGGGTTAAGAATTTGATGTAGCATGCCATTTATTTTTTTTAAATCCAATTAAATATTTAAGCGCTACAAAAAACATGCATGTCTGAATGTGTCATATTGTTTTATTAAACAATTAAAATTGATGTAAATTGATTTAGTTTAAGGCCCTTTTCAGGTCACTGTACCGATACTGTACATGTTCAAAAGATAGATTCCTCTGCATTGTTTTGTGGATGCATGTGTGAGTGAGGGATGCACAGCTCCCCTGCTGGTCAAACAGAGACAACATTTATTTAGCTTTGCCAAACATAAGTAGGTTCATCCGTATTTGACCCAACATGACAGAGAATGAGGTCAGTAATGAGAAAGAGCGGAATACTTCAGCTGAAAGTTAAAGGGTTTGAGAGAAACGTGAGGCAGAGTTTTGTGGCTTCTAGCAGTCCCCTGAGAGATTTTTGTCAGAAGAGCTGCAGAGGAGCAGCACGTCTTCATGCGCCGCCTCTTTGAGTTTGAGTGTGCCTTGTTTTTGGTTTTTTTCTGTTTATTGTGGACTGGTTTAAACGTGCTATTAAATGTGTGGACAGGTAGCATTCTTTACATTTTCTCTTGTGTGCTTCTATCTGGGTAAAAAAAACCGATTGAGCGATCAGAAATGCAGAGTCACTTGTGCTCTTTTCTGCTGGCATGCGATTGCATTCCCAGCATGCATTTCACTCACTGAGGGTGATGGCTGTGATTCCGTGCATGCAATAAACCTTTGACCTTTTTATGCAGTTGAGGATTTTTTTAATGGATTACACATGCACGGACACAAAAGTCACAGAACAGAAATAGAAGGAATCAAAACATTTCAATAGTAAGGGTTTTCTGCTGCGTTTGAGAAGAACTGGGCTCTCTCGGCGGCTGGATACTCTTTTTTTTTTTTTTTTTTTTTTTTTTGTTTCAGTCGATCTGTGTCTGCTGTTTGTTGCTTGGCAGCTTTTGAGGGTTTATCACAGCTTCAGACAAAAGATAACAGCTGCTATAAATAAACTTCATGACCATGTAGTTATGCCACTTTTGGAAAATAGGGGTTTCAAAGGAGGAAGTTACAAATAGAGAATTGGGTTGATATAAACATTTTAGTCTTTTAGAACTGCTTCGTACAAAGGAACTACAATAGTTTCTTATTTTATTCTCTGACACATTCAGGAGAAAAATCTAGATGATGTGTTTGTTTTTGCTGACTGGAATTTGGCACAAATTTGACTTCAGAAACTTTATTTTTTGCACAAGTTGAAGCATCTGTTTTTAAAGTCCCACTCGGGTCATCTTTTGATCAATTGGGACGTCAGAGAATCTTCCATGACTACTTTGAGAAAGACGTCATACAAACTGTGTTAAACACCCAGTTTGGTGGATCTGAAAATCAAGTTTTTGCTGTTTTTAACATGTTCTTGTGGCACTTTACTGATGATGGAGGACATACATAAAGAACATTTAGCTCAATGTTGAATTAACGAGTATTTCTTTAATCAAATCGTGGACGAGCAAAGGCTGTTTGAAAAAAAGCATATTTGTGACGAAGAAAATACGCTGGACGGGCCACAAGCTTCCTGCTACGAGTTCTCTGCAATGGGGAGGAGAAAGGGGGCGGGATTGCTTTGCATCAACAACTCACAAATCAGAGATGAATTCTAATTAACTACTGCCGCTCTGCAGAAACTATGCCCCCCCCTTTTTTTTTTTTTAGTTTGGCTAAAAACAGCATAAAAGACCACTGGGAACATTTTTAAAATAGATCAAAAATGTGATTGGAGTGGATCTTTAAACAGTTTAAGTTTTTAACACTGTTTACATCGGCATAAATTCAGATTCTTGTGAAACTTCCTAGGCTGCAGTCCAGTATTTGACTAGCAGCGAGGAACTGCCCATAATGGTTTGCCACATTCGTGGCTGATCTGGTATAAAATTCCTCCATCTCCACAAACGAATGAAATCTCCTTCATTGAGGCCTGCGGCTTGTTTCTTGAACTCCTTTCTCTGCAGCCGATCGCACTGACTGATCAGACAGTTTAAAAACATCTCCTGTTGTTTGGAGAGTTTTGTTTCATAAAGATTACAGCTGCTTTGCTTTTGGCTGCTTTAAATGTCACAGTAATTATATTTAACATGATCTAATAAGGGCCACACTTGGCTTTTTTTGGTCTCTCATTCCAGCTGACATTTATGAAAAGACTTCTCGACATCTTGAGTTTTCTGTGAGCCAAATGTAATATTTCCAGCTGTTGCACCGTTTAAATTAAAATGATAAGCGCCGCTTTAGAGAGGGAGGCGCAAACAGCAAGACCCCATAAAGACAGAGCATGGCACAGATATCTGGAGAGTCTGAGGAGGGGGTGTGAGCATTACTCAGCACTTTGCAGAGGTTGTTCTGAAGGTGGAATGACATTTTACCAAAAACATCTTCAGCCTCTAGCTGGATATTCTCAACCTCCATCGTCTGCATCCCCGTTGCCTTCTTTTTTTTTGTCATGATCCACTTGTGCGAAGGTGTGCAGCACCTGAATGTGTACCATCAAGAGTTTAGCATTGTCAGCACTGATATGACTCACTGTTTTCTCCACGTGTCTGTCTGCAGTGTGCATGGTTAGATGGATAAATAAAGACAGTGTCATTTCCTCTTAGTTCTCGTTGCTTCTTCGGCTCTCTGCTGCCTGAGGGTCCAACCCCAGTGAAGGTCACAAACATGCCATAGAGGGAGCGCTGAATTCCTGCGCTCTCTGGTGTTTAAACGAACCACACAGATGCTCGTGCTGTGTTTGTTTACTCAACAATCAAACCTGAAGGCTTCGCCTCACTTGAGGAGTGTTGTCTGTGGGTGTGTGGAATCTGTTTTTTTTCCAAAACGAAGTAAATATATGCAAGCTCCGCTCTGCTGCAAAACAGGAATCCATTGAATTGTTTGCAATGGTAGCAATGTTCACACAATACAAGGAGAATTTCTCTGATCCATTTCTCTGATCCAATTCTCTCTTCATCTCCAGGTTTACTTGCCTGCGGAGCCTCAACTTGTCCAACAATCACTTGGGTCAGTTCCCGTTGGCCATCTGTGACATCCCCACCCTGACAGAGGTCAACCTCAGCTGCAACTACCTGCTTTCTGTCCCCAGTTCTGTGGGTGCCATGACTAAGTAAGAGGAACCTAACGCCCGTTTTTTATTTTCTTTTACTGAATTTCCTTTAAAAAGCACATCAGAAGCTTACTAAACTTAAATTACTGTATAAAATGTGTCAAATTTGCTGAGCGGTTGCGTGTTTGAACTGATGCCTCCTTAAAGAAATGATGTGGGTTTTTTTACAAACTAGTAATTCTGTTTTTACTGCAACAGTTTGCATATTCAAATGGAAGAATGACTTCAAAATAACAAAGTAGTTTGCTTGTTCCAAGAAAAAAAAGTATTTTCCACTCTGTCTCCAATAAAAGGGTCATTTATAAACATTACTTGAAATACAGTCATTATTTGATGGTTCAGCATAGTGTGTGATTGATTGTCACTTCTTATTTGCCAACACCTGATATCTGTCAAGAAGTAACCCAATTCTGTATTTATTTTTCTATTATCCTTTATCAAAACAGGAAGTTAGAACTTCCTTTCAGAGTAAGATCACTGACCGAGATAGCAGTTGTTAATGATTACAACAAATGAGAGTTTCATGAAATCATGATTCTTAGCTTTGTGGTGAACCAGAAGAAGCCGAGCACTTTTCCTTTTTCATAGAGTGCTACAAATGTTTTATCTTGTGGCTGAGGTCCAGTATAATCCTCAGAATATTTGGAAACACTGAGTCAATCTGTGAGAGTTTCAGAGTCTAAATTCATCAATTGGATCTCATGTTTAATGCGGTTTGATGCTTTCTTTTTATACAACGTTATAATTAGAAGAGTTGTGATTAAGTAAGACAAAGCCTGCAGATCAAGCAGTGTATTTCCTTCATCCGAAGCTAAACATATAGGTTTGTAAATGTGAAACTGGACAAGATGAGAAGATAATCTGCAGGATTTATCTGGTATGCCTTTAAATTCCTCAAGTGGCCAACAGGGCATTTGTGTTGCTACTGCCATCTGCTGGGCATAAACGTTTCTGATTGAGCTTTTTTAGTTAGTGCTGCATAAATAATTGTTTTAGGGTTAAAAAAAAAGCAATTGTTCATGGAATTCTTCTCTTTCTTAGTTTACAGACATTCCTGCTGGATGGAAACTGCTTAAGCGACCTGCCCTCTGAGCTCGGTTCTTTGCAGAGACTTGGATATTTAGGCCTCTCCTTCAACCAGTTCAACCACGTGCCGCAGGTGCTGGAGCGGTTGTCCTCCATGGAGAAGCTGTGCATGGCAGGGAACTACCTGGAAACGCTCACCCTGCAGAACTTCAGGCTGCTTCACGTCAAACACATTGATCTGAGGTACAAGCGTGCACCAAAAAGTATTATCCCTCAGAGAAAAATCCTAAAAGCTACGAAAAGGAGCATGTTTAGGGAAAAATGAAAATGAAAAGAGTGTCATTGTTATGCCTGGTTGCTCGCTGACGGTCTTATTTTAAATTATTTTCATCTATTTTAATTTATTCCTAAATATCAGCTCACTAAATACTGGTTGGTTGCTTTAATCCACCAATTAAAGAAATACAAAAACAGGGAAAAATGTTGGTTTGTGCAGACCGTGAGACAGCACGAAAACAGAAAATCATTCATCATCACTGACTGTGGAAGCACGGAGCTGGAGTGACTTGCATTGTTTCTAGTTAAAACATCTGTGCCTCTGTCGTCACTTAAAGCTGGGTTTTTAAATTAGATGTAGTTATTTCAGCGTTTCTAACACATTTAAACAATATCTAAACATTCATAATTTCTTTTAAACTTTTGCTTTTAAAAGAAAACTATGGTAGGAAAACATTTTGCTGTTAAAGATTATTGATTTTCTTCATTTGTTTGTAAGTTTTTGGACTACAATCGACTATCACTGGACTAGTTAAAACGTTTTTCTCTCAGAGACTAATCCTAGATTTTCGGGGCATCAAACTACAAAACTGACTCCAAAAAGTTCGGATTACCGGTAAACACTTCTAATTGGCTCTGCCACTCATAACCTTCAGGGAAATCTTATTAAACAAGACAAACACAAACAGTTAGGTATATACATTTGTATAAACTTTACATGTAGGAATGTGGGGTTTCCTCACATGCATGAGGGATACTGGAGTATATGCAGCAGCATCAGTAACTAATCTGAAGTTGCCAAACAACACTGGTGTGTGACATATGCAAAAGGCACCTGTTAAAGTTGACAGCTGAGGCTTGAATTAATTATTTATGTATGCACTAAAGTAAACTTAAAGGCTTAAACAGCTGCTGAACTTTATTTTGGTATTGCTAAATTAGCTGAAGAAGTGGAAGATTTTAATTGAAGAAAAACTGCAACCGTAACTGATTTCAAAGCTCAGATAACTGCAAAATAAATCCATTGGATGCAGTTTAAACTAATTTGAAAGAAGTATCAAATTCTAAATAGAAATTATTTACCTAATGTACTGATAAACACTATAATACAAACTATATAATATATAATATAATACAAATAATATAATACAAACTATTCTTTGAAAAGCAGAGCAATAAAGTTCTAAGTTCTCACAGAGCACAATGTATTTTTATATTAATGATATTAATTATGAGTAATCTTTCCTCCATCAGCCAGACACTAAAACTTTAATAACACGTGTTTTCGCTAAGACATTTTTACTTTATCTACTAGAAATGTAAAACTTTTTGCTTCTGTCTGCCTCTGTTGCCAGGTTGAATAAAATCTCCGTCATGGTGCCGGATGAGCCGGACCTGCTGAGACACGTGACCCAGCTGGATGTGAGGGATAACAGGCTCACAGACCTTGATGCCTCTGTCTTTCCAAGGCTGGAGATGCTTCACTGTGAGAGGAACCGCATCACTAGTCTGAGAGTCAAGGGATGCTTGCTCAAAGGCCTATATGCATCCAACAACGGTGCGTCAAAGTTTTTAAGCAACCTGTAACAGATGTGCCCTCACGCATGCTTTTTGATTACTTCCATATTTCTTTATTGTCTTCATCCAAGCATCAACATTCATTGCCATCCACCTGTTTTATTGTATGAAAGCGTCCTTGCTGGAGGTTAATGTGTCTGCATGTCTCCTTACAGAGCTGCAGCAGCTGGATGTCAGTCCTGTGCCCTCCAATCTTAGTTACATGGACGTCTCAAGGTGAGGAAAGCAAAACAGAGTCTGAGCAGAACATGTTTGGAGAACGGTAGAGCAGCATGTTTGCTGCACATCTGCTCTGCCCTTAAGAACAATAATTATGCTGGAGGTGTTGTTTTTGTGTTTAGCAGGGGGGGAACAGATAAAGCCTTTTATGTTTGATGCCTCCTCTGCTAACAGGAAGATGGAAAAAAAAACGTTTGTTTTGTATTTTGTTGAAAAGATTAATTTTGACATATACGAATGTCACACATAGAACATTTTTTTATGAAATGTCTCAAAGGCACCACAGATCTAGAACACAATGTTTTTGCTTTTTAACTACAAGGCTTCTTTGCTTCTGCGTTGTTGTTTTTTTCCAAGTGCCTTATTTCACTCACTGAGGATCGGTCATTATCCTAATTCTCGTTCCATTTTTCCTCCTCCAGGAATAACTTGGAGTCTTTGCCAGACTGGCTGGTTGACTCGAAGAGGCTGGAAGTTCTGGACGTCAGCCACAACCTGGTCACCGAGCTCCCGGCGAGGTGAGTCTCCCTCTCAGATAATGTGCCTGTAAATGTAGAACAATGCCGCATTATTCTCCATGCCCTTTGTCAGGCTAGTCATCTGTCCCAGATAGAGCCTCATAAATCACTCAGATAGCCCGTAACCTCTTCCTCTCAATATAGCATTTTAGAAGGTCAGCTCAGGTGCACCTCTTCCTCTTTTGTGTGTCCCGCATTGCACTTCTGCTCCCTCAGCTTCTCATTCTCTCTTCCCTTTCCCTCATTTTCTGCAAATGTTTTTTTTTTTTTTTTTACCTGGAAGGATGAGTAATCGAAGCTGCAGGCTCCACTGGAGGCACTTTCACCTCTCCTCACCTGCAAACCCATCACCCTTCATCACCTCATGTTTCCGTCCGTCCAGGTTTATGCGAGTCCATGTTTTATCTTTCATCTTCTGGTTCTGACCCAGCCATCTTTATGTTTTTCTTGTGTTGCAGGTTGTTTTGCAGCAGCAGTCTGAGGAAGCTGAGTGCAGGACACAACCGCCTGCAGAAGCTGCCTGAAAGAGTGGAGCGCCCTCTACTGGAGGTTCTCGATGTCCAACACAATCAACTAGTGGAGCTTCCCTGCAACCTGTTCCTTAAATCTGACAGGTAGCATGAATCATCGTATGGATCTTCTTTTTTTTTATTGGGTAATATGCATCCTAAACTGAAAGCTAAATCAATTGGATGGAAACTGCAGGGATATAAAAATAATTTATGAGCAGTCCTTTTACCAAGGGCAAGATAATGAAGGGTGAGGATGAGAGGCAAATATAGAACAGCCAATCTATGGAGGGGAAGATGTTTGAATGGTTAACGGTAATGTCAAATGATGCTTGATTTAAATGAATCTCACAGAATGCGCTAAGTTTGTACTTTTGTGCTTTTTTTTTTCAGCTTACGGTGTCTAAATGCCTCAGCCAATAAGCTGGAACTCCTGCCGCCCTCCAGCCTGTCAGAGGAAAGCCACAGCATCCTGCAGGAGCTGTACCTGACCAACAACTGGCTGACAGACAAGTGTGTGCCCATGCTCACTGGCCACACACACCTTCGAGTTTTGCACATGGCCTACAACCATCTCCAGACCTTTCCAGCGAGGTTCAGAAACCTGTTCTTCCTCCTCCATTGTTGCTGTCAAATCTAAATCCAGCTTAAATTCTCTTGACTGACCTGTTAATTGATCAATACTGTTCATATCTTTTAGTAAAATGGCCAAATTGGAGGAGCTGGAGGAGGTGGATCTGAGCGGAAACATGCTGAAGACCGTCCCCACCACCATCATGAACTGCAGGCGAATGCACACTCTGATCGCCCACTCCAACACCATCGAGGTCTTTCCCGAGGTCATGCAGCTGATGGAGATGAAAGTAAGCCCACGGCGGCGACTCATCTGTGCTCTCCTGACGACGTGCAGCTCTACATGAACATTTTATGACCTGTGGGATTCTTTTTTTGCGTCAGTGCGTGGATCTGAGCTGCAATGAGCTGAGCGAGATCACTCTCCCAGAAAACTTGCCCCCGAAGCTTCAGGAGCTGGACCTGACTGGAAACCCTCGCCTCAACTTGGACCATAAGACTCTCGAGCAGCTTAAGTATGTCACTGTTTCTCCACACTAATGCATATCTACATAATGGAGTTTTCTTTTGCTGTTGCATATGACCTGAACTCAACATGGGTGTTTTTTTCCTCCAGTAATATTCGCTGCTTTCGTATCGATCTGCCTCCAACCTTCTCATCAAACGAGGCATCCGGTGGGCCTGCTGTGTGGAGCCATGGTTACACGGAGGCCTCAGGCGTCAAGAACAAGTAAGTAAACACCATCCCTCTCCTCCATCACAGCCTCAAATCTGTTGAGGACTCATTATCACAGCACTTATGAAAAACATATTAAAGAGGAACTTGATCACCACATGCAATAAAACCAAAATATTCCTGCAGCAGAAAAAGGTGGGAGCAATTCCACAACAGCTTCTGCTGTCCTGCACGGCCAGATGAATCATTGTTTTTTTTGTTAGCGTGTGGGCTGACAGTCAATAGGTGGTCCTCACACAGAGCTCCTTTTTATTTCTCTTAGGCTATGTGTCGCAGCTCTCTCGGTCAACAGTTTCTGCGGCACTCGTGAAGCTCTGTACGGAGTCTTCGATGGAGACAGAAACGTGGAAGTGCCCTACCTCCTGCAGTGCACCATGAATGATGTGCTAGCTGAAGAACGGCACAAGACAAAAAGTGAGGAGGACTACATGACCAACACCTTCCTCGTCATGCAAAGGTTAGTGATGGCTTTTCCCAGACCTAATAACACATTTATTGACAGCTAGAATGATTTATATCCAAAAGTGTGTTATGATAAAACGTCTACAATTTCAGTCAAAACTGATTTTTTTTTTTTTAATCAAATCCTATGATGATTATTAAAGACCCACTCATTAAAATTGTGTTGGTGGCAATTTTCTCATGATGGAACACCTATATTAATTAAAAAAAGCCCTTTTACTTTAACCTTTTATTTATGACATAGATGATGTGCAGGGCGGGCCACAAACCCCCACGGAGGCTCCCTCCACACGCTTACCAACGGTCCCGCCCACAACCCAGAGGCAAATTTCGAATGAGCTACTGCCTCTCCGCAGAAACTATGTCCTAGAATAAAAGTATTTTTGATTTAGGAAGAAACAGCATAATCATAATTAAAAGACTACTGGGAACACTTTGAAGCTTAAAACAGGGGTGTCCAAACTTTTTTCTTTAGACGGCCAAAATGTAAATCCTTGGTAGGTGGGCCAAATACACGACATGTAATGAAATAAAAGCAAAGGGTTAAAATACTTGCACTGTGGGGCAAGAGGGAAGTAATTTCATCTGTGCTGTATGTCATGTGTATGCAGCATATTTGACAATAAAGCTGACCGTGACTTTGACCTTTTTGACAATTTACACGATCAACATGAGTCAAATGACTCTGACGTGCAGAACAGTGGCTTTTCATATCAGCCATATTGCAATACATTACTAGTGTAAAGTAATGCATAATCCACAAAGCTGCTTCTCCGTGACAGAATCAGCTGATTTAAGATGATGGCATAAACACGTCACTACTGTTAAGTGTTGCGTGTCAGCGCGAGGCTGCTTTTCTCCACTTCACAATCCGCTGGATAAACCTTAATTGCGTAAACGGTTGATAAGTTACAGTAATCAAAAGAACGTAAACTCTAGAGCTAAAGCTCCAGTGTTAAATGATTGAACTCTTTTAAATCAGACGTCTGAATTTAATGATAAAAAAAAGGCTTTTCTTCTTCTGCCTTTTCCTTCAGGAAACTGGGAACTGCAGGGCAGAAACTTGGTGGCTCTGCAGCCTTGTGTCACATTCGCCACGACCCCACCGACCTGGGGGGCTGCTTCACCCTCACTGCTGCTAACGTGGGAAAGTGCCAGGCCATCCTGTGCCGCGATGGAAAGCCGCTGTCGCTGTCGCTGCTGCACAACGTCGGGCTGGAGGAAGAGTATCGGAGAGTCAGGCAGCACAGAGCCATCATCACTGAGGTAGAGACCACAGAAAAGACGCACGTACACTGAGCACAATGTGATTTACATGTGTGTAGGTGTAGTTAGGAATTGTATTGACCAGTTATTGATTCGTCTCTCTTGTAGGACAATAAAGTGAATGGGGTGACCGATTGCACTCGAATTATGGGCTACTCCTTCCTTTACCCTTCAGTCATCCCTTGTCCGTACGTGAAGACAGTCACTCTCACCCCTCAGGATGAGTTCTTCATTCTGGGTAGCCGTGGCCTGTGGGATGCAGTGTCCCCCACCGAAGCCGTGGAGGCCATTCGGAATGTCCCCGACGGGCTGGCCGCCGCCAAGAAGCTGTGCACGCTGGCGCAGGGCTACGGCTGCACCGACAGCATCAGCGCGGTTGTGGTCCAGCTCAGTGTGAGTGAAGATTGCTGCTCCTGCTGCTGCTCTGAGCCCCAACAGCCTCCTCCCAGCCCCGGCCTGGGAGCCTATCCCCCTTCAGGCTCCTCCATCAAGGAGAGGCCCTCGGACGGCTCCCTCCCCGTCCCCCCCTCGTCCTGCAGTGAAATCAGCAGTGAGATCAGCACCAGCGAGATGAGCAGTGAGGTTGGTTCCACAGCCTCCTCCGATGAGCCCCCGCAGAGCTCCCTGGTGGTCCTGCAGGAGCAGCCTCACCACCCCCACCTCCACCACCAGCCTCATCTGCTGTCTCTCCACCAGCAGCAGCAGCAGCAGCAGGCCCACACAGCAGCCCAGCCCTGCCAGTATCTGCTCCCGGGCTCGGAGCTGCCTTCCGCTCGCAGCTGCTGCGCTCTCCATCCCGCCTGCTTGGCCGGATCCTTTCAGAGGCAGCTGTCCAGTGCCACCTTCTCCAGCGCCTTGTCCGACAACGGCCTGGACAGTGAGGATGAAGAGCCCATCGCTGGGGTCTTCTCCAACGGGAGCCGCGTAGAAGTGGAAGCAGACGTCCACTGCCTCAAACTGGAGCTGCTCTCATCACCTCAAACATCAGGATCCCCCTCCATCCATGAGCGCAACCTGCTCTCTCTTCCCCCACCGCCTCCTCCACCGCCAAGCACCCCAGAGCCTTTAGAGGACGGGGTGGAGATGAACCAAGCAGACCCCGAGAACGGACTTGAGAGGGATGAGTCCTGGCAAGGAGACGTGGGAAAGCTTTCAGGAAAACGGAGAGCCAACGGTTCAGTGGCACGCCAGGAAAAAAGCCACAACCTCATCGAGGTGGCGGCCGACGCTCCTTCAAAGAAACCTGGAGGCTACTTCACAGCTCCTGCCCAACCGGATCCAGACGACCAGTTCATCATCCCGCCGGAGCTGGAGGAGGAGGTGAAGGAAATCATGAAGCAGCATCAGCAAAAGCAGCAGAAGCCTCCCAGGACGGATCAGCCAACAGACTATTATGACACACCTCTCTGAAGAGCAGCAGCTCCTTCTCCAGACGCACATGAAGAGGTTCCTCCCCGCCTCTGCGGCACAGATCCCCGTGGTGAAAACAGCCGGAGAAACGTGCACTGAAGCCTGCTCCACTCATGCAGTCAAACAAGCAAACGAGCCCTTTAATGATACTTCATGAGACTCAAATCTCCGAGTCCATGAATCTCACCCTTCTTTTTTGTTGTTTTTCCATTGGAAAACCAGCTGAGTCTGTAATGAATAGAAGAATATTTGAAATGAGTTTGTCACAGCACTTGGGTTTTTTTTTTCTGTTTTGTTTTGTAAAAACGTACCATATCTTTTGATGTAAAAGCAGACAGAGACTTTTAGATGCAGTTTAATCCTTATATTATCATTGAGCTATGTTAAACGGTACACCATTAAAACCACACTTAACTGTTGTAGATAGGGCACTTTAAAAACAACTATTTCTTCAGTGAATCATGGCCCCTGGCCTGTACAAATGATATAGAAATTCTTTGTAGAAATTTGCAATACTAACTCCTAGGAGTTGCATACTCTTTACAGTGACTCAGTCACTTTTTACTAATCTTCTCTGAGAGAAATGGATTTTTTTAATGAGTGTAAATAAGAGAAATGTTATATACTGCATACCCACCTGTATGTCGGTGAAAAGTTTGTTGTGGGGAGGATGTATTATTTTGTTTTGTTTTGTTTTTTATCTGACAGCATAGAGCCACTACATCTCACACACAAATCTAAACGTGCAAACACGGGACAGAAACCAATATAACTACGAGAGGTGGCTTTGGTTTGTTGTGATGTCCCTGTAGTCATCACTGCATCCGCTGAACACTAATAGATTCCCTGCATGCACACACATGGAAAACACACAGACACGGATTCTCACAGGTTTTTATTATCCCCACCTCCCTCCTGCAGTAACTGTTATCACCGGCATGACTGTGTCCAGGTCAGTAATATAAACAAATATATCTATTTGGTGGGGGGACCACACAAATGTTTCCGTCTTTGGTATAATAAATTTTAAATTTGTGTAAATAAAGGATGTTTTCTGTGAATTATTTCAGAGAATCAGCTTTTTGAATCACACTTTCATTGGAAGATTCATTGATTTTCTAAGACGCTTTATTTTACCTTTAACCCTTGTGTTATCCTATGGGGTCCAGATGACCCGATCCTTACATTGATGTGCTATCCCCACCATGACAAAGGTGGAGAGGATTTCATGTAATCCATGGACACCAGTGAAGGTCACAAATCATTGAATAAAAAAGGTTTGTGGGGTCCAGATGACCCCACTACCAATGTTAAAGTGCCTAGGATAGCACAAGGGTTAACATTGCTCCCATGTTATATATTTTTCGTCCAGCAGATGGCGATCTAGTACATGGGATGACCTTGCTTGGTCTCCTTCTTCTGATTGCTTGTTGTTCCACCACGTCTCCTGTTAAAGTCTGACATTCGACACATTTCCCATGACGAAGCTGTTGTCCTTTATGCCTTTCTGGTATTTCTTCTTCATGCAGACGACGCTCACGGCTGTGATGATCAACATTGCTCCCAGTACAGACAGGGACGAGGCCAGTGCCAGAGTGGTTTTGTCCTTGACCGAACCTTTGTGCTGACAGTTTTCCCCGTAATACCACCAGTCCTTACCCACCACACACCTGGAAAGGAAAAGAAACAAGCTACACATGAGGGAGGGACATTAAAGTAGATGTTTCAAACATTCACACGAGCAAACCATGGAGCCACAACGTCAGAGGAGAAATGTAACCTCCATCCATCTTTCTTTTCCGCTGGATCCCATTCATATTTTTGGTTCCAAATCGACACTTTTTTTTTAACAATGTGCGGAGTGACAAAATAAATGTGTGTTCCAGGCCCTTCCGTTTGATAAAATTACACACAAAAAGGAAGATTGATAAGCCCAGGAAAAGAATTTAGGCTACATGGCAGCAGCAAGCAGCACTGACTGTGGCTCATAATTTGATGCTAGCACATGCAGATTGTTGAATTCACTTGAAACAGCAAATAAAACGAAATTCCGTTAAAAAAAAGTGACTAATCCCACGTAATTTTGCAAATATGTGTGGTCAGTGCTGAACTTCTTTCTTGGCCGCACAAACCCAGAGGAATGAGGTTAGGATGAGGGGTTAGGGTTAAGGTGTGTTCACACCAAATGGGATTTGCGCGGCAGATTCAATGCCAAGTCAATTGTACAGACACAATCTGAGGTCCTGCAGCGCGATTTGAGCGACGTTCCACCAAGTTAAAAAATCTGAACTCTGGAAATCAGGGACTCAACTTTGGGCACGTCATGTTTTCAGTGACAGCGGGTAGAATTCATGTAATATGGTGGATCGATCCAGTTCTCCTCCTGAACGTCCATCCATTTTCTTAACACACTGTATCCCTTTCGGGGCAGTGGGGTTTCCGGAACCCGTCCCAGCTACTGTTGGACAAAACTGGGTTCACCCTGGACAGTCTGTTGCAGGGCCCGTGGAGCTGGAGTGATCACTTTGCTGGCTCCAAGGAGGCGAGCTGGCGGCCAGACAGAGAGCCGCTGCGGGGACGGGGAGCCAACCTGCTCAGACCTCCTGAACTTTATGATATTTTGCTTATTTTCATCGAGGCTATAATAAAAAGGTCCCCTGATTTTATTCCTGTTTTTATTGTTACCTTCTCTGGTTAGTGAGGGGCAGCAAGTCTTCAAACTCTGTCAGAGAGAGAACACAAATGCAGAGAAAACATTTCGCGTGACAGCTAATAGGACTTTAAGTTTAAATATGTGGGGCCAACAACAAAATCCAGCCAATTGGACGCATTTAAAATGCATGTTTGACACCTGTGGTTTCATGCATCAAGGGTTTCACTAAAAGACAGACCTCATATTCCTCTTTTTTTAACCCTTTAAGCATTTTTAGTTTGTGTTTGTGCTCATCACCGAACCTCTAACACATTTTTTTGGGAAATGACAAACAGCAGAATTCTAAATTATTTGATCAATCTAAGAATCCCGGAACCGCCTTTTTTTAACTGCTCAAGAAATTAGATCAATAAAACGGTTTAATCTTTTAGATTATAATTGAAAAATCAATCGAGCCAATCAACACGTTTAAACGTTTCTCATTACTTTACTATGACAAAGAATTGTCTCTTTGACCTGTTTCGCTTCAAGAAGTTACTTATTGCAGAAATGAGGTAAAATTTTACAGAATACGACTGATCAGTGCAAACAAGCCAATGTTATTTAAAGCCAAAGAGACCTCTACATAATCTCAGAGCTTTAATCTCATGCTTGAAGATTATGTTTGACCAAATACTTTTTAATATTATTTTAGCAGAAATTATGTTTATTGCACTTTCCAAACTATTTTGTGGCAGGGTGATTTACCTGCAAGGCTCAAATTGTATGTGTTATATATATATATATATATATATATTTATATATATATACATATATTTTTTTCCTTTTACTTAAAAAAATCAGGTCATTTTAAGTTTCTTCTCTAAAATTGTTTGGTTTAAAGGAATAACGTGATTCGATGCAAATTTTTAAGCATCATTTGTTTGCTGAAGAGAAAATCGCAGCTTTGCAGAATAACTGATGAAACTTGAAAGCTGGCTTTGTTAAATGCTCACCTGCATGCAGGCTTGCCTGCATCAATAACACAGACTCCTCCATTCTGACACTCCACATTGTTGCAGACAGACGGGTCAACGGTTGCAGCTGTTGTTGACTGTGAGGTGGGGGGCGGTTTTGAGGTTGTGGGAGGCAAAGGTTGAGACTCTGTCAGATGAGACACATCTAAAAAAGAAAGCAGAAGGGTTATAGGGAGCCATGGTGAGGAGGAATAAAAGTCACACTACAAGATTATAAATAACTTAAGCAGATTTTCCTTTTTGCTGACAGTTTCTGTTTTTCCTTTACCCCTCATAAAGGAGTTGATTGATCCAGAATGTAATGGGGTCTTCTATTAATTAGAAGTTTGAAGCAAACATAATTAAATGATTTTATTGTTACCACTGATGCAAAAGAGCATAACAGTGCTTGTTTCTTAAAGAAGAACTGAAGTTGAGGGAATGTTTGTTGTTTTGAGCGCTTACCCTCCATCGTGAGAAGAAAGATGGCATCTCCTCCCTTAATGAAATCCCTGCTTCTGGCCCTGAGATGGGTGAGGAACACAGCAGTACCAGCGCCCGGCCCTCTGAAGTACTTGGATCCATCCGCGTCTGTGACTTCCACGCCAACTTTTCGAGGATCGTCCCAGAAAAACTGGTCAGAGTCTGCACAAAGGAAAACGAAACAAATATGATCTTACTAGAAAACATGTTTTTGATTTGATTTGATTTGATTTGAAATGGTTTATTTCAAGCAATCAAGTAGAAACAATACACAAAAGCAATATAATTATCAGTTATACATTCATACAGTTACTAATCAAACTTAGGATAATTAGACATATTAATAAATATTGCTTGAAGGGGAGTGGAAGGAAGCGAACTTATATAATCCCACCCCGTTATACTATAACCATTTTATTACATGATTTATCAATATCCGGTTCCAAGCTTTTATCAGACAGAATAAAGCATCATGAAGTATCAATACATGACAAAGATGAATTACTTAATTATTATGTAAAAATAACTATTTTAGAAATCAACATGGCAAATGTTGATGTTGATCCCTTATGGGGTCGATGGTGGCACCTGTTGCTTTCATGGTGGGGTCCGTAGTGACACTGCGCTGGTTGGACATTCTCTTCTGGATGTGGGGGTGCTGATCCATAAGCATCATAGTCATTTGTTTCCAAGGGCACGGCCATGTGTGACCCGTGTCCCCCTCATAGGCTACGAGATGGGAGTAGGCAGACAGCTCGTTGGGGTACCCTTCCACACCGTTGGGGTACAGCTGCATTTGAAAGGTGTACCCTTGCTTAGAAGTGAATGGGGGGCTAAAGATGGATTTGTTAGTTGGGGTGTTTTCCATGAGGTGACTAAAATTCTTCACTCGCCAGATAAACTCTGGACAGGAAGTCTCTGACAGGTTGATGTCGTCCAGGGACAACCCCCCTGCTGCCGAACCAGAGCCCCCCTTTGTCCCCTGAAAGACGACACGGAATTTTGCTTTGACGTCGAGACTCACGTGGTGAAGTTGCCACAGCTCCTGAGGAGGTCCTGCCCAGAAGAACACCAAATTGGTCAGCGTCAAATATAAGCAAAGACTCAGAAGACTTTATCGTCAGTCACCATCTATGGTGGTAATGAAGCGCAGAGTTCCGTTCGGGTTGGTTCCGTCAAACTCCCTGACGTGGATCTTGAGTGTGTCGCTGGGACCGGCACTGTTGAAGTAGAAGAACTGCAAACACTGAAATCCTCTTTTGGGGTAAACGATCCTGCTCTCCAGTGTAGCTGTGTCTCCACTGTCCGCAATACTAGTGTTGAAGTGCATGAAGTATCCAGAGCCTGAAGGTCAGAAGTAGCATGCATTCAGTCAGTGAATAATAAAATAAACAAACCTGCAGCTGATTTGAAACAATAAATGCTTAGATTTAGCAGTTAGAATTTTATTTTTTTACAAAACAGATAAAAAAAACACATTTACTGAACATAAGAAAGTAAAAGTCTGGTGTTTAGACTTGAAAATAGCTTACTATGCTATAATTTAGGGTCTGCAACCTGAGGCTCTGGAGCCACATGCACCTCTTTTATCGCCCCATTGTGGATCTTTATTTTTGAAGAAAAATGCTGACAATTGGGATAAATTTCAGCTGAGTTTTGTCATTTGTCCTATTAAATTTGACATGTCAGATAAATTGATGCAAAAAGGCTTAGCTACTGTCTACTGTCAGAGCGGTTTATTATTAGAACAAAATTGAAGCATATTTTTATTTTCTGCTGCAAAACAGGAGCCACCGTTCCTAAAACGGTTTTTTAAATTGGATTCTCCAGAAATGCTGTTTCTGGACAAAAAGGATGAAGGTGCACCAAATATGTTTAAATTGGCTTTCTTGCATTTTTTTTATTTAAGTAAATCTGCAGGAGGATCCCATACTTAGGGAGTATTTCATTTTGAAAGAAAAGTCTCTGTACTGCTGTAAAAAGTAACATAAATTTTAACTGCTATGCATAGAAAAATATAAATCTGTTTACATTTTTTTAAATCTACATTTGAATGTCCCATTGGCCACAAAAACATAAATAAAGTGTATTTATCCGAAACAATGCTTTGGAACTTTGTGGCTCTCATTGGGATTTGGTTAGAAAAAACTGGACCAAATGGAAAAATCTGGTTTCAGGAATTATGGGACTGCTTTGAGTAAAAAAGAATGACTCCTCTGCGTGTGCACCTTGGACTGTACAACTTATTCTAAATTTTAACCCTTAAATAATAAACATGGAATGACCTGGAGAGTAATAAAACCCTACTGACAACTGTCTGAAGAACAGATTTAAAGTCTCCAGACAGACCATTAGTAGGAAGTTGAGATGCTTTTGCTCATACTTTTTGGTGTCATTTTTATAACTATATTAGACCCCCCTCACCAGTGCATTTGCCGCTGTTGGAGTAGTCCATGTCAGGGCCGCCAGCGGCTCTGGTAACTCGGATCCAGTCGGCCTTATCGTCGTGCCCCTGCACCATTCCACAAATGTTCTCGCGTTCAAAGTCGCACGAGTCCAGAAAGGTGGAGCCCTGCGCTAAAAGACATGACACAAACAGAGATGAGCTGGTACTTTGGACTGCAATAATCTAATTCTCCATTGTGGCATATGTTTTGTTTTTGCACTCAGAGCCTGCGACATTGTTGATTTTTTATCCTGGTAATCTCTTAAAATTAGAAAATAATGTAGAACTATTGAAATAATGGCACATTATGAGATTTCACTTCTTTAACTGCAACTTTTTTTAATTAAACATTCTTTATTTGGACTGATCTTAAAGAAATGTTGACATTGGCAGTCTAAAATGGTTTCCAAACTATGATCATTTCTGAAAAAAAAAAAAAAAAACGAGTACATTTTGTCAAAAGAAAACCTTCAGCCTGGATGCTGGCTCTTACTGCAGTTATAGAGGCGGTGCAGCTTGAGCAGGTCGCTGTCACTGAACTCCATCCGCTGGCCTATCACATCGCTGAAAGCGGGGATCTTGGTGACAATGGTGGGCTCGGAACCGTTCCGAAAAGCATTTTTGCTGTAGTGCATCATGGAGCCGTAGTCGTACGGGACCCCCAGAGAGCTGGACGTGGTGTCATTGTAGGTGTTAAAGTTGTGTTCTCTACCTGTGCATTAGATATTTGTAGAAAAGAGGTCACCACTCTCTTAAAAGCTATCCCAATCTCTAATCTTAATATACAAATATGGTCATTATTTTATCAAGATATATCCTAAAGACTAGGCATTGAAAATCTTTGAAACTTTTCCATCCTTTGCTTATCTTTTCAGGATGTCGCAACTAGCCGAACAAAAAACCTGCTTATCCCATATGTAGTAAAAGCAACGTCTACAGCCATGTCAAATGTTGTAAAAATGTATACTACCCTTCAGAGCAAGTGCACTAAAGAAAAAGTGTTCAACAATCAAAGTCAGAAGCAAAAGTTTGTATTTTCAGATTTTCTTAAAATAAGAAAAAAAAAACCTGCCAATTGGCCAAAAAAAATTACATTCTTACTGATGAAGTTTTAGTCTGGCGTGTTTTCTTAAACGATGATTATTTTATATTGAAACTCTTTCTTGATAAGATTCTCTATCTAGCAAGACAGAAGATAAGACAAATTTTCCTGAAATGATGGCCTTTTAAAAAAAAAAAAACTTTTTTAAGATTTAATTTTCGCAGTGTAGGATTTTGAGTACCATCCAAGATGCGGTCCCACATGATGCGGACATAGTCATCCCGGTCTGATCTGGACTGCTCGTGCCAAAATCCCAACGCGTGAAGGAATTCATGTTCAATGGTGGCAATGCGGTCACAGTTTGTTCCTATGGATAACCTCTGCTTCCCAACTCGACGATTACCAACAGACGAGAAACAGCTTTTTGGAGAAAAATCAACAATTTTGTGAACATGACACCAGAAACGTCCATTTTGTTTGCATTTTTGAGATGAATGAACAGAAAAAAAATAGCTTTTCTGGTTTTACCCGTCCCCTTTAAAGATTGAAATGTAGTTTTCTTCTCCACTCCACGGTTTGAAGTCGATGCAGGACTTAAGGCGGTATTGCTCGAAGGCCTTAAGAATCACACCTTTTGCATTGATCTCTGCAAAGAAGATGATGAATTGGGTCCATTAGAGGTTAAAGTTGTACCTGACATAGTCATTTTTAGACACGTCTGTAGTGTTTAGTGAATTCTGAAAAACAACCTGTTTAGGTTTACAGTTTTGTGCACTCACTGTAGATCATACGACAAACAACACACATCCAGTTTGTCTACTTATGAGACAGATAAGGTTATTTAGATATACGCTGTCAGTAATTCACCATCTGACTCCTTAATTAAGTGGAAAATTAGAGAGAAGTATAAACCAATAAGTGCAGCACTATTTAAAAAAACTACTTCTACTTGTTATTTGACATAAATATTGTAGAAATCTAACAAAATGTTGTCAGGCAGAAGTTGGAAAGATTTTAAGAAATCTTAAGCATTTGACTAATTCAAATACATAAAAGCTTCTGATTTTATCTAAAAGCCAACTAAAGAAACATATTTAATTACTTACCTAAATCATCTTCCATGTAGTATGGAATAGTCTTTGGCCACTTATACTCGTCTCCAATAATGGAATTTCGGGTTTGCTTCTGTAAAAAAAAGTAATTAAAAAGAGAAAAAACAAGATAATGAGATGAGGTTGAACTCTCCACCACTAAATTCAGCTGTGCAAATGAAAATTAAAAGGGGTTCAATAACACACCTCATCAAGCACGATGTCCCCCTCCACAAGGTTTAATCCAGCCTCTGTGGAGTTGGAGAGTACAGATGTTTGGTTCACATGATAACCATACCATCAAAAGGGAAACAAATGCCCTTTCTTAATACCATCGTTGATGTCGAAAATGTCAAGATCTCGCCCGCCATCCACATCAAAATCTGTTAAAGATTAAAGGAAAAAAGTGTACACAAATGAAGTGATTAAGTTGGTCAAAATAGTTTTTCAGAGAAAAAAGTTTACCTGAAATCTTTGCGGTGGGCTACAGGAGATAGAAAATGACAAGGTAACTGTGCGGTTGACAAGAAAATGTCGTTATTCTCCATCTGATGAAGAAAGTAAATGATTCTTACCAAGCAAAGGGATGAACCACAAAGAAGGCAAAGAATCTGAGGAAATAACAGACTTTTTTTCCCTGCCATGTTACAGAATGTCACTAGGATTTGGATTACACAGAAATGACAGAGGTGTTGGTGAATGATAAAATAGTCAGAGTTTACAGGTCAATAACTGACAGAGCCATAAAAGAGCTGAGTTATTCAACAACTTCAATTCACTTTATCAGCAAATACTTGCATGTTTTTAAGGGCTTGAATGAGGGATATGGACTGAGGTGATGCTAATTTTAAAGACCCACCGATGAAAACGGTGTTATTGGTATGTTTGTCATGGTCTTGTGGCATTTTTCTGATGATGGAGGACATTTTTTATAAAACAAATCTCAAAATTACATTTCTGAGTATGACTTTTTTTCAAATCACTGAGAATCAGGAGCAGACGGAAAAATGTGTTTATTTGGGACGTAGAAAATGAGCTTGGTGCCGGCTCCAAGGGGAGGGGCCGCTCTGCCCCAACAGTCCTGCCACAAACCAGAGGCAAATTTCTGATGAACTACTGCAGCTTAACGGAAACTATGTCCTAGAAAAAAACAAAGGTTTTTGATTCAGGTTAAAAATGGCATAGTCATAATAAAAGAGATCAAAGATCATTCAAGATGTCAGCTTGATCAATATAAATATATAAAAGAAAAATGCCCCTCTATATATATATATATATATATATATATATATATATATATATATATATATATATATATATATATATATATATATATATATATATGTTTAGATACAGTGTCTTTTATTTTATTTCAAATATTAATACAGGCCTCTATGCTAAATACATGATGTTTATTTATGCCTGCAGTCATGGTAAACCGCTCATGCTGGCAGATGTCAAATTCATTAAATCTGCGTTGCACAAGCAAACCCAGAGAGATTTACATGAAAATCACAGGGAGTGACAGGCTGCTCTTGAATATTTTAAATAAAAGCAATCACCGACTGTGAGGACGTCATTGTGCTGTTGTAACTCTGAAAAATCCTGCTTTTGGCATACAACTTTTATACCTTTTTTTCCAGCTAATAAAATGCTTTCCTTTTTTAAAACTTACAGAACTTAAAAATGTATTTTGCAGTTCAAAGTTCAACACTTGTGATGATTGGGTCCATATTTCTGAGCATATATCATTTTTCCTGTTATATTGGGCCGTCTCATCTTGAATAGTCTGATCACACAGACTCTCTGAAATTGCAAAACTTTCCGCTCTCAATCTGAACATTTTTTAAAGATTTTGATCAAAACAAAACTGAATAAAAATTTGCCCTTAAAGCTGCATTTTCTCTTTCTGAAACTAGGACAAACTATTTATAAATTAGTGTTATAGATAGCTGCACATTTTTCAGTTTTGGTGATTACCTATTGACATTTCTTGGACCCCGCTTTATAACACTTAGAAAATGTATTCCTGAGATAAATGAGAGCAATGGAGCTTCACTGATGCAGCTCACATTCTGGCTGTACCTTTTCCTGTGATTTATATGTGATTTTAGTAAAAATATTAAAAAAAAAAATCCACATTATGTGACCCACAACAATGCATACAAACTCGCAAACTGAGATCGAAATGATACAGTGACGATCCAGAGAGGTTTATAGGTGTTGTGGAATAATGCAATGCTTCATTGGTTGCATTAAAAGGATAAACTATATGTTGTAGGAGAGTCTCATGTACTTTCATTCAGATGGCCGGCATCTCCAGAACACTTTCTTTATGATATTCTGCTGTTCTATATGTAAAATCTTGCATAGACACTGCTACAGGAGAACATTTGATGCACCGGGAAGATCCTGTTTGGCACAGGAAGTCTTTCATTTTAAAAGGAAATCTTGTGAAAATTAAAATAAAAAACAATTTTAAAATTTGAGAAAATTTTGACTTCTCTTTATATATGTGAAGAAACACAATTCCTATTTCATGTTAAAGTTACAACGTCATGAATGCAAAGCAGTTTCCAATTTTCCTAAATGAGAAGTTAAGACTTTGTGGTTCCTATTAGGTTTTGATCAGTGGAAAACTCGCCCAAATAGCTTTTTTACTGTCAAAGATTGCAGACTCCTGATCCACTATAACAAAGTACATAAGAGGTCACATTAACACTGAAGGGCTGACTCCAGAGTCTGAGGTATGCTTCCACCTGAAGGCCACAAACCACTCCTATGAGGACAGGAAGGTCTGTGTCTTACTTTTGTCAACAAAAAGGAGAAACTTTCTCTCCTCAGTTATCACCTTCCATCTGTTTACAACACTCTCTTGAAACCCAGAAAGAGCCAGTTTCAACCAACAAGTCATGATAAGCCTTAGCGTGGCTTTACAATCAACTTCCGGGTCTATGTGACCCGAGTCTTCTCAGGTCTTTGTTTTTGTCATCATTGATGTCCTAAGACTGACGTTTATGGAAAATGATTTCAGTTTTATTCATTTTTTAACAGCAGTGTTCTTTAGAGAAGGTCGTTAAGCTAAAATTATACGTTTTATTTTACAGCAAAAGCAATGACAAAAGACTGTTGTGCTGCAGCAGACTTCACTTTTTTTTAATCTAGTTTGTGTATGCTGTTACTCTTTCATCCTTCATTACCTGTGTCCGAGCCGAGGCCATGATGAAGCTAGTCAGTGCCGCCCCAACAGAGACTGGACGTGATGCGAAGTGCATCTGCCAGCTCCTCAGTGCTCTGCCTCATTGGCTTTGCAGCAGCTGCCCATTCCCACACTGAGCATGCCTCATGATGACAGAACAGAAGTCTGTGCAAATGAATGAAGAATATGATTTATCATGAGGTCTGAACAAAAAATATTGCTTTTTTTTTATCAGTATTTCACAATAATAGTTGTTCTTAGAAACGGTCTGCTTTAAAAACAGGGCATAGAATTAAGGGGTTACCTTCCGTCCCAGGAAATGCCCTCAAGATCAAAAGGATGAGTGTAAATGTAGAAATGTAATTATCAGTATAAGTGCATAATAACATATAAACAAGCACAGGAGCGAAAGGTTACAGCGGATAGACTTTTCTAATAACAGAAGTCAACAGCTGAGTCCAAAATAACTATTGATATGCCTCTAGAAATCTTTTTAACTTTTTGGCAGCTTCTTTTAGTTTCAGATGTAACCAAAGTATCAGAGCTCCTCCCTTAAATCCTTTTTTTTTTCTCTCCACCTTAACATGCTTTACTCCTCTTCCTTAATCAACGTAAATCCAAATTCTACTGACAGCAACAGTTATTGTTAACTTGTTCAGCTTGTTCGCTTCCTTCCACTCCCTTTCAAGCAATATTTATTAATATGTCTACTTATCCTAAGTTTGATTACCGGTAGTTACTGTATGAATGTATAACTGAGGATTATATTGCTTTTGTGTATTGTTTCTACTTGATTGCTTGAAATAAACCATTTCAAATCAAATCAAATCAAATGATACACATCAATGTTTGGTTTCGGTTTTATTTTTTTGAATATTGTTTCCTGACGTGACCCTCTTCATTTTCCTGGATTGTGCCCCCTTGTGGTGGCATTGCATAACTTTGAGGGATTCTCCACACCAGTGATGGTTGAAGCCTCCTGAGCAAACAGGGTCGTGGTGGTAGGATCTCCTGGGTCTTCCTGGTGGGGGAAAGGTCCACAAAATAGTGCTTCCTTGCTTCAAACCATTTTTCTACTTTGCATCTTATTCATAAATCCTTTTGTGCTTCATTATGTTGTTGTTGATGGGGGTCGAGGGAGTTTGTTGTCATGGTGTGTTTATGAAGGTCTTTGGTTTTGCTTTCGATTTTAAAGTTGTTAAAATGTTTTACTGTTTAATTTCCCAATCTGATCATCTTTAAATCTGTTATGAAAGTGTTTCCAGTGGTCTTTTAAGTATGATAATGCCGGTTTTAGCCAAAATCTTAAAACCTATGTTGGTTTTTAGGATGCAGTTTCTAGATTCGGAATTTGCGTCTGAGTTGTGGCCAGAGTAAGTCTGCTCCCATTTCCCATCATCCTTTTGTTTACATTCTCTCGCACTCGCTTACACCCCCTAAAACCCCCCAACCTAACATTGGAGTGGAACAAAAATGAAGAGTAATATTGGAGCCATCCAGCTGTACAGTTTGGAGTCCAGAGCTTCTGGAGTCCAGAGCTTTTGCTTGCCACTATAGATCCTATGTCACATCTACAAGCTTTTTCCGACAGATGCTCCTGATTTATAACGATTTGAATGAAGAAATACTCATAAACACAATTTTAAGATGAATTTTCTTTACATATGTCCTCTATTATGAGAAAATGCCCAAAGAACATGTTAAAAACACCAAAAGCAAGATTTTAAAACACACTGTGTTATCAAAAGTGTTTTATGTATAAAATTTTATTTGATTTAGTTTGAGGAAAACGTATGTGTATAACACACAAAGTGAGTCTGACTTTGTTTGACTTCATGAGATTTCTTTGTAACCCACTCTGACTCAGCCTACTGGGTAAAAGTACTCTAATGAAAAATAAAAAAGGGTTTTGGAAAAAGCTGAATTACTTGTTTTTCCCCTTCTCTGAACTCATCCTAATGTAAAAGGGCCAGGACTTTTCTTCAGGAGCTAAAGTTTCTGTTTAATGCTTTTCCTGTAGTTTCACGGCACCACTTTGATGTCTGCGCTTATCTAACCGTGAACATTCATTCCTCGCTACTCCGTGGCCATGACAATTATTCCTTAAAAACATTATTACACCTTGAATGGAGCTTTCATCTTAAGCCTTGCCTCAAACAGTTCCAGCCTATTTTTCTGTTAGTTTACGTGGCTGCCTGCATGTGTAAATTCATTTATGACTGCTGGAGACAGAACAAGTGCAAGCAGTCTTTTTTCTCCCTGCGTGTAGCTCTTTTGAAGATAATTCATCTTTGCTTCAAAAGTTGTTTCTTTTTCTGAACACAAATTATTTCAAGTGCCACCATGTGTGGTTTTGACCTCTTGTGATTGGCTGAAGTCATGTTCTTGGGAAGATGAGCAATTCTGAGTTCTAATTAAACGCAGCGTGACATTGCAGCAGGGACTCATTTTTAAAGGATTGCTTTCAGAGTTCAAACTGACAGTTTTTCAGTAAAAAGGCTCATTGCTCTGAGAATTCTCTGTGAAAATTAGTGAAAGCTACACAGTTTCTAAAGAAAAATTTTTAAAAATTCAAAGTAAATCCAAGAGGAACCCTGGGAAATAATTTAAAAAGTGATAATGAACTAGCCTCTTTTAGTTTTTGAATAAACATTTTTACATCACATATTTACTTTGCCCTCCAGGACTTTGAATTTTAAGAAACAATAAAACGGAGTTAAATTACACTTTATCACCAAAAGTATTGGCTCACCTATCCAAATGATCAGAATCAGGTGTCCTAATCACTTGGCCTGGCCACAGGTGTATAAAATCAGCACTCAGGCATGCAGGCTGTTTCATTTAATTTTACAAACATTTGTGAAAGAATGGTCCGCTCTCAGAAGTTCAGTGAATTCCAGCATGGAACTGTCATAGGACGCCACCTGTGCAAAAATTCCAGTCGTGAAGTTTCTGCTTTCCTAAATATTCCACAGTCAACTGTCAGCTCAATCATAACAAAATGGAAGAGTTTGGGAACAGCAGCAACTCAGCAACAAAGTGTTAAGCCACGTAAACAGACAGAGAGGGGTCAGAGGATGCTGAAGCGCATAGTAGTGCAAAGAGGTCGCCGACTTTCTGCACGTTCAGTTGCTACTGAGCTCCAAACTTCATGTGACCTTCAGATTAGCTCAAGTACAGCACGCAGAGAGCTTTATTGAATGGGTTTCCATGGCCGAGCAACACATCGCCAAGGGCAATGCAAAGCATTGATGCTGTGGTGTAAAGCACACCACCCCTGGACTCTAGAACAGTGGAGACGCCCTCTTTGGAGTGACAAGTCACGCTTTCCCATCTGGCAATCTGATGGAGGAGTCTGGGTTTGGAGGTTACCAGGACAACGGTGCATTTTTGGACTGCTTTGTGCCGAGAATGAACTTTGGTGGAGGAATTGTGGTGTGGGGTTGTTTTCCAGGACTTAGACTTGGCCTCTTAGCTCCAGGGAAAAGAACTTTGAATGCTTCAGAATACCAAAACATTGTGGACAATTCCATGCTCCCAACCTTGTGGGAACAGTTTGGAGCTGGCCCCTCCCTCTTCTAACATGACAGTGCACCAGTGCACAAAGCAAGGTCCATGAAGACATGGGTGACAGTCTGGTGTGGATGAACTTGACTGACCTGCACAGAATCCTGACCTGAACCTGATAGAACACCTTTGGGATGAATTGGAGCAGAGACTGAGAGCCATGCCTTCTCCACCAACATCATTGTGGGACCTCACCAATGGGTTTTTGGAAAAATGGTCAGTAAACACATTCTTCAACCTTGTGGACAGCCTTTCCAGAAGAGTTGTAGCTGCAAAAGGTGGACGGACATCATATTGACCTCTATTGGTCAGGAATGGGATGGCTCTTCAGTTCATATGCGAGTCAAAGGTGAGTCAATACTTTTGGTAATTACCTCCATTTTCGATGTAGGGGTTTGACCTAAAGGTAATCTCTTTACTTTTCATGATTGAAATGGTTACAATTCATGGTTCCAGAATCCAAGGAAACCAGAAACCAAGCAATCAAGATTTTTACAAGACTTAAAGCTAAAAACAGAATGAAACCTGAATGAAATGTGTCTCCTCGTCGTTTGGTCTTCAGTGCTTGCTGTGTGCATAACAGAGTGGGCCATCCTTAAAAAGCAACAACTGGATCTGAAACTGAAGGTTAACGAATACTTCAATTTTTTTTTTCTATCATTTGACTCATCCACTCTGAGTTTAGACTCGTGTAAAATATCTTAATTTTGTTACTTCAGTCTTTAAAGAATCATAAAACTTGACTTAATTTATGGGAAATTAAGTTTACTTCTAATGTATGATGAAACAACAGATGTGTGCAGGAATATCAGATCAGTGTTTTAATTTGTCAAATTTTCCAGTCAATACAAATGATGAAAATATTTCTGGTTGTACTGAAACAAATACCCCAGATCACAGTGACATGTCACTCTGAAGACAAATTCATGGCAGGATGATAATTAACAAAGTGTTAATAGTGAGAGGCAGGGGTGTTTAATGGGGCGATGCTTCACCGCCCCCCGCCTGGCTCAGTGCTCCCCCTCTGGAGAAAACCAGCCCGCCCAGTCGCGCTGATGAATTTACGCCTTAACATGACGTCATGAGTTCATCAGAGCAGCCAGGAGTTTGGAGCATCTGGGTCTCCAGATCATTAGAATGAAATCCGTCGGCGCATGCGCGCTGACATCCAGGCTCATGCTGGGGTGAAGCGCGAAGCTCCGACTCCGAGGCGACACCTGCGGCGCAGAGAGGAGCTCATGCTTGGAAGGTGGACATCTCCGTTTGAAGAACTTCCTGGACTTGGACTCGTGCAGACGTTTCAGGGTTTGGACCAAGGTAAAACACACTGGACGCCTTAAATAACTTTGTAATGTAGAGGTATGTTTTAAAATAGACTTTTTAAATGAAATGTTTTTTCTTCTTCTTGCATTTGGGAATTTTCTTCACTTTCCTTCCAAACTGTAATGAATTCCACATTTTTCTGTGAAATGCCAGATATGCTTGTGTAGCATCTCATGAAATGATCTGCAAGTTTTTCCCACCTCACATTTTAGTGCACTAAGTCTTGTGCGTAAAAGTGCACTTAGTTAACGCTTCAACACCATTTAAGAAACTTTAGGTTTATCTTAAATTGTAGCCTTTAACGTCACATGTTCCCATTTAAAAAGTCGACTCTAAACTTGTTTTTAGCCGCAGACTATATTTTCTGAGTTTAAAAATCCTACCTTTGCGGCAGGATTGTGGCTGAAAAAATGTGGAGAAAAAAATACGTTTTTTTGCGTAAAGAGTACAAAGAAGTAATCATTTGGTTATTTCTAAGTTGTTTTCCTTTTTGTGTATTTCTACAAATGTGCCCTTTGTTTAGATGGTCACTCTGACATTTTCATGAGGTTACTATATATAAGGGAATTGGGGAAAATATGAACAGAATTCAAATTTTATTTATAAATAATCACAAAAGTGAACATTTTTACCCAGAAAATATATTTTAAGTTGAAACCAATAGCTGAAGTAAAAAAGGTTAAATAAACCATAAACAGAATTATTTTGATCAGTTTCTGAAACAGTTATCTAACATTTAGTTTTATTAGTAACAAAGAACTGAACTACTTTCTTCTCATACAGTGTCCTAAAGTTCCTGTAAATGTCATATTTGTATTATTGTATTCACTTTTGACAGCAACACTTAAAAGTCCCTTTCATAGGGTTTAACCCCCTGGCTTATTTCTTTTTCTATTCTTGTTACAGATGTGTATTTGATATTTGCAGTTGTGTTTTTTATTGCATACCTAAAAGTTCTTTCTTGTAAAATGGCATAATGTGCAATAAAGTTGTCTACTTAAAAAAAACAAAAATAAAAAAAAACCCAAAAAAAAAAAACGGAAGTCTCTTTCAAAATAAAATGCATCCAGTGTTAAGTAAGATCGTCCTGCTGCAGCAGATTTACTTGAAAGCAAAAATGCAAGAAATTCAAACGTGTTTTCTTTTAATTACTTTTGTAATCTTTTTTTCTCCTTCTATTATCAAATATGAGCATGACAACATTGGTGTACAAGTTTTAAAAATATCTAAATGGCATGATTTTATGGTATTCAAATAATAACCAACTCTGATAGATTAAACATTAACCATAAATGGTTATTTGACATATTAAAAATCCAAACTACAAACCCATTATTTATTCAATTTAGGTACATTTCTCTTCAAAACCAAAGAGGCGCAATGGAGGAATGAAAGATCCACACGTGGCTCTTGAGCCGGTTGCAGGTTTTCTGGTCTACAAAGCTTCTTTTTGGTCTAACAAAATCTATGGTTTGCATGATGGTCAATATGTATAAATGAAAGAACTTCTACAGTAAATAATCATGTGCTAAAGCCTCACACATCAACAAAAATCTGTTCTTAGATGGGGCTTAAGGCTGAGGACATGGCATTTCACTCCAACATCTCTGTGCCAATGGATATAACCGTGGCTGTGGTGTACTCTGTCTTTGGTAAGCTATGTCTGCAGAATTTCAAAATCATTTCCTTTTTTTTAAATTATTTCTGAACAGGCCAACAGCTGCGTTAATAACGCTATGAACAAGTTTATTTCAACTGCTGCTTAAAAGGAGATGAGTCACAGCAGGATGTGAGACGACACACTGTGAAGCTGTGCGAGTTTACTTCTGTCACGGGGCACCAGCATCAGTTCCTCAACTTTTTTTTCTCCACTCTGTGGAGACACTTAAAGTGGCAGCTGACCAAACATTTTAATAGACTGATAACATTTGCATCACACTCCAAAAAAATCCTAATCCAGCAGCAGTTCTGCAGTATGCAGGTTGCATATGTGCACAATTCTTTCATATATTGATGTGTAAGACCACCTACAGTTGGCTGTGGTCCTAGGTGAGGGGGTCCAGCACTGTGAAAAGTCACACCTACTGAATATCACCCTCTGAGAGCTATGTCCTGTTTTAAGAAACTGCATCTTTTAAAATTATTTTCTGTAGCAACAATTAATCATCCTTTGCATGGGAATGTTTGCAGCTCAGCAAACTCACTGTGCAATACTTTAAAGCTACTGCTCGCATGTTTTTCATGCTCTTGCAGATCAATTATTGCAGAGAGGTGTGAACAAAGTATGGGTTGCAGATGGAAAATCAATGAATTAAGGGACTGTGTATAACCCGCAGCAATACTTCTGGGTGGTAATTTCATGCATATTCTACTGCTAAGCTGACATTCTAACCTATGAGCAAATTTGGAGTCACTAAAAATTCTGCAAAAATCTAAGAGGAAAAAGCCAACAATCTGCTAACTGCTCATCTAAAACAAAAACAATGTAAAACTCCAGTAATCATAATGGTTACTAATAATAACCAAAGCATTTAGTTATTATTACATGATAATGATTTCTGCAATTTTACAATATTCTCTGATAATAAATAAGCACTATCTTTTTAACATAAACATAATCTGCACTTTGAAAACGTATTGACTTTAATTTTTAGAACTGTATTATGGAAATTATTCAAATAAAAAATAAGTTTAGTGCAACATCATATGGGTGGGATTATATAAATTAACAGAACATCAATGGGGGACCTTTCTGTGTGGAGTTTGCATGTTCTCCCCGTGCATGCATGGGTTTTCTCCGGGGTCTCCGGCTTCCTCCCAATGTCCAAAAACATGCTTCATAGGCTAATTGTGTATCTAAATTGTCCCTAGGTGTGAGAGTGATTGGGTGAGTGTGATTGTGGCCCTGTGACAGACTGGCAACCTGTCCAGGATGTCCCCTGCCTTCGCCCACAAGTGGCTGGGATAGGCTCCGGCAGCCCCGTGACCCCGAAAGGGACAAACGGCAGAAGATGAATGAGCTTATTTCTGAAACTCTCTTTCAAGGAATAATCAAACTTTATTTGTGTTTTGTGTCGTATGTAGAAGTCCAAACGTCAAGGAGCGGGAGCAATTATGATGTCAAAAGTCTTAAGTGAAATGATCAAAACAGCATTCAGTCATTCCATCAATCTTTGTTTTTTATGATTATTTCATTCATCTTCTTCCGTTTACCCTTTTCGGGGTCACGGGGCTGCTGGAGCCTATCCTGGCCACTTATGGGCGACGGCAGGGGGACACCCTGGACAGGTCACTAGTCTGTCACAGGGTCACACATATCACACACCCATGCACTCTCACATTCACACCTGGGGACAATTTGGAGTGACCAATTAACCTATGAAGCATGTTTATGGACGGTGGGAGGAAGCCGGAGTCCCCGGAGAAAACCCTTGCATGCACGGGGAGAACATGCAAACTCCACACAGAAAGGTCCCCCATCAATGTTCTGTTTCAGGTCCCCCAGCTGGGACTTTATCCAGGGGCTTTCTTGCTGTGAGGCAAGATCGCTAACCACTGTGCCACCATGCAGCCTTTTTATGACATAATTTCTTAAATATATTTACCGTGCTTTTTTAAATCTTTTTTTTTTAGTTTGCACATCTCATAGTATAGTGCCAATAACTTACAGTAAAGAAACTTATGTTCGGATTTTGTTGTAATATAAAGTATTCTTCTAAGAATGTGTGCCCTGTCTAGGCTACCCCACTTTGGTGGGACACAGCCTGGGTACATAGATCGATTACGTATTCTTATCACAGTCAGTCTACAAGTTCATGCTTTATTCTTGATATAGACAAGTAAACTTTGCAGCATCTGTATGTTTTGCTTTCACACTGATGCCATCAGATGCATCTGAGATATAAATGCACTCTAAAGTGCAAATGAATGTTGGAACGCAGAACGTTTAGGGTTCTACCAAATGTTGCATAAGCGCAGAGATCAAACATGGACAACCTAAAGTTCTTTGAAACGCTTCATCCGGAAAAAGTAATGGAGACTATAGTTGGGTCAGGGCTTTTATTTATTTCATATGCTGATGAAAGTGAGAGTTTTACTTGTTAATCTTTAAAAAAAAAACAAAAAAAAAAAAAAAACCTGTGTATCCCTGCAGG
Organism: Oryzias curvinotus; assembly: GCA_023969325.1. NCBI lineage: Eukaryota > Metazoa > Chordata > Actinopteri > Beloniformes > Adrianichthyidae > Oryzias > Oryzias curvinotus. Next base: position 32,789,947 of record CM043722.1, read on the forward strand.
AGTATGTTCTTTGCTTGGGAACAGCACATTATTGTACGTCTTGTATAAGAAGAAACACCTCTTGAAACCTGCCGAGTGCTTCATCATCAACCTGGCAGTCAGTGACCTGGGCCTCACTCTGACACTGTACCCTATGGCGATAACCTCAAGTTTCTACCACAGGTGAGGTCTAACATTCTCATAGAATGAACTCCTTTATTATGTTTACTGCAAAGTCAGTAATACTTTCAGCATGTTTTTTATTGAGTATACACTGTACAAATACGGATTATGGCTGTGCTGTCCTCCTCACGCCTCCTTGGCACTCCCACACAGGTGGTTGTATGGAAGAACAGTGTGCTTCGTGTACGCGTTCTGCGGCATGTTGTTTGGCCTCTGCAGTCTCACCACCCTGACCCTGCTGAGCATGGTGTGCTTTGTGAAAGTCTGTTACCCGCTTTATGGTAAGAAGGCATTTCTGAACACAATGAACCATCACATCCTCTAAAATAACCAACAAGAAAGAGAACTTCACCTCAATGCTACTTTGATAAGTGAAAAACAAACGGATAATAAGTACTTGGGATGCTGCTTAGTACACTGGAATCAGGCCTTTTATTAGGACTCAAGGCAATATATTCAATATTTATTTACAAAGGCATCGCATAACCACTGATTAATAATCAGTGTTTGCTTCCAAACTGAAATCTATGACAGATTACTTGTAACTGTTATTTAAAAGTAACCCCTTACCTTTAAATTTCACTGCTGCTTTACAAAATACGCAGGCAAACTAACTTAAGTTAGTGTTGCTGTTGTTCACCTTTCAGCAAACTCCTTCAAGTGTCGTCACGGTGAAGCAGCTTTAACCGATTTCCACATCAGTAAGGAGGGAAAACTGGACAAAAGATCTGAGACAGTACAAATACAAAATTAGGCCTTTTACTTAAAAAAAAAAAAAAAAAAAAAAAAAAGATAACAGAGACCAAATGAAGAATTAACCCTGTAGCAACAGAGCAGATCAATTTTGGCTCTGTGGACAAACAGAACCAAAATTACTTTTTAAAAAGTAACATTTAAATTATAACTATAGGTCCATGAAGCCCAACTGGTAACTTGGCCCATCGATTTGAGATAAAAAGCATAAAAATAACTAAAAGTAACTGACAACAAGCAAGTATGACGCAGTATTAGTCTCAAAGAAAAAAAAAGTTACAAAATTATGAGAAAAAAAGTCAACAATTTACAAAAATAAAGATGTAGGATTGTGAAAAGTCGTAATTTTACAAGAATAAACTCATAAAATTATTCAATAAGGAAAGATCTCAGAAATGCAATTGAAGATTTATTTGAGATGCAAATATGTGCATGAAGTAGTCCATAGTCTTTTAGCGGTTAGGCTCTGAGCAGATGATGTGTTTATCATGTCTGGTGGGATAAGGTCGACCGTGGATAGATAAACCCTCAGAGCCTTAGACGCTAATGGTGGTAGAAGCTAGTCCTCGGTATACGGTCCGGGTGGAGAATGGAGGGGAGGGCCAGCCGGCAAAACCATCCGGAAGTCAGGCAGATCCTGCTTATTAAAATTATGCCAAAGCTTCACGAGAAAAAAGTCGTATTTTAAAAGTAAAAAGCTATGTTTAAAAAAAAAATTATGTTGGTTGTGTGAGCCTCCATCCACACTATGAGCAGAATAAATCCATCAATTCAGCCATTTATGGTGATGCTGTAAGTCTTGTAGCAATACTCAAACACAAAATTTGGTTCTTTTTTGTTTTTATTTGTCTCTCTAAACAACCTTTTGCCTCATAACTTGATACAAATATATAACTTGATTATCCTAAAATATTAACTTTTCCATCCATCCATCTTCCTCCGCTTATCCGGGACCGGGTCGCGGGGGCAGCAGACTGAGCAGAGATGCCCAGACTTCCCTCGCCCCAGCCACTTCCTCCAGCTCCTCTGGGGGGACCCCGAGGCGTTCCTAGGCCAGCCGAGAGACGTAGTCTCTCCAGCGTGTCCTGGGTCTTCCCCGGGGTCTCCCCCCAGTGGGACATGCCCGGAACACCTCTCCAGGGAGGCGTCCAGGAGGCATCCGGACTAGATGCCCGAGCCACCTCAACTGGCTCCTTTCGATGTGGAGGAGAAGCGGTTCTACTCCGAGCTCTCCGCAGGTGACTGAGCTTCTCACCCTATCTCTAAGGGAGCGCCCAGCCACGCCACGGAGGAAGCTCATTTCAGCCGCTTGTATTCGGGACCTTGTTCTTTCGGTCATGACCCATAGCTCATGACCATAGGCGAGTATTGGAACGTAGATCGACCGGTAAATTGAGAGCTTTGCTTTTCGGCTCAGCTCTCTCTTCACCACGACGGGACCGATAGAGCGACCACATAACTTCGGACGCCGCTCCGATCCGCCTGTCAATCTCACGCTCTGATCTTCCCTCACTCGTGAACAAGACCCCAAGGTATTTAAACTCCTCCACCTAGGGCAAGGACACTCCACCCACCGAGAGCTGGCAAACTACCTTTGCCCCCGTGAACCGCCACCTTAACGTGGTGGGGGAGTTTGAGAGCTCGGGTGATCCCAGGAGCTAAGCTGTCTGGGGCTTAAGCCCCTGGTAGGGTCTCCCATGGCAGACAGGTCCTGGGTGACGAGCCAGACAAAGAGCGGTTCAGAACCCCCTGATGACAAGAAAGAACAAGGACCCGATTACGTCGCCCGGATTGGCGCCAGGCCCAGGGCCGGGGCTCTTCCCACAGGCCCGGTCGGGCACAGTCTGAAGGAGCGACGTGGGACCACTCTCCCATGGGCCCACCACCCGTAGGAGAGCTCAAAAGGGGCCGGTGCAATGTGGTTTGGGTGGCAGTCGAGGGCAGGTGTCTCGGCGGCCCAAACCCCGATCATGAAATCTGGCTTTTGGAACATATTAACTTTTGTTTTTACTAATTTCTACAGGTTTATACATGTAAAATGTTGTCTGTCTTCTCATAATTTCACGACTTTAGTCTTGTAAATGTATTCATTTTTTATTTTAGTGGCCTTAATTCTCCGTCATACAAAATGATTTTGAATGACGGAGAATTAGTTAAAGCCTCTTAGTCTTGCTACTTTGAAAAATATTTTTGGGCAGTTGTTTGTCCTAACATAAAAGCTTATGGAACATGAGTAAAAGTCAAAATGTTTTTATTCAGGAGAGCATTTAGTTGGTTTTATTCCTCTTTTTACCATGTTTTACTGTTTTATTAGTATTATTATGGTATTTTAATACTACTTTGTGTTTTTAGATGATTTTATGCTCCTTTTGTAAAGCACTTTGTGATTTGTTCTGGGAAAAGTGCTATATAAAGAGAGATATTCTGTTCTAAAATATTACTAAACATTCAATAAATACCTTATCTAGTCCTAAAATCAAAAGTTGTAAGTTGCTGTGGTATATTATTTTTGTGAATAATGATATAATAATCTTTATATAATAAAATAGGCTACTGATTTTTTTTTCTAATTTCTAGACTAAAAGATAGAAATGTCCATATAGAAAAAGGGAATCTGCATATATAAAACATGTCTTAAAGCTGCTTGACATGCAAGTTACAAAGACTTTTTGAAGCAGGATTGCACCAGGATGCTTAGACAAGGAAAGTACAAATGGAGCTAAAATTTAAAGAGCTTAGAACTAGTTAATTTGCTCACCTGCTGGTCAAAAAGCCACATTTTTTGTGTCCGAGCTAACAGACAGCTTCAAAGCTTATAGAAAATTCAGCCACTCTTCCTAATTAGTCTTGAAGTCCACTGGAAGAAAAATAACCTAAGATTCTTATTGGTTTCTGACTAAAACTTGTTTTATACTTACTTTCATGGCTTAACTAAAATATTTAGGAACTAAGAGCAGACAAATTGCCAAAGTGGAGTAACTTTGTTAAATGATTGAAAAAGGATAAATATGGACCTCATCTGTTTTACAGGGAACAGGTTTAACTCTTTTCACGGCCGGATGCTCATTGCCTGCGCTTGGCTCTATGCCCTGTTGTTCGCCTGCTCCCCTTTGGTTCACTGGGGAGAGTACGGACCAGAACCCTACGGAACCGCCTGCTGCATTGACTGGCGCCTGTCCAACCAACACGCCACAGCGCGCTCCTACACTGTGGCACTCTTCATCTTCTGTTACATCCTTCCGTGCTGCATTATTGTTGCGTCCTACATGGGAATTCTGGTCACTGTGCAAGCCTCCCGGAAAACCATGGAGCGGCATTCATCCAGGGAGACGCACATGAGCAGCATTCAAACAATTCTAGTTAAGGTAAGAATAGAGTTTACGAATATCATTGAAGAGCGTCAAATTTAGAACGTACACCATCACATTGATATTGGTCACTTATTAACTAATTGAATTTAATTGATACTGTTTCTTTATTTTTTTAATTGTTAAACTTATTTCAGTACTTGTGACTTATCATTGATTCCCCCCCCCCCCATGTATATTCTATATTTTTGGGTTGCATGAGGTGAAGGCCTTAAATAAGCCTTTTAGGTTTTTGCCGCTCCCTGCACTTAATTGCCTTTTAATGGGTTTCTTGTTGCGTTTTAAATGTGTAAAACAATCAACTAAACTTAGGATAACGTTTATTTAGCTTAAAGGCCATGTCCAATCTAAGGTGGGTAAAAAATAAAGAAAAGAAAAAAAAGTTATTTTGAGAGAAAAACTTTGTTCTTGTCAAACTTGTGTCATTTGGAAAGTCGTAGACTTTTGAATTCAAAAATTACAAATCAAAAAAATAAAAAATTCTTATCCAAATTATGAAAAAAAACATGCAGTTAAATCTGCATGTCTTTTTTTTAGAAAATGAAGTTAAGACATACGAATAAGGCATTTAACATTTTCTAATCTGGTTTCCACTATTATGGTTTTGTGTCCTTTTATTTTGGGGCGGAGCTATTGCCCAGGTTACCAATGACCTTCTCCTCATTTGAGTGGATGTGAGGTATGAAGGAGTTTAGGAGAGGCTGTTAACCAGGACAATGGAGAGTGGGATGATGCTTGAGGGATGGAGAAGAGGAAGGATGTGCAGAGTTTTGACCATAAACCAAACCAAGTTCCTCTTCTTCTGGTTAGCCTAGAGTTTCACTAACTCAACCAATTTAAACTTTCTTCTTCAACTGCCTCCCCAAATCTATTGAACATTCAGTTGCTTTCATGTTTTTAACCTTAAATACCCAGTTTAATTTTCTGACTATTTTATAATTACAAAATAAATTAATTTTTTCTCACTTGACCTTAGGTTGATGAGGCTTTTGTGTTCTTGATACCTGGGAGAACAGCACTGGTTTTATTACATTTGTATTCTGTGTGGAGCACACACAATTCCAACTGTACGCCATTTTGAGCCAAAAATACTTCAGTAATTTCATGTGTTTGGTTTTTTTTTTTACCCCTTATTTTGATCCCATTTTAATTAGAAAGTGAAGTAGAGCATTCACTAACTCATGTCATTTTCTTTTTTTCCTGTTTCAACTAAATTTCCCTTTAATGATGCATGAAATTCTTGAATGTTTCCAAATCATCTGATGGAATTATTTGATGGTTTGCCGCTTTCAGTTATTTTTCCTTAATTTATATTCATGTCAATCATTGATTTATTTAACAATATCTGTTTTGCAAACTACAGCAATTTCTAAATTCAACACTAAATAGTGGAAATATTTTGATGAGGTAAAAAGAAGAAGTAATGACGTAATGAAGGACTTGACACGCCTTCAGCTTGAATTTGAATTTATTCAAGCTTTTAGCTTTCCTCAGTTTTTGACATCAAACAAAACAAATGTCAAACTCATTTGTATTTTGAGATGATGCAAGAACAACAAGTCGATACCTGCAGGAATGCACTTTGAGAGGCGTCGTCCTCAATTTGGGTTTGCGATCTCTCCCAGCCTCCATGTGGATTCCTTTGTTGGGATGAATAACTTTGTAGCTGAAACTGCATTGAAAGAATTTCTCCAGCCAACGCTCCACCCATCTCAGAACTTTTCTATACAGCTAGTTATTAATCTTTTTTTTAATTTTTTTCTACATTTTATTGGGAATTAGCGATGGTGAGGACAGACCAAAATACTTTGCAGTTGCACTTTCTCCAGGAGTTGGTGCACATATCTGCACATATCTTTAACCAAAGGTGATGTCACATAGCCACTACATACATACGGAAGAAGTACAAATAAACCACACAAAGAACATGCAAAACAACATAGAACGTTAAAAAAAAATTAAATCCGTTTTAGGATTTTCAAATTAAACAAAACCATGAATTAAAAGATTAAATACAGACTCATTGTGACATTTAAAAAACAAACAAAAACTTTTGTCTGTTTTTTATTGTTGGATTTTTCTTTTTTTCAGAAAATCAACTTTTTTCACAGATATCGTTCTAATATTTTAGTACTAAATAAAATATTATACATAAAATACAAAACTACTAATGAAGCATATTTGGCTGGGAAAAGTTTGCAGTCTGGATATTTAGTGTGATTAAAAAAAACTAATAAAATGTGCTTTTGCCATTCTGATAGTAAATAAAACATAAAATCAACCTCTTAAACACAATATCTATTTTTTAAATAAAACAAAAAAGCAAAGTTTAAAATAGTTTTTACAAATGAATAAAAATAAAGTTTTAATCTGGTAGGTAAATAAGAATTTATGATGATTTAAAGGCAGTCTTGGTGTCACTGTATATTTTTTGGCACAAATGTGTCTTATCGTCTTTTGTGATTTAACACTTAAAAAAACGTACAAGTTTGACAATTTAAAACTTTTTTGTCTTTTTTTTGATAATATGAACTTTTAGCTAATGTAGTTTTTTTCTGGACGTTTCAGCTATCATTATGTTTAAAGCACTTATCTAGAATTAACAGTATAGATCTTTATTTTTATATATCATTGTAGCCTTTAGCACTTAATTGGCTTTTTTGTCAGAATTTTATATCTTTTGGCTCTCCTGAGCTTTATTTGTTCAACTTTTTTAACTTATTAGACAAGTAACAAAAATGTGTTTTTTATTTTGATATATGTAATAAATAAATAGCTCACATTTTTAACAACTTTTCACATTTTCAAAGAGCTTTAATGTAGCTTTTTTTCTTTTCTTTTTGAAGCTAAGTGTGGCCGTCTGCATCGGTTTCTTTGCTGCGTGGAGTCCATACGCCATGGTTTCCATGTGGGCTGCCTTTGGACAAATTGAAAACATCCCCCCACTTGCGTTTGCCATGCCAGCCATGTTCGCCAAGTCCTCCACCATCTACAACCCGATCATCAACCTGCTGCTGAGACCCAATTTCCGTAGGATAATGTGGAGAGATGTGGGAGAACTTTACCACAGCTATCTGAAGGGCTGCCTCTGGCCCAAGGGCCAAACAAAATGCTGCACAAAAATAAACATCAGGGTTAGACTTGGCACAACTCACCGACAAACCAGCCGCTTCCCTTCATCCGTCTCTCCACCTATAATGACGATAGAAGATCAGAGCTGTCAGAGGTGTGAGGATACGTTCACCTGCTTCAGACACTACCCCACACTGTGTGCTGGCAATGGCAAGGCAGCTAACAGAGACGCATTAGTAGATCAAGAAACGGCAGTTTCCCAAAGGCAGAAGCAGACAAGTGAAGGAGAGTCCTCCAGGAAGTCCCTGATGGCCACAGTAAGGACTACAGAGACAAACAACTTCCACATTACCTTGGAGATGATTCCAAGGCCCAGCAAAGAGGCTTGGAACTGATCATTAGGACTGGAAAACAATATTATAAGCTACTTTATTTTAATTGTCATTATTTATTTTGTAGATTTTGTTTTTCTCAAACCTGCTCATTTTTCTGCAATATTGTTTAAAAAAAGTGTTTAAAAATGGGGAAGAAGGCACAAACTTTATGCCCCAGCAACATTTGCTCTCCTTTCAAAATAAAATCAATGTAACCTTGAAGTTTTACTATTTTTTTTAACTTAACTGTATTTGATCCATTAAGAAATGTAACTATCAAAAGAAAAAAAAGACTTTAAAATGCAGGAAAACATTGTACGGCAAAGTAAAAATACGGATACAAGTAAATGCTTTTTCTTTAAAAAACAATTTTTTAGATAAAAATAATTAAAAAAAGCTTCTTTTTTTCTCTATTGCTGACAAGGTTTTCTTTATCTTTTATACCAACAGCATGGTGTCAATGATAAAAATGAGACATTTTACTTGAAAAGCTGTTTGGATTGACCTCCCGATGGCCCCTTAGCGACTGTTTCATCTTGAAAGCTGCAGATCTAAAGCGGTTTATTTAGTCACATTAACATCCAGATTTTAATTATTTTCCCCACTCGTACACATTTCATGTCACTGCCTGGGACTTTAAGGGTTTAGTCATATCATGCACTGATTTGTTTTTTCCTAATTATTCAAGCTTTTGAGGGCCCTCAACTGTCTCTCCTATCATGAAACCTCAAATAAGTCATGATGAGCAAAACAAAAATGTGACGTATTTCACCTCCAGATAAATAATTAAAAAGAAAACATGTTTCATGTTAGCAGACAAGAAAAAAGATTCTACAAATCGAGCAAATTCAGGATGGTTTACATACTGGTACACACAAAAAAAGGGATTTGTTGATCAAATTGGTTATTTTGTGAAACCTTAAAATATTACCAAAATTCAAAAAACGTTTTTAAAGGATTTTCAACTTGTAACATAAAAATACCAAAAAAAATCGTCTGATTTCACATTTGCACAAACTTTCTGTCCCAATTAAATGAAATATTTTGTTTTTGTCCATTTTGCCACACAAATGTACTTGAATGTTTTGAGTCATTAATTCATTTATTTAGTGTTAAAAGAACGGAAATCCTGCCAATTTGTGACCTTAAATCTTGCGTAGATTACATGGGTTCCGTTTGTTTAGACTTGGAAGAAAAAAAAAAAGTTTGATTTTCAAAGGAGGTATTCACTCACCTTGTGTTTAAATCTAACGGATGTTCTGCTAAAATGTAGTTTTAAACTTCTTTCAGTGTCAGCCTTCACCCTTGTGGATTGTTCAGAAAACATTTTCTCATTTTGTGTCCCTCAGAAACACTAAAGATTGGTCTGAAGATGAGGTTTGTGCTTTTGATCTGAAGTGAGCACAGACATGGAGTAAAGTGATCAGGACACATCTGCAAGCAGCCAGACTTGAACCTGGAACAGTCACAGAAAGAACAGAGAAATACAGAGGAGATGTTGGTTCTGCGTTTATTTGGATTGTCCACAAGAGAAAACCCCCAAAATTCAAGAAGTTTACCTTACAAGAGAAAATCACAGGATTTTACAGATTGGAAGAGTAACAAAATAAAATCGGTCAGACCTTCATAAGGTAAAGCAACTCATAAGGTAGAAGACAAGGTGGCGTCTGCACAGAAGATCCAACACTGATATTCATAAAACTCTCAAAAAGTACAAAAGCTGTTTTTTTTTTTTTTTAAAGATAAAGAAAATGTGAATTTCTTACAGTATGACCACAGACACCCCAGCAATACGTCATTACAAAAATTCATTAATGTTCATTAATGTGACCTCCTCTGACATTTTGTATTCGTCTATCAATATAGATTCGAGATTCTGTTAAAACTGCACATATTTGCTGAATCGTTGCGTCTTTTAATGTTTTGATCAAATGAAGTCAAAACATACCATTTCTATACCTCAGGCTTTGGCTCCTTACGGGTCGCATGATGTCCCGCATAAAATGAAATCTGAAATACTGTGGACTGAAGGATATGGTGTGTTCAATCTGAGCCAGGCTTGATTTGTGGCAACATTCAAGTCACATATATAGGATAAAAGGCCTCAATACATGTGTCCAACTTGGTTAGAAGTAAATGAGGCAAACTGAAGAGCGCCGGAGGTTTAGGCCACGTGAGGAAGACCGCACATGTCCAGTATCTTCTGAATGACATCTACTTTAATGTTTCCATCCAGAGCTCTGCAAAGCTTTCCAACGGTGCAGCCAATGGATCCCTCCTTCATTTTCCAGCGCTCCAGCATCTGGTGGACCATCTCCGGCAGGCCGTCGCGGTAGTAATCGTGCTCTATGGTCTGGATTTCCACATCCTTGAGACCCAGCCGACGTGCACAGCGCTTCCAGCTGTTCCCTATGTTCTCTGTCAGCAAATACAGGTGCTCCTCTGTCACGGCTTGGTCCTCTAAAAACGTGAAAAACAAGAACAAATCAATCAACAGTGTAAATAATTGTTGTGTTAAGCGCATCATATGGCAAAAATAGATAAAGCTACAACTACTCTGGAAAAGGTTCGTAATTGTTGGATTTGACTGCCAAAACTAATCAGTACATTATTTTATTTTATAAAATAACATATCTTACCATTTCTGAATGGTATTGCACTAATCTAATTAATATATCAAAAACAGTAACAGATAAATGATGAGCATATTTTAAGTTTTAAAACAACTTCCCTCATCAGAAAAGAGCAATAGCACCTTTTGTCCAGCAGAGGGAGTCCTCCTGTTTGCATTATCCGTTTTTTTTTTTTATAATGAACTAAAACTACAGACCTAAAGTTTTTTTTTATATTTGAATTTAAAAAAAAGGCTCCTTTTGCTTAAAAAGGTCACAAAAACTTATTTTCTTTTTTGCTTTCATTTTAACGTTGACTATTCAAATGAAGGTCACTTGTTCACCTCAGACATTGGAAGTTTTTTTGGTCAAAATTTTACACAAATATTAAAAACAACAGTTTAGAATATTTGTATTTAAGCATCAAAATTATTTCAACTAAACATGTAATTTAGTGGTAATCTCATGACGAATATCCTTAAATTTCCATTTTAGCCATTTATAGACACTGAAAGGCTCACTCTGATGAAAATGGTGTTTAATGATGTTCTTTTAGCATTTTTCTCACAATGGACATATATAAAGAGAATGTCTTTACTCAAATCTTGACATCCATTTTTCAAAATGACAAAATGAATTGTATCAGCAACCACAAATGATTAAAATGAATCTAACTTCTTCTACACTTTGTTAACACACAACTATAGTGTGTGAATCCACAATTAAATCAAAAGGAACTGACCGTATTTTAAAAGGCCTTCTTGGATGGGAGACAAGCTGTTTCCAGACACACACAGTGAAGAAACGGGGCTGTCAAAGCCTCTGATACTCAGAGTGTTGTTGTTTCCGATCTGGATCCCACTGGCGTTCTGAATGTACAGAGGTCCTGCAGAAGGTACATGTAAAGTCACTGTCACCCCGTCACCAAGCAGATGGAAGGATTCGAGTGTGTTTTTGTGTACCTGGCTCCTGTGGTTGGAAAGCTTTAGAAGGGGTCCCACAGCCACTAGCATTCATATCAGGAACAAAGGTATCAGGAACCGGGTAAACTGGCCAGGACTGCTGGCGGTCTAAATGGGGCTGTAAATGTTGGTTAAACTGCTGCAGAGAGGACATGCTGGCAGAGGCAGTTAAATGGGTTGGTGTGGGTGACACCATAGAACTGGGATTCACTGGGTTCAGAGGAAAGAAAAGCTGGTCTGAACCGTTCGGCTGCACCGGCTCTTTAGTCCAGGAATGGACGGAGGACGTGTCTCTTGCCGGCGGCCTCCCACTTTGATCCAAGGGACTGACGTGGTTTTGCAATAGGTGATTTGGGGCATTGTTGTAGTAGCTGCTGGCGGCCGGGGGATGCATTTCAGAGTTATAGCTGCCATGTTTGTGGTAATTAAGCTCTCGATCCAGCTTCTCCTCCAACTCTGAAGGTTGTCTGGCATCTGCTTGAATGGAATCCCCCAATGGTTTATAGTTGATGACATGGAGATCCTCGATGCTGGCTTCCACTGGTACCGAAACACTTGTATCTGAACTCACCAAAGGAGCAGGGGAATCTAACGGAATTAAAAGATGTTGACTTTTTCACCATGTTTTTTCAAGAATTTGATTGGAGTAAAACTTTGACCAACCTTGCTCGTTTGTCAAAAAGCTGTCATGTCTCACAGACAGTAATTTCATCTTCTCAACAAGCATCATTGGGCCCTCATAGCTTTCCTGCAAAAGGGAAAGAAAATACATTCATATATTTAACACACCAATTGCTTGTGATGATCTCTAATCTTAAATAAATAAAATTAAATGCTGGAATAAGTTATGTTCATGCTAAACCTAAAAGGTTGCTCTCAAAGGATTCACCTTCAGATCATGTAAATCTTTCTCTATTTGGGGTTCCAGATTTGTGGCGTAAAAAGGACGGAAAATGTCGTAGGCTTCTGCAAAAAAAAAAAAGATAAAGAGAAATGTTAGAGTAATTGTGAGAAGTTACACTACTCACAATAAGTTAGGGATTTTGTGAAAAACTCAGTGGATGTCATATCCACAGAGTTTTCGTCTCACTTCACAGATTTTTTGGGGATAGGTAGGCAGTAGTATTGGGGTATTTTACACATAATGTTCTCACTGTATTCAGTGTGTCTTACTTATTGGGACCAAAAGCAAAAAAAATTAAAAGGGAATCCTTTTTTGCCTGATTTTGCTAGTAAGTCATTCAAACAGCCATGAACACACAGTGTCCCTTAACGAACGAGCGGCGCCACCTGGCCATAGCGTGCCTTCAGGTTAGTGGCGGTCAGATGTTGCAGGTGAACTCGTCTCAAAGTGTCATCAGCAGACTCGCATCAACATACAGAACTACTGGCAGAGGACAGACCCAAGAGAGGAGCCCTGCCAGTGACAGACCGCAACCATGACCAGAACCTGAGGACCTCTGACCTCAGACACGGTTTAGCAAACGCCGCACAGCTGCAATGATCTACCGCTCTGTTCACTCATGAGTGTCGGGTCACCTCGCACAGAAATGCTGGTCGTCAGCGTTGCTGGAGAGGGCGAGGGGAGCGATACGCAGAGCTCGACATGGTAGAGGAACTGCATCAGTCAGTCTGTATCACTAGCATCACTAGCCACGATTTGCAGTCACTGCACGTCCCAGAGTCCCTCAATGGCTGATAGTGCTCCCCCACACCATGCCAGAATTGTCACAGTTGAACTTTAGGAAGTAGTAGGTCCTCAGATAGTTTGGCCAGCAATGAGCCCCGACCTGAACCCCTATATATTTGTTATTCTAGGCCATTTTTTTATAGTCTTAATTTGGGGGTTAATAAATATCAAACTAATGAAAATGGTGTTTCTTCCCATCCATTATTAATAATATCAATATTTACATATTTCATGAAAATTCTGACCGAATAGGAAAACCAGTCATGTAAATAACAATATCCCAAACTTATTGTGTCTTTCAAGAAGTCAGTCTATCATTTTGGAGCCATAAATAAAACCAACTTCCCTCCACTGTTTTAATAACTGCATGTTGTGTCTGTGACAAAGAGACGCGTGCCTTTAAACGAGGGTCGCTCCTCTGGGTTGTCGCTCCAGCACCGCTTCATGAGCTGAACCACCTTTGAAGGTGTGTCTTCAGGGATGAGGTCCTCTGCCGGTCGGTCTCCGTCACGAACACACCGGCTTATTTGGTCTTCACTCCTCGCGTCTGAACAGAAAGATTTTCGGTTGCTTGTTTTATTAAAAAAAAAAAAAAAGGTGCAGCAGGGGACTCGAAACTTTACTGTTCATGCTGGAAAAAGCTTTTCAACGTGTGTTCAGCTCTCACTTGCGTACGGCTCTTCCCCTGTTAGAATGACCCAGACTACGATTCCAAAACTGTAAACGTCGGACTTCTCAGTGGAGGGGGTGTGGATGCTCCTCAGGTGCTCCGGGGCCATGTAGCTTAGCGTGCCGGCGCCTCGAGCCCCGGATGTCTGTCCACTACGGCTTTTCCTGCGAGATTCCTCCTTTGTGAGTTTGCTCCATGTTTGGCAGGTGGCCAGGCCGAGGTCTGCAATCTAAAAAGAAATATTTAGTGTCTGGAAATGAATGAATTAATGAGCCAAGCGTTATGACTTTAGTTTTTATTTTTCATTACCTTGATGTGAAAATCCTTATCCACTAAGATGTTTTCTGGCTTGATGTCCTTGTGAATGACGCGTTTCTCTGTAAGGTACATCATCCCTTCCAGAACCTCTAGGATGATCCTGCCTTTGATGGAAATCGGCACTTTGACCTAAGAAGACGGAGCGCCGATGGCGTCAGTTCACACCTGAAGAACTTCAGGTCTATTGGGTTTCAGAATAAATTAAGTAAACTAAGCCTGCACAATAAATCAAACATTTATCATCATTGCAATATTAGCAAATGCAATTATGCAATAATCTTATGGCAGCTTGAAGTGTTGAACAAATCAAATTCAGCCGTTTATACATCATACTCCCCTTCACGTCATTAGCCCTTTTTTGCTTTTTTGGGGTCATTTGGAGTCTAATGTAAAGACCCACTACAACGAAAAATGGTGAGTTTGGTGTTTTTAACATGTTATCGACAAATTATGCTTCTGAGTATTTGCTTTTTCTAATCGCTGTGAATCAGGAGCCTTTTTGTTGCGCCTGTCATGTTAGGTTGTGGGTGTTCCGGGCTGTAAGCTAGCAGGAGAGCATGTAAACAGAAAGCTCTCAGTTATAGGTGACGGGAAGAGGGCTCGGGGTGGCTCCGCACCAACAGTCCTGCCCACAACTCAGAGATGAATTTATAAATTAACTCCTGCAGCTCTGCATAAACTACGTCCCAGAAAACGACAAAAGTTTTTTAATTATTTAGCTTTAAGAGTTGGACTTTCAGTTAAGTTATGTTTTATTTGAATAAAAGGGTTTTAGTGAAATGGAAAGAGTGTATTAATTGTGTTCTATTTTGATATTTGTTCATGGATTGCAAGTCATTTCAAATCGCACATTGTGCAGGTCTAAAATAAACACAGCTGGAGATGTTTTTGTTTTCAGCTGTACAGGACATGTCAAAGCCTACGTACCGTCTCCAGCATGACTAACAGGTTGCCCCGAGGGAGAAGTTCCAGAACCAGAGAGCAGTCCCTGTCCTCCATGATCACACCCAGCAGCTTGACCACACGCTCATGGTTCAGGCTTGCCATGATGCTCCCCTCCTCCAGCAGCGACCTTTTACTTTCTCTGGAAAAAGACCATTTGTAAAGAGGATGCATGAAGAAAAGACACTTGTGAGTAAACCTAAACTGAACATCCCACCCCCCGTGTCTTAACGGCAGGGTCCAGATGAAGGGATTAAGGTTTCAAAAATAATCCTAATTATTATAAGTGATCAAAACCATAATTTAACTCATTCAGTCTTATTCCAGTTTTTGTATTTTTATTTTTTTAAGTCACAGTTTGCAAGTGAGAGCGCATCATTACTGCTGTTTAGAATGATTTCGCACTCAAACCTTTAACATTAAATGTGACTTTTTAAGACTCATAAGTTATAGAAACGCTATGATGCACTTCAGTGCTTTTTAACAAAAACTGTCAAAGTATTCTGTCATCAGCATTAACGTAACAATGAAATAAGAAATACATGGTCAAATAAAAACTGAAATAAGTAAAAAGCAGAAAGTAAAAAGATAATCACTGCACCAGTTAGCCAATTTGTTTTAAATGTTCTTTTTCTTCTCATAAACTAAGAATGATTATGATTATACAGTACACGACTGCAGAAAAGTATAACTATTACAGAAATCCTGATTTTGCTGTTGAAGTTCTCCGTGCGGAACAGATTCTGATTTAGAAAAGTTTTAATAAAAGCGACGTTCTTTTTTTTTTTTCTTCTTCTTCTTTTTTTTTTACATTTATGAAGGTTTCTTTTTTTAAAGGGGGCTCTGACTTCAAAGAGAGAAAAAGACGTGATGCAGAGGTGGAGATGTTGAGGTTTGTTTTGATGAGCATGGATAAAATCCAGAAAGAAGCTCAGTGTTGATGTTTAAGTCCCACTCCGGTCATCTTTTGATCTATTCTCAAAGTGTTGCCAGTGGTCTTTTCGTGATAAATATGACGTTTTCTAGGACATAGTTTCTGCAGAGGAGCAGTAGTTAAAAATTGACCTCTGAGTTGTGAGCAGGACTGTAGGTTTGCTGCAGCCCCGGCCCCTCTTCCCATCACCCATAACTGAGAGCTCTGTGCTTACATATTCTCCCGCTAGCTTACAGCCCCTCACACCCCCAACCCAAAATTACCGATGCAACAAAAATGGCGAGCAATACCTAAGATATCCAGCTGTATCTTTGTGAATCAGATTCCAGCTCAGACGAGGAAAACAAAGACGTACATGGATCTATTTGTCTGCAAGTGGATGCATCCAAAACAGCGGAGCAGGGAGCCTGTAGCTAGCTGTTCAACAGTTCTACGTCACACCTACAAGCTTTCTCCAATAGCTTTATTTATCTATTTTTTTATTTTGGCTACACCTGATTCACAACTATCTGGATATAGAAATACAAAGAATGCATTTTTGATGTTAATTTTCTTTATATATATGTCGTCCTTCATGATAAAAAAAAAGACTACAGGAACATGTTAAAAACGGCACAAACCCTTTTCATGGATGTGTGGGCCTTTAATGGATGGAGTGAAGATGAAGAGCTTTGGTTTAAACCTTGACTGGCCTGTGGCGACCCATGAGGGGAGAAGCCAAAAAGGATCAGAAGATGGAGATCTTATATTACATTAACTGTAAAACCAAAATAAATAAATAAATAAAACTTCCTTATTGGTAAAGGCAGCTCCTTGGAGGTAGATTTCAGAAACACTGATTAAATGAAATAAAATCAGTGTAGTTACAGTGTCATTATTATTATTCTATTTATTGATTTGTTATGTGAACATCTGCCACAGATGTCCTTTAACTTGAGGATGCTCCAAGAAAAGAACTGAATGTCAGGGGAGGGGGAAACCCCAGATCATGGTGACAATCAGGCCAACACTCACTCGCTACGCAGAGGACCGGTGTATAAAGTCTTCAGGACCACCTGGCCGAGGGTCGCGTGGTAGCACAGGTAAACTTCCCCGAAGCCTCCGTAATCCAGCGGCTCTCTTTTAATCAGATCAGTCGGCCTCATGTGAAGTGAGGTCTGCGGCGCGGAGGCCATCCCTGCGAGAACTTTTTACAGCCCCAGACACGCCGACGATCCCACGCACACACGACCGGCTCACACCCTGCTTAGGAAACAAAACAAAAAACGTTTCAATCAAGCATGAAATGACACAAAGTCAACCTCCCGGAACTTTCAGGTCACGCCGAAAGCCAAAGCAGGCAAAGCGAGCGCAACTTCAAGTTAGTTTCGAGGCGTCCGGAAGTAAACAAGTACAACTTTTCTTGACAGCAAAAAAAAAAGAACTCTAATGAAACTACACTATAAGCATCATACTTGTCATTCAATGACATCACCACAGAATATAATTAAAAGGTGACCTGCTGATCCAGGTGCTCTTTAATTCAAATGACGGCCACTTCCGCGGAGTTCCGGGATTTCCTTGAAGTGGAACTATCGACATTCGGTTTAAACTACAAGCAGCCTTAAAAGTCGATCACCGAGAAGGAACCCAGGATAGATAATCGATTCAGATTTCACAGGCTGATCACATGAACACGACTTCATGAAAATAAAAAATAAAATGAAATTTAAAAAAGCACCCTTGACTGCATTGAACTAAATGTATAAATAAATATGGAATATTATTATTTGTATTAGTAAATGTTTTGCGATAAAGCTACATCTGGGCTCTGCCTGTTCAAGTGTGCACAAGCTTCCTGATTGAAATCATTTCAATCCATTATTTTATATCTTTATAGATTTGAATTGTTTACCTTGTATCAAAAGGTCAGTAGCAACTCAGCTGCACAAATACAGAATATTTACAAATAAAAAAAACACTTATGGGAAATTGTTCAAACAATCACAACAAGCTAGTTTTTAATAAAAGAACACAAGTCTTACACAACAATTAGAAATAAAAAGGAAACACATCCACGAACCCATTTGAAAAAAAAATGCAGCCACAAGGGGGCGCAATCCAGTGATTAAATGCCAAAGTAAAAACTGTGTTAGGAGGGGCATCTGTTGTATGAGCAAAACCCAACCAAACCAAACATGTAAACAGAACTTTTGCTGGTTTGGTTGTGACCTGAGTTAACAACAACCACCACCGATGCTGTTGACCTACAGGGTGGAAACTGGGCAAATGTTGGTCATGTTTGTGGGCAGAGAAATAAAAGGGAAGGCGGGAGTGAAGGACCGAGTGGGAATTTTGGATGTAGAGACTTTGACATAGAAAAACTCGAGAGTTGGCAGACATGATTGAAAGACGAACAGTGGATATCCTGTGTGTTCAAGAGACCAGAAGAAAAGGAAGCAAAATTATACGTGGAACAGGTCCAAGCTGTTTTATTATGGTGTAGATCAGGGATGTCAAACTCATTTTCACCAAGGGCCACATCAGCATAGTGGCTGTCCTTAAAGGGCTGGATGTAACTTATAAATGTAACTAAATGTAATAAAAAATAAATGTAGCTACTCCTTAATGTTAAATACCTCATTCATTTATTTATTATAACTTTTTAAAGTGACAATTACAGTTGCATAGAAAACATATGTTTGCTTGTTACTCTAGCATCTAAATCCTTTTACATTAGATTCTGTCAGGTTAGGTTATATGGACAGTGTTTAAGTCCTAATGTGTAGTTGCCCAATCCAATATTTCAAGTCTGATTCACCAATTTTTATTTTTTATTTTAAGAAATGAAAAACTTTTATGCTCTCGCGGGCCACATAAAATGGCATGACGGGCCACATTTGGCCCGCGGGCCTTGATTTTGACAGATGTGGTGTAGATGGACAGAGGAGGGAGGAGGTGAAGCGAGTCAGCTGGATTCTGAAGGTTGAAAGTGTAAAATTGACTGTTGTGTGGTCATGCTTTACTGGTATGTACACTGGAGGAGAAGAAAAAAGTCATGAGGAAGATGCATGAAGTGGTCCAAGGTATTCCTAGAGGGAAAAGGAGGTGGATCTGTACAGCCTTGCATGGCAAAAAAAACAACAACAGAGATGGATGGGAGTAAAGCAGGTTAAGGAGATCAAGAACAGGGATGGAAAGATAGAAGAAGAACATTGAAGATGATGGGTAGGATCAGGAATTAATCCATCAGAGGAGTACCGGTAGCTCATGTTTTGGAGATGCATGCAGGGAAGTAAAATGAGATGGTTTGGACACATTTAGAGGAGGGACAGTGATTATGTTGGTGAAAGGATGCTGAGGTTAGAGCGACCCCTACAGGAAGCAGTTGAAAGCCAAAGAAGATTTGACAATTAAACTGCAGGTTCATTGTTAAAACATTTATCGAAACTAGAGCAGGAAACCACCTAATTTGTAGTCCCTGGCAGTGTGGGCTTCATGTAGACCTACATTTTGGGCAGAGTATCTGTGAACGCCCACACGAGAGATTACTCCTTTTTACTCAGGAAAGCCACAACAAAGCAGTATTTACCTGTTCAGCGCCGTGTCATTTTACCAGCGAGCATTTGGATTCTTTTTCTGTTATTGGTATTTATTACTGGTAATCAGCACATTTAAAATTTCCATCTTGATTACAGTCGATGAGGACCAGAGAATCACTAATGTGTTTTGGTGACAAATTAGCAAACTACATTATTGCAAGCCTTCCTAATGTAATCTTCAGTCATGACGCAGTTTGATGAAATGTAATTATTGTGAAGGTTTTAATGATTAGATAACTGGATGTATTTGTCATATCAATTGTACAAAGTTTAATTATCTATATTACTCAGTAGGTTGGATGTAGTAAATTTTCTATTTTAGATTATCCATCCATTCATCCATTTCTCAATCTGCTGAATCCTTCTTGGGCTCACATGGACCCTTTCCTTGCTTCTGTCTGTTGCAGGAACACTCACACACAATTTAGAGACACCTGTCAATCTATGAAGCATATTTTTGGACAGTGGGAGGAAAATCCAGTGCAGTGCTTTTTTTTCTTGTTCTTTCTTTTTTTTTTTTTAAATCAAATCCATTACTCCCCCAGACATCTGTTGAAAACAAAACCGTCTTTCAACAAGCTTTAAAGTGGAATATTAGAGAACACACAGTTTTTGCACAAAAACCTAGCTTTTCCACCCTTATCGGTACTAGACATGCCACAAATCTTGGTTTAAAACCAAACCGTATGTTACCATTGAACTGAATCCTGGGGAAAGTGAATTGTTGCATCCTAATTGCACAGGTTTGCTAATGTTTACAATTGAAGTGTCAAACAGATCTGTTGGTAAATTTAATATATACAATGTTGTTGTTTTATGACGTTTTACCAGACTTAGTATAAGCCAACTGAAAGATGTTTCTTCATTGTTACCTACTTTTTTGCAAATTTAAAAAAGGATTTTTCGAGTTTTCATCTTTTGATGTTGTTGTTTTGGAATACACAAAACATATATCGACCCGAAACAAAACCGTTACCCAAAAACTAAGGCTTAGACCGAGTCCTGGGGAAAGTGTTTATTTAATTTTTGGTAAGTAATGGCCAAGTTTCTTTTTGACATTAAAAACAAGAAAATTGTCTAACAAGCTTCATTCTCTTACTCAACCGCGAAGGGGGGTCTAATGGCAGGGATGCCAGTATAGCTTAGTCAGTTTGTTAGTTCATTTTAGTATTTTCCTATTGAACTCTTTGTATTCATGATCCTTTTGAGTTCATGTTCCACTTCGAAGCCCATCGAGACGACTGTTGTTGTGATTTTGGACTATACAAATAAAATTGAATTGAATTGAAAAAAAAAACAAGAAAAGAAAATATGTTGGTTTCCTTCTATTTTTTTTCCAACCACAAAACAAAAAAATGAGAAAATCTGCCTCCTCAAAGCACACGTTCCAAGACGAGCTTAAAAATATTCCTGTTATGTTGAAGTGGACATTTTTTTCCTTCTAAAAGAATTCTATATGGTGTTACATTTCAAAATAAAACGTTTAACATCTGATCACTGTTTCAAATTGTAAATGCAAAACAAGCCGAATCCCTCCTTTTATATATTTTTGTTTTTAATTTATTTTGTGTTGCAAATCTTAAAAATAAATAAAATAAATCCGGAGGGTCCCTGACAGTCGACAGCCTCAAAACCAACCTTCAATCTTTTTGTTTTTAGTTTTTAACATGTCTTTCTTTTTTCTGAAAAAAAGTTGGTTTGTTATTGCAAAAGTTTAATTTACCATAATAAGAATACGTGATTGTGGTTAACCATCTGGACACAGTTACTGAACAGTTTAATTAATATATTTTTTTTATTTAGTCATTTTAGAAAAAAAAAGCCAAATAATATATTTTCTAAATTATAAGTCAGAAAGTCTGCACGGAACAGTTGATCAATAACCAGGTCACTGCTTTGGTGTTGTGCCATTTCATGATGCCTGAGCTGACAGCTTCCCCCTGCTTGAGCTTCAGCGTCACGCACAGGACTAGAACAATGCAGATCACCGGAAAGTTACAGCAACTGAGGTCTGCAGCGTAAAATCAGTGGTGGCTTGTAGGCTGCGGTGCTTCCTGTCAATGTTCTTATCATGATGCTAATCAGCACAGAGCTGTGTGGTACCATCATTTCTCTGTCACATTCGTGCCCGTGCTTTTATGACAGGCTGTTTGTTGGACATGTCAGTCGTCAGAGTGGTTTTGTGTTTTCTACTTACATGCATGTCGGGTTAAAGAGGATGTTTTGGACAGTGGACTAGTTAAAAAGCGCATGATGGCAATACTTTGTGCCAGAAATTTTAAAGAAGGTTTTTTTAAAGCATATTTTAAAATGAAAAACTCAAACTATATCAACATGATCTTTATGTTTTCAGGAGAAATTGATCAGGATTCATCCCTTCTGTGAACAGGTTAGAGTGAGGCGATTTCTAACAATTGCTGTGCATGAGGATGACCATGTTTGACAGGTTGTATTCATCACCCATCTTTCTACAAATATATCTGTACACACACGTGCAATCAAGAGTTTGGTGATTTAAGGCAAGGAAAAATCATGAAAGCTTTAGTTTATGAGTTTTGGGGTCAGCATGCATGAATAAATCTGTTTCTGTTGATCCCAGATGAGTATTATCATTGAAATTCGTTTTATACTATATTTGTGTTATAAATTTGAATTATGTGTAGGGATTAAGATTTAAATTAAATCAAATGAATGTTTATACATGGCAAATATGTCTCAGAGGTATCCGTGTGTATATTTCAATATGTATATTTGTGTGTAGTATGGAATTGAAACTGATTGTGTACTCATTAGAGAAGGTAAGAGAATATAACACATGGTGAGTGCACTGGGTGTCGTAATAAATTTCTGGGGCACAAGGGGGTGAAAAATTATAAGGCTTTTACTTCTTCTCACTATATTTCAGATATATTCTTTTTAAATCTTGTTCTATTTTCCCTTTTCAAAGTACATGTCCAAAATAAAATATCATCATCAAATATTATCAAATATCAATTATTACTTTTAGTTCTCCTCTCCATTATCTATTATCTATCACATTTATTCACCTTACTAAAAAAATATATATATTTACATACATATATTAAATGGGCCTAACTGAATTCACAATTATATTTACTTAACAATCTCAAATAGTAGAACTTAAAAAAAAAAACACCAAAGTTCTAAAAATGATCAATGTTGATTCATAGTGGTTGAAAAAAAGAAAACATTAGGTTTAATTTGGCCTACTCATAGTGTAAAATTAATGAGTTCAAAGATGACTGTTTATTGTCAAGTATAATTTAGAAAGTGTGTAGTCACACTTCATTTTCTAAATATGAGCGGCCAGTGCTGAACTTTTTTCTTGGCCGCACGGACCCAGAGGAAGGGTTAAGGTTAGGTTTACGGTTCCAGTTAAGGTTAAACCACCAGATGGTTTCTGAGTGCAGCTGTTTCTGCAGCTCACCGCTCCTCCAGCAGATGGATCAAATACGGAGGACACATTTCACAGACATTTTGAGCATGGACATATGGACATTTGAACTTCAATTTTAAATACGTGCGGCCAGCAACAAAATCCAGCCTTGGGCGCACTTAAAATACGTGCGGGCGATGCAGCAATCCATGCATGGAGGGTTCCATCCCAAATCCAGCACCCTGAGACTGTATGCTAGCCGCAAGGAAGGAGGCCGCGGACTAATGAGCGTAGAAGCCATTATCCAGGATGAAACATCCAAGATGCATGAATACATCAAGCTCAAGGCCCCAACTGACAGTGTGCTCAGTGAATGTCTCAGGAAATGGAGAGCAGAGGATACAGTGCTGGAGGACAGATCCTCATGGGAGGACAAACCCCTGCATGGGATGTACCACCGGACCATAACTGAAGTGACTGATATCAAGAAGTCCTACCAATGGCTAGAAAGGGCTGGCCTACAGGACAGCACTGAAGCACTCATCCTGGCAGCATCCTGAGCACCAGAGCGATAGAGGCTCAGATGTACCACACCAGACAAGACCCAAGGTGTAGGCTGTGCAAAGAGGCGCCTGAAACAATCCAGCACATAACTGCAGGATGTAAGATGCTGGCAGGTAAAGCATACATGGAGCGCCACAATCAAGTGGCTGGAATCATATACAGGAACATGTGTGCAGAATATGGACTGGAAACCCCAAGGTCAAAATAGGAAACACCTCAGAAGGTGGTAGAGAATGAGAGGGTAAAGATCCTGTGGAACTTCCAGATCCATACTGATAAAATGGTAATGGTGAACCAACCAGACATTGTAGTGGTGGACAAAGAATAGAGGAAAGCCGTTGTGGTGGATGTGGCAGTGCCAAGTGACAGAAACATCAGGGAGAAGGATCTGGAGAAACTGGAGAAAGTCCAGGGACCCAGAGAAGAACTGGAGAGAGCCTGGAAAGTGAAGGTGACAGTGGTGCCTGTGGTAATTGGAGCACTCGGGGCAGTAACCCCCAAGCTGGAGGAGTGGCTACAACAGATACCTGGAAAGACCTCAGACCTCTCAGTCCACAAAAGCGCAGTGCTAGGAACAGCTAAGATACTGCAGGACCCTCAAGCTCCCAGGCCTCTGGTAGAGGACCCGAGCTTGTGTGAGAGGGGCGTTTATATATATATATATATATATTTAGATAGATAGATATTATTGACCGTTATTACAATTAACCATTATGTTACGACCCTTGTCGTATTTGTGTATGTTTTTTATTTGTATTTGAAGTTTTGTATAGTGAGTGTTTGTGTAGGGAGGTGAAAGTTCTTTAGTATGTGTGTAGGTTCTGTTTTTCTTTCTTGTTTCAGGTGACCTGGATTGCTGCACTAAGGCCTTGTGGCTGCCCAGGATTGGAGGATGAGTGACTGGTGCTGGTGTTCAGGACTGGAGGGAGGAAGATTGATGGCTGCACGTGATTGGAAGATGGGACTTTAAAAACCTGGCATCTCCACTGCCCCATGGGGGAAGAAGTCTTTTGCTGGAGTTTTTGTCTGTCCTTCCCCCATTGACATAACTTAAGTGCTTTTGTGAGGCCTTTTGGCTGTGTGAGCTCCTTTTGTGAAGCTTAGCATCGTGGTGTAACTTGTATTAGGATTTTTGTTGTGTTTGTAGAGCAGTAGGGGTGAACTGCTATTTTGTTTGACTGTTTTCTCCTGTTTTGGTTGAAGTTCAGGGAGACGGGTCATTGATATTTACTTTGGTTTCTGGAAGGTCAGGTAGAGCATTTGACATTTGAGTTAGTTCTGTTTTGTTTATTATTTTGGCCTGGGTTCACCCTGAAGTTAGATGCTCCTTTTTCTTTCCTTTTGTCACCTTTACATTTGGGACAATAAACCCTTATTTGCAGAGAAATAGGCTTTGGCAGCTTTCTTAAACTTGGAGGCTTTTGAGGGCTTCCTTTCTGCATTTTTGGGTCATTTTCTTATTTTATTCTTCTTTATGTTATGCCCCCACACCCCTAGACACAGGGTACATAACACCATTATTCTGTCATTGTAAGTGAAGCTAAAGGCATTTGATACAATTCTACTACAATTCCCAAGATTCAACGCGGGAACCTGAGCACCACTCTTGAACCCTCCGGGTTCGGACATGAAGTGCAGCGGCAGACCTGCAGCGTGGGGGAACTAGAGCCCAGCAGCAGCCCTCCAAACGCGATCGAGTCTCAGAGATTTCCAGGGTTTTGTCAGCATGGGGAATGGGATCAACAAGGTGCGCTTCCCTCCGTCTGTCTGTCTGTGACCACCTCACGTTGATGTCATTTCGGAACCAAAAATGCAACTTCTTTGGTCTCCTAATCGCTTGTGCGGTTTTCTCACTCTAAAACTAGGTTTTTATTTTTGTTGTTTTCTTCTTCACCTTCACAGTTTCTCTCGTCAGAGTTTCGTTGAACTTTCGTTTTTTGGAGCCGTCATTTGCTCTGATCTTTGGCTAAAACTGTGCTTTCTTTGCTGCTCCTCCTTGCAGGTCCTTCCAGACCTATATTTGGGGAATTTCAAAGGTGTGTCCAATTTTGAGTTTTTATGCATTGAACTATCTCACTTCCTATGAAATTGCATTGTCTTCCCCCCCCCCCCAGATGCCAGAGACAGAGAAGCGCTTGCCAGAAACAACATCACGCACATCCTGTCCATTCATGACAGTGCAGCTCCCATTCTACAGGTGAGATGGCCTCCTGCTTCCTGCCCCTATGGGGAGAATAAAGTACCTGCTCAGATCAGTTTGGTTCATGAACCAGTCTAGCTGGTTGTTCAAGAAGTCACTTGTAACTCCAGAGTGTGGGATTTCTCAGGGTATGAAGGAGAAAGTCAGTCCACAGCAGCTGGTGTATAGATGGTGTGCTGAGATGTAGCATGAGTGGGTGTCAGAGTAGGCGGCTGTTCTGGCTTTAGTAAGCGAGCAACGTGCAGACTCTTTAAATATTTTATTTTCTTAACTGTTCTCTTAAAAAATAAAAGCATAAAATGCATGTAAAATTAATGCCACAAGCTGTGTATAATCACAAGTCTGCAGGTATGTTTGAAACAACTGAAAAGTAGAACAGACTTCTCACAGGTGTGCCTTGTCCACTAGGAGATGACCTACCTCTGCATTATAGCCTCTGACTTGGCCACACAAAACCTGTAAGTGCTGGGAACCTGTAAGTATGATGCTGCACTAAAACACGCCCATCGAAAGCTGAAAAAGAAAGCGAGAAAACATCGCCAATCTCAGGCCACACTGTGGTGGGCGTCCTGAGTTATTTTCAAGCAGATGTGTAAATGATATGCGTCCACAGCCTCAACATTCAACTGTGAAATCTTTCTCTTTGCAAACGGCTGCTCTCTTACATAAAAATGTACAAAAATCTCCCCTTTGGTTGTTTAAAACCTCCAAAAAGAAGAAAACTGGCAATGCAGTGTTTTATGACCAACAACACATTTTCTGCAGCCTTTTAGGACTTCCAACTCTTTTTTTTTTTTTTTTTTTTTTTATAAAGTTAATAAAAATATTATACAGCATGTTGCACATGGAGACAGATGTTTAACTGGTTTTAATGAATAATTATGTCACTTTCTTTTATCTTTTATTTGAAAACATTAACTCAGTTGGTAAGTAGACAGAAAAACAATCAAACTACAGGAGGGAGTTTAACATCCACAGGACTGATGGGGAAAATGTTCACCTATAAAGATAAAACATGTCAAAGGAAGTATTTTTTCAGATAAAAGCAGAATAAAATACTTTGGCAAAATAATTTGTTTAAATCTTTGTTTTCAGAACCGGACATCTTTTATTAAAGGTTTTGGTGAAAGTATCATGATGTGGGCTGGTTTTGGCCATGTCTGATAAATGTCTGGACTTTGAAGAGATTTCAAAAAAGGTGTTAAACAACCTCGACCTTGGAGGATGTGTCGTAAGAATAAAAGTCATATTTTCAAATAAAATTCACAAAACTTTTAATGTGGAGAGAAACCCCACAAAACATCCAAGGTTTAGAAGTGCAAATGTGGAGAAATCTAATGGTTACAAGACATTTCACTAACATGTTTTAAGTCTTAAATAATTGTTCCCTTTTCTTTAGCCTAATAATAAGGCATATTTTTATTACATAATCATCGGCTGTGTATAAAACAGCCCTGATTGACTCCTCCCCCCTCAGATTCCAAACAGGAAGTAGGTAGTAGGTTCCAAGACACCAAAATCTCACAAACTACTATAGAGAAATAAACAGCTGCTGCTCAGTCATTCAGAACAACTATTCATATTTTTTTTAACATGTTCTTGATAATCCTAATCTTATTAAATATTTTCTGTATTCAAGTATAAACTGACCAATCGTATGTCTCAATAAAAGTAGGTGGTCTCTTGTTGAACATTCGAAATAGTTGATTGACAGATCTTTCAAGTAGTAGGGATGTGGATTTCACACAAGCCTACTCCTGACCGGTGAGAGTGGTTACCATAGTAACATCGACCAGACCAAGTCTAACCAATCATTGCTTACTAACGATTTCAGGCTCCAATATGGCGGCGTCCATTAAAAAAAATGCTGCCTGAATTGAGATTATGTCTGAATTCCCACCCTGATCCCTAAAAAGCTATTAAGTGCGGCAGTATCTAGTGCCCTGGATTTTAAAAGCAATTCGGACACCATTCTCACTTTTTTTGTTTGTTTTTTTAAACAGCGAATATGATGTCATCGATTTTACAACGTTAAAATCTACTTAATAGCTTTACCTTAATGATTATTTATGAATCCACTGTTGTCTGAGGATAAAAATGTTGATGGTTTATTGAAAAAATAAATTTTAATATATTTTTTAGGCAAAGATTTCTCAGACGCAATGCATTCTGGTCTATATTTTCTAATGTTTTTGTAGACTTCTGGGAAATATCTAGGGCACTCTATCCAATTTCCAACAAAGCAAAAACCTTATAAATATATAAATTTTACAAAAACTATTTATGAATCCACTGTGTTCTGAAGATGAAAACTTGGATGCTTTATCAAATTAAAATACTTTTTTTTTTTTTTTTACCACTTGAGAAATCGTTTAAATGTACTGCATGGTGGTCTGTATTCACCAATCTAGTGACCATCGATGCATGCTGGTTTTTCGTAGAGACTTCTGGGAAATTAGGAGACACCTCGATAAAAATGGTGAATGCGCAATTATAGTGCACTACGTAGTGAATAGTGAAGGAATTTGGACACACCCCTAATTCGGTTGGAGGCAGGAGTAAGCCCTTCTCTATGGGTGACATCACATTCACTATAGCGCCAGTTCTCAGAAACATTCAATGTGCCAAATATGAACGTGAACATTTGAATGTTTAGAGATCCTGTGTGGTTATTCACATTTACTTCCCATGATCTTAAGGAAAATTAATATAGTGTTTTATGAAATCATTACTTCAATTTAGCCAAATTTGGTATTGAAAAGATGAGGAAAAGTGTAGTTAAAGCTAAACTAACTCTGCATTCACATTACAGTTGTTGCAGCGTGTGAGTTCAGTAACAGCATGGGGCTTTTTATTTTTATTTTTGCAGATCTTATTCTCAAAACTGTCATCTCACTGGCTTTTTTCCCCCTCCACAGGACTCAGCACTTTAAGCAAAGTATAATGTTTATGCACGAGTCTCGGCTGAAAGGAGAAGGCTGCCTTGTTCACTGGTGAGAGCAGGATGACCTTTGTCTGCCCCTGACAGGGAGAGCCTGGGCTTACTTTAGTTTAGTCAGAGACGTGTTTAGGTGGTTGAACTAGATCGATTTCCTCTTTGAAATTTCCTTAATGTACAGTTCAAATAAACTGACGCATGTATGGGCTAAGCCTGTGCTACTGCTGCAAAGAAATTAAATAAAAATGGATGGCCTATTTTAGAACTTCCCAAAATGCAAAGTGCAGCAGCAACGTTCTGCTCACTGGGTAAAGTTATATTTAGCTGGGCAGAATCTTCTCAGAAATACACTTAGCTATTTCTGATAGTTTTTTTTTTAATTTATCAAATGTATATGAAGCTTTTAATCAAGCTGTATTTATTCTCACATGTACCAGTTGGACAATTTGACACTAGAACCTCTGCAGTTTGATTGGTAGACAACACTTCCTGGATTTGTTTATGTATGCAAATAAAACTTGTTTTTTGGCTTATGCTACAGTGACTTAACTACAGTTAAGCATCACGTGAGGCGTAAACTGACTTAATAACAAACTTTGCATAATTTTCCACCTGCTGGATTGAACACTCCTAACGTGAGATTTCTTTTTTTAATGAAAAGTAATGAAGTACTTTCTCTTTTACGACATCTTTGTTAACCTAATGCAGATCCTGAATATGAAACATGAGCATCTTAGACTAAAGTTTAGGATTGAAATGAAGGGATTGTTCTACTTCAAGTCCAGTGAGGTTTGTTTTAAACAATTATTGGACCGTTTTGGCAAATATCCCCAAATTCTAAGCTTGGACTAATAACTAATTACGGTTTTGTCCACCAAGACAGATTTTACATTTCCCAAAAGAAACATGTTTAGCAATTACATACATCACCTAGAAATCCTTTTCAAAAAGCTCCAATATGTATTAATACATATTCATACATTGGAATGATTCAGGACCACATTATTGAAGATAATGATTAATAATTAATATAAATGATATAACGGTAAGGATTTTGTGTTAACATTAGCATCTCAATCCAGACATGTGAATGCTTTGGATTTTGCTTTCCCCACTAAATATATTCCAAGGGTTGTGACTAAAAATAACTGATGGCAACACGAACCCTTCAGATTTAGGAGGAAAAAAAACTTTGTCTTATATATATATTCCAAATAAAGCTGCTCCAGAAATACACATTTAGAAAAAAACTGTTATTGTTTTCAATCAATTTGCAGGTGTTAAATATCCAAATATTCCAATACAAGAGTTATTTAGTCCAGAAGTAGTGTTCTTTATGAGAATTTTGAATCAGTTTGATCCATATGATCCTCATAGGTGACCAGTTTTTATAAATGACTGATAACAGTAAAAAAAGTTCTTCTTTGTGTTTATTTGTACAGTTTGGCCGGAGTGTCCCGCAGTGTCACCTTGGTGGTGGCTTACATCATGACTGTGACAAGTCTGGGCTGGGAGGAGGCGCTGGCCGCCGTCCGGGTTGTTCGGCCGTGCGCCTGTCCCAACCTCAGCTTTCCAGCGCCAACTCCAAGAGTTTGAGGCCACCCAAGCTGAACAGGTCGGTGTAACAAATCAGGGAATTCATACTCAAGACTTTTTTGTGTTGCATGGACCTGTACGGGTGCTGCGTGTTTTTGGGTTGTCGGAGGGTCGTACAGAGGAGCGGCTGCATCTTGGGGGGGGGGTCTTGCAATATTTTATAGGCGTGGAAAAAATAAAGAACCCGTATGACACGCCTCCGTCTCACCTGCTTCAACTAAAGCTGCACTCTCAACAGACTGCATCGGCTCGCGTTCAAGCAGACACTTTCAATGAAAAGTCTACGCAAAGGCGGGGAGACCAGAATTTCAGGCTTCCTTGTCCGAAATGCTTGTACTCATGTGTCGCTTTGCATGTTTTAAAGTGCGGTCATGGGCTCTACCTTCAGATCGGGCGTTCATTGATTGTGCGCTGAAAGTTTAACCAGTTGAACTTCTTTGCACTAAATTACAGCAACGTGGCACGGTGACCAGTCTGGGACTCAGTTTGATATTGTAGCTTCCTTTTAAAAAAAATTAATAATTAAAATTAATTAATTAATTAGGACAAATTAATAATTGAGTTTTGCACCAGGTCAGAATAAAACAAAAAGCCTAAGACAAGATTTGCAGGATTTGCACCGCTTAGACTTTTCACATCGACTTTCATCCCACTGTAGGTAGAGGACAAGCGCTAGTAAACAGTTCAAAAAAAAGAAATCCCCTTGCCTGCCGCGCCGTGTGTGTCCACTGTGAACACTACCGGATGAATGTGCGATCATGAAACCGCGTATTGTGCGTTCTTGAAAGCACTACATGCGGCCAGTGTGAATCCTGTATACTTTACGTGTTGTTTTAGTGTTGACTAAAGCTGTGAGCATGTGTGTAGAAAAAAATGTGCATGAACATTTTTGCTCTATGGGCTCACTCAGCAGTCTACGTCCTTGATATTTGGTGCAGACCATCTGCGTGTCCCATACAGGTTTGGCCATTTTTGGCCCACAGACAGCCCGTTAGGGAAGTTTGGACTAAGACTTTAAGTATTGATATGAATAAACAAAGCAAGGCGTTTTTTTTTTTCTTTGCTCAAGTTCAGAGAATGGCTACAAAAGGAATACAAGGACAACCCCTTCAACGATGAAGCTGACATACGGGGCTTGCTGGCCAGAAAGCTCCGTGTCAAAGACGAGGAAAAGGATGAAGAAGACATTCTTCTCTGAAATTCGTCTGCAGACGTTTGATCTACGACCTTTGCAGCACTGCCTGGACTGTGCAATGCTGAAATGCTGTGTGGATTTCCATTGTGGTCTACAGTTAGACTGCAAACTCTGTATTTGATGCACATGAATGTAAAAATGTTCTAAGTTGAATGTCTAAAAAAACATGTAAACTACAAATACTGTATGTGTTTTATAAATAAAAGCTGAACATGGGAGAATTGTTTATTTGCCTCATTTTTGTATCATGATTTTAATTTTTCGTTGATGTTGCAAACCCAGAAGCTACATGAGGTTGGTGGGTGCTGACACTAAATGTGATCATGCATGTTCTTTGTACTGTTCAGCGCAGTTTCCTGGGTCTCTTCCTGTTTGTCTGATGAGCAACGATGGTCATGCATGGGAGCATCAAGCCAACATGGCCTTACAAGACTTTTGGGTCCATTGAATTTTTAACTTAGAAATGAGAATAAAGCATTTACTGAAGTATGAGTTGTTAAAAGAACCGTTGAACGTCAGAGAGAAATGCTTTCAACTGCAAACAGAGGGCATGCACAGGAGGAGCCACTGGAGGGCAGTGTTGCAAACTTTTTACACTTGGCACAATCTTATTTTACATTAAAACTTGCTTTTCTGACTTTTTGTTGTTTTAATGAGTAAATATGACATTTCCTAATAGTTACTCAGGCATATTTAGGTATTTTCAGGTAGAGTTTGTATCAGTAGATGGTCGTTTGGATCAGATTTTCCTTTTTAGGTAATTTCTTTTGGGATATTTAGTGATGGGAAGTGTAAATTGTTCCATTCCGTTGTGATCTGCGTTCAGGGTGTCACTAGAGGGATTCCCCACGACACCACTGCGTGGGTGAATTCAGGCTTTCAGAGAAGTGAACGCGCCAAATTGCAGCACATCTCTTCTTGAACTTTTCTGAGCCCCAGAAGCTCCTCCCTGAAAAATCAAGATGTGAGAAGGTTTAAGAGCAGGACCCCGAGATCCCCGCCTGCAGCTTACAGTGGGGGCCCCTGCGGATCCAAAGGTAAGCAGTTTTAAAACCAATAAATGTCTCTCAGCTTCAGATGATGCGTTCATTTGAAAATAATTATCTTAAACATATATTTGATACCATTTAGAAAACATTTACATTAATAATCATACAGGGTTTTACATTTTGCAAAAAAATAAAATGCTTGATGTGCAATTATTCTTGTAAATGAGTCACATTTCTTTGACGTGATTCATTTTATTACTTACTTCCTTTATGTTTTTGTACTGGATTGTCGCCCAAAATGTTAGGCGTAACTTGTGTGAAGTAGAAGCGATAACGCAGTTGTAACACTAAGGCTTGTTGGCAAGCATGTGGAACTCAAGTAATGAAACTTCAGCAACTTTTCAAATGCTCTTTTAATAGGAATCACCAGTGTGTATGTCTTTAAAATCAACTTTCAGGAAGGAAGTTGTTTCCCTGTCTAATTCTTTTGCTTCATTTCCTTTTGCAGAGATGAACCTGGATGAAGACAGCAGCGTGTCAGGTGGCTGCGGCAATGGAAAACTGAGGCAGTGGCTGATCGATCAGATAGACAGCGGGAGATACCCCGGCTTGGTTTGGGAAAACGAGGAGAAGAGCATCTTTAGAATTCCGTGGAAACACGCAGGGAAACAAGACTACAACAGAGAAGAGGATGCTGCGCTCTTCAAGGTCTGATATTCTCTCTTCTCCCCCAAATGTGATGTTCATAACAGTTTAAGAGCAGAGTTTGATCAAATTTGAGAAGTTTCTTGAGAAAAGGACAGTTTGGTTTCCTTTTTTAGTCTCTAGTGAAGAGGAAGTTTTTAAAAAATAAGTCTTATTTAAATTGTTTTTTTTTTTTTGTTTTTGTTCACTAAGGCATGGGCGATGTTTAAGGGAAAATACAAGGAAGGTATCGACAAACCAGACCCCCCCACATGGAAAACCAGACTTCGCTGTGCTCTTAATAAAAGCAACGACTTTGATGAAATAGTGGAGAGAAGCCAACTGGACATCTCAGATCCATATAAAGTTTACAGAATAATTCCAGAGGGAGCAAAAAAGGGTGAGTATAGAAACCATCCAAGCCACAGGAAGTGTAGCATCAATTGAAGGACCACAGGATTAGAAGATAGAGCGCTTGATGTGAAATGCACTATGCATTGAATCAAAAGTCTGCAGTGCAAAGGCTACGACTTTTCTGCAACTGCTGAGCGCTGTTGCGTTTTCACACACTTTGTGTGCCACATACATTTGCTCTGCTGCTGTTGAGTCGGATCAGGCAGGAAGCACAAAGGAAGCCAAAGCATGAACCAAAAAGCCCTAGTGCTTTTTTTAGAGGGCTTCGGTTACTAAGCGTGAGCTGCTTAAAAGACAGCCAGACAACCTCAGGGCTTGCATAACAAAGTCTCTGCCATGTTACAGCAGAGCAGTTTTTGTTATCAGGGCTAACACTCGATTCTTCTCATAAGCAAGATCTACGTGCGCCAAGTCTTTTTTTCTTTTTGTAGTTGCCTTGCAAATCACCCTCAGATGAAAATAGCCCAGCTTAGCAAGTGCATGAAAGGCATTTACAGTTCAGGCTTACTAAATTTATCCAAGTTCATCATGTTAGCAGCAGCTCAATTATGCACCACATAATTTGTCCTTACCCTGCAGAGGAATGTTATTTTGCAAAATTAGATTATTTTGTCTAACAATATATATATTTTTCAGTGTGAAGACTTTTTTTCTGTTTTCAAACATTTACAGAAATGAAAATGAGCTGTATAGAGGAGATGCCACAGCACGCCAATGCCATTGGCTTTATTTCGCCTTACACATCACTGCGCAACCAGGTCAGCACTTTTTAAACCAAAACATATACATATGCTGTTCATGATCTCACTTTAATGCACAAGCAACCACAAGATGGTTTCTTCTTCTCTGAGTGAGCCTCCCTGCTGCCCCCAGGTGCCTTTTGTAGTTTCTCAAGAGAGAAGGGATTGGAGGGATTACCACCCTTCTCCAGAGCAGCAAGCTCTGTCCAGTCCACATTTACATGGGCCACACGCAGAACTGCAGTACGGCCAGTGTCCCTACCCACCATCAATCAGCCGAGCTTGGCCCGGGTCACACACAGAAAATGGTAAGACGGTCATTTTCATGCCATATAAAAAATAAAAAAAAATCACACCTTGAAGACCCACTCCAATGAAAATCTTGTTTACATTTACATGATCTTCTGGCATGTTTCTGATGATGGAGGTCACATATGAAGAAAATTAAGCCTAAAGTTAGATTGATGAATATGGCTTTATTCAAAGTTTTTATTAATTCAAGTTGAAGATGAAAGGAAATACAATTTGTAAAAGAGTTTATTTGTGAAGTAGAGGGCCAAGAGCTGCCTGCTCCACACTCCAATGGAGAGGGGAAGGGGGGATGGACATGCTCCATGCCAACAGCCCCACTCGTAATTCAAAGAAATTTTTAGTGAACTCCTGCTGCTCCTGCTGCAGGAACTATGTCCTAGAAAACAACACGTTTTTTTTAAATTGACCAAAAATAGCATAATCAATATTAAAACACTACTAAGAATACTTTTAAAATCGGAGTGGGACTTAAACAGTTTACTCAAAATCTGTAGGTTAAAGTTAGTAAATGAACAAAGATGTCATTCATCTCTTCCATGGAGTCAGTTTATTTCAATTTATCCAAGACAGAAAAACCCTCTTCCTTTATCCCTTTCATCTTTAAATTTATTTATTTATTTATTTTTTTACTGCATTTCTTTCTTCTTATGCAGGTTTTCAGCTCTCATTCCACACCTACCTTTCAGAGTCTCAACCACCTTTGTATGCAGTGGACCACAATAATCTTATAACAGGTAAACAGTATTTACTGCAATTACGTTTGTTGATGTTTAAACTCTCTATTTTTCAGCTAAGACAAACCTTTTAAAAATGTGTCTTTCTTTCAGATTTCAGCCTGCATGTGTCCTTATACTACAGAGAGTCGCTGGTAAAGGAAGTGACTGTCACTAACCCAGAAGGTTGTAGGATCACCTCCTCCTCCACATGCCCGCCATCCTCTCCGTCCTCATGTCCAGAGGACAAGTTTCACAGCGGAGCAGAAGTGGTTCTTTTTCCATTTCCATATCCCGAGTCCCAGAGACAGGGTGCCGAAATGCTTCCTAACATACTGGAGAAGGGGGTGCTTCTGTGGATGACAGCCGATGGGATGTACGCCAAGCGCCTCTGTCAGGGACGAGTTTACTGGGAGGGACCTCTGGCCCAATTTATGGATAAACCCAACAAGCTGGAGAAGGAGCAGCCGTGCAAACTGTTCGACACCCATCAGTTCCTTATTGGTAAGCACTAATGTGCTGCCACTTTTTAGTTTTACTGATTTATTTAGATCTATGTGAAACATTTTGGTTTTTAATACAAAAAAAGATACAAAAATTATCTGCTGCATGTAAACCTTATGATTGTAACTATTTAGTTTAAAGTAGGTGGAAAGAATAAATGAACCATATATCTGACCATATAAATGAACCAAATATCTATTGGGTCATTTATGAAAATGTGATGGGGTTGCATAACATTATAATGCAAATCTTCAGTATTTCTTCAGTTCAACATCATTAAACGTGAAGGAAAACTACTGACGTATTTCTCTTAACACCTCTTCTCTTTATTAATCTGGTAAATTTGCAAAACTCTATATTGAAACAAATTCAGTGTTGCTAGTTTTAATTAGTTTTAACTTTTTAGATGTATATGTTTTTTTAAACTTAGCCCCCCTTTTTTTTTTTTCTCAAAATAAGCGACATCATCCAATTACAGTTTCACCATTTTTTGGTGGTTATTGATCATACTTGTCGATAACGGATATGATGATGCTTTAGAAAAGCCTGGTGGTGCTTCAGCTGGTAAGTCCCTCTGTCAGTGTTGAAGTAGCACAAACAAGTCGCTCGCTCGTTTTTCTCAGCAGGGGGCCAAAGTATGTGTAGTCCCCACCCACCTCCTGTGGTCCACCACAATGCGTGACACGATAATGTTTTTTTGTGCCATTTCATGTTAAATTTCCATCATCCACATCAGTAGTTTCCAGAAAAAGTCATCGAGATCGGGGAAAAGGTCATGAAGGCAGCATGGTGCATTGAATGCTCTCTCTTAGGCATGTTTATTGTGACATGCATGACTCATAAAAGTTGAAGTGAATGCACCCTCCGATATATTTCCCTCTTCTACTTACAGACTTGCAAGATTTTGCCCACAATGGTCGGCATCTGCCCCGACACCAGGTGGTGCTGTGTTTTGGAGATGAGTATCCAGACCCACAACGTTCAAGAAAGATGATCACTGCACAAGTATGTTACATTTATGATCTTGAAACTTTTTATTTCAATGAAAATCTTTCATAAAAATATAGATTCATTCATTCATCTTCTATTCATTCATCGTCATCATCACTACTCATCATCTTCCATTCATTCATCTTTGTACCTTTTGGGGTCGCGGGGCTGCCACAGCCTGTCCCGGCCACTCGTGGGCAAAAGACCGGACTGCCGCAGGGCCACAAATCACACACCAATGTACACTCACATTCACACCTAGGGACAATTTAGAGGAAGTATTTAACCTATGAAGCATGTTTTTGGATGTTGGGAGGAAGCCGGAGTCCCCGGAGAAAAATCATGCATGCACAGGGAGAACATGCAAACTCCACACAGAAAGGCCCCCCATTGGTGCTCTGATTCAGGTCCTTGAACCAGGGGTCTTCTTGTTGTGAGGCAAGAGCGCTAACCACTGCCCCACATAGATTATTTATTATTTATGCAATACAAAATACAATAAGAATAATAATAAGAAGAATAATAGTAAATTTAAAAGGAGGTAGTGTAATTAAAAATTTTAATAAAAGCTAGAA
This sequence comes from Oryzias curvinotus, assembly GCA_023969325.1. Lineage (NCBI taxonomy): Eukaryota > Metazoa > Chordata > Actinopteri > Beloniformes > Adrianichthyidae > Oryzias > Oryzias curvinotus. Next base: position 32,827,196 of record CM043722.1, read on the forward strand.
TTAGCCAAAGGCTAGTTTTGATCTCCCGAGGCCAGGATGTAAGAAAAGCACACATACATTTACAATAAAACACATACACAAATACTTACTATACAAATAGACAAAATAAGACATCACAACATTTAATGACAGCATCATAAAAGGCTTATCTTTTAGTGTTGGTGTTGACAAGCTACAATTTCAGTTTTTTTTGTAAAGGCTTTTTATGTAGTTTGCAATGTATCCTCCTCAAGTACTCAGTTGTTTATCTTATCTTGTGCTCCTTGCAGGCATTTTAAGTAGAAGGGATGAATATGCAAATAATGAATCCATAATAACTTTATTTATGGATTGATTTCAAGCAACTTAATAAATTGACAGCAGAGAGAAATAAATAAAAAAAATGAAGTTAGTTAAAAGCATATTTATCAGATTGTACTTTAAAAGTATACGATTCTCCTCATTTTTCCCTTTCTTTAAAAAAAAAAACCTATGGAGCATCAAATAATTATCACAACACTTCCTATAACAAAATCTGAGCATCGATTGTCTACATTTGTTGGCAGAAATCCTTTAAGATTTTAATTCTTAAGCAAAACAGAAAAAACCATGGAAGACCAACAAAGTTAATGTGACTGCAGTCTCACTAGAAAAGGTGAAAGAGTAACATGTGCTTCTGTCCTTAAGTGCATTAATGTCTGAATAAAGAAAATATGAAAATGCCATAAATCAGATGCTGACGTGTTTAAAAGCACCATAAGCGTAACACAGTGAGAAGCAGGGTCCATGATAACCTTCAATACTGTGCACTTTTTAACCTTATCCGTGTATTTTGCCATGTGAAATGGCATTTTTTAATTCCAACACAACAAACTACACAAAAAGGTTTTACACAAACTATGATATTTAGCATCTAAAGAAAAAATGCTTTACTCTATTAGCCAAAGAACCAGCACTTTTGCCCATTTATATCTGTATTTATGACCTATTTGTAACTTTATGAAAATAATATTATTATTTAATGAATCCATACTAATGTTCAAAGCTAAATGCCTGCATGTGGTCTCTTGGATCAGTAAGAGCTTTTCATACACAGAGGTTGGTGGCATTTTCTTTTCTTTTATTCATTCTATTACAGTCTTCTTTGTGTTTTGGGGATGCACGGTGGAGCAGTGGTTAGCACTCCTGCCTCACGCAAGACTCCGGTTCAAGTCCCGGCTTAGGGACCTGAAACAGCGCACCAATGGGGGACCTTTCTGTGTGGAGTTTGCATGTTCTGCCTGTGCGTGCGTGCGTTTTCTCAGGGGACTCCGGCTGCCTCCCACCGTCTAAAAGCATGCGTGATAGGTTAATTGGTTACTCTAAATCGTCCCTAGGATGTGTGATTTGTGGCCCTGCGACAGACTGAGGACCTGTCCTTGAAACGGACAAAACGGGTTTAGAAGATGAATGAATGAATTTGTCTTTTATGTATTTTATTTCTTTTTGTAATTCTATGTTGTTTAAATTTAGGTTCTTAAACTGCCTAATTTTTTAACTTTTTTTGTGAACATTTGGTTCCCTGAAGGAGTGGTAAAGTGGTAGATAAATAAAGCTTCCCTCAATTATTCATTCATACGAGTGGTGCATCTTGCTCCAAACTATCAACGACTGTTGTTTCTCACGTGGACTTTGTCTGCTTGTAGGTGGAGCCAATGTTTGCCAGGAAACTGGTCTACTATTACCAACAGAACGCAGGTCACTACCCTCGAACCTACGACCACATCCAGGAACAGAACACCCCTTCAGGCATTGACTATCCTTCCCAGCGTCCCCTACAACACATCCAGGAGTGACATGCTTGCACGCACACCCACAGACACACAAAAAGCTGCAGCTTTTTCTCTCTCGTTGTGGCTGCAGTTCGTGTACAGTAAGCGACACCGTTGCGGGGTAAAGATGGGGAAGACCCTGTTGTTCCTTCTTGCACAACTATTCATTGTTGTGTCTGTGAAGGGAGAAATGCGTTGTTTTTTTTTTGTTTTTTTACAAATATTACTGTGACAATGTGAAGGATGCGGTTTGAGGGTAGGGGGGAATGGGGGGTGGGGGGATGAGGAGAGTGCGGGGAAAACTGAGGCAGGAAGTACTAGCACAGGTGCACAGGAAGAATGGCCCCCAACACAAACACTGATACGTCTAAGAGATAAACCAGGCTGAATAAATACTCACTCACTGCTTTTTGTCACTGAAGAAAATTTCCATTTTTCTTTTTAAAAAAAAAGCTTATTTATAAATAAAAGCTTTTGTAAGCATATTTTGATTGAATTATTAGTTGGTTACTATTTTCTAAAGTTTCTACATCAGACTGGGCCAATTTCCTGCCGAGTCTCTATATTTAAAAAAAAAAATATGGAACCCATTTCAGAATCGTTTTAATTTTTTTCTTTTTTATTTCATTTTTTTTTACAATAAAGAGAAGAAAAAAAATTGGAAAACTTGAAGAGTGGTCAATAGCTCATTCATAAAGTCACCTGTGATTGGAGACAGGAATGAAATGAGACATTCCTCTAAGTTTACGGCGTTTTAGCGGGATATTTGTTTGACAGCACTGCGGTGTGATTCCAAGTGAAAATTGATGCAGTTTTGATGTCACCAGCAGTCCAATGAGACATAATTGCAATCCTTGCATTTGTTCAAGACATTTTAAAATCTGCCTTAGTGCAAAACTCCAGGGTAAATTTAAAATTGACCACAGTTTAGCTGTTAGATGAGTGGTCACCCATCCAGGCCATTAGTCTGGGAAATCTTTAGGTCAAAGATTTCGTCAGGTGTAAACTCAGCTCGGCTGTGCCACAGTGACTGGAAAATGATACTAATCTCATAACTTATCTGTTCCTCTTGACATGAAACCAGTGGCCTCAAGAGTGGGAAGGAAAACTACCTTTATGGTTAGGATGCAGGTTCAGACAGAGAGGAGCTCTCTGGTTCCCATGCATGGAGTGACCTTATAGTCGTACTTCGCCTAAATGTTCTTACGCGGTAGGACTCAAAGAGGTTAGGAGGAAATAACAGTTACAAATAAAACATTGTCCTTTATTTCTGCCCATTTCAAGGCTACCTTTATTGTTCATAAAACAGTCAACAAACGTAGAATGTGATGTCAGGGACAGGTAGAACAAATCTGAGAGACAAACTGCTTATTTCCAATATGGACGGGACTGATGCCCGCAGTTTCTAATCAAAAGTTGGTGTCCATGTAAGGTAAATGTAATTTTTTGACTGCTGAACAATTTCAGGCTTTGGTCTCTGTTTTGTTATTCTTTATGAAACAGGTGAAACCTCACAGTTTGTTTAAAAGTTAACCTAAGGGGAACATATTTTTCAATTTGAATATGCATTTTGACTATTGGCAGCATAAACACTTGTAAGTCAAACTGCAAAATTGTCGTTTTTTTTTGGTGAAAATAAAAGTTGTTTGGTTCTGAACTAAAAGATATTTTCAATCAAACTAAACTTTTTACATTTAGAGATAGATTTTAAACATTTTTAGAATGTTTTTTACTGAGGACTGACACCAAAACTTTTCTTTAAATTGTGGTGTCTACAAATAATCGATATATGCTTCATTTTAGTAGCATTTACTTTTACTATGTTTATTTTAGGCAGAGTGCACACTTCCAGTGGTTTTGTGTGCATTTGTACATTTTTAGTGGTCAGACTGATGGACTCAACAGTACATCTGGTCTATTTCTTTCCTCCTTGTGCAAAATTATCCTCAAGGTTCTGGATATGCTCAAAGGTTGAGCGATAGAAGTTTCCTGGGCTTCGGTGACCCTCATGCAGCTCTGCCTGGAACCTTAAAGGTCAACTGCACCATACTTTCATTTTTAGCCTTGACCTACATAAAAAGTGTTTTCAAAATGGATTGACGTTTTTTTTTCTTTGACAAAAAATTGTGATTGTTGGGGAAAAGTAAGGCCTGGCAAAGAATTTATGTTTTTCTCAATTCTAACATTTTTACGTCATCAGTTAATTGGCTGGTTGGTCAATTTTTCAAACACTTTTCTTGTGTGTGGATTTGTAAAACATTGAAACATGTCTCTCAACATTTATTTGAATGTGTTTCTGGCACGACATTTAATATTCACTTACATTTAAAGTCCATTATACACGACAAGAACCGGGTCACTGACTGATTCCTAAATTTAATTCCAAAATAGTTGTACTAATCATAAATTATTATTTTCTAAATTGCATAAGTATTTGAAAATGTATGTTTTTGTTAGGTTATAGAAACGTTTCTGATTTTGTGGCGGTATAATTTTTGTGAAGGATGGAGGTTTTGTTGCTTTTCTTCTGTGGTCCATAGTTTCGATCTCTGCATTAACTTCCTTCACACTTAAACCACATCACTTTCGTAGAGTCTGACCAAAATCACAGACGGGAATCATTCTTCTTCTTTTTTTTCCAGGAGCCATAAATCAATTTTTTTTCATAATATTTGGTCAGATAGCCCCATTACTTCTTGTCATTAGTTTACAGTAAACACTTTGAACGAAATAAATAAATCATGAACTGGATGTACAGTATACTGTTGTGATAAACGCTTTGTCATAAAGCAGCGCATGAGATGTATGAGCATGTGGGTGGCTGGTTGTCAGATTACTGTTATCAGGATTGGACATTTTCGGACAGAATATGAAACGTGACTCCCCCACCTACAATAGAACTTTCTCAAAAAACATTTTCACTGAGTTGTTTTGGCATATCAGTGCAAAAAAGACATCCTCCTCTGTTGTTCCTCTTTTGCAGTTCATACAAACCAAGAATGGCGGCTCTGACCAAAGCTTCAACGTCTGCTCAAACACATTGTTGAGTTAGTAGTGAAATGAGCGTGCTTTTTTAAAATTTTACACTGGAATTCTGCAGTATTTTCCAACATGTGTCATTAAAATATCCTTAAAATGAACAAATAAATAAAACATTAGGATTTTTTGCACACAGGTCTTTATGTCCAAAGGGAGAAAAATTGTGTTGAACCACTGTGAGTCTGTATCTTTCACACGGACAAAACATTTTCAATGAGGATTAGAATCATTTTTATAGAATAGTTATTTGAAATGAACTTAAAGCATCTCAGAACTGAACGAAAAGACATCAGTGTGCAAAACAAAGGTAATTACTGTGCAAAGATGCAATATAAATAAAAATAAATATTTAAAAAAAAAGAAGTAATCCTGCCTTGAACATTCGGTGTAAAATGTTTTCATATGACGTCACCATTTACAATCAACTTTGCAAAAATTAGCAAAATTGTAAAATATGCCAACAATTGTGCTGTTGTGGTTGTTTTTGAGTATTAAAATGAATGTGAGATTTATTTGAAAATAAACTTATCAATATGTTCTCTGTGGTTGTTTCATATCTGAGCTCACCGCATTAGCAAATATATGGAGAAAAAAATGAGTCACATTTGGTGAGAAAAAAAAAACGAGGGAAAAAAAAGAAAAGAAAAACATTCACACGTTGGCCGTGGTGTTTCCCCCTCTGCAGGAAGCCGCATAATTTGTTGTCAGGCTTCAGTTTTTTCCGCCTCTCGGGCCGTTGCTCTGAGTGACATGGTCTGCGCTCAAACACTGAAGCTCTGAAGCAGAAAGTTTAGTCATTAGATGTTTCTATCTGCAATGACAAGAAAATGTAATCAAAAACCTGTTTACTTGCTCCAAAAAGAAAGTTTGTAGTTTGTTTTGGATTTAAAATGTAAAAAAATGAGGAACATAAAGTAAAAAAATAAATGGATCATTTGTTTCCAACAGTTTTTTTGGAACAGTTTTTTTTTTTTTTCCTCAGTAAAAAACCCTCAAAAATGGATTTGTAACTGCGAAAACCAAACCACAATGAAGACTTGTCATGCCTAAAAAACTTTGAAAAGGAATGGGCCAGCATCCTTCAAAATGTGGCACTGGTGATTTCTCATTATTAAATGTCAATTAAATTGCAAACTTGTCCTCAAAGCTTTTTAATCATTAAGTGCTTTTGCAAACTAACTAACTAACTAACTGTAAACTAACTTACCATTTCCTACTTGTGAATTTACACTAACATTGCTTTTTGCCCTTACTAAAAACCTCTAAAAGTCTATGTTTAAGGGAATTTCTGCCTTTAATGAATTTAAGAAGGTTTTTTTCTAGTTTCTTCTTTTCCTTATTTGACAGGCCTGCAGTAGTCTGTATAGGTAACATGTTTACCTGTAGTGAATGCTGTTGGGAAGAAAGTAAAGGAAGGTTTGCTTTAAATAAATGTGTTAAAAGGTTCTACTGACATCTGCTGGTCACACAAAAAGGACATTAAAGCCTAAAAACCATAAAAAAATCGATTGGCCTGAAAAAAGAAAAGAAGAAAAAAAAGAAAATTAGCTTATTCCTGAGGTCAGAGGGTTCATCCATGTAACTGACCTTTAAACTACCCTGCAGTAATAAGTATTTTCATTAAACTGTTCCAAACATATAGATGCACTGTTGATAGATGATTTGTGACGCAAAGGCACAGAAAAAAAAATATTATATAATATAACTAAACTTTGGTTTTTTAATCCTTCTTTTAATGTAATCAAAAGGAAGAATGAGAATGGCTTCTATTACTGGGAAAAAAAATCATTGTCTGCACAATTAATCAGATTGAATTGTTTTCAAATGTCTGTTTATATGAGTGTCTTCATACAACAATGCCTTTGACCTGAAGCATTATGATGGCAGGAAAGCGGTAACAGTTGTCGGATGAGAAGCAGCAGTGGAAAACTGCCATGAGATGACTTGGGACATGAGTGTAAACAGATAAGAGCTGATAAGCGGCACTGCGTTGGGAATTATCTGGCACATGTGCAAGACACGATTGTTTATTTAGATTGCGAGCTTTGGAGGTTAAATACATCAAACTGATGCATTATTAGGCATTTCGATGCTGATTTTGGTCCAGCAGAGAAAAAGGAAAGATGTTTTCCATTCTGATGTGGTAAGGTAAATGGCCAGCAGGGTGCGCTGTATCCTCACTTGGTTTGCTGCAGGTAGAAAGGAGAAAACTGTAATGGACTGTGATGCATTAGTAAGGAAAATTATTTTAAAAAAAAAGAAGGTTCACAGTGTTTGCTAAATTTAAATAGATTTTTGCTGATTATTTCTGTCAAAATTAGGATTGATTTTATACAGGAGCTTTGAGGTTTTAAGGTTTCTCCGAGCAGACGTGCTGTGTGCTCATATCAAGGGACTCAGTGGTCAGACTGACAGCCCATCGGCCATGTTGCGTGAGAGTGACTGGCTGTTCTCAGACTCTGTGTGGTCTGGGTGTGTGGTCTGCAGCTGACGGGCAGGGAGGAGGACGGTGGAGTTCTTGTGCGTACATATGTGAGTGTGTGCTCACATGTTTACTTTATCAAAGCCAGGTCCAGGCGTTCTGCAGCCATGGCTCCACAAGAAAAGCTGCGCCTTCAAAACTCTGCAGTCCTGCGTCTGAAAGATAAACACCCAGTGCCACCACTGTGACACACTCATGTATATTTAGCCTTATTCCGTCTATGGGACCGAGATGCCTTTAGGTTTGATGGTTTGGGCCTTTTATGCAATTTGTAAAACTCCAAAAAGGCAAAGTGTCACTGTTTGGATTCTTAATGATGTAGGCATTGACATTTGCAATGTGGCCTGTCCTAATATCCATTTATAATATAGTTATATCTTTTTATGGAAGCAAATAAAATAAAAACAAAACTAGCAACGTTTTGCAAATAATCTCACATTGTTATTAAAACAGCAGATGTGAGAAGTTTCACTGTCACATTTTTGAGGAAAATTCATCCTCAGCCAGCCCTTGCCACCGTTTTCCCCCCACAAGCTGCACACATTCTGAGCCACTGCTCTCTCTGCTCTCCCACAACAATCTCAAGGGAAGGTTTTGTAACGCAGCACTGCTGAGAACTCGCCATGAAAATATAAATACATCCTCGCCACATTTCAACCATGTAAATAAACAAGGCCACCCAAATTTCTAATTAGAGCTTGTGTTGAAGACAGGAAATGGGGTAGACATGAAGAGACCACGCCTTCTCCTTGATCCCCTCCATTCCCCAAAGGTCCAGGTCCAGGCCAGAGACAGTGGAGATGAGGCAGGGAACACCATCCAAATCTATTGTAGTTCTTCTTTTGTTGTTGCTGAGGTACTGGAAAGGATGTGGAATTATGGGTAATGCAGGGGTTTCTGGTTTCTAAAACCAAATTTTCTACCAGCTTGCCTTATCAGTCCTGTTTATGAGGTGATTCCTATCTGGTTATACTGAAGCCTTTCCACTGTATTCCATATATTCTTTGACCATCAAGGCACCAGTTTTATGCTGAGAGACCCCCCTGGTGATGTGGGAAGACAGATGCTGAATCTTTAGTGTGATGAAAAATCCAAACACTATATAAAATAAAATAAAAAAGTTGTTTAGGTCCCATTTAAAATTCAATACTAACTTAGACCTGTAATCTGTTGGTGTGATGACAACTGCATTTCAAAATGGAAAAATGTGGAGCAACTCATACAGGACAGGAACATTCATAGTTTTATTGGAGATAGACAAGAAGCCTTGAATATAATCAGCCAAATGGGAAAGGTTAAAGAATTTACGATAAAATTGTGGTTCAAGGTTTTGATTTACAATTGTACGATCTACAATGCTTGATTTATTTCAAGCATTGTAGTCAAAGCAATAAAGAAATTACACACATAACACAGAACGAAAATGTCACTTAAATGACATTTGCTTAATTAAATACAGTGATCATTAACTGAAGTATAAGTAGAGTTTGATTTATTGCTTGAAAAGGAGTGGGAAGAAGCAACTTTATGTAATCCCACCCCTACTGAGTTCATTCATTTGATAGTTTTACAGTGTTTTAAATCCGGTTCTGATCAAATAGATTCTCTTCAAGTAACAAAATCCAGTGCCTAGTAATGACTGATGATCTTCAGAAAACATTCATTCATGATTTCAGTAAACAGTAACGGTACCGATATGTAATAATCATTGATTATCATTAGTACACATGATAACATTAAACCAGAAATTATTGCTACACATTGCAGATCAAGTAAACAAAATCAATAGCTTATTGATTGTGATTCAAACCTTTCAGTAATCATTATTGCACATTACAATGTAACACTCAGTGGTTGTAATTAAAAGAGCTTTGATTATTTCACCACAATCAAGTTCACATATGTATTTGGAATTATTCAAACACCTGTCGATCCTTAAATCCTCTTATCTTCATATCCTGAAATAAGAGTTTCTTTATACATTTTCTTGAATATTTGAATTTTTGAACATTTTTAGGTTGTGTGAAGATACAAACTAGAGAAAGAGCTTAGGATTTTCCAGTGGATAACTTACAATAGGTACTTCATTCCAGGTTCTCATGACAAAAAATGTATGTGATAAAAATAGAAATTTCCTAAATTTTGAAACTTTGAAACAGAAATGTAACTTGACTAACCATGACCACTTCAGATTTTTACAGATAAAAGATTACTTTGATAAGGAAATTAGAAATAATATAAATTTAGATGAAGATGGAATAATTAGAACTATTGTTGAAACTTACAATTCTAAAAAAACATAGAATTCTATCATCGCTCTATAAAAATCTAATGGAAAAAAGGGAAAAACCCCATGTATATTAAAAGGAAATGGGAAAGGGAACTGGACATACAAATATCAGATGATGACTGGCTCCAAATTTGGCAAACAGAATACATCCACTTCATCACGGACATGGAGACTGCATTGTTGAAAAAAACACAATTAGATATTTTATAACACCAAAGATCATAAGCATCACACTTCGGTGCCCCAGTCATGTTGAAGGAAATGTGGAGACATAAATGTAGATCATTCCCATATTTTTTGGTCTTGCCCCAAAGCAAGTCCCTTTTGGAAGAATATTCACCAGATTATAACCAAGGTCCTGGGCTACAATATACCAAAGACATGCTCATTTCTGTATCTGGGCAATTTATCAGAAAATGTACCCAAAAATGACAAATATTTAGTTAAAAATTTTCAAGCTGCAGGCAAGAAGACAATCACAAGACAATGATACAAGAAAGATTCGCCAACACAGCAGAAATGGTAAAAAATTGTGGAGGAAATACATGTGATGGAATTGTTGAGCTATAGGATAAGAACTCAAGAAGATCTTTGTCGAAAAAGATGGAAGAAATGGACAAACTACAAAACGACATTACAAGGACTTATACATGGACAATGTTATTAAAAACCTATAGAGCCAAGGCATTTCTTTTGATTTAATGTTTTGCTTCGTAAACCTATTTTTACTGTTCCTTATGCTTTTTTGTTGTATGTTTTAACTGTGTTTAAAAGGCAATAAAAAGAAAGTAAAAAAAAAAAAAATCAATACTAACAGGCCCTAGCCAAAATGAAGGCCCCTACTGGGCAGACGTCATGGGGCATATTATTTAACATAAACACACAGCTTCATAGTTGTCCTACAGAGAAAGATCTGTGTCATAAACATCACTTTCTCTCTGAGATATGCTCATGAAGGAGATAACAATACTTCTTAATGACCATAACTCAACCAGGAAGGTCAGAGCTCATTTAGATAATGTCTAAAGGAAGCAAGTCGGGGTGATGATTCATCGAGCAGCAAGAGTTTATCAGTCTGAGGACTGTGGCCTGCTGTCCTTGGATGGCATTTGGAAGACACTATAAAACTGAACCTTTGGAGCAAAGTTCAATATTTATTGTTCGGTGTTTATGTTTGATCGCTGCAATGTTTCTTCCCTCACTGGTTCCTGAACTGCCACACAGGAAGCAGGCAGCATAAACACAGGGGACAAAGCAGATCCTCTCCTTAGCCGTGGCTCTGAACTCAGCCAATGGATTTTTACCGTCAAGTCAGACAGTCATTTAACTTACAATTAAAAAAAGATAAACAGATTTAGAACAACTTCATCATCCCATCTTTTTATTTCTTCTTTCATGGTAAAGCTACAAGAGTCTCCGTCTTAGTTTTATTATTATTTTCTTTATATTATTGCACATTTGTTAGTTAAATGAAATAATCCCAAAAGGTTTCTATTTATAATCTTTTAAGCTAAAATATTAATTTTGTGGCAACAATGCAAAAATAATAGAAAAAAACCCACAAAATAAATTGCTTACATGAGCCACTATATCACAGTTTCATCAAATAAACAGGTTTTTAATATTTTTTGTACATCAGATTTTACTGTATGCTGCCGAAATGCTTGGTTGTTATTTTAGTAGTAAATTATTATTTGCCACAAAGAACAAAAATTTTAAATGTGAAATTCTTGTTAAAAATAGTTAGAATTTATATATAGAATTAAAATATCACTATGTTAGGTGTTTTATGACCCCATTTTGTTGCTTTCATTTATAAATAATCAGCATTACTCATCCGAATGTGTAAGAAAACAAAAAAAAAAAGTGTTTTCTGTGCATGCTACAAAAACACAACTTAAAGAATATCAATGCAAAGAACAGCTTACAGATGTCAATCTAATAGTGACTTTCCATTAAAAAGGACTTTTTGCTCTTTTTCTGTGTAACGACTTTCACGGAGTCTTTGGGGAATCGGTTTGAAGCAGAGCAGTACTGGTTTTAACAACCCTGGTTAGAACAACACAGAATCACCCTCATTTTGGATTAAACAGCCAACTAAGCAGCGAGGACAGCATCATGCTGTATTAAATGAGAAAACATTCCTGGTTTACAAAAAAAATCAGCATCTGTCCACTAGAATGTAAATGAGGCTCCTGTGCTTCAGCTTTAGTGTTGTTTTGGTTCATACTTTACAAATGTACCTTAGTAGAAAGCTGCTAAACCAAAAAGTGCTCAAAGTATTTTACTTTTAATGGATCTTATACACCACATTTTAGTATTTATTAAAAAAAAAAAAAAAGCAGAAATGCAACTTCAGTTATCGTCATTTTCAAAATAAAGTCAGAACTGAATCAAATTTAATTAAAAAAAAATTTAATAACTCCATGGCAATAAACTGCCAAGGAACCTAAAACTATGCAAAAACCTAGAAAAATGAAACAATTACTTTTAACATAACAGATATATCAACATTATTGAATATGTAGTATTTTTTTTGTTTTGTTTTAACAGTGTTTCTCTCCCTCTCTCTTGTTTTTCTATATGAAAAAATAATCTTCTTGTAACATGCTGGAGATGGAAATTAGCTCTGAGAGCGTCTTCTCTTTGACTAATGCTCCTGTGCATGGTCCCTGTCAATAAATTAAACTAAAAACAATAATGCAATCTAAGTGAAAGTACATTCAACACTTTAACAAAGAATTAAAAGGGAGCATTTTAACCCAGCACAGACCAAACTTTTATTTGTCGTGATTGTTCATACGTTTTGGCTTTACATTAAAAAATATTTTAATCTTTATGCTTGACATTTTTCCACATTTTAAATAATGTATACTCATATTTATTAATGTAACTGTCAGAATAAGTTAAATCTGAGATTTTCTTGTCTTTATTTGTAATGAAATATAGAAGTTAGTTTTTTTATTTTGGAAGGAGTATGAATGACTGTAATATGGTGATCGTTTCAGGGAGACTAGTGCTATTTAAAGCATCTGTAATCTGCATCAAAGCCATTGTCACCATCTGCTTGAATCCAAACTGTTACCTGAAGAGCAAAGGCAGCGTTTGTTTGTATGTTTGCTTTTGCTGTGTCAGAGTTAAATCCATTCCACTTGTTGTTGCTCCATGTTTTCTTTCTTACCGTGATCCCACACTGCTAGAGCTCCAAGTGAAAGCTCCACCATGAGTCTTTAGGCCTGTGAAGAAAAAGGAAGTTTTCATCAGAACAAGTAGAAAAAAATACAATTACATTTTGTTTTTCATCCTTCTTGTTTCCATTTTTTGTAAACAGACTGAGACAAGGGCAGAGTACATGTGCGAGCTAAAGCGTCCATACTTGAAAATGATTTGACAGTTTTCTTTGTACGTCTTATTATAATGTAAAGTTTTGTTTCACTTTCAGAGAATAGGTCAGCTTTTCTGGTTTTTGCAGATTTGACATTGAAAGTTAGGCGACACTCATCGTTCTAACCATCTATCTCATAAAACTAGTTCTAGCTAAGTTATAAATGAAGCATTCAGGGTCAATAGTGTAAAAACGAAAGTAAGGTGAAGATAATTAAAGGACGTGGAGGCTTAGAAAACAAGTCTTTCTATTTTCCTCATGTGAATAAAAACCTCTGAAATTTTGAATCTGTTTAATAGATTTACATCCACAGGAACTTCTTCAAGTAGTCACATAGGCATCACATGTCCCAAACCTTTCATGGACAGAGTTTTTTAAAGCACATAAAGAATGAGAATATTAGTCAATTGTTAGGGGAGGGAAAAACAAAACTCTTCCTGATTGGAGGCAAACACGACAAAGAGTATAAATGCTGAGGAATTCCTCCCTCAGGGGTTGAGTCAAATGCAGAGACCACATTTTGACAACTAATAGGACTTTAGCTTTGCAACCTGCATGTTTTAAAAGCCTCACATAATTTTCTTTTTTGTCACTTTTGAGATCAGTAAACCAGGAACTAGAGTAATTTTGAAATGTTCTGTCCAGATTGTCGCACAGCAGCCTTAGAGGTCTAATCAGAAGCTTATATTATTCACAACATGAAATGAAATGCTTTATCAACCTGATATGGCAATATGACCAACAGTAAATCATCATGTTCCATTTAAAAGTCAGTTTTATGTGGTAACTAGAATTAGTTAGCTCAAAGTTCACCTGTGTCTGATTTTTTTTCCAACACTGCGTGGCGACCCCATCCTTGGGAGAATTGCTCCTCGAGGATTTAACAAAGTACAGCGCTAACATACAGAGTTATACAAAAGAAAAATGACGCGACTCGTGTTGATAGAGATCGTTTAACTGGAACATATTTCCTTTAATCTGCTGATTAACAAATCCTGATCATGTCATAAATGACCTTATCTTTGTTCTTAAAAGTTGCCACTGACATTTAGAAAGTAGAGCTAATAAAGTGTGAATGAGGCTGTGTTTAGAGAGCCTGCTGCTGCCCACATTATGTTGTAAAACCGAAACTGTTAAACAGTAGCTGATACTGATTGAAAGTTTAAAAAAAGTCAAAACAAACTAATTCAAAGTTGACACGATGTAATCAACCAATTGCAAATAAAGGAAGCCAAAAATAGGAAAAGAACGCTAATCTTCAGATGAAAATCCCTAGAAATAAGTAAAATTATCTTTCCATGCAGCAAGTCATTTTACTCAACAAGAAATCATATAATAAAGCATTCAAAAAAGGATATAATAAGCTAAAAAAGCTAACTGTAAGATAAATACTTTAAGTTGAATGTTTTACAGCCAAATAATTAGTATTTTTTTGCTTGTTCTAAGCAAAGGGTTTGTATTTTTTGAGTTTGTATGTGTTTAACTCGTTAGTACTGTCTGTACATACTTGTGCCAAACTCCATGCTACCGTGACAAGGAAATTTCCCATTCGTGGGATTAATAAACAAATCTAATCTAAAATCTAATCTAATCTTTAATTGTAGTTTATTTTGATCACAGTGACAAAAAACTAGTGTAATCAGTGGAAATTATTCATTTAGGAACAAAATGTGAATGAAATGAAAAGCTTTGTACAAGTTGGCCCATTGTTATTAATCCTCATAACATCTGATACTAGCATTTATTCTTAAAACATAAATCACATTTTCAGTTTTTAAAATAATGATAATGAATGCCAGTCTGACTTGTCAACATTTATTGAACTTTAGAATTAGAGTTAAATTAAATTAGAGTTTTTTTAGACTGGACACACTGGCTTCACTTTAAGTGAACCAGAATGAATATTCATTTTGAAAACACCCAAGCGGACTCTGGTCCAGTTCTGGGAACCGCTCTTGGACCCGTCTTTCCAGGTGGTCTCGGTTTGTTTCCTATCGCACTGAGCTTTGGTTCGCTCTGAGATTTAGCCATCTGAATAGACTCCGTGCTTGGAGTGGGAAAACCGAACCAAAACGGTTACCGTAGCTGGGCATTAAACACAATAAAGGAACAACAATGAGACACAGCAACTCACTGAAATTTGATTGAATGAATGCTGGCTTCTTAAAACAACTTTTAATGTGACAAACATTGCTTCTCACACTGTTTTCCCGTGATGTACCTGACATTAATACAGACATTCAAAATTGGTCAGTGAAATATAAAGCTTATCCTGACAAGAATTGCAAAGCACAAAACTTCCATAATTTCATCTTGTTGCTTGACCCTGCCCTTGTAATTCCTGACCATGAGATGTTTCATCATGTGGTTTTGTTTACAAGATTTTGTTTAAATCAACTATCACACTGCTCCCTGTCTGCTACATCCCTCCCTCTAACCCACAGATATTTTCTGGTGTGAGCCATGGTCAGTTATAAAAGCTTGTCTTTGTGTCAGAATTTTATTCTTGGATGTAACATTTGTCTTTCTAGCCAATCTAGCATAAATGTTGTGAACCTACTCAAATTTGCAGCTTGGCACTCGTATCTCCTCACTTTCTCCCCCTCTCTTTTTTTCTTCAAACCCCCCCGTTTTTTCACACTTTCCCCTCTCTCTTCCCTCTGTAAAAAAAGAAAATATAAAACATGAACAGTAATAAATCAATCAATAAATAAATAAATTCATCATTCATTCATTTTCTATACCGTTTATTCCCTTTCGGGGTCACGGGGCTGCCGGAGCCTATCCCGGCCACTTGGGCGAAGGCAGGGGATGCCCTGGACAGGTCGCCAGTCTGTCGCAGGGTAAATAAATAAATCCAAAAAAATAAAAAAACAGACAAAAGGTGTTTATACAAATAAACACCTTGGCTATCAGAAGATTCATAACCACCTATTGTAATAGTAAAATCTGTTTTACATAGGAGGCCTTCTGCTCTCATCTGTTTGTTCGGTTGATGGACAGGAGAAGTTAATAAAAATAAAAACAAAAGCTTTGGTTTGAATCAGAAATGTCCGGCAGACAGCAGTCTGAACACAGACCATAGACGAGGTTCAGGACTCCATACGGACCAATGAACCTTTCCCGTCTCTATACACCCTTAAATCAAGTTTTTCTACTGTCAAGTGTATGGAGCAAAAGGATTCTGACTCATTTTAATAGTTATTTCTAGAAAATTCTCAACTGTGCTGATTTTAAGAAAAGCATATAGAAAATTTTAGAGCGAACAATCTGGTTAACTATCTTGAATGTCTAAAAACAAGCTATTAAATTGTATCAAATAGTTAGAAATTGAAAAAGCTACAAGGTCTATAATAATTACTACTACCACTATAGTAAGTGTAGCAGTTTTGACAATTGTTTGGCTTTTGGAGCTGAGGGAAAATTATATTCTTCCCAATGACTTCCAGTTTGACATTCACCCCCGCTTTCTATGCACAATTTTTTTTTTTTAAATTTCCTCACTCTTGTCAAATGCAAAATCTCAACACAGAATGCCCATTGATGAGGATTACGCACAACCCGTCTGTGTGTGCAACTGGCGTGACATTCCTGCAGAAGGAAGTTTGGGAATGTGAGCTTCATGCACAAAGAGACAGGTTTGTTTATGTCCTTAATCCCCATCGCGTGCCACACAGCAGTCAGCTATGTCCCAGCAACTCCAAAGTCCAGAATTCAGCAAACATCAGTCATGACGGTTTGCTGTGGGCACCATTTCTGGCCTTAGTTTTTGCCTTATTCATGAGTTAGTTCCTTAAGAATGCTTTAAAAATCCCCTGGTGTTGTTAGTTGGCAGATGCCCGCTCTGGCACTCATCACTGGATTGTTTAAGCCTCACCCTGACTGACAGCCTTCCTTCTAGCGCTGCTGCTTTTGTTGTGTTTACACTTGACAGCGTGTTTATACCGGGCAGGCTTCACCGTCTTGGCATGAACACACAACTCTGTCCTCCAAAATATTTATCCAGGATTTGTTGGACTTTCATTTACCTGATCCCAGTGTACCCATAAAGCCATTCAAAAGTAAGCGTCAAATTTGGCCGTGTAAACTACAAGGGGTGCATTTAGCATCTCAAGCAAAAATCCTGATGAGAAGATTTTTTTGACTGCAGCTGACTTAACGTCTTTTAGGAGGGGCTGATCATCGGTAGGAGTCGCTGTGCCTGAGCTTAAAAACACTTGTAGGACATTATTCAGAGCTTATGCAAAGCCGTTATTTACGCTCCCTAAGAGGGTGTTATGAAACTGGTAAAAACGCTGAGTAATGACCAGCATAATATTTATGACATTTATAACCCATGTGACTTGTTGAGTAATGCAAATGTATGGTATGGTATGGGGAAACTATGACACACACTGCTACAATTTGAGGATACAAAAGCCATTTTTGTGATAGAAACAAACAATACTTTTTGTTTTATTGAAATAAAATATATGAATGACTTGAATTCCAACCAAGGAGTCATGCTGTGCCACAAAAATGCTCCTCTGACTGCCTCTTTAAATGTCATAATTTATCCTGCTTGAAATTGAGTATTTTAAATATCTCAACTTTTAAGAAACTGATTAACTTTCATGCTGGGTTGAAGTATAAGTTCACCTAGTTACTGATAGTATTCTTAAAAAAAAAAGCACTTTTTGAAATATATGCTTAAATAAAAGTTGAGAATTGTTTTATCATTTGGCTCATGCAGTTTTTAACATTTTTTTAATTGTAGCTGAATATAAAGATCTTTTTATACAATTACCTGATGGCTCCCTCAAAAACAACTTTGTTTGTGGTTTAGCAACTTTGATTTAACAGCAGTGACAACATTATTTTTTGCATACCAAAGGATAATCTCCTAAGATTTCCAGCGCATTTCTTTCACTAAGGAATGCTTTTGGCATCAAGGCAAAACCAATAGGGTGCTGTCGTCTTCTGGCATTTGACAGCAGCTACAAGTCATTGCGTTTTTCCTCCTCTCACTCTGTTGTGTTTTCAAATCTCTCAAAGCCCTTCCCTGTGATATTGGAATGCTTTGTTTGCTAAGTGAAGCTACTGAAAATGTTTTTCTTAAGTTGGCACGCTGTCCCGATGAGTCATACCATGTTTATGATTCTTTGAAAATAGCAGTGTCACTCTCTGCAATCAGGGGGCGCTTGCTGGTTGTTTGACAAAGTTTTCCCTCTATGTTCTTTGAGGATTTTATGCATATGTCCTTAACTTTTTTCCATAGACTGTAAATGAGAACTAGTGACCCCTCCCCCTTGGTGTTCCAAACAGGAAGTACCCGCTGGCTCCAAGAAGTCAAAATCTCATAAACTTCTATTAAGAAATAAACAGCTAATACTCAGTCATTCTACTTTTAGAATAAACATGTTTGCTCTGCTACCTTTTTTTTTTTTTTTAAATAATGCTCTTGATAATCCTATTTTTTTTCATTGTATTTTTTCTGTAGTGTAAGTTATTCAAACTATTAACTGACCAATAAATGTATGTTGTCTCAGAGCCAACCAACGCAAGATTGAGTTGACAGGTTCTCCCAAGTCCACTTTCAACAGGGCTGTGGCCTTCCAATGAGCTCACTCCTGATTGGCGAGAGTAGTTGCCTTAAAAAAGTTGACTCAGATTGACTCAAACCAAACACTGCACTGCTCTTCACTGAAAATTTGCCACTCTTTATTCTTTGACCAGAGTTAAAATAAAAATAAAATGAAATGAAAAGAAAGCTTCATTTTTTAATACACAAGAGGTTTTAAACAAATATACTCCAAGAAACTGTGGTGTTGAACCGAAACCCAGGAGACCAGGTTTGATGGTGTGAACTTAAAACTTTAATGAATTGATATAAAACACGACAAACCCATGACCCAAAGTGAAATATAAAGAGGCAACAAAGCAGATGACTTGACTAGACTGAAACCAGTAACTTAAAATACTGAAGATCATTAACCTATTAGAACAATTAGATACATGAACCTACTGTGACTGACAGGAGAAAAAAAGAGCATTACTAGTTCAAAAAAACATGACTAAAAATAGAGTAAATTAAGGGCACAGTAAGTATTTTACAAAACTGAAATGACAAAACTTAAATCTGTCCTACATAAAGGCTCTGCACTGCTGTCTGTTTGTTAAGCTGCTGGATAATAAAAAAATTAGATTCAAAACACAAACGATAAAAACAGATGATCTGATAACGACTTCTTTAAATTAAATATCGGGCTGGCTTTTCTGTAAACAAGCATGTATAACAGTAGAATGACATATTTTGCTCAATGTTTTTCCCTTTACAATATTATAGTAACATTTGTGTGTCGAGGAAATCCAGAATCAAACCTGTTCAACAGTCTATAGCTCAAGATTGTGAAAATTCATCAGTTTGTACTATTAACACTAAAATGTTGGATGTTGTTAAGGAAATCTGATCTTTCTAGATCAGTCTTTAAAACACTTCAGAAATAATTTATCAATAAAAAGATTGAGAAAGATTTATTCAACTTCAAAAGCAGTTCTTTGAATACACAATTCCATGTCAAACTCTCCTCAACTGTTTGTTTCTTTCTCTGGTTGTGCTGTTTTGTGGAACTGTTTGAAGGTGGGCGAGAGATCAGATTTCAAAGTTGGACTTCCTTAAAGAGCACCGCAGACTGGAACAGAAAGCCTTTGCATGGGAAATCCTTTCATCGTGTTATATTTTCCGACTGTCCTTCCTGTTGTGCATGCGTTTGGATGGATTTCCTTGTGAGCTGTTTTGATAAGAGTTTTTTTCCTTTTTTTAACATTTACACAATGCAATTAGACATTGTAGTGACAAATGCAGGAGTTAAACTGTAATTTCACATAATTTCTATCGGATGTATCTGGCAAAAAGTGAGACATAAACAGACATGCTGGTACACCTAAATTGTTTTTCTATTCTTGATAAACATTTGGTGTAAAGAAAGCATCCATGCATGTGTTTTATTTTTTTGTTATACTTAAAAGGACACAGTCAGTTTTCTTTTTAAAAGGATCCAATTTTTTGTGTTAATCCAACCATAAAAGGGCACAATCTAGTGCTTCTGTGTGTTGGTCCCAGGTTTGGGTAAATGCAGAGAGTTGTGGCAGTAGGGTCATTTGTTGTAAAACCAAAGCGGAATCATGCAAATCCTGAACAGAACTTTCCTCCTACACTGGTGTTGGCCCACATTAGCAACAACCATCATCGATGCTGTTGACCTACAGGATCCCGGTGGACATTTGACTGAAGGAGAGGAGGAATCAGAGAGAGAAAAGGAAAGGGACAACTGTAGGGTTTAGAATATCATTTTGAAAGGGAAAACTAGAGAGATGGTCAAATTGATAAAAAGACGAATAAGGTGAATGAAGAGGAGAAAGAGTGGACATGCATTTGGTCCTGAAAAAAATACCTGTGGAGGTATGGAAGTGTTTAGGAGAGGTGGCAGCAGAGTTTCTGACTGAACTGTTCAGCAAGATCTTGGAGAGTGAGAAGATGTCTAAAAACTGAGGTGTTCTGGTTCCATTTTAAAGAAGAAAGGAGATGTGCAGAGTCATGGAAACTACGGAGGAACAAAGCTGATGAGTCACACAAGGAAGTTATGGGAAAGAGTGGTGGAAGCTGAGCAAAGGTCAGAAGTCAGAGCTTATGAGCAACAGTGTTATTTCATGCCAAAGAAGAGAACCACAGATGCAATGTTTGTTTAGATGCTTCTAAAGAAGAACAGAGAAGGTCAGAAGGACACGCATTGTGTCTTTGAAGATCCAGAGAAAGTCTATGACAGAGTACAGAGAGAGGAGATGTGGTCTGCATGAAGAAGTCAGGAGTGGCAGAGAAGAACATTGGAGTTGTTCAGGACTTGTGTGAAAGCTAGAAGGTAGTTGAGAGATGTACTGAAGGTGTGACAGAGGTGATGAAGTGGAGGTGGATCAGCTTTAAGCTCCTGGTTTCTTGTTTGCTGTGATGATGGACAGATTGACAGATGAAGTCAGGGGACAGGAATCTCCGTGGACTATGATGTTTGCAGATGACACTGTGATATGTAATGACCGGAGGTGGAGAACATCTAGATGGGAATGATCAATTAATTTGTCTGGAAATGAAACAAATTAAGGTCAGCTGGTAAATTCATTGCTGATTAGTGGAAACTTTAACCTATGCACACATGCATCAAACCACTTCTGCTAATTTAGCATTTATTTGAGAGAAAAAGCAGAAGTGATTTTTACTTCACAGCTGGAAATAAATCCGGATGAAAAGGTATTAAGACAATACAATAGAAGTGTGCAAAAATTACTATTTATTGGTATGAGCCTACTGTGTACATTCAGTGAGCAGGGTGCATTATGGGAATTAACTACTAGTACTGAGAGTTAGAAAAATATCACTCAATCTTGTACAATGCATACTCACCAATGTTTCTGGGCAGTACTTTTACCCTTCCTGGTTACTGTGGGATATCTGCGTTGGCTGTGCAGTAATCTCAATAAACTCCAGATGCAATGCTAAACCCTGACCCAAAAAGAGTCATAAATGTATAAACATTTAAACTGCATTCAACTGCGTTCACAGTTTAGTAGATGTTAGAAAAAGTATATTACTTGTAGCATCACTGCACTCTGGAGGGAATGTGACGGGAATCTAATACAATTTTTGAGGTGGAGTCAGTTTTCTGCAGTGCAGTTTGCATTTGCTTGTACAAACAAGCAGCCAATTGCTGATCTTTTAAACTGACTTAGCTCCATGTCCTTTTGTTCTAAGAGCAGCAGCTTTGAGCACTACGTGAAGATGTTGCATCAGAGTTTAGGCAAGAGCAAAGCAATGCGACTTATGCTATGTTCATAATTAACGTGACTGGCCCGTTAAATTAACGTCCGCTTTCTCTCTTTTGATGCATGTCACTGCTTAATGCTTGTCCAAAAATGTGTTCATAAGCTTGATGCTCCTGACGCATGGGGGAGAGCGTTGACTGTCTATCTCTTTCATGATGCTTGGAAGACACTGATGATGTTTAGGGATCCAATGTATTTATTCTGAGCTCTGCAAAGATGTCAGTAACGCTGGCTCCATGTCTGGGTTCATGAAATCATTTAGAGAATCTCAAGCTTCACCATCCACTACAGGAGACCCACTTTGACGAGTTGCTGTCCAGCAGTACTTCAAGGAGGCAAAAAATAAGGATAAAATTAGAACTTTTTTTCAATATTGCCTCCCAAGAAATAAGGAAATTTCATCAAATTAAGGAAGAGAGCTATCAGATTCTCCTTCCTGTTCACAGACCAAAGCTGAATCTCTGATTGGTTGATTGGTTGAAATCTTTCTAAAGGACAGGTATTTGACCTCTGAAAGCTTCTTGCCACGCCACAACGCCCAAAACAAACCGCTGCCGGACTGCCACGCCATGTCTGACGCTCAAAACAGACCGCTGGTCCTCTTTTGGTGTCTATACATTGACTTAACTTTGAAACTGGATGTCCCTGCCATATGACTCGCGTTTGGTGTGAACACAGCTTTAAGCTTGTGAATTGAAAACCCCCTGCAAAGAAATTTCTTTAGACATTTTGAACCAATTTATATTTGGTCAAAATCCCACTTCCCACTGACATAGTAAGAACAAGCAAAGTTTCTTTCAAAATTGTCTTTTTTTTTCCATCTGTACTATTTCAAAGTCGGCATATTGTTTTTCATTGAGATACTTTAGGATAATATATCTTTGTGTTTTTAGTGGTAAAGTTTAAATCCTTGAAGAATAACATTTGTTTTGTTAACGACACGTGAGCTTTGGTAGGAATAATCAAATATTACTGGTATTACAAGTTTTGGTCTGAAGACGGACATGCAGCCTGAAGTTCAATAGAAAAATAGACAATACAACAACATTTCTGAGTCTTTGACAGGATTGTTGCTGTAACCCGGCCAGGGCAGGGCTAGCTGGCTGGGCTGCTCACCCATTAAAGTAGACAAAAGAAGCACACCCACAGTTAAGCAATAACATCCCAAACATATCTGTAATTTCATTGGCTGAAGGATTTCCTTTACAGGGCGTCTTTACAATAATCTAAATGTAAAAAAATCAAGAAATGGTGGCATTCTGTGCACAAAAAATAAGCTTGAATTCAAAGAGGGCTCAGATTGAACACTTGAAAATAATTCAGAAAATCTGGGTGTGTAGACAGAGCTTTGAGGTTTAGCAGAGCGTACAGTTTCTACACTAAAGCAGAGATTTTTTTTTTATTTGGGTGCAGCTTATTATGTGATGATAGTGCTTTGTCCGAGTCTGAAAACAAATCAAGGAAATCTGAAAAACTCTTGGTTGAAAAATGAAACAAGTTTGAGCCCTGGCCAAGTGAACTATAGAAAGACTTGGTTGCTTTTCAAGCTCTTGCATTCACCAAACCATAATCTGGTATGTTTATAGAGACGAGTGTTTTATCTTGTTTCATCTGATGTTACTGATTAGTCAGGTTTGGAATGATTAATGAAAAGGTGGAAGAGAGTCTGTCACGCACTTCCACAGCCCGTCCTTGTCTGGTTTTACGATGACTTTGACTTTTACAGATTTTTAAACATCAGTCCAGTTATGCTGACCCACGTGAACCTGCTAATTGCTGAGCAGCAATAAGAAATAAAAGCGGTAAAATATAAGGTCACTTTGAGGTCTAACTTAATAATTAATACACAGTCAGATTTGACCACTTACAGTTACATTTCTGAAAAGTGAAAATAATTTTTGCTTCATAAAGTTGACATTTGATACAGTGTTAGGAAGCTCTCAAACGGAATTGATGCAATCATTTTTTGTTTTGACCAGGACTCCTACAAATCCACCTTTAGAAATAGACAAATAGAATAGCCATCTGAACCGGCGGCATTCTTCTAAATGACTTCATTGACATCAGCATTTTGACATTTAATTATGATTCTCCAGAGATTATAGCAGACAATTAAAAGGTGTAGCTTTGCCCTTTCATCAATTTACAATAGACAGCTGTTATGTAAGGTGGTAATACTGTGTGATAAAACTATCAAAGTAAAAAATACTTCTTCAGTTAGTCAAGGGGAGACTCTGGTATACTAGTCACACCCTCGCTGTCCCCACCTTTGCCATAAAATGCTCACAATAGCTCCCCTCGGGTGTTTACTAGGCTCCTGTGTTGTTCTACAAACATCAGTTAATTCTCCTTTACTAAAGGTGTGGTTTAAACTTTGTACATTATTCTGACACTTCTTAATAAGAAAAAACATGTACTCAAGGAATTATACAATTTTTAAACATGACAGACATATTACTTTGACATTTAGGTTCTTCTGTTTTTTATATTGTATTCTTAATTTTTTTTCTGTTTTTTGTTTCTCTCACAGACATAGAGCACCACCCAAGGATCATAACTGTTTAATGAGTAACAAACTACTAACACAACATCATGTAAGTCAGAATCTGTTTTGATGATGACCTTTAAAGTCATAATTTAATTGAAAAAAAAATGACATATGGGTGAAGAAGATGTCAACATTTTATTTAAACAGGTAGAAATCCTTAAACTAAACCTTTTATGTTAGGTTAGTTTACGCAATAGCTTTTGTTCTGGAAATAAATTGCAAACAATTCACAGCAAAAGTGTTGGATTCCTTTCCTTAAGTATGAAATCACAAAACGTTCTCCAAATATTCTGCTGCGTTTTCAGCTTTCTTCATGACTTTTCAATAAGTTTTGTTCACTTCTATTAATAACAATTTCCTAACAACAGTCTCATAAAACAGGACATTGATGCTTTTGTGTCACTAAACTGACTTCTCCGATGAAATGTCGTTTTTACATGAAGTTTATAAGTTGATAAACTGATTAAAATCATAAAGTTTGCCCTAAAAACAGAAAATCTTTCCAAGTATTAGCTCTTACTTTAAAGATCTTATTACACTTAACATAAAACAAAACTAACTTTTCAATCAACTCTTACAACCTTTTTTTTTTTAGGAAAATAAATCCTGAACACCTAGAAGGATTATTTAAGTCCTGCATAATTTTTGAAACAAATTCTTCTTAAATGTGGAATCCTTCTACTTTCAGATGATTATAGTTGCTATTGTAGCACCTACATAAGATACATTTGGGGAGAAAGTGCATAATTGTTTTTAGGTATTTGGGGAAATAAAAGTCTTTTTGAGAAATAAAGGTATATTTCACGATATAGAACAATTCACCTAAATATTGTGTTAAGAGTTAAGTTCAAGGTTGAATTTTGTCTTAAAAGGGCAGGACATCAAAACTTTTTTTTAAGAAACATTTCCGAGACAATTTTTACGAGTTCCATTGGCAAATGTCTTTGTACTCTTTTTTACTTTTTAAAAGGAAAAATCTTCTTGTATTTTATATTTTTAACTTGTTTTGCGAAGAACATTTCTCCAGTGAAGACATTAAGTTATCATTTTATCCATACAATCACATCTGTTTCTTGTATTTGAGCTCTGTGAATGAATGAACTGAGGTTGTGGCTGGGTAACACAATTACCCAGCCAGAATAAGTTTTCATTGCATCGGAAAAACATTTCCTCCTCTAGACAATTCAGAAAATATAAATTACAAGATATTTTTACCTTGTTATAGTGAGAGTTAGAGTAGAGTTTGTCCTAAAGTAAATAGTGATGTCATGCCCTTTTAAGACAAAATTATAAAATCTTGAAAATCATTCTAAACACCTATATTTTGGTAAATTGTTTGGTAAGTGGAAGCAATATGTTTTAAAATAAGCACATATTTATGAAAACAAGAGATTTGTATCTTCATATTTGGCATCCCCCCCCCCCCCCAAAAAAAAATATTAAAGCAACACTGACTATATTTATATCTAGACCATCATCATCTTATAGTTGGACTAGAATAACATATAACAAATAAATGTGTATTAAAATTATATCATGAGTCAAATTAATTAATTAAATTAATTAATCTAGTCTGTTTCCTGAAACATTAATATTCACCTGTACAAATAAAACTTCTGCTTAAAATTATGTAAAGTAAAAAAAAAAAATTACTTAAAACTTTTAAACAAAGATGTTTTCAAGATTAAAATGACTCAGCAAGATAAACAAGAAGCTAGATTAAAAAAACTGATATTTTGTCTAGATCCATTGAAACAATGTAAATCTCCTAATTAAGTGCATTGGATTTTAACATCTTGTTGGTCACACTGTTAATGTCTTTGAGTTTGCAACAAATAATTTATGTTGAAGCACTTTGCTGTGTTTAAGAGAAAACTGTGGCGCCTGATCCCTAAAAATGTATATCTGATGCACGTTAGTGTTAGTCACAGGGACAGCAGCACAAGGACTTTATCTCAGGTGTTTCATCTTCATGGCACGGCAGGTAGATGCAGAACTAATTCACCTTCGAGGTAGTCTGTGTATTCAAGCTGTCAAATAAGATGCATTACTGCTGTCAGCTGCACACACACACACACTGCTCTGCACACGTGCAGTCGGTGCACACACTTATCAAACCTGTTGTAAACATTCCCCGTTCACAGACACTACAAGTAAACTCACATCAGGCTTGAAGCATTGTACTGAGCTGGGTTCAGTCAGAAGAACACGTCCAGAACAGGTCTGGAAACAAGCTGCTCGGAAATGAAACATCAATAAAAGGTTAGTTCAGCCGAGCGTGCTGTCATCTTTAAGGTTTTGGCCGTCCTCCACTAAGTTGCTGGCTTTTCTCCTCACTCCCTCCCCTTTCAAAAGCACACATGTACACTAATGTGGCATAACCACTATTTACAGAAACAGACACAGGCAGGAGTGCAGACGAAGTCACACACATACTAACGCACACCAAGACCACCTGGAAGATGTGTTTATGGAACCTGACAGAAACCACACGAGAAGCAGACGTCACTCTGATTTCAGGAATTCCTTCGAACCTCGCTCATTTCTACCCAAAATGAAGCTCTGTCATGGAATAAAATGATCCTAAAGTTGTAAACAACCTTTTATTATTGATGTTGCAACTTCATGCAAGGCAAATCAACTTTACTAGCCTTTTTCTTTTTCTTTTTTTTTGGGGGGGGGAGGTGAAATAGCAATAGAAAATACATAAATAACCAGAAAAACAACAAAATAAAAGATGATTCATCCCACTTGGTGTATTACATATATATAGACAAGATGGTATTTGCCCTGTGAATGACTCTTGTCTGAGCAAGTGTAAATAAGGTGTGTTAATAGAACTGTACCGGTTTGGCAAAGCAAAGCTCACCTGAAGGGAGTTCCTTCTCTCATTTGCACGCAGGTTTTTTTTTTTTTTTTTGGTCTGGTAATTTTTTTTTCTTTTTTTTTCCCTTGTTGTTTTCTCATATATGAAAGTAGCCAAAACAGTTCTGCAGACATGATAAGTTTGATGTTATCTACATGCAACTCATTTGAAAAGGATCCATATTTGTTTGTATTTTTCCCTCGGATGCACAAATGCTAAACTGGGACACTACAGAACAGGTTGCACACAGTTGTAACAGGCTGAGTCCTGCTCAGAGAAAAGAGATTATTGGAAATTAACTGGAAAATACATGCAGGTTGACAGGAATACTCAGCTTCAACTGAAGAAAATACTTTTCCTCATTCCTTATTGTACAATTATCAATCTGTCTTAGAATTCATTTTTCGGGACTTCATAAACTTTATTAGATATGTCACTGTTTCTCCTTAAAATAAAAACAAACAAACAAACATATGAAATGGTTACAGCTTTATGCAGAAAACGTTGACATCCTCTGGACCTGAGTAAAGATCAAACATGCCGATGCTTTGAATGTTTGGGCGAGCAAATCAAGAGGCCGCGACCTCACGCAACTGTGTGTGTTTTTGTGTTGCTTTTTTCTGCTCTGCGTGTGACTCTAAGCTGGGACTCCCAACTATTTCCCCGTAAAGATGCAAATATTCCACATGCTGTTTATGAAAGCTGGTGAACTGGTATGTCTGCAAAAGAAAAGAAAAAAACTAACAGTTTTACCTTTTAGATTTTGGGCATTTTAAGCATAGTCAGTTTGAAATTTGTTGATTTTTATTGAGTGAAAATTAGATAAAATGTGGGATTTGAAATAGTTTAAACTATTCAATTTGTGTTTTTTGGAAACACTTTTTCTGTTTTCCTATTTTTTTTTTTTACAAACACTTTGTATTTTCCAACCCAATTACTGTTTATTTTTCTCATTGGCCTTTCAGTTGTCAGACAAAATCTATGTCTGTTACCATACTTGGCAGTGAGGACTTTCTGAGTCAGGTAATGCTGAGAGAGGGAAACAAGTCACGCCACTACTGGAGTATAAGCCGCGGAGGGCAGGTTTACACCTGACATTCCTTGCTTGCAAGATAGACAACAAGATAAAAATGGAATGACAGGTTAACTTGGCTCTCCTAATAATAGTTTTGTTTTTAGCCAGACATTTACATACGTTCTGTTGAGCGTTTTCCCATAATTCATTTTCACAGTTCTGATAACTGAGCAGAAGTTTGCCATGGTCACAGCATCACGGCAGGACATGAAACTAAAAATTAAAACCTAAAAGTAAAACTTGAGTTTCACTTTTTCTCTGAGTCTCAACAAAAATGTAAAGTGAAGCTAAAGTTTGATGACAAAGCACCAAAATCAAAAGAGAAAACAAATAAACAGAAATGATAAACCTATAAAATTGATTGCTTTTTTTTTAATTTAATTTCAACATGTCTGTAACATTACTTTATTTGTGGCTATCACGTGACCAATACAAATTCTCCTCTTAGCTTTTCCGAAAACAAAATTCTGAGTTTCTATTAGTTGATCGCCTTTCTGCCAATAGATATATTGTTTTTTGAATTTTCACAGCAGTTCTTCCCAACCTGTGGTGCCCAATTCACTTAACCCTAAAATAACCAGACCAAAACAAACGTCTTACACACCAGAAACAGGCAGGAACTTGCATTTACTTTTTCTTTCAGGGCTCCTCAGGCTGCCAAGAAACATGAAGGAACTTGTTAACAGCTATCTCTAAATTTAGGTTTCACAGATGAACTTCTTTATAGGCGGAGGACAAAAGATAACAACTATACTTTAAAGGAGAAACTTAAACAAGAACTTTCAAAAAAGACACCAAATGCATGCTTTTCATGGCATGGACAGACAGACATGAAGAAACAGGCAGAGTGAAACCATCATGAAGAAACGCTCCATAAGCGTTCTGATGATGACTAAGAACGTGTACATGTTTGTGCAAAACCACAATGTGCCGGTTAAACACTGTGACACTGGAATAGTAGTTACAAAACATAGCTGTCAAAATACAACTATTAGGGACTGACAAAACATTTTCAGGTGGGGCGCATTTTTAAACGGTTTTCATAAATCACATGGAGAAAAAAAGGAAAGGTGCACGAGAAAATGCAATCGAGCCCCTAACTCAGAGGTTACCCACCCTAAATGTCAAGATACTTCAGCTAAATTTTGGAAGATCTGAGGACATCCAGAGCTTTGTACACAAAAGCACGACGGTCTTTCAGTCTACATCTATCACAGATCATTTTTACATGTGAAACCGCTGTTTACATGACTGAGATGCTTTGCAAAGTAGAAATAGTTCCTCCACACATTTTAAAGGTTAATCCATTAGAATATGGTGTTTGCAGCAAAATGCTAAAATTCGGACCAAACCGCATTGCTGTGATGATATGTATGTATGCGTTGATATGTTATGTATGTTCTTGTTACCAGTTATGTTCTTCTTGCATGTGCAAGATATTTCAACAATGTGTGCTTAAATATGGAAAGGAGTTATGTCTCCTATCAAATAAAAGAGTTTAGGATCATTTTCTTTTTTGGTGAACGCCCATTATGCAACAAAAAGCTCTTAAAAATGTACCTGTAAAGTCCGTGTCCTTGTGTCATTTTTTTCACATGATTGCCCTCTTTGTCAAATCTACAAACACATTACCTCCACTGATAAACAGTAAAAACATCTTTGGATTTCATGACTGTTTTGTCTCACAAGTTCAGACAATGACTGTTGAGCTTCGGTGTATTGTGTCCTCACATATCTGTCCGTAGACTCAGCAACAGCGATGCAGATTCGATGCAAAAGTGTGAAGCTATGAATCAGCTTTTTAATCTCTCACAGTTTATCCGAGGTTGAAAACCACACCTTAGCTCCTTGCCACATGTGCAGAAACGTGATTTTTTTTGCCACTATATTTAGAAGGAGAGATATTTGATTATTCAGTCTGATTTTTTTCATGTGTGTGCAATTAGAAATACATTCTAAAAGTTTAACTAATGCAACACTTATCTTCACCTTGATGGAGGACCTAATGATATAGTTTGGGTTTAGAAAGTCGCTTTGTCCTATTTGTTGGAATTTTACCTCAAGTATTTGTAAAATAATTTATATTTCCCTTTTTAAAAGTACTTTTTAAAATTTCTTTTCAGCAATTGTATATATTTAACTCTCTGAACAGGTTTAAAATAAACAACATTTTTTAGCTTCTCTGAGCACAGTGTTTTGGTTTAACCCATGAGAACTCATGGTAACATCAGTGAAAGAGAAAAACATCAGAAATGTGTTCTGTAGTCCACTTGACCAGTGGTACATACCTCTTAACACCCAAGCTAATATTTCAGCTAAACATGTAGTCACGGGGCTCCAGTTAAGCAGAATTACTGTGTTCATTAAACCCAAATGTCCATACTTTTGGATGCAATGCAGGTCTCAAGAGGTCAAGGAAAAATGGCTTTGGGTTCTTATAGGTTAACTTAAACAAATGCTTTACAACTACAACTACTTTTTTCCTAACATCATGTTATTCAAAATTATTTGGAAATTATATTTTGGCCAGTCGGTTCCTTCATGTTGTTTTATTTTTTCATTATTTTGTTAGAAATAAAGTGTAAACATCCTAAAAGGTTATCAGATTTTTCTGAAAGCTTTGTCTGTCTAACCTTGGCCCTGTCAGTGATCATACTTTTGTTTTTCACATGACTACAAGTCTGACTATGCAAATATCAGTGTCCTCACCCGCCAAAACTAACGTCAGAGCTACTGCACTAAAACCTTTAATCTGAAATCTTAAAATCAACTTGCAGTGTGACACATGGAATTTTTATGGCTTGGTTGAAGGTGTTGTTGCTTTATTGTTCAATCAAAACTATATTTCATTCTGTGGATTTACACCAGTCGCTTGCCAAAAATGAACCTTTTTAGATAAGACACGTTTTATTTTAAGTGTCTGCAAAGAGGCGGCTTGTAGTTACTTAATGTTTCCAAGGTGCCTAGAAACATCGTAAAACTTGTGTAACTCAGACGGAGCAACTGAGGCAAACAGAGCTGCAAGGTCTTTAAATAAATTCAATAAAAACATCTACAAAAATGTCTATAAAGTAAATGTTTAGGATAGTACAAGAGCATTCACAATTAGTGGTTTTAGTTTTTGATCTTAAAATGTAGGTTTCAGAAAAATTACATAGTTTTATCATTTAAAAAAGTTTATATCTTTGTGTTTTCTAATCTTTGAGATTACATTAAAATGTAAAAGTGTTACAAGAAGACATCAAGATCACAATTGCACACCCAAAGAGGATTTAAACATAACAAGGATCTTAAAAATATATATATTAATAACAATAATTATGAGGCCGTAGCACAAAACTTAGTCTGTAATTAGAAGAAATGGCAGTGTGTGCAGGAAAATAGGCTGTGACCTCTATACAAGCTGCTGCTTGTAGTGAAATAACGAATATGTTTAATTTGGACTCTTTGTCACTGTGTGGTTTGCTTACACAAATACTCCTAAAGGGAAACTATTCACAACAGTGACTTCAGCCCAGCTTTGTTATCACATACACCACAAACAGATCATTACTGGAAAAATCAGAGCAGCCACACCAGAGCAAACACCTCAAAATAACAGGTTGCATAAACAAAGATGAATATTTTTGGTGAAAATATCTCCATGCTGTAAAATAAAAAGCTTTTTTTTTCAAGTTAAAAATAAATATTAGTGATGTTGCAACAAACTACCATGTGTGTTTATATTGTGAAATTTTGACAGATATCTGAAGTTTTTCTTTTGTATAAAAACCTTTCGTGGGGGTACCAAAAAAAAAGTCCTCCCGGAACTTTTTTTTATGGAAATACACGCCCTCTGGCGTCTCAGGTAAAACAGCTTCAGGTGAATACCACGTCACGTGTCACGTCTGTCACAGATTAAACTACTTTGAAGAGTTAAGGGGTGGAAATAAATACTATTACTTGTAAATGTCCATTTCAATTGATTGTTATTTGATTCGTTTGTGTTTTATCCAGATAAGTTCTCGCTCTGTAAAGATGCTTTGTCCTCTTTTGAAATCACTTCTGGCCCCTCCCGTTGGGCTGGTCGTGAGGTGAGCTGGATAAAAGGTGCTGATAGCGCACCGTATAGGTAAGAGGAGCTTCGATGCTGTGACAGGTATGACTGCAGAGGCGCACTTCTTTGGAGAGACTCCAGAACACTTCGCGTCCTGACGCACAGAGCTTTACGCAAAGGAGTCCACAGAGTTGAAGACTGAGCCGTGCTCCCAGACAGCAGTGAGGATGAAGCTGGAGGTGTTGTGTGGAAACTATTATGATACGAAACACCTGGAAATGTCTTGTGGTGCAGAGGGGGCTGCCGTGAGATCTCCTGTTTGCGCAGAGGAAGAGCTGGGATCCGATGGAGACGTGGCCCGGAGCCCCTCACCTGTCACCCCGTGTGGGAGCAGCAAGTCCAAGCCGTACACACGGAGACCCAAGCCCCCTCTTTCATACATTGCTCTGATCGCCATGGCCATCCGGGACTCTCCTTCTGGACGTCTGACCTTGGCGGACATAAACGACTATCTGATGAAAAAGTTCCCGTTCTTCAGAGGCAGCTACACCGGCTGGAAGAACTCTGTCCGACACAACCTATCTCTAAATGACTGTTTTCTCAAAGTGCTTCGGGACCCGTCCAGACCCTGGGGAAAGGACAATTACTGGATGCTGAATCCCCAGAGCGAGTACACCTTTGCTGACGGGGTGTTCCGGCGCAGAAGAAAGCGCATCAACAAAAGGTTCGGCAGAGAGCAGGAAGTTTCCGCGCGCACAGAGGAGTCCACGAGCGTCCACAGAACTGATCCGGGTCCCAAGTTCAGCAGCTCATTTGCTATTGACAGCATCCTCAGCAAACCGTTCAAAAGAGACTTGAATGAAGGACACCCCCCTCTCTTTCCCGCCGTCAGCTGGCCGTACAGCCCTGAATTCATGG
Source organism: Oryzias curvinotus (assembly GCA_023969325.1). NCBI lineage: Eukaryota > Metazoa > Chordata > Actinopteri > Beloniformes > Adrianichthyidae > Oryzias > Oryzias curvinotus. The sequence goes on from CM043722.1 coordinate 32,860,478, forward strand.
CGCGTCATGCACCTGTTCCAGCTCCGTACTTCAGTGCGTCCTGCCATCTGTACCCGAATGCCTACAGCTCTGGGATGATTTCATAGACAGAGGAGGCAACATTACTGAAGCAAATTCACAGACTTTTTCAACTTGAATCAGATTTTAGTGTATGTTTTTATTTTTATTTTTATTTAATTTTTTTTTAAATCACAGATGGGTTTTTTTCTATTAAAAGCTCACATATCGTCTTTATTTAAAGCAGTTTTTACTTTTTCGTTAAAAAGGTTACAGAAAACATATTTAAAACTTTTTTTTACTTCATTGAAGAATCATTTTAGAATGTGCACTTTGTTCCTGTTTTATTTTGTTTTCCTTGAAAGTAACTTTGCAATAAAAAGTAACAAGCTGTAACCTGTGACTGTGTTTGATTTTGTTACTTATGAAAAAAAAATTCCAAGCAGGTGTCCACAAGGAATGAGACTTCCATCCCACGCCAAGGCTGCAGTGTTTTGACCTTAAACTTCAAAACTGAAACGCCCTGGAGCCCTTTCATTGTTTGCATTTGCGGAATTCCCTGTTGTATATATATCCTTGATCTGACATTTACATTTCCGTCACTTAAGTCACATCATGTGTACAGGAAGTTATGCATCCTGGATGAGCTGAATCCATATCTACATTAACAAAAATTCTTTCAAGTTTATTAATTCTCAAGAGATTTCAAATGAAATTTCTTTTCAACCAGTAGTTCATCCTGACATCGTTGCTTCAAGCTGTAGTCCTGAATTTCTTGTATCTTGATTTTTAATTCTACTGATTTAAATATAGAGTTAATTTTAAAAAATCATTCAGGTTCACGACACTTTCTTTGATTTTGTTGTGTATCTCTTTACAAATGTAATCCTAGTACGGCGCGCTGTGTGTGGTTTCTTCACGCTCCGATGGAGAAAGGAGCGATCTTCCCATGATCTCAGATAACTAAAACTATCTTTTGACATAGAACAACCATGTGGCCCTTTGTGTTGTGGGATAAATGAGGTTCGGTTGATTTCGTCTGACAAAAATAGTTTTGATTTAAACATGTTATCAAAGAGAATTTTGGGGATTGCATGCGTAAAGACTTGCCAGCTGTCAGGCAAGAGGTCTAGAGGAAGACCAAAGAGGAGATTTATGGATGCAGTGAACGCAGACATGAAGGTAGCTGGCGTGTACGTCAGTGTTTCCCAACCCTGGTCCTCGAGTCACACTGTCCTGCGTGTTTTCCAGGTTGCTCTGCTTATGCACACCTGATTCAGCTCATCATCAGGCTCCGCAAAAGCCTGACCATGACAGTCATCAAAGGCAGGTGTGTTTGAGCAGGGTTGGATTAAAAAATGCTGGACAATGTGCATTGAGGACCAGGGTTAGGAGAGGATGCAGAAGACAGGGTTAGATGGAGGAAGCGGATTCACTGCGGCGACCCCTGAAGGGAAAACCCGCAAGGAAAAGAAGATGCGTAAAAGAGTCTACGCTCTTAGCCATCGGAACATCGGTTATAAAGGACACATTCACTTGTTGTGAGTTCTGAAAGTTACAGGGCGTTATACATTTTTTGTCCGGCTTCTAGTTTGGATGTTCGCCAGATGGGGAGGGAGAGCTCCTTGGCAACATCTTGGAAGGATTTAAGGGATGGGAGGGGGTTTGGTTGAAAGGAACAAACAGAATTGAGAACTGAGGTGGTCCAGTTGGATTTGGCCACCTGTATCTGCGCAGGTTAAGACGGGGAGGGTTGTCTCCCCTCTCGTCTGGAATTACCGCCAGGCATGGACTGCGAGAGGAGAGAGCAGCGCGCGGTCTCATGTCACGGTTAGAAAGGTGCGCGTTTCCGACGGAAACCGTTATGATAGTGAACGGTAAAATTACAATATTAACTCGCAACGCCGCTGGAATCCGCCAACAAGCGCAAACATGACGACCGAGATTCTGCAGCAGCATTTGGATCCGTCGGATCCTGAGCGCTCCAGACCAGCTGAGAGCGCAGCTCTGCTCAGTGCTCACCGAGGGATGGAGAGCGCCCATGACGCTGCAAAAGGAAAACGAGGAGGCTCAGGTATGAGGCGCCCAGAAAAGCCTCCATACTCTTATATTGCTTTGATTGTCATGGCAATACAAAGTTCTCCGTCCAGAAGGCTCACGCTGAGTGAGATCTATCAGTACCTGCAGGCCAGATTCCCCTTCTTCAGGGGGACATACCAAGGATGGAAAAATTCCGTTAGACACAATTTGTCTCTGAACGAGTGTTTTATAAAACTCCCCAAAGGGCTGGGCAGACCCGGTAAGGGGCATTACTGGACAATCGACCCCGGCAGTGAGTTCATGTTCGAAGAGGGCTCTTTTCGTCGCAGGCCAAGAGGCTTCCGCAGAAAATGTCAATCTTTCAAGCCTCTGTACAGGATGGTGAATGGCGTCGGCTTCGGTGCTGCGATGGTACCGCAGAACTTTGATTTCCAAACCCCCTCTGGCTCACTGGGATGTCATACCAGCTACAGTTTAGACTTGATGGGCAACACGGTTCCCAGTGGCTTTGAGGGACTCGGAGGAGGATACCACTGCCAGCATGTGTCCTCAGGCTCAGGGTCAAACTACATGGCTGCGTGTCAGGCGGTCTCCAACTCAGACTATGGTCCGGACTACAGCAGCAGCCCCCAGCAGCCCTCCCCAGCGCTGGACGGCCAGTCTTCGTATACAAACGCAGCCTCTCAGTGGAGCACACCGGGACTGTCCTCATACATCAAACAAGCACCTCTGGTTCCGAGCAGCCCAGACGCCGGTGCCGTGCACGCGAGTGGGTCCGGTTCCTCTTTGGAGCAGAGCTATCTGCACCATCACGCACGAGATTCATATGAAAGCACAGGTAACATCGTTTGGATTTCAATCATTATTTCGGATTAACAAAGCAATTATTTCCGTTTTTAAAACCAAAAAAAAAACAAAAAAACACGAATTTATTACACACGGGATCAATTATAAACCAAACACCCAAAAATGCTTGTTAACTTGCATTTGATGAAAATGAGAAGAAAAAAAAAACACTTCTCCAAAGTCCACCTCTAATATATAAACCAAGAAATAAAAAAAAAAAAACATGTAATTATGCAGTGACAATAGCTATTTATATTTATTATATGAATATACGGTGTGGACATCAGAAACAACCATCTTACTTTACGAAGTAAAGCTTAAGGTCACAACCGCAGTGCAACTCTGAAAACATTTGGTTAATTTAAGATCCTTTAATACTGATTTTAAACAGTTTGTATTTGTCCGCATTTTACATTTTTTATTCTGTGCTTTTTTTTAACCGTCTTCTTCCGAGAAGAAATATTTGCTAATAAAGCTCTGCACATTTCTCAAAATAAAATCCACGATTCACGTAAAAAATGCAATCAAACTTTAAACATTTTATTTAGATTTTTAATATGTTTAATTATGTTTTATTTGAATATAATTATTCCAAAAAGAAGTTTCTTGTCATTCATTCTTGAAAGAAAAACATGTTGTCTTTTCATACCAGTCAATTAATTAAATATTAGAGTATGTTGCTTATAAAAAAAACTTCAACTTCCTCATTAATTAAAATGTATTTGTATATTTTTTGTCGGTTTTTGTTTTGTGTCATTTTCAGTGGGATTGTCCCGATATTCCAGCCACGCCACTGCTCCTGCGCGCGACAGGAAGGAGTTAGTTTTAAACCTGAATGGGATCACCTCTCTTCATCCCGGCACTGCAGGACCATATTATCACCAACTTCATCATCATCACCATCATCAGCACCAAAGCGTGTATCATGATGTGAAGCCTTGCGTCATGTGACAGGGGACAAACACAAGCCAACAGACTCTTTCCCCATGAGCGCAGTAATGAATGCAAACCTGCTTCCAGTTGAATAACGGGAATGTTTCACGAAGACTTCATGTAAAAGCAAAACCCTATCAATGTGTCCTTTTGGTTTTCCTGTCTTTGGTTCTGGTTTGTCAGAAACACTTGTAATTAAAGAGCTTAAAGTTTTTAATGTTATGTCGAAAGAATACATTTCCTTATTCAGCTGTGATTGGTTTTTTTTTCTTCAGAATCAAACAATGATGTTATCACCCTCGGCTTTCTTAGAGATAAATTAAAATAGTTTAGATTGGACACTCTTACTAATTCATTTTTTATCGTTTTGAAGTCAATATTTATTATGTGATATTTTAATTAAAATATATAAATACAGGAAATTTTAAATGTTAAAGCCTTTCAATAGAGACTGTCATGGATTTTTATTTCTATTTGTACACTTTATATTAACAACCATCACATATTTTATAGCACAAAAGAATTGGAGCTTTTCATTGATTTTTAGCTGCTCATTTAACTCGTTGAGAATTTTTGAATCCCAGCAATCAGAACTCACAAGGTTTGACGTTTTCCCGGGTTTATGTCGTAGTGCCATCTAGCGGCACGCGCGAGCAGCTCGAGATAACGGAATGTTTGAACGGTTGAGTATCAAATGATTTAGCCATAAAAGATACAGAGAACGTTTTCTTTTAACTAAAGCGTAGGGAAGTTACCCCACAGGTGTAAAATAAGGCAGCAGTAATGAATAAATATTCCCTCAGTCACAGTTTTATACTCAGTAGCTCAGTTCTGTCTTTGCTGTCCATGGTGCTAAACAAAGAACATCTTTTCTTTAGTACCTGCTAAAATTTTTAGCTCTGAACGGTGACATAGCTTGATTGCATAAATGCTTATTTGTGGTTTTCAAAATCACTTTTACTTCATGGAACAAAAAGCAAAAAACAAATCTCGTGTGGTGTTGCTCTGCTCCAGGTTTCTCGGCTGTCTTTGATCAGCCTGTTCCACAAATCAGTCACATCTTTGAATCTGTTCATTCTTGTCAATCAACTGTAGCAAATATGGAATTGTGGTGGATTTTTCTGTCCCTGAAACGACAGGTTCATCCTTTCCATCATGAAGCACTTCTTTTAGAGGGGTTGGCTTAGGTCTTTGATTTTCTTTTGGTCTATCTATGAAAAGAGGAAAAAAAACACACAGATTTCCATTTCAACACAAATTTACTTTCTTTAAAAAAAATATATCAAGAGTTTTAATGATTGCTTTCCATTGGTCGTCACCCTTCCAGGTGGAAAATTTACAGAAGTAAAAGAAATATGATATAAAAAAATTTTATTAATGGATCTGGTTCCTTTAGGCGCAAACTACATGGTGAATGGGAAATTGTATACTCTTATATAATAATTTTTTACCTTCTTTGAAGGCCCAAAGCGCTTTACAGTCACATTCCTTCATCAACACACACACACTGATGGCAGCCTAGCTGCCAAACACTGGCCCCAATTGTAACCTGGAGCCAAATGGGGTTCAGTGTCCCAAGGACACTTTGACACATGTCATGGAAAACCCATGACAAAAGCAACAACAGGTTACCCCATTTACTGATTTTAGGGCCCCCATTTGTAATTACAACAACAACAACAACAACAACAATAATAATAATAAATCTACTTTTCAACTCTTCAAACTGCTTCTCTTCAGGAAACCCAAATCCACTCACATTAGTTTCCCGATGAGCTCTTATAAAGGCCAAGTCTTCCAAGGGCTGCCATTCAAGAAAACATAACACCATACTGGTCCCATTGGGGGAAATGTCATCGTCACAGCAGCATATTACAGAGATTTAAAGTTTAGTTTAACAATGAAGGCAGGTCTTGAGGTGTTTTGGTTCTTGCGAAATATACAAAATATACTGTAAAAAAAATAAAGTGGCTAGAGATACACAGACTTTGAAAAGAAGTGAGACATAGGGATTGTATAAAGAGTTGTGGAGTGTAACAGGCATGAGAATAAAAGACCTGTGAAATCTTTAACTCTATCCCAGTGGAGCTCCAGTCTACTGTTGCAGGTACTGTGTACAGTTAGACCTCCACTGTCAAGTTTTGGCCAGCTTCCTCCTCCAATACACTCCTCCTTCCACAGTGTCTTGTCCCAGAGTCGGCCCTTCTGACCAACTTCTTTAACTTGCAACAATTAAAGAAAATTGGAGCATTTAAACATTAACAAAAAGACACATACATAATTCAAACCTGAAAAAAAAAATATTTCACAGAAACATTCCGATGAACAAACATCTCACAGGTGTAATCAATCTTCTGATGACTTTCAACTGTGTTCACTAATCCTCTTTTCGGTGTGTCGCTTTTACTGTGAGAGATGCTTTTGGGGTTTTTCTTTGTGCACTTTCGTGATGGACAGTGAAAGTACCCAGCTGACATAATTCTGCAGCATCGATAGTGTGGAATACATGTGTGGGAGATGAGAGGCTGGAAGTCTGCACCCTCTGACCCGCCAGGCTACAGAGAAGTGAGCACATGGGTGAGTAAAGCCGTCTTCATTTGTATGAGTGTGCGCTCGACAGGCAGTTTATCCGTCTTTCATGGTCAGGTGTGCGTGTCGGTCGAGCATCAGTGTCAGACAGTGCTCCATCTCAGATGTTGGACTTTACGTTTAGTCTTTTAATTCTAGTGCTGGACATGGATATACTCATCAACTGTGTAAAAAAAAATCATATTACAGCAGCTTTTACAGCTGAAGCAGCGTGGTGTTAGAAAAAAGATGGCTCTGGAGCCCCTTAGTTCTTAAAATGAGACATGCAACTATTCCTACTTGCTGTGTTCTGTGACTGGAATTTATTGTAAAAATAACAGAAAGTGTTTGGCTCATTGACCCACAGACTATCCCATACTCCTAAAATGAGGATTGAAACTGATCTTTTCTGCATTCAAAAACTGGTTCTTTATATTCCTTACAGCTGAGATATTTTGTTTGAAAGTGCTTGACTTAATTTAGACAGTTTTTGGTTCTTTACATTGTCGGAAATTTGCAGCTGGATCACTCACTTTAAGAACAGGCTAATGGGGAACCAGAGTTGAATTTCCAGGTTCATTCAGTGTGGGTCCTTGGGCTACTGCCCAACTGTGTAGCCGCAAGGGGGCCCAAGTCCGGGTCCCCCTATGCCAGCCCCTAGTCCAGATAAAATTCAGGGCTATGTTAGGAAAGGCATCTGGTGTGAAATTCTCTGCCAAAATTTACATGTGTCATTCAGTTGAAGTTGATTCGCTGTAGCAACTCCTGAAGGGTTACTTCACATAATTAGGAAAACCCCTGGATGCCTGAATTTATTTGCAGCTATAAAAAAAAAATCACTTATGTTTTTACTTTAAAGTAGATAAAAAGTTAAGGTAAGTAGGCATCAAGGAGTTAAACAAAAACCTATGCCTTATAACTAAATTTAAAGGCAAAATATTCATATTTAATCTCAATTTTCTTTTGATGAACTGGCAAACCCCACTTTTACTCTGCAGTAACAAGGACCAAACAACCCTGAAACGGGAAGAAGCGGGAATAGAGGATGGATGGATGGATGGATAGGAGGAAGGATGTATAGTTGAGACAATTAAATGAGACGATTAAATAAGTACATGCTTAAACTTCATTTCACATTTCATTTCAGAGCCAAAGTATCTTTTTTAATCAATTGCATCACATTTTGGTACAGTCCCCCCCCCCCCCCCCCCTGTTCCTTTTATTTTTATGTATTTATTTATTTATTTAGGTATTTTTATACGCAGATGGTCAATATTTGAATATCTTCTTTCTGAAGAGTTTTCATGTTTGCTTGCAGATTTCATGTCCTGTATGTCAGTGTATTGTAATATTGAGACATATCACTAGGGGGCAGCACTCCTTAATAAATATTTGTTCCTTTCAGGAATGCTGCTGCTTTCGGTTTAAAAGTGAACAGTTTGTCACACCTTCAAATCCTATTGTGGGGACACGTGTGTTGAGCTAAATTTAGTATATTTTATATTGTTTTATGACATCTCACCAATCGTACTCAACTAAAAAGGTTTTTCTTCGTTGTTACTTGGCTACAAGTACATTTAAAGTAGTCTTTAGTTTTAGTTTTATACACAAATCGTATATACAAGCAAAACAAATCAAATCAGGGCTTGAACAAGATTGTCGCACAAGTGAATCATTGCATCCCATGCCTCCATGGGCTTCAGATAAAACTTGTTTTGAATCTTGTGTTCATTACAAGAATACAATATCAAATCAGACAAGAAAAATAATAAAAATTAGTATAATATGTTTTATAAAAAAATAAAAAAATAAAAATTGAGACAAGAAAAATACATGAAAAGTTCTCAAGTTTCTCCAAGTAGAGGGGAAAAGCTGTTTGATATCAGTTGTGTGTTTGTATACCTATGACAATCCTTTAAGAATTGTTATAATAACACATAAATGACTTCAGTAGAACTCAGTCAGATAAGCAAAGCAGTTTTGGAGAAATTATCTGATCATTTGAAGTTTTCCTTTTTTAAACAGTACTCGTCATGAACACTAGAGAGAGCCATACACAAATATGACGGTAAATCTGGACTTTTGCTCAGTCCTCTCCTCTTACTCCCTTTCCGACTCAGGGCAGCAATGATATGGATCTACTGTTTTATATTTTTTATTTCTTCTTAACTTTAAATTTACCTCTTTCATTAACCAAGTCATTGAATAATTATTTGGTTGAACCATCTGGAGTTGTATTTACAGACTTACATAATATATAATATATTTTGTTATTTAGGACTTTGTTTTTTGAAGAAACATTCACAATTTAAGAGAGTCGGAATTTAGTTATAGGCTACAGTTAAAATGACTTGATTTCTATTAATAAAGGAGTGAAATCTAAATAAATGATAGCAGAAATGAGGGTTTTCCTTAGATGGTTACAGCCAGCATCAATATTGTACATTTTTCTTTTGTGTATTATTTTGACGCTCGGCTAAGCTTTCCACTGAGCCTCAGTCGAAAATGCTTTAAATAATGAAAAGTTGAGGAGGACTGGGTGGGCAGACCGTGGTATTAGTAAAAGGCCTGGCTTGAATTGTGTAAACAGCCAAAGGGCGGTGGAAAAAGTTCATGCCCAGGTCCATGTAAGGAGAAACCGGCGCAGCGCTGCGGGCCTCCGCATGGACATTTAATTAAGACGCCCTGCGGAGGATTGGAACTGTAACTTTGCCTCACAATGATCATTAACAATTTCATGCATCGTCGCTAGGGCCGACGGGAGAACACAGATATCTAGGCTCGACTTTTTTTTTTTAACCTTTTTGGTTAAAATAATAAGGCCTTACATTCTTTGTGAGGCAGATCACAGGCCTTTTTATTTCTTCATGCAGATTTTAGAGACAATAAACGTCCCAGAAACTTGCGCAAAAGTGTAAATTGTAAATAAAATAAAATAAATATTTATATACATATTGACATATTGGAAGATAATTTACTAAATTTGAGTAAAAAGCAATAAACTTATTAACTTTCTCTTTTGGCCCTACGGAAGCTCCTGAAATATTTGACGCCAGCGCGCGTGTCGAAATCAGGCCTATTTGTTCGCTCGCTCGCTCGCCCGCGCGCGCGGATGGGGGCTCGCGCGCTCAGCCCAAATTGTCTTTTAATTCCCGCAGTAATGTGATCGCGCTCAGACGCCCACTGCGGGGGAAGAAGAGGTCTCTTCCTGCTTTGATCTCACCCGGAGCTGCTGGTGGTGGTGTTGACTTGAAACTGCCCATCAGAAGATGTGCAAATGCACCAAAGGCTGGCTTTTACCCCCGTGGGGTTAGAGTCTTTTAATCTCTAAAGCATTTGATTAAGGCCACATTTATTTATTTATTTATTTATTTATTTATTTATTTATTTATCATCCAATCAATCCACTGATTGATTGAATGATGCGTTCGTGATCAGATTGTCCTCAACCTGCTCCGTCCCGTCTGCGGCTTTTTGGAAGGAGCGGGTCGGGAGTTCCAGCACCTCGTCATACGTTCTTCCAAGTGTTGTCGGCCCGACTTCCCATTGGACGACCTGTGCACTTTAGTGGGCGGGGCATCCCCGTCCCAACAGCAAAAAAAGGAGGAAAGAATTTAACTGCGCAAAGAGTGCTGCGCGCTGACGGATGTCCAAAGTTCAGAACTTTTTCAATCAATGTGCGTCTCACATGGTCTCGAGGATGGGGACGGCTTAGACGCAGCAAACTTCTCCGCGCTCAAAACTTTTCCCTCTTTTTCTTCTCTGCGTGACGTGCAGCGGGGAGCTGTGATTTCACCGCCTTAAGAGGGACACGCGTGGCGCGCGCTCTCGGCGTATTTTGGAGCTTTCCTCTGAGCGTGAAGTCATGCAGGCTCGATACTCCGTCTCCAGTCCCAACTCTCTGGGCGTCGTGCCGTACATCAGCAGCGACCCCAGCTACTACCGGGCTGCAGCCGGTGGGGGGTACACGGGGATGCCAGCACCCATGAACATGTACTCTCACGCGGCGCACGACCAGTACCCCGCCAGCATGGCCCGGGCGTATGGACCGTACACCCCCCAGCCTCAACCGAAGGATATGGTGAAACCCCCATACAGTTACATCGCGCTCATCACCATGGCTATCCAGAATTCGCCTGACAAGAAGGTGACCCTGAATGGGATTTATCAGTTCATCATGGAGAGGTTTCCCTTCTACCGGGACAACAAGCAGGGCTGGCAGAACAGCATCAGACACAACCTCTCCCTCAATGAGTGTTTTGTCAAGGTGCCCCGCGATGACAAGAAGCCCGGGAAAGGTAGCTACTGGACCTTGGACCCGGACTCCTACAACATGTTCGAGAACGGGAGCTTCCTGCGCCGGAGGCGGCGGTTCAAAAAGAAGGACGCGCTGAAGGAGAAGGAGGAGCGGCTGCAGAAGGAGCTGCCGCCGCGGCAGCAGGGCCGGGAGCAGGAGCAGCCGGTGCAGGGCTCTCAGCCCGTCCGGATCCAGGATATAAAGACCGAGAACGGGACAGTCACACCGCCACAGGCCAACTCCCCCTCCCTGAACACCGTTCCCAAAATTGAGAGTCCAGACAGCAGCAGCAGCATGTCCAGCGGGAGCCCGCACAGTATCCCCTCCAGCCGCTCTATCGTCATGGACAGCTCTGAGCAGCACCACGGGCAGGCCTCGACGCAGGGCTTTAGCGTGGACAACATCATGACCTCTCTGCGCGGATCTCCTCAGGGCGCGTCGGAGCTCAGCTCCAGCCTCAGCGCCTCCAACAGGACAGGTATCACCCCGTCTTTGTCCCTAAACTATTCTCCCAGTCAAACGTCTGTCTATAGCTCACCCTGTAACCAAAGCTCCATCTCCACTACCTCCAACGCCACATATCATTGTAACATGCAAGCCATGAGCCTTTACGCTGGGGACAGAGCCAACCATCTGGCACCGAGCACCACCGTGGACGAAACGTTGCCTGACTACTCAATCACAACCACCTCATCCTCTCTGACCCACGCGAATCTAAATTCCGGCCAGGAGGGCCATCCCTCCCACCAGGGGAGGCTTGCCTCCTGGTACCTGAACCAGGCCGGAGACCTGGGCCACCTGGGCGCCTCTTACCCGGCACAGCAGCAGAACTTCCACTCAGTCCGGGAGATGTTTGAATCCCAGAGAATTGGCCTGAATAACTCATCTGTAAATGGGAATAACAGCTGTCAGATGTCATTCCCACCGAGCCAATCCATCTATCGCACTTCGGGAGCTTTTGTATATGACTGCAGCAAGTTCTGACCAAAAAAAAAAAACAGCCTTAATCTTCCTCCACATCTCTGAACTGCCATTTTTAAAATCCCTTCTGGACTGAAACAGAAAAACACAACAGACTTGATCTTTGCTTTTTTTTAAAAGAACAAATGTTACAACAGATATCACGTAAGTCTCTTTTTTTGTTATTTTTGTGGCGTTATATGTAAAAGATGTGTCACTTTTTTGGAAGCTGTAAATTGCATATAGTAATTTATTTCTAAACTGTAGCCGGATATTATGGACCAAACACCCAAAAGTGTTTCTAATCTGAATGATCACAACTGTCCAAAAACTGCTGCATTATCAGACTATAAAAAAGAAAACATGGAAAAAAGGAAGGAACGTAGCTTATATATCATCTTTTTAAAGATTCTTTATTTGTTGATAATTATTCTGAAGGATTTGTTTTTCTTTTAATAAATTGTCATTTTTTTGAAAGTTAACGCGCCTCGTTTTTTTGGAGACATGAGTACAAGTGTTTACATTTTTTGACTAATTTTGTAGCAAAAATTATTTAAACTTTGTGTAAAAATGAAAATAATAAAAATTAATAGAACAGCAGGGGCGTATTCTCCTATAATTATTAAAATAAGAAACACTATAATATTAATTATTGAGCAATGTATTTAGATTGGGTGAGATTGTTTTACTAAGCGCCCCCCCCCCCCCCCCCCCACACACACACACACAGCACAACTTTGTTTTGGATTGTGTTGTGTGTTTACTGGCGAATACCAGCGCTGACTTAATTTCATGCCACTCATTCCAAAAATATTCCCGTTGTTCCCTTCAGTTTTGACACTGGACTCGTTTGCGCTCCTGACCTGTGACGCTGACCTGGAGAAGGAGCCCATAGCTGTAATTTTTTTTCATTCTCCGGGATTTTATTCCCTGAAGCTTTTCTTCATTTTATAGTATTTATTTTAAGGAATATCAAAATAAAACATCCCCATTTTTTTAAACAGGTTCTTTAAAATATTTACTAGAAGACTTCTCGTTTTAATTCAAGATGAAATGAACTTTTGATCATATTTGTGCAACACAATAAGGTGAAACCCCTGGTAAATTTATATATATATATATATATATATATATATATATATATATATATATATAAGGCCACTGCCAATTTATATTTTACTAATTGCAGAATACTGCATCTCTTCTGCAATGTAGAGATATTTGTCATAATCTTAAAAAAACATTTATCAACGTTGATAATTAAAGTTTTCGCTCATTAGTTTAAGCTTTTTAAATAAAAGAATTGTATTTCATAAACTTTAAAATTGAAAAAAATGGACATATGGGGATGTTACAGTTTTTTATTTTATTTTATTTTATGTTTTTTAATTAATTATTTATTTTTTGCAAAACCCTAGTTGTGTATTTTTTTTCCTTTGGAGATGAAATATTTTTTTCTGTGAATGTCAGCAGTGCACAAGCGCGTCCATTAAAGTCAAGATCCTTTCACGAATTGTAGGTCCAACAAACAAACGTCGTGTTAGCCCAAAGATTGATGGCTCTCTCGCAGAAAAAAAGAAAAAAAAACTGGTCAGGAAGAAATAAAATTCAATCAGAGACTTGAAGCCGTTTTTCATGAGACGGAAACGCCGGAGAGGGAGACGGGGGTCAAAGAGGAGAATGTCGGCCGCCAAGGCACCGTCAACAATGCAACAGAGCACAAACAAAGATGAGGAGCGTTCCAGCAGATCCTAGACCATGCGTTTCTTAAAACATAGAATGTAACCTGCGCGCAAATAAGACGTTTTGATTTGAAACTGGCATTTCAATTAGCTGGAGTTCAGAGCTTCCTCTGCAGGCCCTTGGAGTTTAATCTGTGCCACAAAATAATTTTAATTCCACTTTCATTTCCCTTTTCAGAGGAGCAGATAACAGACTGTGTTTGTTTTCTTGTTTGTGCTCACAGCCAACAGCAGAGATGGTACAGATAATCCAGTGCCACAACAAAACACACTCATCCTCACATGTTGCTCGCAGCTCTTTAAAACGTCTTTCCTTCCAAAACATCTTATTTCAGGGCGTCCTGACGCGCATGCAGAGCTCCTCTCCGGTCTGCGCGCAGGCTTCCCGAAGCGTTCCGCCACATTCCTGAAAACACGAACTTCCCTCACTCTTTTGGGTCAAATAGCGAAGACAAAAACCGCAGTGTCGGCTGCGTCTTTTCAAACTCAGAGTCAGGACTGCGCTTTTGATTGCGATTTGTTAAGTGGGTGTTTAAAAAAGGAGATAAGACTGACACCACTTATGGTTTCTCACAAAACCTTAAAGAAAAGCCAAAAGAGGGAAGCAACCAAAGCGAAATACTTGGAAACCAAAAAAGGGTAAAATAAAATTATCACAATTTCATGGATTTGATTTTACGCAAACGTGCGATAGGGCTACGATCTTAAGTCAGGTCAAGAAAGAGGTATTATATTTTTTTACATTCGTTTTATTTCAAACCAGGTAGCCTATATAATTTATAATTTTTATATTAATTACAAAAAATCAGTTGCCAAAGGCCTTTTCTAAGAAGCTTTTCCCTCAAACTCAAAACAGAGCTGCACTAATGCATAACGTCGGACACGCGTATTTAAGTCATTCCATGTCCCGTTAAGTTTACAGGGGAGGGTGGAGAAAGAGGGGGCGCATAAATGAGCTGCAGGCTTGCTGAGCCCCTGCAGGCTGCGTGCACCTGTATGGCTGAGTGACCGCAGCTCACTCCATGGAAAATGCTGTGTTTTACCTCTAAGCCGCATCTGTTTCTAATTACGAGCTCATAGAGGCGATTTCTGTTTCTGTTCTGTCTGCTCTGCTGCAGCCAAACGAAAGGAAGGTTGGAGGTCCAACACTTGTCTCTCAGAGGGAAAAATAACCACCGCAGCCATTCTCCTGCCCCATATAGAAGTCTTTTTTGGAAAACGTACTCTGAAAATACCCCAAAAGAGATTTGACGCTGTAATCAAGCAACGTCTTATAATGAAATGTAACAAACTCGCACTGAAACCTGCGGGACAATAGGGGTAGTGTGAAGTTAAACCAGGGGGGGCGGTGGACGGCCGACCTGCGAGTAACCCCAATATTCTTGGCAAAATACCTTAAAAAAAAAAAAAAGAAAAAAGAAAAAAAAAAAAGAGAACAGAGTTGCCTTCAAGTTCCAATCCTGCATTTCTGCAGCTCGGGCCGCGGTTTTAAACTCTTCAATGCTTTAATTATGCAGCCAAATATGAAATAATTCATTGTTTAACCAAGTTTATGAAAATGAGTTTCAGGTATCGATGGACAAACATCAAGGAGAAACATGCAAAACTTGATTCTATGTTATCAGCAAAATTCCTGTATTTGGAGGGGGGGAGGTTCTTTTAATTAATTAATTTGCGTTTAGACGCGTTGTAAACCTGATTACTCCTTTTAAAAATTTAAACCACGTTAAAAAACGGACATTAGTTCAATCAAAAAAGTCTGTAGCTCAATGCAATATATATATATATATTTCAATAAGGCCAAACTGCACTCTTATTGGCCTCCTACCAGGACGCACGAGCGCTGGATCCATGAAGCAGACGCGCGGTCCAAACGCAGCCTCAGGAGCGACTGAAGCTGAACAAACTTGATCTCTGGGTCCTTCCAGAGCCGTCCAGCTTTTGCCATTTGAGCCACAGTAGCAGTTGTCCGGGTTTTTCGCGGCTCTCATCTCATTTACAAGCGCGAGGCCGTGAAAAAATCAACCACGCGCTTTGCAGGCCCCGACTAAATCAGGACTTCTAACCTTATTGTTTAATTTTTAGGTAATAAATGTACAAATGCAATTTCGATCCTAAAAAAATAGTGTGTGACTATATATATATATATATATATATATATATATATATATATATATATATATATATATATATATATATATATATATATATATATATATATATATATATATATATAATTGAGTTAATGTGGCGATTTTTAAGAATAACATATCTGAAATAAGGTAATATTTAATAACACTAATCCTGCTATTATTGATGATAAATGTTAATTTTCAAGAAAAATAAATCAGAAAAACCAAAAGAAATGCATATATTAAAAACATAAATAAACATATTTCCTTGTTTTATTTGTTAAATTATGAAAAGATGCTTTCTGAAAAGAAGCACTGAGTGACAGTTCTGAATACAATCTTTAGTTAATTTAAGGGATGAAATTGATTACAAGTTACATTACAGCATACTAAAGACAACTGCTTATAAAATGGGATCCAACCTGAGAGATCTGTGTGAGACAATAAGCCTAAAACCGTAAAGGAAGCAATGCTGACAACGGCTTGACAGGAACCGCCGACGGCAGTTGGAATATATGAAATTCTGCCATTACAGTACACTTAAGCCAATATATTAAAAGCAGACAAGTCGACAGATTAAGTCAGAGATGACAACATCTGATATCATGTTCGCAGAGGCGATGAAGTTATCTGACAAATCCCTGTTTTTGACAGATAAAGTGCTACTGCAGCTAATCACAGTGTCAACAAAAACCCTCTTCTGTGTCGGTCCTTCCTGCTTTGCTGACAGATTCAGCAAGTGGAGTTCAGATAAAGTTTGGAGACCTCATCACTAGTTGTTTATCTGCAACCAATTTCTGTCATGGATTCCTTGCATCCACCATGGTGAAACTTGTTTTTTATCTAGATTTAGCATCATTTTAAGCTTGAAAGGGGATCATGAAATAGTATTTTAAGAATTCTTTTCAGCTGTTGTTTTGTTTTGTTTTCCCACAGCCCGCTGCAGAAGGATGGACAATACGAAACTGCCTGTGTGCGTGTTGTGTTCAATCCTGCTCTCGTGTTTGAACCAGGCCGTAATCAGTCTCTGCATGCAGAAACGCAGGAAGTAGACATTTACCTGCAGCCCCTTCACACCTCAACCTCCACTGTACAACCCCCCCTCCCCCGCCCCCTGTTTTCCAGACACGCAATATGCTGCGCCGAAGAATTATTATGCAGAAAGAGGTGTGAGGTGAAACACGGGCAAGGAAAAACAAACTGCTTAAAAGAATAACACTGACCTCAGCCTCAACTGTTGCACATTTTCACAGTTTCTGCAAACTTTTGGTTTATGTAAAACAGAACCACAGATGGAAAAGCCCATGGTCACCACGTAGATCCTACTGGCACCATAAATCTTGACTCCCGAGGCCTGAAATGGCATTAAAATGCAATAAAAGGCTGACGATTAAAAAGAAACCTGAGCCGGTCTTCGTGTGAAAAGCATTGCACAGCTTTCTGCAGTGATTCAGAGTGTATCGCTAATGTCAGCTGTCTGAGCTTGTGTCAACATACAAACTGCCCTCTGACCCCTGAGAGGAAAACCCTTTCCTCCTGACGCTCTTTTCAGCAGCCAGTTGTTTACTCTCCTGCTAGTTAACTAATTTGCTTTTTCTTTACCTGGTTCCACTGCATTGTAAAGAATATTCCATACATAAACACAGAGGTGAAGAAAGAAGCTGAAAGAGTTTATGAAGAATGCAAATGAGAGAAACTCTACCCAAGTCCAGCGAGAAAGTCGTTTTACCAGCAAATGTCAGTGTTGTCACTTTCAAAAATGAAAAGTCAGCCAGTGCTCGTCCACTGCTGGGATGAATTCTGAACTTATCTGAGCATCTTCTTGAATATCTGTAGGATATGTGGGTGTGAGGTTGTGTCTGTACACCATGAAGCAGCCAGATGGTGTTTGTGTGTGATGGCGAGCGGCGGCGATACAGCAGTGGTTCCTTTCACAGATCAGCACTTCTATCTCTGTTCCATCTCCAGGCTCCCTGCTCGTATAAACATCCCCAGTGCATGGGCCTCTGAAGTTTCTGCCTTTGTGTTTACAGTGAGAAGTCAAGCAAATACATGAACTTTAGGACAAAGAGAACCAGGATGAACAATAGCCCCAGATTGCTTAAATTATTTCCAGAGAGCGATTATATTTGTGCTATGCAAGTGAAAATTCCATGATATAGAAGGATGGGTTCAGTCAAAAAATGAAAAAACACAGTTTTGACATTTCGATTTTATTCTTAAATGGTAAAAAATCTTGTTTTGTAGCTTGTTTTCCTCTCCTTTTTATTGCAGACATTTTACAGCTGTATAGTGCAGAGTTTGACTGAGCCTGAATAAAGAAGTGAGGCTTCAGAACATGCTGTTCTGGAGACAGATGTTTACACACCATTCCACCAGATGGATAAACTCTTTGCAAAGGAGCAAATGAAATGTAGCATTCACTTTTGAAAATGGAGCTTTGGCTGAAATTAACCTCGGCAAAAAATAACCGTGAACATTTCCAATCGAACCCCCTTACAATGCTGTGACTCTGACATCAAAGCGCGCTTTGGAGCAATTGTCTCCCCCTGCTCCTTTCAAATTGCCCGTTTTTCAACTTTGGAAAGAAGAAAAATCCCCTGCACATCAAAGTCGGAGACAGAGAAAGTCATTTAGTCTTATCTTAATTGAGCTGCAATTTTAATAATGATCTTACACATTGGGACCAAGGAGGAGAGGAGGAGCTGCAGGAGGAGAGACCAGTTCGTCCATGCTCCACTGCTCCACGCTGTCTAATCTCAGCTCCAGACATGTCATTGGCCAGTGATTTATGATGACCTAATGTTTTGTTTACTTCATGGTCATAACAGGCAGGCGGATTGCATAGGGCATGCGGTATGGGGAAACATGAAAGCACTGGTGCTGCTTGGAGTACCGCAGTTCACAGAAATAAACAGCTGCGTGTTTCTGCCACCTGGAAGGAGCACCGCTTCCAAATCGCAGCCCGGAGCTTCTGGCCACTCAGGAGCCTACAAAAGTCCAAGGTTGTGTGTTTCACTGCTTGTCATGACATCACCATCAATCTGCATCATAGAGGTTGTTCACTTAACCTAAAAAAAAGAAGTCCCTCTAAATAATTGACTGGCCTCAGCAGTATAAGAGTGTAAACACATGTGGTCTGACAACTACTTGACAGGTCAAGAGTCTAAGTCAGTCCACTTTTAGACATCCTGGATTCAGCATCTGCTGCTTTTCTGGTGTTAATAATGAGAGGATTCAGCCAGACGACGCATGGAGGAAGTGCTGCAACTGCAAAAAAAAAAAAAAAAAAAAAAAACCAACAACCCAAAACTGAATGATTTTTAAATCATTTCAATTCAAGTTTTCTTCATCAACGAGGATGTCGCAGTGAGACAAATCTGCTCACATTTACATTTCCCTGTGATTCTTGCACATGCCTCGTCCTGCATATCTGATCTCAAAGAAGTGTCTCAAGTGTCTTTTCTTTCAAAGCAAGACGGAGAAATATTTATGGGGTGGGGGACATGTTGGCGGACAGTATAAGGCCAGCAAGGCAGGGGCCGTGTCTTCTCCTGCTGCGAGGATACATAAAGGTTTCACCTTTCTGATGCGGGCAGTGAAAACGCTGCCAGCAACGCGCGTTTCATTTTCAGCTGCAGTCATAGGCTCAAGATCTGACAACATGAGCTTCTTAAACCAATTTATGGTATTTTTTTTAATTGTAGCCAGAACATTGCAAAAAATATTTTAAGGTGTCTAAAAAAACCTTTTTAAGATGATTTTAAATTTTGACCAAATATAATAAAACTTTCATGCTGCTGATACTTAATGATCCCTTCCTGTAGGTAAAAAAAAAAAAAAAATTGAAAAAACAATACACATTGATCCGGAAATTGGAGATTTAAAACATATGTATTGCTTTCTAGAGAATGAAACTCAACTTTGTTAGAAACAGAATCAGCATAAAAATGCATAAAGTATTAAGGCTTGATTGGTTTATTTCAAGCAATTTCTGCAATATAAACAAAATATAAAAATACAAATGTATTAAATCTCAATAGGAAATCAATTCATCAGTTAATAAAAAAAAGATGCTATCTCTTGACACTATATTTGCTTCTACCTATATGTAGCTATTTGCACTTAAACGTACACACACGACACATTGAATCCATTAAACATGTTGTTAAATAGTTTGATTTTTCCAATAACGTAATCCCAACTTTTACTCTTCATTAATTTAAAAAAAGGGATTTTTTTTTTAAAGCGATTCAGAAATTTTGTGTTTTGATTATAGAAGAGCAGAAATGTCTTGCTTTATGTAATAGAATAAGATTTTGAAATTGGTGTTAAAAAATTAAACTCAAAGGCATACATTTACAGTTTGACAAAATGTGTGCATTTTTAACCATATTCTTTGTCAGTCTATGTACGACAAGGGCCACATATATTAATATAATTTTTAAAAATGCAAATACATGAGGTTATAGCCTTTTAACTCCATCTCTAATTTCTATATTTATTGCTTTAATTTGGTCCAAATGTGGTGATGAGGTCTATTTTAAGTAAGTACCGGTAATGAGTTTTTTTTAACTCAACATTCAGATGATCCATCTGTCTGCAGAGGAATCATCCATCCAACCACCTCTATAATGAACTTCTTTATGAAGGATGAGATTCTGGTGCTGAGTGAGTTTTAATAGACACAAGCCTTCGGAAATAAGACAAAAGATGTAACAAGTTTATTTAGTTAAATTTTAAGCAAAGAAAACTTTGTACTTAAAACAAATGGGTAAAAATGAACGCCTACATATGTTGATGCATGCAAATATGAATACTTCAAAACCCAACTCTCTTGTCATGTACATTGAGTTATCAAAACGATTTTCTTTACAACTGTCAAAGATTGCTGGTGAACTTATTCATTTAAGAATTAAATGATTTTATTTCTGAAAGGTAGTTACCCCTCTGTGCTGCATCTGCACTGAAATATGACTCACTCTTTTTTTCATAAATACTCAAAATGACATGTGCAGAAATTGTCTATTACTTTGCAAAAATATAGTGACTATGATTATTACTTTTTTTAGAGGGGAGGCTGTCATGGTCGCCATCAACACACTTCTTTTTCTTGGCTGACTTACACAGACTTTGACATTCAGATGAAACCATAATTTTGTAGTTAGAGCATAAGGTCAATTAAAGAATGCAGTTCAAAAAGACAGATAAGATAAATATATATAGTATGAATAGAAATGGATAGAAAGAAATGTGCTGGTTTGCAAGAAATGTCAAAAAGTTAGAGGTGGACCTGGTTGCAGACAAGATGGCAGCCAGACATCAGTCAGAAACAGAGTGCTACATGTTTTCACAATTGTGGCACTTTTTATTGAAATGTTTTCATGTAAATTAACGGTTCAGTGCGCAACATGAGCTAAAAACAGAGCAAAATGGGGAGTCGTGAACTTCCGGTCCCGGACTTCCTGTTCCAGCTAATGAAGTCTGAAACCAGGTCCTCTTGAATAATTCGGGTCAGAGATGTGTCTTGGCCTACAGGATGGACACTGATGACTTGAGGACAAACTGGAGTCAAAATCATTGATTTTAATGTTGAAATTTGATTGTCTCTTGAGATGGACGCATACAGATCTGTTCTTTGGTAAGTATAAAGGTAAATATGGCTGCTATCAAGTTGTATGTTTAAAAAGGATGGGCAATCAACTGGAAAATAAATCTCATATCCAACGATCAAAATGTGCAAAGAGAAGAATAACATTCATGTGTTAATTCTCTGGCTTGTTTGGAATCCCCACATTAAGATTTTACCTTGACACAAGGTGACTTCTGTGTCCAATCCAAGAATTCCTTTTTGTTTTTTCTTCACAGTCCTGGTCTACTGAATATAAAACTGTTGGGTTGTGTTTTTCAGTTGCTGTGAATGCTACCCAGAGGCTGTGCCCACAATGCAATGTGATGGAGATGTCACTTGTGTAAATATTTTTCTCCCTCCAGTCTAGCCTTTCAAAACTCAATTTGCAAATCCCATCAGATAGGAATTTCCTCCTCTGCACCAGCAGAAAGAACACTGGACTGCAACTTTCTTATCAGCAGCAGCAATCCTGCATCATGTCATGCCCATACAGAGGAAATAGAATCAAAATAAAAGTGGCACACATTCTAAAATGCATCTTCTAAACCCCTTAGTTCTGTTTTAATATTGCGCTCCTGTCAGGGGAGAGGTGATGTAAAACGAATTTTCTTGTCCTGAAACTCCCTCCACATAATTTTGTTTTTTCTCTTCTTGCATGATAAGACCAGTTGAGCTGCAAGCTGTGTGTAGGTCTGAGCAGGAAGCAAAGCAAAATCAGTTGTGTAGTCCATTAATGACAGCTCTGCTGCCGCCAGAGCCGAGAACAATGGCCACAGCCCTGTCCTAGTAATGGAAAAACT
This sequence comes from Oryzias curvinotus, assembly GCA_023969325.1. Taxonomy (NCBI): domain Eukaryota; kingdom Metazoa; phylum Chordata; class Actinopteri; order Beloniformes; family Adrianichthyidae; genus Oryzias; species Oryzias curvinotus. The sequence continues at coordinate 32,882,425 of CM043722.1, forward strand.
TGGTCAGTCTGTAATCTTGCTTGCAATGACAGAATAGATAAAGTTAGGAGGAAAATGAGGGAAGTTATCTAGATATTGTTTTTACTGCCACGCAAAGGCAATGTGCTCTTCATATATGAGACATTAAAAGATAAATCGATGACCTGTAGGTCTGATTTAAAAAGAAATGTAAATTAAAACGACATTTTGAACATTCAGAATATTCGTGTTTTTATATTAAAACTTTTTCATCACAAACTTTAGCAAAATAGTAACAGTTGTATTAAACCTTTGTTCCCATGCAGCAGATTCTTTTTGCTTTGGAAAGCAGTAACATGGCCTGCTGAAGTTGTATTTACCAAAACGGACCTGGTTGCCGTGTACAGTGCATCACCGAAAAGTGCACATTCCTGCCATGGCTTTCTTAACACAGCAGGAAACCTAACCCCGGTCACCCAAATGCAAAGTAAAGGCTAGATACACTATGAAAACAAACAAAGCCTTGTTAATGCAGGGCCACAGCATACATTATTGTGGTGGGAGCATTTCTGACTTTGAACGCCGATACATTCCACTCTCAAATTACACACACAGGGGGAAAAAAGCAATCAATAATGTGGTAATTTGTGTGAAAATGACAGCTGGTAAAGATGTAATGATGATAGATTGAATTGCTTCTGTGCAGAACAGTGTTCAAGCTTCTAAAAAAGAAAAACACTCAACACAAAGCTTTTCTGGTCAAAGCGACACACACAAACACACTTTGGCGCACACTTTGTCTTAGACAGGATACTGTGAGTACATCTCAGTGTTCGCTCACTCACTTTGCAGGGGAAGTTGGTTCTTGTGGTTGTTGGATGACATCAGCCCTGCAAAAGTGACACCATTTATCACCGACCACTGCACATGGAGGCATTCATAACATCCTGACAGGAAGATCTTGTGGAAAATAATCACTTGGTCTTGGATAACTCTTGTTCATTATTTAAAGAGCCTTGTTCTACCGAAAAACATTTTTATTCCCACCCGCACTCAGGATTGCATTTTCTGTGTGTCTGAGTTTAAAGCATTTCTAAAAGTTGTGCACGAAGCATTACACATCAACCAAATACAGGGTACACTTCTTCCTTTCCATCATCTCTTATAGAAATGCATCCATCTGTGTGATTCATACACTGGCAAAGGAAAAGAAAGATGAGAAAATCTTTCCAGAATCCAAAGGTTAGTCGTCCTTTTCCTGTTTCAGAGCCTGCAGGAGCAATTGGTAAATGCCCTCTTCTCAGTTTCGGTCTCTTTTTGTCCTGGAGTGAGAGTGGAGCTTTTGTCATATGTCAGAGGAGCATGGACTGCAGCCAAGCCTGTCTGTTGGTCTTCCTATTTTGACACCCCAAAGCACCTGCCCTCACTGAAGCATGACAGGGAGCACAGAGAGAACAATAGAGAGAAGGCTGCTTTGCAGCCACTCCTCTCTGGCTGATCATGCACGGACGGCCTGTCTCTCAGGCCTATTAAAGGTCAGTGTAGCTTTACCACACTCCAAGCTCCTGGAGGACACATCCTAATGGACCTCACCAGTTCAACACACACTTTTTCCTCTCAGACGTTTCCCCTTTTACTATCAAAGATCATAATAGGGGGATATCCCAGAAGGAAATGCCTGAAGGAGGTGCTTGTGGTTTCAGTCTCCTCCCCATTACTTTTAGCATTGTGGTGGGTGTTATCAGGCTTATTTAATGGAGTGCTGATAATAGGATGTCAGAAGAAATCTGAGTGCACCTAATTCTTACACACTTTTCTCTGCTTTTTTTTTGTGTGTGGTTGGAAGTATAAAAATATCAATCTAACTCTTAAAAAGGGTCAGGAACTTTTTCTTAATTAGTGAAAGGGGGTTCAACAAAGCATGTCACATATTGATTTTAAGTGAGCAACTTTGCTTATTTGTTTTGAAAAGGGCTTAAAGATTGTACTTTTTTGTAGGGTGTGTCTGAGACTTCAAACAGGAAACCTGAACTTCAAGTCTGGCAAGGAGTTGTGATGCGACATGTTGCTGACATCTTAATTTAGGGTGTCAAATAACAGCTGGAGAAACATAACATTTTACATTTTACCTTCAGTCAAATCTCCTTCCTCACTTTGTAAATCTTGTCAAATATACATAGAAGAAATCAGACACACAACCAAAAGTTGCATATATTCTATATCTAATTGTATGGCTGGAAGATGAGTGAAAATAAAAGTGACGCACACAAAAGCAGACATGTTCTGTCATATTAGCCATGGCATTCCAGGCCTTAGTCTGGCTGAAAGAAATGATTTAGGTCTTTCCCTGTTGATAAATGCATACCTTCACTGCAGTGATATGAGGGGGTTCAGGGAAAGAACGATGAGGCACCTGAAGCACTGAAACCAAGTAGACAGGCCGCTCTGGTGATATTTATGCAGCACCTAGTTTGTCTCTGATGTTGTGTAGACAGATAAATCTCTTTTTTTATGGCAATTCCATCATCACGTTCAGGAGATAGAGCGCCTGCTGCCACAGTGCTGATGACTCACCCGTATCACTCCTGTGCAGAGGCCTTCAGTACAGAAGGGTTGTGTCTGACCGCCTGCCCAACTTATCCATCAAGACCGTGAAAGGCCTTCATTTGTATTTTTCTTTTGGCTGAAATGGGGTGTACTCATGTGGGCGGCTTTGGACATTTGTAAAACACCTTCAACAAATATTACAATTTGCTCACATAGGTCTGTTTGAGTTACACAAAAACTACTTCAGCAATACCAAAGGAGACCCCTCCCAAAAACTTTATTCATACCAAGAATGTATACAGCAAAAAAGACACTTGATGAAAGAAAAATTAGGATAGAAAAAAAATCTTTGACCTTGAAAATGTCACAGTTAATCTGCCAACAGATAAAATACCATATTTTGGTGTTTATAAAAGTCTTAGTTTTTTTAAAAGATTGACAGTGCGCCTTATATAATTAATAGTGGTTGACTTTACTGATGTTGAAGCAATTTTAAGAGATTCAGGGCGATCTGTAAAAATGTTATGCTGTTTTTTTATGGGTTGCAAACATGGTTGGGTGTTATACTTACACAGCCAGGGGCGGAGCTACAGGGGGGCAACCCAGAAAAGCAAAAAGTTTTGACTCCCCCCACCGGCCCCGCTAATTTTTGAGTCAATATTAGCATCTTTATAGACAAATATAAAAAAAAAAACCTTCAAAGTATTAGTTACAACTCAGCAGTTTAAATAATAAAAACAATAATAAAACTGTTTGAAGAGAGTATTTTTTATCCTTTCTGTTGGAATGGCTGTCGATTTCGCTGTTTCCATTTACCACCCTACCAAAGACTTCTGCCCCTCTCTCACCCCTCATATAAAATTTTCTAGCTCCGCCACTAAATGCAGCTAATATGTAGCGGTGTCCGTCAGTGTTTTTTTTTCTTTTTTTTTTTTTTTACGTATTACCAGCAAGTTTGACAGTTAGCGTAGTCACAGTAATGTTTGTTTTAGATGGCATCCGTCTGTTTGTGAACTTGTTCCAAACAAGGTTGGAGGTTAAAAGTATTGGCCAATATGTAGCGTGCCACAAACAAGTTCTAGATTTACTGTGAACCCAGCTGATAAAGTTTGACTGATTGACTCTCGCCTAATGTTTCATTAGGTTTGCTGTGCTGTATAGATGACATAGGTTCATATATAGACCATTCATTGATGGTGCGCCCTATACTGTGGAAAATACGGTATAATGTCCAAAACCTTTGTTTGTTTCCAAGGAACAGCATTGATGTTTGTTTCTATTTGAACTACAAAGTAACTGAAGCTTTTTTATTTTATTTTGACAACTTCAGTGGCCTTGTGGAAGAGTGTCCACCCTGAGACTGGAAGGTCATGAGTTCAAATCCACAGTGAACTCTAAAAGGGGGGCCCACTGTCTCCCTGCTTGACACTCAGCATTAATGTGTTGGATTAGGGGGGATGATCCACCAAATGGTTCCCAACCGTGGCTTTGTCTGCAGGTAACCGCTTCCTCTGGGGATGGACCAAATGCAGGAAACAAATTTCACACATCTATGTGTGTGACACCCAATGGTGCTTCAACTTTTAACTGTAACTTATATCTTACCTGAACTTACAACTTTTTATACTGATCACACCAAATAAGCCAAGCAGAACAATTTTTTTTAAATGAAACAAAAATTAGAGGTTTTTAACTGTATATTTAATTTTTAAGACCAGTCTGTTTGACCCAGAACATGGAGAGTTAAAACAGGTGGGTTAAAAAAAATACAACTCTTTTAAATTGGCTGCACACCAACCAAGAGTATTGGTTACAGACCAAAAGAACAAGGTTACAAGATTACAAATGCAATTGGTTAAAATCCACTTGCAGAAAAGCATGGCTGGGCAAGCTACAGCACTGAGAGGAGAGGAGCTTCAATATCTGGGTGGGGCAAGATGCAGAATTACCAGTCATTTGCTTCTAAAGAACTTGGTTAGGTGGTTTGGACTTCTGGTTGAAACCTGGACTCTTTCCATTTCAAGGTGTTTATTTCTTACCAGTAAGAGAATTTGGTAAAAAGTTCCAGGGCAAACTGTAAGAATGATACCTCTGAGTCAAAGTCCTATAGCTAAAGAACTACCGTAAGCGGTTGAAGAGAAAGAAGATTTTGGAATATCTGCTAAGTCGATCCCCCACACGACCAGCCTCATCCTTAATAACAAAACAATAAATACATTGATGGATTCCACATGTAGGGAAACTTTTAAGACAACCTCTCTTTTTTCTGAAGGAGGAAAGCAAAAAATGTACTGGAAAGAGCTCAATTTGCTTTAGAGGCCATTTTGGGATGAACATTTTAGAACTTAACAAACGCACCTAATGTTTCACAGTCTTCTACAGCAGTGGTCTCCAACCTTTTTCAGGCCAAGGACAGGTTTAATGTCGGAAAATACTTTCAAGGACTGTACAAGGCTGAAGTGGGTGTTTGATTTATATTCCTTATATACATCTGAAATATCTTTAAAATCCCACTCCAATCATCTTTTGATCAGTTTTTATTAAAAGCATTCCTATTGGTTTTTGAATGGATTTTGCGATTTTTGGGCACAATTTAAAAAACCTGTGTTGTCCTCTAGCACAAAGTTTGTGCAGTGTGGCAGGGGTTCATCGGAAATTAGCATCTGAATTGTGAGATATTTATGAAATTTTTAGATATTTAGTTTTAACTTTCAAATATTTTATATATGCCCTCAATCATGAGAAAATACTACAAGAACATGTTAAAAAAACCATGATAACACGATTTTCCTTGGAGTGGGTCTTTTTAAATTAATTAATGCAATACTTAGACTTGAAAGAAACATAGCACAAATGATCCCCACCTTAATCTCCTCAGGATTTTAGCTAAGTGACAATGTGAATAACTCCTGACAATTGTGCTTTTCTTCCATTTGTAAGTAAATAAATTGACTAAACAAAACGGAGTCATAAACCATGTGAACAAAGGAGATGATAGCAGGTCGCCTGCCTCAACCAAGGCAGCTGTCAGCTTTGGCTCATGGTTTCTTACTTTGGGTCAGAGGTTGTCCAGCTGTGACTCCCTCTCCCCTTTCTTCTACTGAAACAGCAGATGTGGTCGGACCACCATGGCAAGGGCTTGACCACATCTGGCTCTGATTACAGCCAGACAATCCAGCTTTATCAACTCCATCCACTTCTCTGAGCGCTGCTAGACTTATTCTCCCAGAGGTGATGTGTGACACATTCTCAGCTCACCAATAGGGGCTTTAATGGATGATTTATATCAGTTTAAATCACCAAAAACTGGGTTAAACTTTGCTGAAGTTGCACATCCTCCTATCTTTAAGACCTATAAATGTCTTTAAACTTTACAATAACTGGAGTAAGACTGTCCAAGCTCCTTTTATGGTAAATCATGTTCTTCTGACCCTTATTTACATCAACTTTCCACTTAAAGAAAAGGAATAAGTCTCTGCTTTTCAAACAAATCTTATGACAAATGACTTAATGATATACCACTGTCTCTGAGGTTCACTGCTGAACCACGGGCAGTTAGTCACCTTTAGTTTGCAAGCACTCCAACACGTCTGTTCAATCGACAAATCATTACCTCGCACAAATAGCACCTTCGTTCGGATGAGCGGTCACATGTTTAGAGTTAGAAATATGTCACACTTGCAGAAAAAAATCCCAACATCTATAAACACAGGAGTTTGAGAAAGGATTGTGTTGCATACAGGGATCATGGGCTGCAGTTTATTTTCCCAGGGAGCCTTTTTCATTATCCCCAAACCATTTGCCAATGAAATCTCTACAGCTCGTAGCTCCTGTGGTTACATCTGGGTGTCTCAAATCCCTTCAAACAAACAGCTCGGAGAGACGAGACTGATCTTCGTAAATATGAAAATATGGACCTGAAATTGAGCCTCTTATAAAATTTCATGCAGGGAACTGAGGATGTTAGTTAGAACCAAGGTAAGAGTAACCCTTTTTACACAACCTTTTCTTCGCATCCCTGTAAGCCCTTATCAGATGTGTGAACTGTTGAAGCAGCAGTGAGCCAACAGACTCCTCCATCCCACTTTCCGGAGTGAAAATACAAAGCAATGTGGTTTTGCAGTGGACGTTTTGTGGATCAGCAACAGTTTGATGCTCATCTCTTTCTTTTTGACAGATTAGAAAGAACTCTGTGTAAAAAAAAAAAAAAAAACCCAATGTCTTCTCTTTTTTTGAAAGTGTTCTCTGGTGTTGACTGCCAACTACGTTATTAGTATATCAACATTTCAGAGTGTCACATTCATTCAATGCCTTTTCTGACCTGCTGGGAGAAAACGTCTGGACGCTTATCTCAGTGCTGTAAACCTTTGAGACTCCTCTATCCTTCCAGCCTTCATCACCCACTTTAACCCCACTCAACCTTAACAGAAGGCCTGAGCTGAGCTACTCTCTGCAGGCTAGCACATGTCAGGGGGGGTCCCCTCAGCCGTCCACTTGCAGGGACGCAGACTGTGCACTAAAGCTGTCACCACCTTCATGAGCTGCCAGCACAGACGGTTATCTTCCTCACAGAGGATATCCCACCAAAAATTTGATTATTCACCATCAATTCTAAAACTTTATTGATGAGGCAACAGCAGGGGGGAAATGGTCAATATCTGTGGCTAAAATTACCCCAAGAGATAACAAGTATGTTTGAGAATTTTAATTTAAGCTTTTCAAGCTGACATTTGTTTATTTACACTTTGAAATCTCTTTGTAATATTTAAAATAAGAGGGAAGGTCTTTGTAAAAGCAAAAAAATACTAACAGCAATAGAAACCTGCAGAAAGGTGTTTTCCGTCTCTGTCACAGAAATCAAATACATTTAATTCATCAAACAAAGATCAAATACTGGGGCTTTTGAGGAATTCTAATCTTGCTCCAATTTTTATTGGCGACATTTCAAGTTTTCAAATTGGGAGAAAGTACAGAGGCCTGAATGCCTTTTTAGTCTTAAGGGAAAAAAAAATTTAACTTGAAGCAAGTATACAACAATCTTTCTTTGAGTGCAAAAATCCGATCAGATGGGCTGCCAAATGGCCTTTTAGGTATCATCAAAGTCCCCCAGTTGGTTAAAACTCCAACATGTGTGAGAGTGTTTTCTTTTGGGGGAGGAGTAAAGTTCTTGGGGACTGCAGGGAGCTAATTAGAAGCTATTCTCTAACTTGGGGCCAAATGGAGTAATTATCTGGCCGAGTGAGTAGATAATTCCCTCCCATTCATCTCCCACTGTCAGGGTCTCACTACATGAGCTGAGGACATATTGGAGATTTTAGACGCCCATTTTATTCCCCCTCTCCCCCAGTTGTCACATCTCACCTTTACAGAAATACTCCAATAATTTAGCATTACCTGATGATTTCTCCCATGGTTTTAAGTCCCAACTGCAAGAAAGACACACAAATACCCCAGCACTAATCAACCCTACAACACCAGAGCTTTAGCTCCTGCCTTCTATGAATTAACGTATCTTTTCAACCTTTTATGCACTTAATGTTATTCCAGTGGATTTTGAAATGGAGAGAAGCAGCTTTGCAACAATTTCTTAACACAAATAGTTGCTCAAAGCCACTTTTTCTTTAGGTAAGAAGTTCCCATTGAATTACATTGACTGCAAACGATCATAGTTAGTGTTCAAAGTGTGTGTGTGTTTATATCACCGGATAACTGTCAATAGGATTCGACAATTCAAATTAGTTAAAAGAAACAATGTGATACAGAGCGAATCAATGAAACGATCTTGGTTGCCTCACAGGGCATCAGCTGTTTGTGGGCATTTGCCCTAACTGTACCTCAAAATGACTGTGATCCCCCTGGTTCCATTCTCAGGCACACTTGTTTGCAGTGGTGCGCTCGGGTGCGGTTACCCTGTCTGAGCCATGGTATTGCACTGTAAATACAAAACATGACAGAGGAGATTATGAAGCCCTGATATTGTGAAGCAATATTGCAACCTATGGCCTGAAACCTGTTGGGACTATAGACAAAATATTGGCTATGAAACTATTTGGTTGGCAACAAATAGAACTCACAAACATGATGAGAACAAAGATTCATCCGGCCTATTGAGATGACTATGCCCACTGAGATGACTATTGCATTCAACAAAAGTGGACTGTTGGTGACGTAGTGCTTAAATACGTGTTCACAATGGACCTTAGAGTATTGGAACAAGTATCACCTTTTGCATTGCCAGGTAGAAATGGTAGAAGATTGTTTTGAGAGCAGTAAGGGACATCGAGCATTTAGCAGCTTGTCACGTTTTTGGCCTATATCACAACAGATGTGCTGTTGGAAAGGCCCCTATGAAAACTAGTATTTTACTAGTTATGAGTACTCTTATTCAACAAATTACTTTACTGAGGAGTAAATTGCTCCTAAACAATAGTGTATTGGACTAGTGTTTTGTGAAAATGTGGGAACATATATTTTCTACATGTGGAGCCCGGTGACCAGAGTTTTACTTTTCACAGCACCTCAAAGGTTAGAAGGTAACTTCATACTGTTGACAGAAGAAGCGATTTCTTACAGTATGGATGTCTTTCTCATTGCGAATACAAGAAGGGAATCCTGTCAACACATTTCCTCGTCTGAAAGGAGTGTTGAGAAAGCGAGGCCAAAAGACTTTCCTCATGCAGAACAAAATATTCGAGTTATGGACAACAGGTGAGCTTACAATCTAAGAGTTTTGAATATGAGTTTCAGCCTTTCACAGTTATCACTTTCACCTCACAGCAAGAGGTTCAAATCCCAGCTGGGGCTATCCTGTGACCAGGAGGTGTATTCTCCTGGTGCCAGCATGAGTTTTCGGCAGGAAACCCGGCTCCCTCCCAAGCCTGAGAAACTCTCCTGTTAAGTGAATTGGTCATTTTAATTCTCCTTCACCGCAAGGCAGCTGGGATAAACATCGACCACTAAGTTAAGGGGGATATTTGATTTAATCAGTTTTCAGTCTGAATCTGTAGTGCCAAAAGTCAATGGAGATGACAACATAGTACAAACGTTGCACACAACACATAATTGTATTCAATTCGAGCTGAATTTGATATTGTTTCACAGCTAAATAAATATATTTTGTACCGTAAGTTTTCACCATTGCCCGTAAAAAAATCAAATAATACTTGATTAAGGTTTACATGAAAATATGTGAAACTCTTTGTCCTCACATCCAAACAGCTGGGTCACTGAGAAAGAAGAGAAGGATGGAGAGAGATTTCAGGAATGTCTGGGGCTGCATGGTCTGGGTGCCTCTAATGAAATATTCAATCACAAAGGATGGAGGGAGCACTGAAGACAGTGCCTTGCCTCCCCTGTCCTCCCACCCCCAGAAGTGAATGCCTCATCACACCCCAAGTAATCTGTATTCTGAGATCACTAAAGGTCTGTGAGACAGAGTTAACTTTTGCAAGCCTTGCATTCTCCGTCCCCCTTTTCTCCCTCACTTCCTCTTCTTCTCTTGCGGCTGAGGTAAGCAGACAGGGTGAGAGGAAAGGGGTGGAGGCACACACATGACCTTGGAATTAGTAGAACTCCTGGGACACCGCTTGCTGGGTGGGAATACATTGGCAGCTGCTGCAGTTTTTTCTCCAGAGTGTACAAGATTAATGTATGCACTGGGGGTTCAGTGGTTCTGAAGCAGTGGGGAGTTTGGAAGGGGAGAGATGTGTAGTTGCACCAAACATGATTCAAAATGGGTCTGCTGGAAGGGACTAGTAGATTCTACAGTGACGAAAAAAAAAGAGTGTAAAAAGGTATTATAAGTTGAAAAAAAGAAACTGTCTTTACAGTGTCACTTTCGATAAAGAGCAACTGTACATAAGAGTTAATGGCAGACGAAGTATGCATTATCACTTTTTAACGCACGCCGTGGATGCCTGAACCGTCCGACGCAAAGCGGAGGATATATATATATGAGAGCTGAATAGTATCAATTATAATATGTTGAGTGATTTTTAAAGTTATTGCTCACAACAATGTTCTACTAGTGGAATGATGGTCCACTAAAGAGAAGAAAACATGTACAATGGGTTTTTAAAGCATTTTGATCATGAGATATGAGATGGGGGGGGGGGGGTCTCAGACATGCATGTATCAAACATATATTCTGTATTAGATGAACCTCAGCTTTGATTAGGAATTTTAGAAGTTTTACAGTTTTTCCTAAAAGATTGTTAAACTGTGGAACACAGAAGCCTGACAGTGAAGCTGGATTTTGTTGCTTTCTAAATTCTCCACCACAGTTGTCTTGTTTTTGTTGTCCTTTTAGAAGTGTACTTGCACATCCAACAGATCTAAACGTTGTTTTGTTACTTCTGTTTTTTTTCAAATAAATATAATCAATTGATAGAATAAATATAGTTCACACCTTAACTTCTACCTGCCATTAAGTTGGAAGATCTTTTTTTAGCTGATTTTCCAGAATTGCAAGTCTTCAGCGGCTTTGTTCTTGAGGTCAACACCCCATTGAGGTCAATGGTTTGAAAAAAAATTAAAAACCCTCCAGACTCTGGCAGTTCAGGCAGTCAGTGTTGTCTTTTTAATTAAGATAACTGTATGTGTGCCCACATGTGTTTGTTTGTCCAAAGTGAGTCTGTGTGGCCTGTATGTGTGAACAAGTTGTAGCACAATGCATTTATCATATTTGTGTGACATAAATCCCAAGGCCTCGGGCTCCACGTGTCAACATGGAGAAAATAAATACGGGAAATAAAGAGTGACTGACATGTCATCAGCCGTTTGACTCCTGTATGTGTACTCATGCCACATATATCTATTTATTCAAATATATTTGATTAGGTGAACCTGTATAGGAAGATAAATGCTAGAACGATTGGGCCTCTTGTATATGGTGTGTATTTATCTTGGCATGGTAAAGCACTCTATAAGATGGATTCAGAACATTTTTCATCTGTAAACAGTATCTGGGATTATGTAAAAACATTTTAAGATTATGTAAAGGAGCAATTAATCAGCAAAATACTTGCTAAGTTGCTTGCATGGTAACAGCCCGCATAGGCTGTACTCAAGTCCTTTCATCTGGTATTAATTGAGATATTTTCATTTAGGTTTCTCTCCTGTCATAAGAGTGTTTGTCTACATTTCTGACAGGCGTTGAAATGAGAAAGCTACCACTTGTTCTGATCTTGCATGTTGTAGTTTCTTCATAGATATATTGTATTTTATTTATTTAGTCTGCACAATCTCTTTTTATTTCAACTCCCCCCCGCTCTTATGACATAGAAGGTGAGGCACTGACTTAGACTCAGTCTGTTTCAGCTTTTACTGCTAAGAGTGCCTACAAAGGTGCCCATGCAGACCAAATCCTTGCTTGATTTCTCCATATGAACTCATTTCCTTTTGGTAGTTCTCGGGTTCATGGTAATGTAACTCGAGGAGAGTGTGGACCGAGGGCCTCCAGGGGATAAAAGCATCCAAAAGCTTGAGAATTAACCCCTGGGGTCAACTGCATTATCCACCTCTATTTATAGTTAAACTTTAATTTTTACTAAGTGAAAAAAAGGCAAAAATAAATAGGATTACAGGGGTCACAGAATAAAAGATTTGCAGTTAATTAAATCAATAGTATGGCGTTTTTCTCCCTCAATGTTCTGTAGTCAATAACAAATTGTTTCAAAATAAAGGATAGCAGTGTTTTGCAAGACGTTTCTGTTTAGGCATGCTTTTTAAATAACTTTTTTATTTATTATTTTGCACATTACAAATTTGTTCACAATTTTTCTAAACTAGAGTAAAATAGCTTGAGTTGACAACATTTTTAGATTTTTTATTAATATTTTCAAAGCTTGAAGAGAGAAGTAAAATGGGACACTTTTTTTACACCAGAAGCAAAACATGAACTGATGGTAGTTTAACAATAATCAGGGAAAATTATGAAGATAAGATTGTAAAAATTATAACACAAACATTTTATTATGGAAATGTAAAAAATAAATATTATAATTTATTTATTGGGACCAATTAGCTTCTATTGTGCCTCTTCCTAAATTTCACAATCCTTTTTATTTAGCCTTCGCCCACGAGTGGCCGGGATTGGCTCCAGGCAGCCCCGTGACCCTGAAAGGGACAAAAACAGGTTTACAGGATGAATGAATGAATCTTGTTATTTTTTTCTCAGGTTCAAGGTTTACCAGCATAATAACATGAGCTCCACAGTGTCATAAGAACTTTAATATTTAATTAAAATAGGTAAAAATGAAAAAGACACATATAAGGCAAACAGATACCTGTTTGGTCTAGGGGCATTACAGAATAAATATTAAAAACAATGTTTCGGTGGTTCTTCTCCAATACATTTATCTGTAATTACAGCGGCTCCCTCCAGAATAAAGCTAACCTCTCAAAATAATACAAAGAGGAGCTTGTGTGACACCTACCCCGCCAGCCTGCTCCTTCACTTTCACCCAGGCCAGGCTTTCTCCCTTAGTGTGGCTGATGTGGTCCATTTGCTGGATGAAGGGCTGAGAGGGGAAAAGGCAAAAGTTCACCTTTCCTGTTCACATGGCGGGGAGACCAAACTGACCCCATCAAGCTTGCTTAGGGGCAATCCCCCATATGCTTCTACTGACTGTCAGTCCTTGTTCTCCAACTACAGTGTGTCCCATCATCTAACTAGAGCCACACCTCTGCTGTTCTAGTGCCAAAACTGCTCTAACCTGAGCCATTTCCTCTCTCAGGATAGAGAAACCAGCAAATCAATGTGCATGGGAAATAAATGAACTTTCTTTGCATAAACTATTACTGTAACAAATGCTGAAAAACTGAAACAAACATTCAGGATGGAAAATCCAGTAATCTTTGGCTCAAGTTTACATTCTTTCAACTACCATAACCCTTTAGCCATTTACGCTAGTTATGTAATTCAGGAGGATTTCTGACGCAGAGAAAAGTATCTTTGTGATGTTAAGCAAGTAAAGTTTTGCATATCGCTACCAAGCTGATGAAATGCTTTTCTCCGAATCAGAATCAGCTGATTTGATCACGCAAATGATTGATGAGTTACGGTTTGTCATAGAGCAGATTTTATCGCCAGTGACATTTCTGGTGTTAAAGACCCACCCACCTTTAATCTCTTTTTAAAGCATTCCCAGTGGTCTTTAAATTATGATAATGCCGTTTTCAGCCAAAATTTACAATAATAAAATTGTGTCATTTTCTTGGAGATAGTTTCTGCAGAGTGACAGTGGTTAATTAGAAATTTGTCCTTTGAATTGTGGGCGGAACCATTGGTGCAGAACAATCACGGCCACTTTCTCATCACCCTAACTGAGTGATGTCTGTTTACATGCTTTCCTGCTACCTTACAGTACCTCACACCCCCAACCTAACATTAGCAATGCTACAACAATTGGCGAACAATATTTGAGCTATCCAGCCGCACAGTTTTAAGCCAGATGTCAGCTCAAACAAGGAACACAAAAACATACATGGATCAAGTCGTCTTCTTGTTGATGCATCAGAATAGAGAACAGCAGGGAGCTTGTGGCCCACAGAGTACTTCCTATCTCCCAAATACTCTTTCTTTTTTAAACAGCATTTTTTCTCTGCTCCTGATTCAAAACTATTTGAATAAAGACATACTCAGAAATTCAATTTTATCTTATCTTTATCCAAAAATATTATTATTTTTATAGGCTGTGTGCACTGTGGGTTGAGAGGAAAATGTCTGCATATATCATGTGTATACAGTATATTTGACAACAAAGCTGACTTGACTTATTAGAAAAATACAAGATCGTGTTAAAAACACCAAAAACACTGTTTGTATTGGAGTGGGCCTTTGAAGGGCTACCATCTAAACCAAAACATCAGAACCTCCATTTGTTGTGGCTACACTTTCGCTGCTTATCATTTCCAAGATGCAGCATGCACAAACAAATGGCAAAGACTCAAAGATACCCCCACCCACGTACAACAATTCAGCTGTCCCCTGCAAATAATCTGCCAGCGACTGAGCACATTCAGTTAACTCCCCCCCTCCACCACCACCACCCATCCCCGCCTTCCTGCTCCAAGCAACTGAACCACCCACTCCCTGACCACCCTCTCCTACCCCTTCTTGTGAACACTCCACCACAGCCCAGAGGAATTCATTTTCTAATTTTCCTTGACTAGGAAAACAATACACACGCCTTAACAATGTTGACATCTCTAATGCCTTAAAACGCATTAGTAAAGAAGCTTTGATTGGCAATGAGTGGATACATTCCCATACTAACACACAGTGAGTGCAGCTCTTTCACTGCTCTGGAGCCTTACTGACCTGCATGACACTATCTCACAGAAGACGATGTGACCACCTAAAAATCTACATCAAGGACCAGAAGTCTAAAATTTAAAACAATTGTTGGTTTTGCCAGGGCATTCTGTGGTGCCTAAAACGTCTGGTTAAAAAATACAAAAAATAAGGAAATTGCTTCCGTAGTTTCTTCTTCCTGTGAATTCTCTATTTGTGGTTATTCACTAACTATGAAGTAACACATTTAGACTTTATATGTGATTTATTTCTATTGCAAAAAAGGTCAGATCCAACTGGCACACATAGCTGTGGACAATCATTGTTAAATGTAACAAGATTAAATGACGCCTTTTGAGAATTAAACGTTTAATCTTGGTCGTTGGATGCGTAGAAGATAGACATTTTTGATCTGTTTTTTTTATATATGATGAATCTGTGCATTATGTTTTAGGACACACACACTCTGCTGTGGTGTTATATTTTCTAACAGAGTTAGAAAAGTCTTGAATAGCCTTGTGAAACTAATATTTATACTTGTGCCTTTGTGATAAAATGTATTTCTGTAGCAATTTACATTAGTGTTTTTCAACCAGTGTGCCGCTGCATACTAATGTGCCATGGGAGATGGTCAGGTGTGTCGTGGGAAATTACCCTCATTAACTTATCTAAAAAACATTTCCCATCTCCAGGATATCAGCTCTTTGTTCATCCAAACAGGCCCTGATAAAACACTGAGTAGTTAGGAATATAAAAGATCGTAAAATACTTTTTTCTTTGTGTTTATTTGATTCTATTAACGACATTTTGATAAGAATGACGGTACAGCGATTTAGCTGTAGCTTCAGCTTTTTTTGGAAAAGTCCCGCCCCTTTAACTGTCTCCACCAATCATTCTTGGAGGCTTAATCACATGTCATCAGTCTGACTAATCAGAAGTGGTTAAGGTCTTCACTTCCTTGTTCTGATTCTGCTCATAAAGTATCTCAGTTCCAATAAAAATTCCAGCTAAAGCTCATCTTTAGCGGTGTAGCTTTCCACAGGATCCGGTATCAGACCGTGGAAAAAGTGAACAAAACAATAAAGCTCAGAGACTGCATTCGGCGACTGTTTCACTACATCTCCCATGATGCATTGGGTTAATGTGACAGCATCGCAGCCGCAATGAGTCCTTGTTAAACGTCTTGAAACCACAATGAACACACAACAAACAGATTAACTAAACTCTTATTACATCTTTTAGAAAAAACAGCTGCAACTTCGAGCTTTTTCTGCCACAATTATCACAAAAATGCATGTGAGATTGCGGAGGGGCTGCAGATCAATACAGACTATGAGTTTCTCCTTATTTTTTTTTTAATTTTTGGATGTGTGTGTGCCGCGGGATTTTTGTTGAGGTAAAAGTGTGCCGTGGCTCAAAAAACGTTGAAAAACACTGCTTTACTTCATTAGGGTACTAAAGTGCTTTAAAACACCTTAAAAACACTATAAGGTAGTGAAGAAAACTAAAAACACAAGAACAAGTATGCCTGTAAAAAAAATTGAACAAATAATTCATTTCAATAAAATACCATCAAATAACAATATAAATAGGTCTGGAAGGAGCCGGTAACAGAAAATACGCTGTCACCATATAGGTGCATATTGAGACGTGTTTCAGTGTCTGAAATCTACTAAGTTGTGTCTTCATGACTTGATTTGAGGATTTTTTCTTGATGTCTGAAGTGTTTCTGCTCAGCGAGGCCAAAGTTCAGTCTCCTCATCCACAGTTTGTCTGTTGTTCATTGTGGTGCTACCACACAATGACTGATCCAAACAGACAAACCAAAGTAGTGTGAACAGATTAGAGGTGACTAAAGAAGAAACATTTAAAGTTTGCTATTGCACTCTTTTAAACAAACACCTTCAATTTGTTTGTAAGGAATTGTATAATTTATATTTGCAGATGGTTTTATAAATGCCAGGCAGATTTGTATTGTACAAAAACAGATGCCTTGACACGAGTGCTTATTTGCAATCTGCAAGTTGGTTTATTTTACTTTGCAGAAGGATTAATTTGACAGTAAACCAATAAGAATGCACCTTAAAACCTTCCCCTAATAAAACTTATCTAGAAATAAATCTCAGCCATCTTTAAAGAAAAAAATTGTGTTTTATAATATTCTAGTGGCATTTTACTGATAATGGAGAAAAGTTGTGAAGAAAACAAGGATTAAAATGGCATTTCTGAGTATTTCTTTCTTCAAACTGTTGTAAATCCAGAGCAGAGAAAAAAATACAACTTGAAAAAGAGCTTATTTGTGACATAGAAAATACGCTGGATGGACTCCCTTCCAATGTATTCACTTGCAGATGACTAGATTCATGTACGTCTTCGTTTTTCTTGTCCAAGCTAGCATCTGGCTCAAAACTGTACAGCTGGATAGCTCCAATATTGCTCACTATTTTTGTTGCACCGATAATGCTAGGTTGGGGGTGTTAGGGGCTGTAAGCTTGTGGGAAAGGGTATAAACAAAGAGCTGCCCCGAGCTCTCAGCAACGGGAAGAGGAAGATAGGGCATAATTACTCAGCACAAATGGTCCTGCCTACAACTCAGAAGCAAATTTCGGATGAAATACTGTTGCTCTGCAGTAATTATTTCCTAGAAAGTGACAGTTTTTATTTTATTTTTTTATTTTGGCTAAAATCTATGGTGACGCTGAAGTGCTAATCTTATCAACAAAACACTCAGTGCCAAAAAAAATAAATTAATTAAAGATCACAAAGACAATTAAAACCGCTAAATAAATATAAAAAAACAGCATGACATTTTAGACAACAACAAAAAATCCAGAAAGATAAATTTAAGGAACAAAATGAAAAAAACATTTTGGAAAACAAGAGTAATTTCCAGAAAACAAAATGAAAAGAGAAAGAAACAAAAACAATATGAGAAACCAAAAAGGTATTGTTGGATATCACTGATTGGATGATAATATCCAGTATAGCTTCATGTTAAATAAATTTCAGCTGAAATGATGGACAAACCAATCAGAAATGTCCTGTTGTATTTGCCTTTTCTGGTTTCCTTTTGTGTTTCATTTTATAACATTTCATTTCAATTTCTCTAAGAAACTGTTGCTTTCTGTACTGTTATTTTTTTCTTTTTCATGGAAATTGGATAAGAGAAATATATGTATATGTGAATAGGAAGGAGTACTTTTTTCCACTTTACAGTTGTTTCATTTTGTCAGATAAAAAACCTGCAACTCTTTCGGATGAACAAGGGAAAAGTACGTTTTAGAAGTTCAAAATGATGGATGCTCTATTCCTTGAGTTACAATCTGTGCTGCCAGGTCTTAGCATATACTCATTAACCAGTTTATCTCCCTTGGACACCTCTCTCTGTTATAAATAGCTAATGGTTAGCCAAGTTACCATCAGCAACAGTGTCTTCTCTGATGATTTACAATTCACAACTCGTCCCCCAAATTCCCAGGATGACGTGATAATGTTGATAATTTGACTAGACGATGACCCAAGATACTTAATAATCTAAAGAAGAAGATACTACATTTATAGTTTTTTCTTGCATCCATTGCTTTAACATGACTTTCTTTCTTGCTTTGACAAATAGAGCCAGTCTAAATAATTTTTAAATGTTAAAAGTTTGTTTTTTGACAACATTTTGCAGTAAATCAACAATAATTATTTTTCGATCAACGTTATCCAGACCTGGTTTTTTACAGAAGACGTAAAAATATATCTATCCATAGGCTTTCCATTGCAGGATCAGAAAAGCTTCATCTTCATCTTGACAGGCCTCTCATGCCAGCATTGTTCCAGGATTGACAAGGCCTCTTGGGTAAGAGGTGAAATGTCTTCTGTGAAAACCAGGTCTGAATAATCTTGATTTAAAAAGAAAATTGTTTTGCTGATATGGCGTTAACCCTGATGAATGAGAACCTTCATAGGTATTTTTTAGCAAATAAGATTTATTTTATAATGCAATGTTTTTGATTTGGAATAGTATCTTCTTTATTGACATAAAATCCCAAAATAAAGTAATTATCGCTCAGTTAAAACATTGACAGCTTTTTGTTTAGCAGCTTTCTTGGAGTTTTAATGTAGCTGCAAAAAAATGTTTTAATCCTCTGAATGAGGTCTTATGGGCAAATGGTTCTTAAATAAAAGCACTCACTTATAGTCTCAATTTAAGATGAAATTCATATCTTTTTTATTTTTATTTTGCATGAATTTTGCAACACTTAAAAGCTGCTTTTCTCCACAACAGAATCAGCATTCACATTGAATGTTTCACAGCTTGGAAATCTGTGCAAGGCTGCATTTCCGAAACATGCTGGAATTACGTTAGTTGTGTAAACGGTTGAAGAGTTACGTTCCAAGTCCAAATAATATCAGCACTGGAGCTAAAGCTCTGGTGTTAAAGGGTTTTATCACTGAAAAGTCACTTTCCAAAACAGTTCATCAAAAAAACAGCTCTTTTGCTTGGATGTGAAAGCGCAAGGTCAAATGTACAGAATTTTTGACAATGATGCATTTAGAAAACTTGTCACAAAACCACTCAAGCCCTTCTGATATAAGGTTGTGTTCAGGTTTGACATTTCTCCCATGTCCGTGATTGTCTGACCTCGTTGCGTCCCCAGCCATTTGGGCTTCACCATAAAACAATCTGTTTCTGGCAAAGCAGCCATTGAGTGAGTTATGCCTGGCTCGGCACCCGCAAGGCGGTAAGAAAAGCAGTCTAATCCTGGAGGCAGGCTAGTTCTAGTTCAGTGGCCCACACACATAAAAAATACCCCTTCAATGATTCCCATGGCTCTTTTTCTGGGTAGTAAGCGTGGTGTCTACAGTTTCCCAGGCTCCTCCTGAAAAATGACACATTCTCAGGCCAGATGCTCCACACAGCCAGCGTGAACTGTGATTTTTAGCAAGACCTTCTTTTTTAGTTTTAGACAGGAAAATCTATTTTTAACCAGAGCTGAAATTTGGAAATCCCTTCACCCGTTGATTATACCGAGAAGCGAATCCAAATGTTGTTTCAGAGTACTTGAGGGGCTTCTGGAAGCCAGGGCAAGCAGACAGAGCTGTGCCATTACAGGCAATGCTGCATTTACTCCATCTCATTTCACATAATCTGCAAGTAAACGGGGATAAAAAGAACCCTTGATGAGTGAAAGGCTGTAAGTGTGGACCTTTGGGAAAGCTTTTGACTTGCCTTCGTTTTGCCCAGCAGCAGTTTCCTTTGGGATTCAGAGGAGCTGGATTTCACATACATTCCTATATGTTTGAATGGGGTTCTGCAGCAGGGGCCTGTCGAGACGACAAGCTAAGACTCAGAGCAGAATGAGAGCTGTCAAAGTTGGCCTGTATTCGATCTGAGGAGGAGAGACAGAACTTACAGATGGGGCAAAATAATGTCTGCTTGACAACAAGCACAGACCATTGCTGCTGCTTATGGTTCTCTCTGGACTTGGAAATGAGTTAGAAATCAAAACAGTGTTTTCATTCAAGCCTGTGCTGCCTCTCTGAAGTTCTTGTTCAGCCACAGCTGCTTGTTGTCATAAAAAACAAATGATTCAGAGCACACACTGGTCAGGAATCCAGCCTTTTCTTTTCATGTAGTTTGTGTTCATTTACCTCCCAGAGCCTGTGCACACGCATGAGCAATGCGCGTTGATCATAACTACTTTGACAAAAAAGGAAATTTAATTTTTTTTCACAAAATATTTTGGAGGATGGTTTTAGTCAGACTTAGAACTTGTCTGCTGCTGTTTTAGAGCCATGCAAACACAGTGAGATTTAAACCCTGAGTGTATTATGAGCTCCCTGTACAGTAGAGGGAGTGATGGTAATTTAGTTTGGAGGTCAGGCAAAGTCTCATTACAGAGCATCAATTGAACTGTTGTCAGACCTTTAAATGAGGAGAAGTCCTGCCTTTTGCACAGAAGGAGCAGCAGAACTACACTCTATCAGGACAATTTAAATGGTTTTTTGAATAAGACTGAGATTTGTAACGGAAAAGGATTTCTTAAAAAAAGGTACGGTTTTCGAGAACTAGGTATTAAAGCAGCCCATAAAACCTCCTGTTATTTTCATTTCTGAGGAACAGAATTGATGTTTGTAGTTTATTTTTTACTATAAATAGAGGAACCGAACCAGTTTTATTTGTATATGTTGATTACACTAAAAAGGCCAAATGGAAAAATACTTTCAAGTTTCTTTTTATTTGTATTTTTTTTTATTTCCAAATTCATCAATTTGACCCAGAATATAAACTAAAATATTAAAAGAAAATCCAGAACATTTAAAACAAATATTCAAACATTTTCTAGAACTAAATCCATCAGAAACATATTTTTTGGCTACTTTTTTAAGACCCACTCCAATGAACATTGTGTTTTTAACATGTTTCTTTGGCATTTTTCTGATGATGGTGGACATATGTCAGAAAATTAAGCTCAAAACTGCATTTCCGAGTATTTCTTTATTCAAATCATTTTGACTCAGGAGCAGATGAAACAAAGGCTTTTGAATAAGAGCTTTTGGTGACGTAGAAAATATCCTAAGTGGGGCACAGGCTCCCTGCTTCAAGCTCTCACCAATGGGGGGGGATTAAGTATTAGAAAAGACACCGTATTATTATATATATTTTTTTATTTTGGTTAAAAATGGCAGAATTGTAGTTAAAGATCACTGTGAATGTTTTTAAAGGGCTCAACAAATGCATGGAGCGGGTCTCTATAGAACTAATGTAAACTGTTTAAGAAAAAAGCTAAAGTACTGTTTGAGAACTATGATATTTTCTGTCTTATTTTTGTATATTTATTCTTTAAGAGCACGGGCAGGAGCTTAGTGTTCTGAGTATCAGCTGAAACAAGCCGGATGAATCGTGTAAATGTATGATCCACACCCATGTTCCTTTCAAGAATGCCAGCCTGCTACCAAATGCTTCACCTATACGCACATGCTGGGATGGATTAAAACCTATTTGCCGTGTTGTCATGTTAATGATGAACTGTTTTACTGAAGCTTTCAGCCGAGCAGCTTGCAGGAATACCTCCTGCCTCCCAGACTTCAGCGGGCGCCAGCACTGCGCTGGAAATGACTCGGCCAAGAGGAGGAGAGGCTGGGGGAGAAGGGCTATTTTAGGAGTTAGCCTGAAACATTGTGATGATAGGAATGAGTGTTTAAGTGAATTTGTGATTATAAAAACATAAATAATTGCAAGATGCAAAAAGCTGTGCTCCCATTCTATCTGCATGTGGGACATGGATATACATGCAAAGTTCTCTAAATCTTTCCTCTGTTTGCTCATTCAATCAGCCTTTCTCTCATCTCTCCATCTCTCTAGGGGAGGAAGGTCTGAGTTTCTTAGGAATGTTGACTTCTCTGTGCCTTGGTCCCCTGGGGGATGTTGGTAAAGGTCCTGACCTTTCTCCTCCTGTATCCCTGAAGCAGCTAACTAAGTTAGCATGAGATAACTTTCTCCATATTGCAGTTCCTTACCCTTACCTCCCTTTTTAGTTTCCTGCACCCTGGACAAATACAAGGCAGAAGCTTCATTAGAAAGCTGTAGAATGTTCATCTTCAGTCAGTTTGTGGAAAAATGTGGATTCTGTCAGACACCCAGAATGGTGTAGCTGATCAGTTAACAGCACTAAACATAACCATTTTATTCAAGAAAAGCAATTTACCATGTAAATATAAGAAAACATACATTATAGGACATAATATGAAAATTAGTTTGAATTAAAACTAAATATATAATGTTTTATGCAATTTACATGATGTCTAAATGAGTATTTTTAAGCTAACATCTTAGTTTTTGTGGTATTTTTCATCTCATTGACCTTCGACTTAAAAAATACTTTTATATTGGATAAAAAAAGATGATTCAATGAAGTTCATTGTGTCTATAAGTTCTATTAAGCACTTAAATTATTTTTTATCAGACACTGGGTTTGTTTTGTGTAAAACGTACCGACATGTTTCGGCGGAATGCCTAAAAGATGAGCATAAAGTTTGCCTGTTATTCAATTATTGCTGTCTGATGATGTTAAAAGTAACTGCTCCACAATATTCATGATGCTTTTCTGATATTTTAGATTTTATAGATGAATATGTTTATGGGGTTTTAATTAATCATCATTGTATCACGACAAAATTAAATTATTTAAATATGTACATAATAACATTGAAATAACTAAGGAAGTCACTTTAATGCAAAACATAGCAGCAAGGATTGGTAGTTTTTTTATGCACCCTAAAAAATTCAAATTAAAGTTAGAAATATTTATATTTTCTCTTTTACAGCTTTATCACGGAAACGGCAAAGACAAGTCTGCAATGAATCAAATTTCAAATAAAAAAAAGAATCTCTCATGATTTTCCTTACTCAGTTTCTACATTCTTTTATTCCCCCAAATAAAAATCTGGCAGGAAAAAACATCAACAATGTGTTCTTTATCTGTTCAACATTAAGAGAAGCTACACAAAAAACAAAAGAAAAAAAAAAACACGTTTGTCTTTTGTATTTTTTTTTTACCTCAGAATGGTACATTTCTTTCTTCTCCATTTGATAACTCTAAATCTTTGTTTAGTAAAAATCATTTTCAATTCTTTGATACCATGCAATAATCAAAATTAGATGTATTTGTTCTATTTTCTCAACATAGATAAGGTTCTGAACATGAATCTGCATGAATCTGCAAATCTGAACATGATTTCTGCAATGCCTGCAGAAATCACACTTTACAGTCTACA
This sequence comes from Oryzias curvinotus, assembly GCA_023969325.1. Classification (NCBI taxonomy): domain Eukaryota; kingdom Metazoa; phylum Chordata; class Actinopteri; order Beloniformes; family Adrianichthyidae; genus Oryzias; species Oryzias curvinotus. The sequence goes on from CM043722.1 coordinate 32,905,991, forward strand.
GTTGTTTTTTATTTTATAGTTTTTAAAGCAGATAAAAATCAACTTGAAATTTGAAAGGTAAAACTGAAAACAGCCTCTATCCTGTGGAGCTGAATTATTAAATGTACAGTTTTTAATAATACTGCAAATTAAGATGGATCCTGATCTGTTTCTTGTTTGTTGTGTATTTTCTCAAGACTTACTTGTTTCCCTGTGAGGTCAGTAACCCTGTAATTTTCTCCCGTTCACTGGTTAGTCCTGCCTGGCCCCAACACTGGTCCACCTCGTGTTCTCCCCGGTTTGAATGGCCTGGGGTGCTGCTTGAACTTAGAGACTCACTTTGTCCCTCAGTGGGAGAACTTGGGACCACGAGGAAGTGGACTGTTTCCCAAGGTTGGGACTTGCAGGGATGAGAAAACATGTGAACCATCTTAAAAGAGGACACATGGAGATTATGGGGAAGAGAAAGAAATAAACAAAGAATACTAGACGGTCCTTCACTCCCCCCCATGTGTATAGACTTTTGTTGTGTGCATTTACACAACGTTGGACTTAGAGGTACACCTTAATCCCACACCCTCTGGATCTGACTTGACAGTTACATGTCGACTCTTGTTCATACATGCTTTCACAGGATTTAAAACATAAAATTAAAATTCTAAAACTGATTCAACATTTACATGTGTCTTTTCTGACATAGAAAATAAAAAAGCCTATACTTTGATTAAAATGAAACACACAAAATCCCTCCCCTTGTCTTGAGCCATTTATTGCTCTTCTCTTAAATGAACTAGCTGCTTGCAGACTCTATTACTCATAACTCTTCTTACTGCCAAGTCTTGGTATGAGGCCCATTAAGGTGCTTAGAGTCAGCCATTCATATTTGTTCTGGACTGCCTTTCCTTATTTTAAATATCCCCCTGAAATTTTTAATGAAATATAGCCACAGAGATTTTTTTTGACCGTACACTGCCTCTGGCTTGACCATACTTCTTTACCAGGCATCATTCATCGCCTTTCATATTATAAAGACACCTTTTCATTTTCCTGCAGGCAAAAGCCCACTTTTTACAAGTTTTTATTACTTGCCATGTAGCTTTATGTAAACTTGAACTTTAACCCACCCAATTAAAACACCGGGACCTAAGGAAACACGTGCATATCTGACAGCAGTTCAATAGAGAATAAATTATAAATGGATGCTTGCTTAAGGTGACTGCCAACCTTAACCCATAGTAACCCGGACGCATTTTTCCTTAAAAATACAATTACGTGTATTTTACCACTAACAAAATGGACTAAAAATCCATATCCATTTCTGATGTTTTTCTGTTACACCGATGTCACCATGGGTTCTTATGGGTTAAAACTCAATGTAATATAACAGAGTGAGTCTGTTAAAATCTTTAATATATACACTGACCAAAAATATAAACGCAACACTTTTGTTATTGCTCCCATTTCTTATGGTATGAACTCAAAGATGTGAAACATTTTCCACATACACAAAATAACCAGTTCTCTGAAATATTGTTCACAAATCTGTCTAAATCTGTGATAGTGAGCACTTCTCCTTTGCCAAGACAATCCATCCCACCTCACAGGTGTGCCATATTAAGATGCTGATTAGACAGCATGATTATTGCACATGTGTGTCTTAGACTGGCCACAAGAAAAGGCCCCTCTGAAATCTTCAGTTGTATCACACAGTATAATGTCACAGATGTCGCAAGTTTTGAGGGAGCGTGCAATTGACATGCTGATAGCAGGAATGTCCACCAGAGTTGTTGCTAGGGAATTGAAGGTCCATTTCTCCACCATAAGCCGTCTCCAAAGGCGTTTCCGAGAATTTGGCAGCACATCGCAACCGGCCTCACAACCGCAGACCACGTGTAACCACACCAGCCCAAGACCTCCACATCCAGCATGTCCACCTCCAAGATCGTCTGAGACCAGCCACTCGAAACAGCTGCTTGAAACAATCCGTTTGCATAATCACAGAATTTCTGCACAAACTGTCAGAAACCGTCTCAGGGAAGCCCATCTGCATGCTCGTCGTCCTCATCCAGGTCTCGACCTCACTCCAGTTCGTCGTCGTAACCGACTTGAGTGGCAAATGCTCACATGCGATGGCGTCTGGCACGTTGGAGAGGTGTTCTCTTCACGGATGAATCCCGGTTTACACTGTTCAGGGCAGATAGCAGACAGCGTGTGTGGCATTGTGTGAGTGAGCGGTTTTCTGATGTCAGTGTTGTGGATCGAGTAGCCCATGATGGTGGTGGGGTTATGGTATGGGCAGGCATAAGTTAGATACTGACTGCTTGTCTAAGTCCCCTGACCTCCTCAATAAAACAAAACTGAAGATTTCAGAGTGGTCTTTTCTTGTGGCCAGTCTAAGGCACACCTGTGCAATAACCATGCTGTCTAATCAGCATCTTGATATGGCACACCTGTGAGGTGGGATGGATTGTCTTGGCAAAGGAGAAGTGCTCACTGTCACAGATTTAGACAGATTTGTGAACATTATTTCAGAGAACTGGTTATTTTGTGTATGTGGAAAATGTTTCACATCTTTGAGTTCATACCATAAAAAATGGGAGCAATAACAAAAGTGTTGTGTGCGTTTATATTTTTGGTCAGTGTAACAACATCTCTTCAGAAGAATCATCCAGATCCATTAAGCCATTTTCCAAACCCACTTCATTCTTTTTAGGAACACAAGGTTGCTGGAGCCTATCCCAGCCATTGTCAGGCAAAAGACCCATGCATAGTTCACCAATCCATCACGAAGTAAGTGACCTTTTCAAGACTTTGAATTAATAGCAAGGAGATAAATTATCCATCTCCATATCTCCATCTGACTTCTAATACCGTTGCGTTTGCTGTACTCTGAAAACAATATTATAAATTTGATCTTTAAAAGCTGTCCTGCAAAGATTTTCTCCGTAATTCTTAATTTTTATGGACTTTTAAATGAAAGCACTGTACTATTATTATCTTAAAAGATGTTAAAAACAGTTTGCCAGCTATTAACAGATAATGAGTTAAAGGTCATAAATCCAAGTGTACGCTTGGCCTGTGTTTTAACACAGGTTCAACTTAAGTCAAATTAAGTTGAGCATATCTTCATTATTATGATGTTAGTTAAACAAATTCTAAAGTGTCTGAAGAAAAATATTTTGCCCAGTTTTCTTAAGTGTTTCTTAAACACAGCAAAGGAAAAAAAAATAGTTTGTATCCTCACCTGAAAAAAGAAGCATTATTTGAGTTTCCCATATTAGAACAAACAAGATCTTTTGTAATTTATTACATTGTTTCCAACAAGTAACTTCAACAGTTTATTGTAAAATACTGAATCACAGCAAATCTATTTGTGTTTCAGCATATGAATAGTAATTATTTTGGAACAGTTACTGGGATTTATGAGAGATATTATTGTTACCAAGTGTGAATTTTGGCATTTTTTAAGTGACATTATTAAGTTAGCCAAATATTTTACTTAGGTTTTCCAATCCATCGAGATAAAACACTTATTGGTCTTTTTTTAATTTCTAAATGTAGGCAACAGACAGGTATGCAAAGTTTGTTTAAGGCAGACGTGACAGTTTCTGTTGATAAAACGTTGATGAAACTTGAACGTTGTTAGCACTGTCCATCCTCCATCTATCCCACTCAGGTTTCAAAGGGAGTGAAGCAGGTGTATGTTGATTTGTGTTTAGGTTTGTTGATGATCAATGAAGGAAAAAAAAGGTGATAAACAAGCAGCAATGATAAAAAATAACAATCAAATAAAATCAACAGTTATACAGTATATATTGCTTGATGCTTTAACATTGTTTTGTGTGGGTGACAACAGTCACGCTTGAGTTTCTACAACCTGTCGCCTGCAACATGCCCGTACAAGATCTGCATGAACATTTTTGTGCTCATTTTTTGCCTGCAGAAAGCCTGTATCCACCCATGACTAAGGCTTAAACATTAATCCTACTTTTGTGGATGAGATCTGACTGTCCAGGCTGCATCATTTTTACCATGGGCACCATAAAGGTGATTATCAGATAATTGATCAGAGTTCATAAACCAAAACAGACACAAGGTTTAAAGGAAGTTGTGATTAAATTTCACTGACCAAAAAATGTCTAACCTGCGTTAAAAGGATCAGAAGACCCCCCATCGGTGTGCTTCACCCTCAAGACTAAAAAGAGGAATTACTTCAGTTAAACAAGACCTCAGTGGCTTTGGAGTCCCAGGGTTAATTGAAAAAAAAAAAATGACAGTTCAGATAAATGGATACAAAGCATATGGGCTCCTGATTGAGATCTATGGGTTTTTAGGACCAGAACTGAGTGAACAGCATTAAAATAACTAAGGAGAAAAAAATCTGTTATGAGTTTGACAGTAGGTGTCCACAACCTGAGACTAAAGTCTGTCAGACACATTTCTAAACAGGTAGGGTCAGTGGCCCTGACTGTGGATGTGTGAACATATGTGACACACAGCCATCATGCACATGAAGGTCAAACAAAAAGAGAGAGTTTTGTCTTTAAAGTTTGTTTTGCTGCAGTTTGGTGTTGCTGCAACAATTCAAATAATGAAACCTGCAAAACATTCAATTGAAATTTAGTGAAAATTATTCATAAATGTGCCATAAAAGGCATCTCAAAAATAGATGGTGAAGTTGTGTTACAAGAAAAAACAAAAAAAAAACTGCATTTTGTAAAATTTGCTAGCAGTTGCAAACGTTTTAAAAATCTTGGGAGGTCTCCACACAACTGTCAAGGAGGAAAAAGTACTTTTGTTTCTTTTGTTTTGACTAAACAAATCTGTCGTGCTATAATTTTCAGGTAAACACAATGCTTTGTTCAGTTTATGGGATGATAATCAGGCTGTAAATTGAAAGCTGGGACCAGTGAAATTAAAAGAGAAAGGAGGGACTTGAAAACAACATGAAAGCATGAGAGGAAAAGTGCAGGTGATCCAGGGAGCACAAGCCTCTTCTGCCCCGATTTAAACTAAATATTTAACTGTAGAAGAGAACAAAACTGTGGAGGAACTGTGGTATAGAGCCCCTTTACATACACAGCAATCCTCCAATCACTTTAAATCATCAAGTTATTGGGTTTTTTATGTAACATGTAGACATAAAAATCCAATGTCTTTTTCTTCATTTACTCCAGCTATCCCATAGTGAGATAGCAACAGTACATCAGTATCACAAGGATGAACATTTTTATTTATTTTGAATTGAGTAAATCAATCTGAACATTTGGCATCTTTCAAAGCAAGGTACAACAACAGTATAAATGTTGCTTTTGATCTTTCCACCAATTTTCCAATTCTGCTGTGTCCCTTTTGGGGTCACAGGGTTACTGGAGCCAAGTTACAATAATCAAATAACATATAAGCATGTTTTTTGAATGTTAGAGGAAACCAGAGGGCCATTTATGCACGTCAAAAACATGTAAACTCCACATAGAAAAGTCCCCTCTGGGATCTGAACCAGTGCCTTCTTACTGTGAGAAGAGATTGCTAAGCACTACACCCACCATGAGGTCAGTCTCCAACCTTTTTGAGATACAATAAACATAAATTGTCTGTATATAATGATGTTTATTTCTAAAACAGATACATAGTTACACGGTTACTTTGACCGTGTGTTTAATGCACATTTGACTAACAGCTGAACTGTGTGCTCTGATGCTCTACCTAACACCAGTTCCCTGGACGCAGCACCTGTTCACTCTGCTCAACAGTTGTAGTCGATCTCTTCTTTAATAGCTTTTTGTTGGGAACGTTCAGTGAGTGTCGAAGCAGCAGGTGCGCTTCAGGGTTAGGTTAAAAGGCTGAAAGGGATGGATGAACTGGCAGGTTTTCACTACACTGCTGACATGTTAAAGTCAGTTGGAGGTGTACTGACATTCTGATGTATTAATGGTCAATGATTTCTTACATGAATATCTGACGATACTGATATTTTTGTGCACTCTCACAGTAATTGTGAGTGTTTCTATTAAATGAGCCATGGCAGTTCAACCTGAATTAGGCTAAATTGATAAAGTAGAGAGCCCAAAAGATGAATGAAGACTTACTTCTCTTCCACTTCTGCCTTTTATTCCATTTATTTTCATTTTGGATCCTGTTTCATCATCTTTACATCTCTGGTTTTCTCAGTTGTCTGTGTTAGTATCCTGGAAAGATGGATCTTTTAAATTATATCATTGTGAAGAACAGTTGAAATTTGTAAACCAAAGCTGGCTTGGCTCAACCTTTAACCTAACCGAGACAGAGTTTCTATCTGAATTTCCCAGAGTGGAGCCTTCCTGTTGTGGTTTTTTATTTCTTACTTTTTTTGTTTTTCAGTGTGTACTTTCAACAAATACTTGTTCATTTAAATTCAAAGATGTGCACAAATGGTTTAAGTTCCAACAATTTCATCCTTTAGGAAATCATTGAAATATAACCCTAATGCACCATGGAAGGGCAAATGTAATAATTTCATGAAATCAATTTCCCCTTTTCAGAGAAATAAAAAGTTCAAGCCATCTCATTTAAAAGGAAAAAATCTTTTTGTAACCTTGTGTGGAAAATGCATTCCTGTTCTCTGCTATGAGTGGCTTTGGTTATGAAGGTACACATATACCAAGCTCCTTCCAAAAGACACAGGCCCTTCTCACACGATAGTGTTGGTTCTCATGGGAGACCTCAGCTACAGAGTATTAAAGGGCCTATATATCATGCAAAATCAACTTCTTGAGCTTTTAAGTTACCATAATATTAATTCATCACGAAAAAATAACCCCAAAGCAGCATTTTGATACATTCACGCATTTCTGAGTATTCATCTATAAACCTGCGTTCTGAGCACATTACCCCCTACAGTCTGTGCTGCCAGCACTGCCCCCAGGCTAACACACACACCCACTTTCTCCGCTCACCTAGGGTTGATTGTCAAAACGATTTTTCATTTTATATGCATGATATAGAAAAAACATCTTTGCACAAGTTTGGATGTTTTGTTGTTGTGGGCGAAACACAGACACGCTGCCAAGGCTGGCTCTAATTTTACCTCATGAAATAGGCGGCACCCACAAGGAGAGAAAGCCGGTGCCTCAGAGGTTGAGTCGTCTTACCTTTATGAGGGAAAATATCTTCTTCTTTTTCTGTAGCAGTCCGTCGATGATGACAATGACATGGGGAGGAGCTTGTGCCTATGGCATATGTGGGAGGAAATCCCAATTGCTGTCTTGAATGTCCTGTCGCAGGTGTTACATCTGTAGATCGCTTCAGGAGGTGCTGGTTCTAGTCTACACTGCATTCTTTTTGACGTTAGCTGAATATTTCGTTCACTGATAGCAGCAGCAGCGCCGGTCACCACCTTACTCCATGTCACATGGTCTTCAGCTTTTTCCTTCCAGTTGTCATATTCATTTATGTGCTTCAGGTGTCTCTTGAACATGTCTTTAAAGCGTAGTCGCAGCACTCCCTGTATATGTATATATATATATATATATGAAAAAAAAAAAAAAACGCCCCTCTCACCCTCCGCGGGTGGTTTCTCCTCCAAGCTCTGGTCCTCTACCAGAGGCCTGGGAGCTTGAGGGTCCTGCGCAGTATCTTAGCTGTTCCTAGCACTGCGCTTTTCTGGACTGAGAGGTCTGAGGTCTTTCCAGGTATCTGTTGTAGCCACTCCTCAAGCTTGGGGGTTACTGCCCCGAGTGCTCCAATTACCACAGGCACCACCGTCACCTTCACTTTCAAGGCTTTCTCCAGTTCTTCTCTGAGTCCCTGGTATTTCTCCAGTTTCTCATGTTCCTTCTTCCTGATGTTCCCATCGCTTGGCACTGCCACATCCACCACAACGGCTTTCCTCTGTTCTTTATCCACCACTACGATGTCTGGTTGGTTCGCCATTACCATCCTATCAGTCTGGATCTGGAAGTCCCACAGGATCTTTGCCTTCTCATTCTCTACCACCTTCGGAGGTGTTTCCCATTTTGACCTTGGGGTTTCCAGTCCATATTCTACACACATGTTCCTGTATATTATTCCAGCCACTTGATTGTGCCGCTCCATGTATGCTTTACCTGCCAGCATCTTACATCCTGCAGTTATGTGCTGGATTGTTTCAGGCACCTCTTTGCACAGCCTACACCTTGGGTCTTGTCTGGTGTGGTAGATCTGAGCCTCTATCGCTCTGGTGCTCAGGGCTTGTTCCTGAGCTGCCAGGATGAGCGCTTCAGTGCTGTCTTGTAGGCCAGCCCTTTCTAGCCATTGGTAGGACTTCTTGATATCAGCCACTTCAGTTATGGTCCGGTGGTACATCCCATGGAGGGGTTTGTCCTCCCATGAGGATCTGTCCTCCAGCACTGTATCCTCTGCTCTCCATTGCCTGAGACATTCACTGAGCACACTGTCAGTTGGGGCCTTGAGCTTGATGTATTCATGCATCTTGGATGTTTCATCCTGGATAGTGGCTTCTACGCTCACTAGTCCTCGGCCTCCTTCCTTGCGGCTAGCATACAGTCTCAGAGTGCTGGATTTGGGATGGATTCCTCCATGCATGGTGAGGAGCTTCCGTGTTTTAACATCCGTGGTCTGTATCTCTTCCTTTGGCCATCTTATTATTCCTGCAGGGTATCTGATAACTGGCAGTGCATAGCTGTTTATTGCCCGGGTCTTGTTCTTGCCATTGAGCTGGCTTCTCAGGACTTGCCTTACCCGTTGGAGGTATTTAGCTGTTGCAGCTTTCCTTGTTGCCTGCTCCAGGTTGCAATTTGCCTGTGGAATTCCGAGGTACTTGTAACTGTCCTCAATGTCTGCTACTGTTCCTTCTGGGAGTGAGATCCCTCCTGTGTGGACTACCTTGCCTCTCTTTGTCATCATCCGGCTGCATTTCTCGAGCCCGAATGACATCCCAATGTCAGTACTGTAGATCCTGGTGGTGTGGATCAGGGAGTCAATGTCACGTTCGCTCTTAGCATATAGCTTGATGTCATCCATGTAGAGGAGGTGACTGATGTTGGCCCCATTTCTGAGTCGGTATCCATAGCCAGTCTTGTTGATTATTTGGCTGAGGGGGTTCAGACCTATGCAGAACAGCAGTGACATGTGTATATATATATATATATATATATACATGTCACTGCTGAAAGACCTAGGTATATATATATATATATATATAAGGAACAGCAAAGTGCTAGGAACAGCTAAGATACTGCGCAGGACCCTCAAGCTCCCAGGCCCGAGCTTGGAGGAGAAACCACCCGCGGAGGGTGAGAGGGGCGTTTTTTTGTTTTTTGTTTTATATATATATATTCATAGGAAACTCAATGAAGCTGTGGAAAACCACCCTTAAAGCCAATGGGAAGCCACTTGCACAAGTGTCCATCAAATGTGGGATATACCAAGGTGATGCTCTGTCCCCACTGCTGTTCTGCATAGGTCTGAACCCCCTCAGCCAAATAATCAACAAGACTGGCTATGGATACCGACTCAGAAATGGGGCCAACATCAGTCACCTCCTCTACATGGATGACATCAAGCTATATGCTAAGAGCGAACGTGACATTGACTCCCTGATCCACACCACCAGGATCTACAGTACTGACATTGGGATGTCATTCGGGCTCGAGAAATGCAGCCGGATGGTGTAGACAAGTATATATGTATATATACATATACATATAAAATTACTTAAACTTTGATTTATTGTAGACTGTAGTGTTTCCATAGGTCGGCTGCATTTTTCTAATGAGAATGTGCATGATCTATACTAAAAAGAAACATATTTTAGGGAGATGAGGAATAACTCAATAAAAAGACAGATTGACCTGGTTAAGGAATAATGAAAGCCAGAATAAGAAGTAGCTGGCACAATGTTTTAGGATGCTTTGATTGTGCATGGTCATGGCTAAGTTCAGCCAAAATTGTGAGAAAATGAGTTTACAAATTGGAAAAATATTGAAGGCAGGTGTGTAGTCTGGTATTAATACTCACCTGCTGTTAGTAGAAACTGCTTACAGGAAAGCCTTAAAGCACAAAAACATTAAGGTTTTAAAACAGCAGTCAACAGGCATTTAAAACTTATCCTAATCCAGGTATTATGATAAATTATCTTTTAAAAGTCAAATATGACATCATTTTGTCTCTACTAACATGATATAGCACTCCTTAAAAAACAAATTTTCTAGACTATCTGAACAGAAGAGTGGATGGAGAACACTGCCATGAGTTGTACTGAGTCAACTCTCTCTGTGAAGGGAAGAAAAAAAAACATCTTGTATTCATTACTGGGGGGTTAGGATGGGGATGGAGAGAGCAAAGGAAGGGGAGGAAAAGGCAGCAGTTCAACTTTTGTGTACAAGTGTAACCCATAAAGTGTATTTAGGTATAAGCAAAAAAAAGAAGACAAAAAAAAGTATAAATAATACATGCTGTGTAATGATGTCTGTCAACAAAAGTTGTATTGGCTAATTTTTTTTTAACAAAGAATAAATAATTTTTTATTTCAGTGAAACCCAGTGAATATATCTACTGATCAGCAGCAAAGGTGTCTATCAGAACAAAAATATTTTGTAAAGCTTCAGATCTGAAATAAAAATTGCAAATGCACACAAACACTCACATCCTCTTGAAAATGCCCTGACGCTACCAGCAACTGAGGAGATAACAGTGTTTCCTCTTTTTTTCTATGTGCTCAGTTTTATCACTCCACCCATGTGTTTACAGATGGACCTATCTATTCATACAGCAGAACCGCAGAAAAAAATGCAGCCTTCCTGAAAAGGTTTTTCCCTCTTCCCTTTTCCCTCGTGACTCTTCCTTTGTTGTGAAGTCCAAATTATCATAAATATCAACTAATAACATGTTTTTAGTCAATCACTTTGCAAGATTAATGAAAAATTTATTTCATTAGTTAAATGCTACGCATAATCTCTATATGCGTAAAAAAAATTTTATTCATTTTTGAAGGTCTGTGAGGGAAAAATGGTTGCACGTTGGAAAATATTTAAATTCTAAATGGGGCGCAGCAAGAATTCCCCGGGTTGTAAGGCTCAGACTTCTACTCGTAAGTTTTTGAAGTCAACAGTCAGTCTGTGAAAGTGAAAGTGTTGGAAACATGTGCTTTGTATGAACTCCATTTTTGTTTTTCTGTATAAGAATCAAAATGTGAGGGTAAGTGTGTCCGTCAGCACAAAGGCTGTAAGTTACAGAATTCCTTGCTGTAATAGCATCCAATGAATGATCCAATTTGTTGCTGTTTTTAAACCGACTTTAGACAATAAAATACAAAAAAAAAAGGAAATCATTGTGTTTGTCAAAAATATTTCACTTTTTATTGTTTGTTTTTTATTTTTGAAACCTGTTTCATCCATACATACTATTTTTTTCTATGACTCTCATGTACCTTTTATTTCTCTTTTTTAAAAGGTCTTGGGTTTTTTTTCCAGCCCACAGTTGAAAATACGAATCTGTCTTGCCAGGATAATTAAAGGTTAAATACAAAATAAAAAAAGATTTATTCCAAAAAATGAAATGGATTTAAAATGTTTTGAATTTACTTCAGGTTAGGGACCTCTTTAGTGTTAACTGTTCACACCTGGTCTTCAGGTGTGAACCATCTCATTGATGAGCATCTCCTGTGCATATATAGCTGCCCTAGCGTCAGTTCCTGCTTGCCAGATTTGCAGTCATGTTATGTTTTCAATGACTTTTATGATTTTTTTTTTTTAACTTGACTGGAATTTAGTTTTATTTAATTATTTTTGTCACGTAATAAAATGTAAAATTAACTTGTGTATGGTGCTTAAAAAAACACTAAATATGACTTTTACTAAAAGAGGGTGTTTTGTCACTCATACACAGTTCACATCATGCTTTTGTTCCAATGAAAAAGATATATATTTTGGCATGTAAGTTATATGGTTCCAGAAAGGGATAATTAAAAAAAAAATTGCTTGTGAAGTCATCAAGCTGCAGTCAGACACAGACTTTATAGTGAACAAAGCAGTCTATTGTAGCACAGAGTGGCATATAATTGACATCCATTGTTTATTTCTTATTTTTGTAACTCAGGAAATTCCCTAAGAAGGTTTTCTTAAAAAGTATTGTAAACCCAAAAATACATTTAAATACAAGCACAGAACAAAATATCTAAGACATGGTTTGATGTATCATTAAATCTCTGTTTGCATTGCAAACAAGCTGTTATTTTATTTTTATTTTTTTTTTTGTCGTCAACATATTTAATTAAAGCCTTGGTAGGACTGTAAGTAGTCAACTATTTTAAAGTTTTAATTTTTTTATTTATTTATTTTTTTGAGGAAGTAACATGAGCAAAGCAAAAAGGGTTTAAATTATGACAAGAGAAATGATTCACCTTGTAGCTGTTTTAACTCATACAAGGAAATCCCATGTAATTTATTCTAGTTTTGATTTAAAAGCAATGGTCCTGAACAGCAGAAGACAACATGCACAGTAATTATAAGGTCTTTTCTGGCGCTAATGTTACAGCTAGTTGTTGCCAATATACACTGACCAAAAATATAAACACGACACTTTTGTTATTGCTTCCAATTTTTATGGTATGAACTCAAAGATGTGAAACGTTTTCCACGTACACAAAATAACCAGTTCTCTGAAATATGTTCACAAATCTGTCTAAATCTGTGATAGTGAGCACTTCTCCTTTGCCAAGACAATCCATCCCACCTCACAGGTGTTCCATATCAAGATGCTGATTAGACAGCATGGTTGTTGCACAGGTGTGCCTTCGACTGGCCACAAGAAAAGGCCACTTTGAAATCTTCAGTTGTGTTTTATTGAGGGGGTCAGGGGACTCAGACAAGCAGTCAGTATCTGGTGTGACCACCATTTGCCTCATGAAGTGCGACACATCTCCTTCGCATAGAGTTGATGAGGTTGTCTATTGTGGTCTGTGGAATGTTGGTCCACTCTTCTTCAGTGGCTGTGCGAAGTTGCTGGATATTGGCAGGAACTGGAACACGCTGTAGTATACGCCGATCCAGAGCATCCTAAACATGCTCAATGGGTGACATGTCCGGTGAGTATGCCGGCCATGCAATAACTGGGATGTTTTCAGCTTCCAAGAATTGTGTACAGATCCTTGCAACATGGGGCCGTGCATTATCATGCTGCAACATGAGGTGATGTTGTTGGATGTACAGCACAACAATGGGCCCCAGAATCTCGTCACGGTATCTCTGTGCATTCAAAATGCCATCAATGAAATGCACCTGTGTTCTTTGCCCATAACATATGCCTTTCCATACCATAACCCCACCACCAAAAGGCTACTCGATCCACAACACTGACATCAGAAAACCGCTCACTCACACAATGCCACACACGCTGTCTGCCATCTGCCCTGAACAGTGTAAACCAGGATTCATCCGTGAAGGGAACACCTCTCCAACGTGCCAGACGCCATCGCATGTGAGCATTTGCCCACTCACGTCGGTTACGACGACGAACTGGAGTGAGGTCGAGACCTGGATGGGGACGAGGAGCATGCAGATGGGCTTCCCTGAGACGGTTTCTGACAGTTTGTGCAGAAATTCTGTGATTATGCAAACGGATTGTTTCAGCAGCTGTTTTCAGTGGCTGGTCTCAGACGATCTTGGAGGTGGACATGCTGGATGTGGAGGTCTTGGGCTGGTGTGGTTACACGTGGTCTGCGGTTGTGAGGCCGGTTGCGATGTGCTGCCAAATTCTCGGAAACGCCTTTGGAGACGGCTTATGGTGGAGAAATGGACATTCACTTCCCTAGCAACAGCTCTGGTGGACATTCCTGCTATCAGCATGCCAATTGCACGCTCCCTCAAAACTTGTGACATTTGTGGCATTGTGCTGTGTGAAGATTTCAGAGTGGCCTTTTGTTGTGGCCAGTCTAAGGCACACCTGTGCAATAATCATGCTGTCTAATCAGCATCTTGATATGGCACACCTGTGAGGTGGGATGGATTGTCTTGGCAAAGGAGAAGTGCTCACTATCACAGATTTCGACAGATTTGTGAACAATATTTCAGAGAACTGGTTATTTTGTGTATGTGGAAATGGTTTCACATCTTTAAGTTCATACCATAAAAATTGGAAGCAATAACAAAAGTGTTGCGTTTATATTTTTGGTCAGTGTATAATGAATCTTTACAAAATGACTTTGGAGTTTGTAGATGACGATGTCTTTGAATTCCCCTGATGTTTGTCCTATTTAGATTAAGTTAACTTGATCATGTGCAGCTTAGTGTGACTAAAACACAACAATTCTGTCGAGCTGTCAAAGATCTTATGCGTTTTTAAACAGATTGTACATAGACATAATTTAGAACACATCTTTAAACACTTTGGTGTGTTTTCCAGCAGTCACTTTCCAGGATTATTCTCCTGTTGAAAGCCTCCTCCTCCATAGACATCAAGGCTTAATGTGTCACTCCACTTATCCCCTGAGACAAGCAAAGGCCAGAGCTGCTGACATGCCTGACCCCCACTCCAATGATGCTGGCACAATAAAACAACCTCTAATGATGTGCTAATCTGCTTTGACAAAGCATCTCAACTCTGAATTAAGATGTCATTTTTTATCACTACAAGTTTAAAGTGGGAGGCATGGGGACTTACATGCTGCTTACTTTGGAGGCAGTAAGATAAAGTTGGAAGTTTTGAGGATACGCTTGGTGTTTGATAATTAAAGGATGGATCCAGTGAACAAAAAACTAATTCTCACAGCTTTACTGACACCACTGGGGTGGCCGTGGTGCATCGGTAGGGCGGTCGACCCATGATCATAAGATTGCAGGTTCAATTCCCGCCTTGCATGCCCATGAGTCGATGTGTCCTTGGGCTAGACACTGATCCCCACCTTGCCTATGGTGGTAGGCAGGCACCTGTGTTTGGCAGCTGAGCCGCCACCAGTGTGTATGTGTGACTGGGTGAATGGGTCTGTGACTGTAAAGCGTCTTGGGCCTTGTAGGTAGAAAAGCGCTATATAAGTATACGCCATTTACCATTTACTTTAGAGTCTACTTAAATATACTTGTTTACAGTCAAACATCAAACTGCATATCTTAGCATTTATTTATTCAAATTATCAGAAGATGAAAAAAATGGTATTTGAAAAAACTTGTAGCTATGAGAGAGCTGCTAATCTTGGCGCACCAGAAGCCCCCGAACCTGCTCCATTCCGATGGATCCACTAGCAGACAAATAGAAAAATTAAAGGGTTCTTACTCTATGCCAAAATGTCTGCCTCCAACTCAGAGGTAAATATCTGATGAACTCCAGCTGAACTGCAGAAACTGTCCTTGAAAGCAACACAGGTGTTTTGATTTTGCCTAAAAAACAGCATAATCATAATTAAAAGACCACTGGGACTACTTTTTCAATAGATCAAAAGATGATCAGTGTGGGACTTTAAATTATCTATTCCCTTTTTGGAATGACAAGTGTCTCTGGTAATGAGACCTTGTACAAGAGGGGGAAAAAAACCTCTTATTTGCATTTGATTTAAAAGGTGACGTGCCCACTTGCACTATACCCAGGGTTTAACTGTAGATCCAATGACTAAGTTTGATATGAAAAAGGAAAAGTAAAAAAAATAAAAAAAAAGGATACACACCTAAAGGATGGTAATTGTGGTAGTTCTACTTGAGAAAAAACAACAGTTTGTAAATATTTGGACTAATTTGCAATGTACAGTTGCATTGTTTTCTATCTTGGGGAGAAAAAAAAGCAAGCTGGGATTTTAGCAAAGATGCCCCCAGTTTCTGGAAAGTGCAATGCGTTGTTCTGCTGCTGTCAGACTGAACTCTGGGTAGCCAGTGCATGCAGTCCAGATGTGAGCTGAGGTGTCTGGCATCTCAGGCTAATCAGATTGATTAGGAGCAGTAATCTGGTGGGCTTGCACTACACCCTGTGTTCTACAATCCTGAACAGTGAGAACTCACAAGATGGCTGGACGTTACACAGTCCAGAACAGCTACGACCGCCTACTCGTCGTGCATACTGACATGAGAACAGTTTGGTGGAGCAGGGTTATGACTACGGTATTGTGTGTCTGGTTTAAATCAAAACCACAGACTCAAAAAGACCCAGTCACATTGGGCATTCTCAGACTAGACTTGAGCATATTTTAATCCTGGTTTTTGATGTGATGTTGCGCCTTCTCAACTTGACTTCCTTCCATCGGATGAAACTGCCCCAAAACTTTAAATCAAAGCAGTTGGCGTATGAGCATAGCACCACACTTATAAACAGACGCAGCAACAGGAGGTCTTATTCAGCTCCGGCATGAATTTCATAGTTTGAATTCAACCCATTGAAATGATTTGAGAGGGATGTGGGAACTGAGATACCAGTGCTGACAAGCTCGCCAAATGATCAGTAAAAAGGAAATGCTCTCCTCAATGACCTTACTGTTACCCTTACCATTGCTGCATGAGTCTCCTCTTTCTGATACTGGCTCGAGTCTGAAGCATCCAATTCAGTTCCATCCCAGGAACTAGCCTTGCTCTCATTTCCTGTCTGTCCAGCAGCCGTCTCCTGTTTAAATTATGCCCCTGTGCCTCCTTGGGTCTCACACATAACTGTGCTTTGTCTTTTTCTGTATTTTTCTGCTTTTGCTCTCCTGGGTTTTCCACCTATTCTGGTTTCTAGCAAACTTGCCGACCAATGCATGCTAAATGTGCTGAAAGAACAGATCAATCTTTGATGATTCTAGATAACTAAAGGTCAGATTTATGCTTACTAAATTGCTTCTTGCATAGGCAAATACTGGCTAACTATGCTACTTTTTTATGTCCAGCTAGCAAAGTTCCCTTTGCACTACCTTTTTAAAATGGTGATAAAAATGTTTGATTTTACGCAGTAAGTGTTAAGTTGATACTACAGCATAAAATGACAGATGCAGGTAGTTTTATGGATTCATGGTTTATCTAGCTCGTTCATCCTAAGTAGGGTTACAGAGACTCCTGGAACCTACCCCAGCTATCCAGTGAAAGATTACCTCATCTGATTCCACTGGAAAAAAACCACAAAATTAATTTAATAAAACTTCAATCGTTTTTAGTTCAGTGATGCATGTTTTATGTTTTACTTCATAATTTAAATAATGACCATTTTCTTGAGTAAGTTTAAAAGTAAGAAACCCAAGTTGAGAAACAGACATTACATGCTTCTCCCCAGATGTGCAATCCTCCACAAAACTGGCCGATGTGTGGACAGTAACATTTCTGTTTCAGAACATTTCCCAAAATTAATGTTTGCAGATTACAGACATACAATTCAAAGAAAAATCTATATCAAATCAACATTTGAGGTGTATTCAGATGGGAAAGGTCTGTTGGTCCAGATGAGTCTGCTTAATTTGGTCTGGATAGAGTCCTGAACCTTGCGTTTTGTTTGTATTCAGACTGCCTTTAAGCAGACTTTCCTGTTTCGAACCAAAGCTTGTAAACAAAACCATGTGACTGAAGAACTCCTCAATCATTGGCCAGAAATTACAAGACCGGGGGCAAAGCAACGAGAGGCAGAAATTATGAAAGTCTCACGCTTTGCAATCCTTGTCACGATATTTCATTTATTCAAACTTTATATTTTGCTAGCCAATTTTGAATGTCTACATCAATGTCCATATTAATGTTAGTTACAGTTGTTACTACTTTGGTTGAGCAGAGGCATGCTGCAACATGGTTCCTGAGAAGACGCAGGCTATGAAGGTTCACTGTTAAGTGTTTGACACATAGATTGTCGGGGAAACCATAAGAAACAATGTTTATCAGGTTAAAAGTTGTTTTAATGAGCCTGCGTTTTTCCGACTGCATTTCAATGAGTTGCTGTGTCTTGTTGTTGCACAGCTACTCTGTTTACATCCTGACCACGGTGGCGGCATTTTAGTTCAGTTGTTCTGTTCTGAGCAGAAAGCCTATTCAGACTGCAGAAACTCAAACCGAACTGGAGCTAAGTCTGATTGAAAACTAACTCAGATTACCTCGAACAATGGGTCAGAGTGGATCCTGGTTCCAGATCAAGGTCCGCTTTGTATATCGAGTATGGTATATGGAATATATAGAGTCTGAAAACTTGTTCTGGATTACAAACAAACAAACAAACTCTGGATCATTTAAAACAAACCAAATATATCCAGTCTGAATACACCCTTAGTATTGCCAGAGGCCTTCAAACCAGCATCAGTTCTTAGAAGTACACTTGGAAAAAGGATTTTGTAGGATTCTGGTCAGGTGTATGATTAGTTCAGATCACCAAACAGGTGCTAATAGTCAAAAGGGGCACATGTGGGTTGAAACCCAGTCATGAACTAAGACAAACAGCTGTTCATGCTATGGCAAGACTGAGCGCAGCAACAAGACACAAGGTTGTTATACTGCAGCAGCAAGGTCCCTCCTGACAAAGATTTTAAACAGTTTATAAATGTTCAGCGCTATTTAAAGGAGCACAAATAAGTGGTCGAGCAGTAAAAATCAGTTAAATATATGCAGCAGATGAAAGACGCTTCAAGCTTATTATCCTTCAAATTCAGAAGATGCCCAGTAGTGCCATCAACTCAAAACTGGCAGAAGCAAGAGTGGGACCAAGACACAGCCACATTCTGTCTTAGGAAGCCTTTCCAGAAGTGTCTAGAAAGAATTGCGGTCAAAAAGACAAACCGGCAACCTGGAAACAAGGCCTGCAGGAAAACGGAGGAACTGGGGTACAGATAAAAATGGCAGTCTGTGCTCTGGACTGATAATTTAAAACTTAATTTATTCGAATGTTTAGAAAGCATTTTTTTTTCATCAAAGAGCTAAAGAGAGTAGTACAATGAGTGCCTGCAGGAAACAGTTGAGGTTCCTATTTAGGGCTGCATTTCCGCAAATGGAGTTGGAGGAGATTTGGCGAGGATTGATGGTGCTCTCAATGCTGAGGATACTGACACTTATTTATCAGGCAATACCATCAGGGAGGTGTATGATTGGGCCAAAACGTATTCTACTGCAGGACAACGACCCCAGACATGCAGCCAGAGTCATTAAGAACTATCTTCAGCGTAAAAAAGAACAAGGAGTACTGAAAATGATGGCATGGCCCCCACAGAGTCCTGATCTCAACATCATGGAATGTGTCTGGGATTACATGAAGAGACAGCAGGATACGAGAGAGTCTACATTATAAATTATTTGAGGTTAGCTACAAGTGATTCCAGCAAAGAAATAAAAAAAGGAGCAACCAAAAGAGATGTGGACTTTTGGAATAACCGTGTCCAATGGTCCCTTGCTATATCGCAATTCACCATTCACAATCTTGCTGTTTTGCTGTTTTGCTGACTAATTTACTGTGTCTTGAATGGGCAGGGACCTTGTCAATCAATCTTCTACATGCCAGGTCTCCAGTACTGTACTCTCCAAATCTACCTAAATCTTTGATTGCAAGCAGATCTTTGTTTTCTTACAGTAATGCTGAACTTAGGTTTTCTGAAGATTTGAACATTAAGAATTTAAATAGGAGAGAAATGTAATAATAATAATAATAATAATAATAATAATTGGTACTTTATTGATCCCTCAATGGGGAAATTCTTCTCCGCATTTGACCCATCCCCTGGGGGAGCGGTGAGCTGCAGCCTAACTGCGCTCGGGAGGCAGTAGCGCTAAGGGCCTTGCCTAAGGACCCTCACTGGGTGATTGCTCAGTTGACATGGTAATTGCCTCAGTACTCAGTACCATTGTTTCCCTCCGGGAATCGAACCCTGGATCCCTGCGTGGTAGCCACTCACCTTACCAACTTAGCCACCCAGCCGCTTAAATGTGTGAAAATGCTGACATCTGAGAAAATATATAGTGTGTAGTGAAGGGTCTTACAGCCTTAAAACATCTATAATCCTACATCGCAGATTTCACTTTTGGTGGGTTAATTTTAGAACATCACGCCCACAATAAATGAGGGAACGCCATACTACTAGGATTTGATATTTCTTTTAGTTGCTACTTTGGTACGACGAAGACATGCTGCCAGACTTTGGCTAAGAAAGTAGGATGATAAATGTTTATGATATTTAGATGGTCAGGAAAACAGTGTGAGAAGCTACGTGTGTCACGTTAAAAGTTGATATAATGAGCTTGCATTCATTTGACCAAATTTCAATGCATTTCTGTGTCCCATTATTGCTTTACGTTTGTCTGTGGCTCTCTGTTTATTGACCACGGTGGCCGTTTTGGTTTGGTTTTTCCTCTCCGAGCACAGAGCCTATTCAGACTAAGAAAATGTGAACCGAACCGGAGCTCATTCTTATTGGAAACAAACTGAGACCACCTAGAAATATGGCTCAAAGAGCAGGCCCTGGTACCAGACCAGGGCTTGGGTGTATTCAGACTGAAAATGTGTTCCGCATTCACTGGGAAAAAGAACTCTGGTTCACTTTAAGTGAACCAATTGGGTCCAGTCTGAATACACCCTTAGACAGTTTAAACACCTATTTAGTGATAGTCGATGCTTTATCATTTATCTAAAATTGTACTGCACTCATTTGAGAGACTTAAAGGTCCAAATCCTCTCCTCTTTGTGAACCTAATCTTGCAGGCCTCCCCTAAGACATTAATTAAAATGACATTATTGAAGGCTGTCTACACAGCTTTTGTCATCATCTTTTAGAGAGCAGACCCACGGCAGAAAACAGCACTACATAAACAAGAGAACCGTCTAGAATGATCAACTATGTGCCAATAAAAAGACCAATTTTAGAAAGTGTGAAGAGACTGTGGGGAAAACCTAACAGACTCATGGTTTCTATTTTTTTTTAGCAACAGCCCAATATCACACTTGACGACACATTTGCTGAAATTGTATGAGATGGACATTGTTACTTAAACAAGGCATGTTGTGGCTTTCAATGGAAGAATGTGCAATACTAAGTCCAAATGTCATGACTTATTCCCAAAGTGGTAATCAAAAGTGAATTTATTGTACTCGTTCACATTTCAATACAGGTTAATGTAAAATCAAGGACGAGCTAAAGTCCTATTCTTCTCTTTTTCAATGAGATTTCTCCTTTTTGCCCTATCTGCATTCTGTTCTCCATCGCTCCCTTTGTCTGCCATAATGCCACACACACGTGTGAGATGCTGCAGCACAAACATCTTAAACTATAGTGTCACCGCTTCTTCCAAGGTAAAATGATCACAATTTGAAGTACAAAAACTGTAAAGTTTATGTCTGAATGTCACGATATTTTGGCTAACCAGTATATTCACTCAGGATTTATGTGCACATGTGTATAAACATGTGCCTTGAGGGACTGTTCTGCATGTGCCTCGCTTCAATAGAAAGTTACTTCAGAACGATGATGATGTTTGTGAATCATATTTAAATCAATCTCTAAAATGAATGAACACGTCAGGCAGTCATAAGACTTTGCCTTCATATTATTTGTCCGACCCACCCTAGCCAAGCTTCAGATTGTTGGTCCTGTTCTGAGCTCTTAAATATGGGGTACTTGTTCTTTTTGTGCTTGCTCTAAAAAGAAAAAAAAACCCTCATATTCAGAAAATTGCTTTAAATCTGACTGGAGTTACTGCCTTAACAGACACAGTTAAAGTGACTAAAGTCTGTGTTAATCATCCCCTGCCTCTGCAGTGGGTCACTGGGGTCATTTTTAAGCGTGAGATGTGTGACCTACTTGGTTAATGTGAGAAGATTTGGTCAACCAATTTAAAGTGGGGTTGACTGTGAAACCATCCGAGCAAAGGGAGACGTTCACACCAGAGCACTTTGATTTGAATTCCTTTTTCTTCAGTTTCAGTATTTGGTAAAAGCTCCCTATAGATCCACTCCAATCATATTTTTAGCTATTTTCAAAGCATTCCCAGTGATCTTTGAATTATCATTGTACCGTTTTTAGCTAAAACAAAAGAATCTGTGTCATTTTTACAACACAGTTGTTTTTTACGTCACAATTTGCCTCTGAGTTGTGGGTGGGGCCAATGGCGAGGAGCAACCCCATTTCCTATAACTGAGTGTTTTGTTGTCTTAGTGTCAGAATTTCATTTTTGGACGTAGTAATTTCCCCTGCTGTAGGAGTGAAATTTGTCCACCACAAAAGGCCTTAAAATCTCTCTCATGCAGACACGCTGCCGAGGCCGGCTACAGGACGTTGACACTATGAAATGAGCAGCACCGTCAAGGAGTGAAACTTGGTGCCTCAGAGATAGTCATTTTACTTCCGCAGAGGAAAAGAGCTCACAAAAACATTTTTCTTTATTGTGCCAAAGGTAATTCATATACATGAGTGCAGTTTATTTTGAAAGACTTAAGAATAGCATGGTATTGGACCTTTAATGTCATTGCAAGTTATATACATAGAAAATAATAAGGTGTTAACACTGTCTACATAAAATATAGCCACATGACTAATTTTTTTCTACTTTCCTTGTTTTGTTTATATATGATTTTTTTTTTCTTTTTAAATCAGTAACTGTGGAACACTGAAAGAGATTCAATTTTGACCAGAGCCTTCTCACAGTATTAGCACATCTTCTCAGTAGAGAGCAGGCGGACTGACATGGTGGCCAATAAAACCCAAAGTTCAACATCCCCTGTTGAGTTTTGCGGTCCCATTTGACATCAATCACTGATGTACAGGGTCACCAGTGTTCTTTTATCCACAGGATTCCTCTGATCACTCCCTCAGACTTCTTAGCAAACAAACCTTTACATCATTTCTTCACTGGGAGGGCATTTACTGGACATAGGATTATTACTGCCAAGATTTTCAAAATTAAAGGGAGGACGAAGATTCTCTTGAAGGTGCTCATATCTTTATGTTCGGAGACAGAACAATGAGTGAATTCTTTTTCTGCCAAAGAGAGGAAAATGTTGTTTTCTTTGGAGAATTCTTTGTTTCTCTTCATTTCAGGACATAAGGGTCCAATGACTTTTATAGGCCATTTGGCGACATTTTGATTTGGTCAGTGCTTTTTTGGCTTTGATGTCAATTCATGTGGTTTCATTTGCCGCATTGTAACACAATAGGGTGGTGTTTACAATATTTACTATTTTTTTTCTAATGCTCACCGCTTTTTGAAATACTTCAGAGTAGGAGAGGGACATTGATCTATTGCTTTAGCCCTCCCCCTTTGAAGGACATATGCCTTCCAAACGCACTTTTACACTCCAACATTCTGTCCACTTCCTTCCTTGATCATGTAGTTCTGTGGTCTTGCAGCTAATTTCAGCACTCTTTCTGCCATTTAGTACACATTAAGCTGTTTTGATTTCATTCTTTGTTGTTATGCCAAAAAATAGCTTTGGTAATTCCCAGCATGCAATGCAAAATGTACAAGCAGTAAGAAAAGAATCCACAGATTAAGAAAGAAGCACGAAATCCTGTTGATTAAAAATTGTGGGTCATGCCACAAAATGTACACTTGCATGCTTCTATGTATTATATATTATTATAAAACCATCTACAGTTATGCATTTGAATGTGAAATGAATTCAGATTTGACTTGACACGCTTCACTGACAGAATTCAAAAACCAGATTGTGCCATGTGTTTTTGTTTTTCTCCCATTGCTCATGTGAAAGACCATTTGGAAGCAATTTCTCTTTGTTAATATGAGTATTATTTTAATTGTAATAATTGCAGGTTAAACTGGTTGACCATTTGTAAGGTGCTGAGAGGCTTTTGAAAAGTGGACAAGTTTTATTTATTTTTTACTCCATTCCTCCTTATCCTATTTAATATCCTGCACCGGTAACACTGCCAACATACAAACTGCAAGCAGTCAAAATTGTACAGCATTTTTTTTTTTTTACAAGCTAAAACACACTTTTGCATTTTTGTTTTGGATAATTCTTTGAAACATTTCACCTTATAATAGATTTTTAAATAGAATGTCATCAGACAAAGACCTAAAAAATGTATTTATGTCAAATGTAAAGACTGCAAAAAACATGCTTACATACATGAATATTGTGAAAATGGTAGTTTACATATGAGCTCACAGAATGAAGCTGATACTATACATACATGTTATAACTCCATGAAGAAGTAGAGAATGGTTGTTATAAGTGACAAAAAAAAACCAGTGAGGTTTGCTCTGCAAACACAATGTGGATCTGCTGAAGGCTGTAATATTTTTTTTTATTTACAATTCGCTACATTTTTTAAGATCTAAAATCCTAAAAAATATATGCGCGATAATAGAGGATTTGCAAGTGCATCTATAAACTTCTTGTCAGTGTTGCTTTGTAACATGATAAACTTCCAGAGTTAAAAAAAAAAAGAATAATGTAATGGAAAATTATCGCACAAACCCAGACAATGTTGTTTTACGCAACTGAGCTTTCAAAATTTTTAGTTATTGATAATTTTACTTTTTTCTTTAAAGAGAATTCAAAATCAAAGCTATTTCCACATACACACATTTAAAGTTGATTTCAACAAGCCATTTTAAAGTGAAATAAGAAGAGGTTAACTAATTTTTCTGTAACAGTCTCTTGTTTTGCCTTTCTTTAATAAAACTTCATTAAATGGGAAACAAATTTCCTGTCTGTTTGAACTGACCCTGGAGGCTCATAAAGGCCATTTAAAGCAGGATTTCTAAAGATTAGTTTATGTAAACTGCATTAGGGTTTTTGTGAGAAAGTGAAAGTGGTAATTGTTCACATTCCAACAGTTACTACACATAAACTATGGGGCCATCAGCCGTGAACAACCCAGCTGCTTGCAATTTGTGTAGCAGATAATAATCAGACTACATGCAAAGCGGGGTTCCTCTGTCAGCCATTAAAGCTGTGGCTCATGCTATGAGGGATTCGAGACATTTTTAGAAATGCTTGGTTTAATTTAAGTAGCCTTGGACGAAAAGGAAAAAGTAGACCTTGTCCAGCAGCACTGAAAATTTTACTCTGAAATTTTTTTTTTGTGTGTAGCTGTTTATTAAAAATGCCACAACTCTAAAATCCAAACGTAAGTGACACCGTTGAACCGAATTGTGAGGAATGTGAATTTTTGCATCCCGACAGTTTAATAGAGATTGACAAATCAAGAATATATGTTCACATAACTGTTAATGGACGACAAAGTGTGCATTACCAGATATTAGCACACGCTGTGGAAGCCTGAACCATCCAACTCGATGCAGAGGATGATTGCTTCCTCGAAGTGCATTAATTTCTGATAATGCACACTTCGAACAGCATTATCCCACTTATATGGTCACTTGAAAAAGAAGTAAATATTTGATCAGTGTTTAGTACTTGACTCTTGTTATTTCTTTCGTTTTAGAGCGCTTTTTTCACAAAAAGCGGACTATTTGTTATGTGAGCTAAGTGGCGGGTTGTCAAGGTAAAGTGGTGCCGTGACAATGCGCCATTTGGCTGGGCCGGCACAGACCTTGACTACGGCGGCAAAGTGATGTATTTGCTGGTCGTCATGATGTGTTAAGTAAAGCATCAGTTCAGAGGGAAAGTTCACCTCTTACCCTTTTTTTTTTTTTCCAAATGATGAAGTTTGTTTTAAAGAAGTCAGCTCAGCGATATAAGAACGTTTAAGATATATGACCGGAACTTCTTTTCTAGCCGTGCATTATCACTGTGGATTATCATGTTCTAATCCACACCCAGCAGCCAATCAGAATCGAGTATTCACCCGGACCATGGTATAAAATGGGTGTAACAATTGATCGACTTCTTTGATTTATGTTTCCACGGTCCAACCAGGTCAATCTGTCTGACGCATTATTAATCTAATCTGCCTATATTATTACACAAACATTTCAAAATAAAATAAATCGATCATAATTAATATTAGAAAATACCATTTGGTTTGAAACAAGAGACGTTGATTTTACTATAACGTAAAAATGACCAAGTGTCATCGCAGTGGACAACACATGTGAGGACAGCAAAAACATAATCAGTCCATCATTCCAGGCAGTGTGGAAACACGGAATTTTGCATAGACATGACAATACAGTGTGGTGGAATGTTCTAATAATGTTCCCTTTGGATCATTTTGATATAAGAAAACAGTGGGCTGAACTCTAGGAAACTAAAATGTGAAGGAATTTGACTTTAATTCTTGTTTACTTGTTTGTTTTTACACATATTTAATGTACTGATTGATGATGATTATCTTGCATGAAGAACAAGGAATCTGGAAAACTTTACCGGCACTGTTCAGTACCCAGGTGTTAATCCGAGTCACACTGGTTGGATTTGTCCTCAGGTCAGTGAATCACATCACTCGAAATGATCCAATATCCTTTATGAATCGTATTAGCAACCACCAATTATGATATGAATCACATTGTAAAAATTAATTGCTACACCTCTAATGTTTACTGCAGTTTTACTAGAAGAGTGATGTTCTGGCAACCTTCTCAGTAGCACATTATTTTATTTATTTACCAAGTTACATTTTAGAGGGCAGAGTTGACTGTGCATCTATTTCACTAAAACAAAAAACTTTTAGTTTCTATAGCATGTTGTTGTTTTTCTTTTAAAACACCTAGAGCATTCACAACTATATTCCAAACAAACTCACCATAGAACACAGGTATTAACAAAACAATACAAATAGTTTTCCTCATAAAAAACAAAGCAGTATTGACAAAATCTTCATCTTCATCACAAGCTGACATGAGCAGCAACTGCAGGGTAGTTTTCTGATCTAGAGAGCTGCTCCGAGTCCCAGGGTCCCCTTCAGCACCCGGTCACCTCCTGAACAGCTGGTTGAAACATTTGACCGGCACTGAGGCTGAAGTTTCAGACTGTATTAACTATATTTTTCATTCACTTCTTCTCCCTTTATCTGAACAACATAAAGGTCATTTTTTCATAATTCAGAGCTGAATTGCATCCCCACTAATGTTCTGACAGTGACATAGACAGGCCACCTTACGAGAAAAATGGGATCAATATTGTTTTCATGTTTCAAATTAAGTATCTGTATTTGCTGACAAGCCCACTGACTTGCTGCCGCAGAAATGGTTATTTGTCTCGAACTCTGTGATGCCGCAACAGGTGTTGCCTCAGCTTAAGAGATCAGGTGTTCTGGGACCTTAGATTCTTTTCCACTTGCCTTACCCTACAGGCTGGGGAAGACTGTCTTTCCTCAGCTTCCTGAGGAGAAAGCTGAGCCACAAAGCAACAATCAGCTGCTGTTGGACCAATGGTATGCTTTTTCTGTTTTCTTGTATACCTATAAAACCATTAGATCATCAAGAGAAGGACCACTGACTTTTTATTATACCACAGTGTAACAAAATGTCTGTGAATTTTGTCTGAAGTTATATTTTGTGTATTTTATGACTCTTGAATGTCAAATTAAAAAATGCATAATCTGGCATTTGCTGTGGTAATCAATATTGTTAGGCCTGCAATCTCTGTATATATAAACAGGGTAAGGTGAAGTGGAAGTATTAAAGAATAGATAAACATTCTGCAGTCAAAGGGTTGCAAAAATGAAAAACAGATAAATCATTATTCAAAATTTGATGTAAGAGTATTGTTTGACTAATTGACTTAAAAAAAATGAAAATAATTAAGTTACAAAAAGTAAACACGTCCAGTTAGTTTTCACATTATTTTGAAGACTCCCCATTCTTAAAGAGTAAAATGATGACTGGGATAGAAAACAAATCCAACAAATTAGTTACAGAAGCAGGTTTTTATATAAAAACAGACAGTCAGTACAGTTTTCTTATCTTTTTTTTAAAGGAAAGGCTAAACAAAAGACTGTCAATCAAAAATGATCAATGTTGAGCCTGTACATTAATAAAAAAATTCAACTTCAACTTGAAAAACCTTCAAGGTAATATTTTAACAGCACGGTTATGTTGGGGGCTTACTTGTTCCAGGGGTGTTACAGCTAAGTGAAATGTCAGCACTACTTAAGTTTGACTTTTTTATGGTGCATTCAGTGTGTTATTACAAGGTGTCTGAGGCCCAAGAGATAAAACTGACCATCCACTAATAAGAATACTGGTGTTCTGTGGGCGGCTCTACATCTACAAAGCTAATCTCTTGCAAATTCCTGGGTCTGGCAGCGATGATACAGTGAGAATACGGCAGGGGTCATGTGTAGATCCCATGTGCTTTGTGTCCCCCAGGGAGTCATACAGGGCGAGACACGAGTGGTGCCTGTGTTTGAGGTGCAGCTCCTGGGCGCCATGCAGATGAGCTCATGAAATGCTATGCTGTCCTCCTAGCCAAGGGTGGGGCATAGAAGGTGAAAGGAAAGGGCACACTTGTCATCAATCATGCAGGGTGAGCTGGGACCCCCTGCTCCAGGATGAGCCCAACAGACAGGAGGAACATGAGGCCAAGGCCAAATTAAAGGCATCAAGTGTCTCCCCCCACCCCTCCTCACTTTGAGAAGGGTGGCTATGGAGTAAAAGGGAAGAAGCAACAAAGGCTTGGATGTGTGGTGCCATGATTCTGGGACTGAACATGGAGACAGTAGTTGTGCTTCCATTGACTATGAAATTGCGCAGATTGAATTTGAAATAATAAATTCGGCCAATGAAAACACAATCATTTTGAAGACTCACATTTATAGAAAAAACTGTTTTTGCGCTTAGAGAAGGTGTTTTTTTTGAGACTCATCAAAATATATTTCGCAAAACTGTAATGGAATTTTTTTTTTTCAATTAAATGAATCACATGACCAGCAACCGCATGGTAATGCGCTTCTTGGTAGGAACCGAGTGTACAGCGGGTGGCACAAGAGGTCCCACAGCATCACACAGCTCATCAAACATTGGATGTCATGCAGAAATATTGGATCCACAGCTACTCTGTAAAATCACCAACCACCAATTCCAGAAATCGCTTCATCCATAGCCGCTCCTGAGTGTAAGGAGCTCGCCGCTCCATGGCCTGAAAAAGATTCCTCCTTTGATAGATGATGATGAGCGTTAGTGCCGTGGCAGAAATGTGAATGTATCTGCTGTAAATCATTGCTCACATCCATGTTTTTGAATGATTTTTCACATGAGTTGGTTTTTTATTCGTATAATTACTCACCTGACGAGAAGGAAGTGAAACTTGAAAACAATTTGAAACTACAAAGTTAATCCATGAGCTAATCACCTTTTAGGCATTTGTTGCTCAAGACTTATGTTCATGAAATTCATGTATGCTGACTCAAAGCCAGGAGTCTGACAGAAGTAACGTCAGGTTCCCTGTTCTGACTCAGCCGTTCTGGGCAGGAGAGCGTTCCACCTCAAGTGTTGGCAGCAGCCGCAGACTGAAACCGTCTGCCGGTGCACAGCCGCACGCTCCGGGTATCTGGTGTTGACAGACAGGCAGCAGGCGCACCAGGTACCAGTTAAAGTCCATCGATAGACAGTTCTGGAAATTCATTCAAGTCTAGACAATCCTCCTTAAAAAAGCGGCCTGAATGGCTGTGTGGCTGATCTGTAAATGTGGCGGTTTGTGAACTCTTCCACAAAAATGACACACACAAAGCCTTTTTGATTTATGTGTAATAATTACACTGTTCTTATTAAAAATATGATCAAAAGTGTATATTGATATAATTGGCAAATATAAAAAAATTTTCGACAATGTACATATTCATTCAAAATTTTGCATACAAGTATTTTCTTCTCCATAGTTTTGAACAAAAATCCTTTTATAATATATTTTCATCACTAATTAATAGTCTTCAAAGCTTCATGCTCCTTGTTCAAGATGCTGATTGATAATAAAATACATAATTGCTGGGTTTGTATTTAATTTTACATATTATTTACTTATCTTAAAAAAACAGCCTATATTCAGACAAAAAAATTCAGTGGTCTCCCACACAGCCTGTCTGTTGTTCACTCAACCTCCTATTGTCAGCAAACTTCTGTAAAGTCATTTATATTTAAATTGAAATGACTTAACTTGAACCAACAAACCAGCTGGAAAATAAATCAATATTAGTCACCCTTGTCTGCCTGACACGTCCATGTTTCTGCATTCTGTAACTTTGGCATGCTTTTTAAAGGTACCACCTGTGATATATAAATCTGTAAGGAACTCCTCTAGTAGTATGTTACTTTTCTAATAGGCGTCTCCAAACAGCGAAGGAGGGAGGGTGGGGGAATGAGTGAAAAGAATGGCTACTGTATGGTCTGTAATAAGAGCCAGCTGTGGATGGTCTTGTGGGCTCTGTGCCTGGAGTGTGCTGCTAAGATTTTCACCAAGAAGAAGCAGGCAAGTTGATTATAAATCCGACTTGTTGTTTGTCTTTGCTTTAAGGATTTGAGTTTTATTTGTTACAATCCACTCAAAATGCATTTCAATGTTTGGCTTATTACTTTTTTCTACCTAAAGACAGGCATGTAAAGAGCTAATGTTTGCTTTTTAACAATGTACTCCATTTGGTATTACTTTACCTCATAAATTCAACCTTCAAGATTTATAGAAATGTGCAACATCACAAAAGATGTGAGCCCTTGCTGTAACCTAACAAAGCGTTGGATTGGCTGTACAAATCAGAGGCCACAGCCTCTGCACTGATTCTACACAACGTGGGGGCATGTCACTGCGTTTAAACCGCTTCAGAGGAATTTGTCTGCATCCTCTGCTGAAACAATTATGGCCAAAAGGCTGAAATAAAAGTCGCAGAAACACATTTACTTCTCTCTCAGCGCCACATGCAAACATTTGAAACTGTATGTAGGTATGACAAAGAGAAGTAAAAAAGAAACATTCCTGTCTTAGAAATCACTGTAGGTGATATATCATGTTTATTAACAATACTAAATCAGACAGTGGACTGTGAAGGGGAGCTATGGTTCTCTGGAGGAGGCTGCAGAATGACTCCACCTGGGGAAGGACGGCGTTACAGATTTGGACTAACAGAAGGAAATGGGTGTTCTCAAGTCAGATTTCACTTCTTTTTTTACATTTTTTATTGATATTATGCTCCCAAGTTTCTTTTTTATAATTCTCTCCTGCTCCTTTTGGTTTTATTCTTGTCGTCTTTCTGGAAAAAAATAAAATAAAAGCACATTTTAGGAATCTCCCTTAAGATTTAGGAAGGTGGAACGCTTTAAATAAACTCTGCTTTCTTTTGCGTGTCGTCTTTTAGTAATTCACTTTCCCACAGGGCAGAACAAATTCTTGTGAAAGAGTAAAGCTAAAAAAGAAGAGCATAAGCCCCCACAATGGCAAATATGATTAGAGGGCTAAAAATGTACATCCTTTAAGTCTGGCATATCTCTCATAGATCTTTGGGCTCTTTTTGTGTGGGCCCTAGAATGGATTTAGCACTCAGGCAACCAGGAAAAAGTGGTAAATTTACACACACCCCCTTAGCCCCAGGCTTCCTGTCCCTTTGCAACTCCATCAGCTCCTGGGTTTGTAATTACCTTCGTTGTTTGTGTAAAACATACCCTACCACTACAATACTATGTGCAATAAAAAGACAGGTTGCTTTAAAAAACACCATTGACAAACTTTTATTTTAAAGTGACGATATAATACATTTACACATATATGTGTTTTATCAGTTATTAACCAATCATTTCACTGTCACCACTCCCTGTTACCATGTTGTCAATGAGCTTGTATACATCCGCTGCTTTTTTTTTAAAGGGGTTTGTCGACAATTCGAGAACAGCATCCGTTAATGAGAAATCAGAAGAACCCATACATCCCTACATGGATTCAACTTGATCCATTACTTTTCATGGTCTTACATCTGGTAACAGATGTAACCTTACATGTAACCTTACATCATGGTCTTACAGCATGCGTTGACGAAATTCAGGAGACAGAAGACGCCGCCTTGCATATCCAAGGCAAAGTGCAAACAGAGAACAGCAGCAATGTGTTATTTATTTCACAAACCATTTAGTTCCCACATATAAGCAACCCTAACATTACAACTGCTATGATGCATACAAAGAACAGACAAATGGGGGGTTTGAAAGTAACAAGAAGTTTGAAAGTTGTCTTTTCATAGTCTCTAATGAATCAGTACATTAACTCCTATGTAGACTGTGATTTAGTCAATCTGCATGCATGAGTTTTTTATTTTTATGAGCATGTGAAAGGGCTTTTCAAAGTATCCTATTAAGCTGCCCTTTGAACTCATATCTGTATACTGTTTTCTTTCCATTTGCCAGAGTATTGAAAATCTGTAGTGGTTAAAAACATGTATACACCTTCTCAGCCCTTTTGTTTTTCTATGGCTTAACATACTGACAGGATGGCTGGATCTTGTTAATTTAATTCATTGTCTGGAGGTGCAACCATTGAGTTTTGGTCAGGTTATTTTACATTTGAAAGAGGAGGATCTTTGGTCTCTTTGAAAATATAAAGTAACTTAATAAAAAAAACCCAGACAAAGACTTCAGGAAGGTCACTTAAACATGCAAAATACTACACCACCTTTTACACTTTTGTTTGTTGTTTATGTAAATAATGGCTGCAACACAACACAGACTGGCATGATTAAGCATTCAACAGGTTCTTATTTTGTAACATTCTATAAATTTTGTTCTTGTGTGACACATATTTGAAACTGTTTTCACAATATAGTTACATCTTTTAAAAAATTCAGTTGGGATTCCCCACTAAAAAAAACCAACACCACTGCATTTTATTGAAATAAAAGTATCAACCAAGTGTTGCCATTTATGTGTCTTTTTAAAATGGCATGGTATTACTGAAGAACAAAAACTGCTTTATTTTTAATACTGTAAAAAAAGTGTATTATTTTGTTTTTGTGATTGAATACCTCAGTCTCTTGAAATTAGAGCCGATTAAGGGGTCATGTTTTGCTATTTGACTGTATTTGGTATAACAGGAGTTTCATAAGTGTGTGAGGTTTCCTATAAAAAATAAATATGACACAAACGACACAATTGCAACAGCAGTCAGATTATTTTTCTAATTGCCTTGTTGTACATTTGTATATTGTCCTCCGCTAACTTCAGATGTCTGAGGTTAAAGGCACTTAAGTAATGCTAGGTTCAATAGTGCCTCTGTGTACAGAAGTCAATAATAAATCTTTTATGCCTCCAAACTGTTATTAAAAGTTTAATAAATCAGAATCTGCACTGAAGTCTATCCAGATCTTATTTAATGTTGGCACTCTAAATCTTAAATCGGCTTAAAGCTGGTCTCAAAGTTTCGTAAAATGGTAACGATAGTCCCACCTTTAGCCTACAGTGTCAATTTAGACAGTCCTTCATTTATCATGTCGGTTGCAGGTGCAATAAAACGCTCAAGATTTGGACACGGGTACGCAGGTTTTGAAGATGCCTCTAACAACAATTTGTCTGAAAGCAGAAGTATGTGGAAGAGATGACAACCGCTCAACCGACAGATGGTCACCTAAAGAAGTCATTGAGAAAACCAATTTGAAGTATACAGTAGCATTTAGGAGAATTGAGGGCGGGAAGGAAAAGGGCAAAGGGTTCTGAGGTGAGGGATTTTGTGTAAGGTCTCCAGGCCAAGAGATGCAGTGTACTCCTCACCCGGGCAAAGGTTCATTACGATCATCTGGGCCAATCTGTTCCAGACGTGGTAAATGACACATTATTGGATCCAGACCTGACAAGGGCTTTGTGTATATTACATTACCAGACACCAGGCTCACTTAAGCTTCATTACCTAGCTCCCTCTCCCCACCCAGAAAGAGAAACAGGAGAGTGAAAGGGGAAAAGAAAGGGCAACTTGGATCTTACCCCAAGCCATGCACAGAGGGTGCTTTTTTTTCCCCCCTCAGGTCAAACTTGTGCTCTGTACTCCACTCCCCATTACACAGCTCATTTTTGCCCCCCCTCGTGTCCTCATCTTCATGCTTTCTGAGCTGCAAAGCCGTCAAACACAACAGCATCAGAGTCCTAACTGGAACACCCAAGATGATCCTGCCTGCAGGATTCGGGGAGAGATATTAGAAACACTCCAAGGAGGTCGCCCCACCCTCCTTATTTCCCAGATGGACGAAAGACACGGCAGGAGTTGATTTGAGAATTGTAAACTAATGTGTGCGAAGGAGATGTTTTGTGTAGCTGAGTCAACATATTATATGACTATCAGGATGAGAAAATCCTTGAAGCAGCTCTCAAGTTAAAGCTTTTCTCTCAAACATCTAATGAAATGCCACAAGACTGAGAAACGCGGATGCCTCAAGGTGGAATATATACCTTAGTTGGATTTGGCTAAATTAGGGGTCTGCAACCTGAGGCACTGTGGCCACGTGTGGCTCTTTGGCTGTAAAGAAAAATGCTAAAGCTTTATAGCACTAATAAGTTAGTTAGTTGTTTGACACAGGATTTATTTTGTTTTGAAAGGAACTTGAAGGTGCAGCTGTCTAAGGTAAAATAAATTAAAATTGTTATGTAAAGAAAATGTACTGTTCTATTGGAAATATTGTACATATTTAAAAGCCAACATTTTTTATTTTAATTAACCTTTATTTACCCAGGAAATGTCCCATTGCGATTAAGAATCTCTTTTTCAAGCGAGGGCTTGGAGGAAACATATGAGTTGCATCATAGATTAATTGGTTACTCTGAATTGTCCCTAGGTATGAATGCGAGTGTGTATGGGTGTGTGATTGTGGGCCTAAGACAGACTGGTGTCCAAGGTGTATCCTGCCTTTGCCCAGTTGGGCTCCAGCAGCCCTGTGACCCCGCAAAAGGACAATACGGGTTTAGAAGACGACTGGATCAAACTATTAAGAAGCAGCTCTGGTTAGGTTTTGGTCACTAGGAAAGTGGACCAAATGGCTCTTTTAGTGTTAAATGTTTGTATGTTTACCCTGTATCCGCAGTAAGCAAATCCACTCGGATTAAACACTTTCAAAGCAGGAGTCTGTTATTTTTGTGTTTGAATGGGACCACAAAACGTAAACACCTCTACTGTTCATGGTTGTGCATTAAATGTAATTTTTGAACCTCAAAAATTCTCACCACTGTGCCTGTAAAACTCACATCTGCAGTGTGTGACATTAAACAGATCTAATTCAATTGTTGAATGTTCACGTTATCATGTCTCTCATTTGAAGCTTCCTTAAGTAAAAAATAATTACATTCTTCTGAGATTCATTTCATTTTAGTCGCCAGTCATTTTTGCTGTATATTTATTGGTGTCGAGTTCATGTCTTTTTATGTCCTTATCACTCAGCTTTTGTGTTTATTTGAAGCCCAGTCGTTACAAACCCACTGGCTGCAGGGGTTGCTTTCATGCCACAAGGATGAATGCTCTACAGCAAGCTGCCTTTTTTTTTTTCTGTCGACACAAGTTACTACTGAAAAAAGGACTTTGGCAGAAAGAGATTTTTTTTTTTTTATCTAACCCCCTTACTATATTTTTCTGATAAATCCTATCTCTGATCAGTATTTTATTGTAATTCAAACAGATTCTATAAAATCTTTTTAAACAAAAAGTAATGTAATGATATTGATATCCATATTTGATGCATTTTTGTGTATAAGTAATTGTGTGTGTGTGTGTGTGTGTGTACTGGGGATTAAATGGTCATGGAAGCCAGCTCGAGCAACACTGTTCCACCTCATTAGCTGTGATTAATCGGTATGTGAGCTTTCCCATGAACCCCTTTGCTTGGTGGAGACAGAGCTCACCTTGGAGGGCAGGGAGTCCTACAACATCACTGCTGTTAACACTCCCTGCCAAATGCCAGAATGCCCTGTATACAAATGCATTTCACTTTATTACCCTCAGGAATTCCTGCTTTTGCCCACATTTGAGCCAGCTTTGAGAGTTATGCTTTGAAATGCTCCACATTTACAATGTGACACTTGAAGTTGTTTTTTAGATGTTTGTTTGTTTTGGGTATCTAGAGAAGAACACATTTTACATTAAAACACTTAAATTTGACTAATTATATAAAATAAAGAAATCCTGACAAAGATAAAACGTTACCACAGATACATTTAATATTTATACAAATTAACAACGATTGGTTACATAATTGTTTTTTGTGCTTTTTAAATGCTTTTAAATGTTTATTTAAAATTGCACTGCATTTCTTTTGTATCAATTATTATTAATTTAGGTTTAAAGAACTAAAAAAAACCAATAAAATTTCACTTCAAGTTGTATACAAATATCAAAGTTGGTGTCAATGAATACAATATATTTTGTAATACAGGTCGTTGTATTTTTCTTTTTCTATCAAAGATTTCTATCTAAGACTTTCTTATCTGGTAAATTGAGGGCCGTCTGGATGATTTTGGACGGACTGACTGCAGAGCATGTAAGCAGTGAGCAGATCCATTCCAATTAAACACTGTCAAATGAGGACTCTCTTATTTTTATGTTTCTTTCTCAGGCCTCACCAGAATGAGACCTTTTTTCATATGCGTGGATTTAGGGAGTTATGTTGACCGATAGACAAAAAGAAAAAAATGTGCTAATACGTTTAAAGAAAAGGGGTAAAAAAAAAGTACTCTTATTATTTGGAAAGTAAGTGTTCATTAAATGTGGACTTTTAACCCAAATAAGAACTGGCTACTGAGCAGATGTGCCCAGAGTGAGCACATGATGAACCTTGTTTCACATTTGTTTAAATCTTCTGTTCCAAGATAATTCAGGCACAAATATGCTTAAAGCTGCAGAGGTTTCTTAATTTCCTGTGTGGGCCACACACAACTGCGCAAATCCTCTGGATACGGACTGAACTCTGCCGCGATAAAGAATCTGCTGTCATTTTTTTAGCCGTAAAAATAGATTTTGGCAAAAGGCTTTGTCTGCCACTTGTGAAAAGTTAAAAAAAACAATTAACTTGATACTTGATGCCCACAAATAGATTAAAAGAAAAAAATCCATTCCCGCTCAAGAACATGTTTTCAAATAAAGGAATGAAGTTTTATTATATTTAACTATAATGTCAGGATGCTACAGCTTATTTTTCTATTCTTTCCTCCTTGCTGAGTCCCTCTGCAGGAGCTGACAACTGGACCTGTTGACATTTTCAGCCTGAAGTGGAGAAACATTTCAGTGCACCTATTTCACAGAGTCTAAATCGTCCTGTTAATTTGAGCAAGTTATTGGACACCAAGGTTATCTTCCTTGATATGTCTGGTTGTTCAAAAAGGTTCATAATGTACAATTTGACCCAATTAGTCACCAGTTCAACATCTGGGCATGGAGATGTGCTTTGAAAGGACATTTAAGTTTTCAATGAAAGGAGAAAAGCAGAGAAACCAAAAAGCCTGGAAGTTAACGGGGCCACTCCATCCACACCACCATCAGAATCCCAGACAGAGCTTTCATTGTCTGTTGAAGACACTGCGCTCTGTCGCCCCCAGCCACCTTCCCGACTCAGTTCTTCACCACAAGCTGATTGAAAAGCTGTTTTTCTGACTGCTTTGGAGATTTCTGTCTCCTAAATCTTTTGGATTTATAGCGATATAAATGAGCACTTCACACACATAATACACAAAACCATCATTGCATAATGCATCCCTGCTTTAAACCAGGGTAGCTCACACTTTATCGGCATGAGAGCTCCAAAAGATCTATGTAGACTTATGATGAGCAAATTTTAATGTGATTCAGAAAAATATTTTAAATTATATGAATCAACTTTGATTAATATGTAAGATTGCAACATGATAAAAAGTACCTCTGTCATTTTTTCTTCAACAGCTTGTTGAATTGGACTTGTGCATGTATTTGTAGTTTTCATGTCAATGATGCTGCAGATGATCGGCTGATGGCATTTAAAAAATATATATATTTTAATTTATTTGTTTATGTACTTTGATGGCCCACGATTTACCCACATTACTTTCGTGATCGACCAGTCCATCGTGATCTATTGGACACCCCTGTTTTAGACAGAGGTGCAATGCAGAGTTTTGAAATTCTATAAATCACATCCTGCTAAATAATTCAGAGGTGGAAATGCATAAATGATGTGGTCTGATTCATCTTCACACCTGTCAAAGGTCTCTTTTACCTCCAGCACCACGTCGACCGAGTGCTCTCTGGAGTTCAAAGCCTGGCATGCCTCTGGCCTTCCTCGTCAGCCTCTTTGGGACAAGAGCGTCTTTATTCCACTGCGGGGACACTGGTGGTAGAGAAGGGTGGGATTCCACACCTGTGTTTGCTAGTCCCCAATAATTGGGAGTCGTATACTATTTTAAACCCGGAGTACAAAGTGGCTCACTCATGAGGTACTCCGGGTGAAGACTTTTGGCTCCCATTTTGATGTGGGTGGAAAACCTGATGGTGCAAGCAGAGAACATGAATTCCATGATGGAACGTCTACTCTGTATGGTTAGAAGTGTCACGGTTATGAAAACAAACTCAGATTTTATCCTTTAAAAACTGGAGTTTCAGCTCGGGTGTTTACATTCTTTTGACTACCGTAACTCTTCAACCATAATTAACGTAAATCCAGCAGATTCTGAAGGAGAGATAGGAAGCCTTGCACTGATATACAACACTTTACATCACTGCAGTGCTTACGCACTAACGCAAATCAGCCAATTCTGACGGCTTTTAATAAGCGGTATGCAACAGCTTCAAAGGCAATATGAAAAGTCATTTTTTCTGGATCATAATCAACAATTGAAGATTACACAATCAACCGTATGTGCACTCAAATGGTGGAAGATTATATATGTTAAAGAGCATATGGTCTCTGATGTTTAAAAGTTAAACCTGGAGATCTGGGAACAAATTTGTTTAGAGCTTTTGAAGTTAATTTGACAATTTTTCTTCATTCATTTTGGTTAGCAGCAAAATGCATGTAAAATAAAATAAAAGCATAAAAATATTACTAAATATTATTATTTTTGCTATTTTTATTATTATTATAAATAATATAAATAAAAATATGACCCCATGGGTTCTCCAGCGTTAGGATCTGAAGCAGCGAAATGTTTTTATCTTTTAAAGCCTCACAGTTAAAACAAATTTTACATCTTAAAAAATAATTTTCGTAAAACTGAAAGTTTTACAGACCTGCACAAGACAAGGAAAATCTATTTTTAAAATATAAATGTATACCAGCATGTATTTAAAGCATTTAAATATGGTTTTTTTTATTTGAATAAAATGCAATCCCTCGTATCACATCTAACTATTTTTGGTAAACAATTTCTCTGTTTTTTTTCAGTCTTTAAATAAAAACAATCTTAAAGACTTCTGATGTGAAGTACAAACAAGATGAAATAAGTTGATAAGGAATAAAAAGTCTACCAAGCAGTCCAAAACAGTTGGTGAATCCAAACACAATCAGAAAAAGTAAGAAAAAAAACAAAACTCACCTCGCCGTCTGTCAGAACAACACTCACTCCTCCACCCGTGTTCACAACCTCCGACTTCACGCAGGAAACTGCTGCAACAAAATGCTCCACATGTCATTATTTCAGCACAAGTTTTCCTTCTCCATGTGTTATGTAATGCATTTTATATATTTTCACAAGTTGACAATGATAAATGACGTGACAGCTTTGCCTTTCCAGTCCATTATCATATTAATTGTGATGGTGGAAAATGTCAAAAGTTTCCCCTAGTTGTCATGCAACCTTTCCCCACATGCACCGTTAAAAGCGACCAATGGAATCCAAACGAGAACCGATTTGATTTAAAATGTTAACCGGCTGGGTAATTTATTACCAAGAGACAGAAATTTTAATAAATCATTCAGCTCTGCAAACTTCACTGTGGCAAAGTTCAGCAATTAGACTTCTACATGAAGAAGGTCTCCTCCTCTGCAACGAGGGTGCTGAATTTATGTGTTCTTGACTTGGTGGGTAGGTTCAAAGCCCTGGTTAGGGAGAGGGTTGGCGGCTGACATATGAGGAACATCTCCTATATGATAGA
Organism: Oryzias curvinotus; assembly: GCA_023969325.1. Classification (NCBI taxonomy): domain Eukaryota; kingdom Metazoa; phylum Chordata; class Actinopteri; order Beloniformes; family Adrianichthyidae; genus Oryzias; species Oryzias curvinotus. Next base: position 32,945,792 of record CM043722.1, read on the forward strand.
ATACACACATTATGCTGTAAATCTGACCAGAAAATGGGAATGTTTGGGGGGCAGAAAGTGGTCAAATAGGGGAGTGGTGCAGAGTGTTGAAAGATAGTTAAATATTCAACCCTAGATCGGGTTGCCTTATCTTGACTCGTGTGTGGTCGGGAGATGCACAACTATACTTTCTTTGCGTCTAGAAAATATGAAAATTTAATATAGATTGGCTTAAAGTTGTTTTAAAGAATCCCATAGAATTGAAGATGCAGCTCAAACATGGCCAGTTTCAATCTTTCATCAGTTAAGCTTTAATGCTCTGTCAATATTTAGCTCTTTTTTAAGGGGGAGACTCTGTGCTACTGTCTAATCATGGTGGCCAATGAGTAGCTCTGTGCTAAGTATGGTTCTGAATTCAAAGCTCAGAATAAACTACAACAGTCTTGTTTGGTCATAAATAAAGGAATTTCATCACTGTTTGACTTTACCAAACTCATGTTTCCAGGAAGGAAAAACAACAGTCCTGTCCCATATAAGCAAAAGTGTTTCTAGCATTTGGTTCCAGGCATATTACTGTTGAGATGAATACTTTAGAAAGAAAGTTGTCATTTTCATCCATTCTATTCTGAAGTTCTATTTTTTTTTCTTGTTTACTAGTATTTATGCTCATTTCAGAAGCAGCAAGTTACCCATGAGTTCATATTTATAGTCAGAAGACCTCTTTCCAGTAATTTTCTAGTATCCAATAAAATTCAAACTAACACAAACATCAACTTGGAAGTTGCACTTATTCTGCAGTCATAGATTTTCATTAGTAGGATATTAAAGCAAAAAATAAAAAATCTTCTTCTACTGGTGCTTTGTAAACCTTTAAATATCAAAATAAAATTTTCATCCCCCTGAGCCAATCTTGTATTGTTCTAACGTCATACTTATCTTCCACCATACTGTAGTTTTTTTTTCCCTTTTTTCCTTCAGCTGCTTAGGTCCAATTTGATGCCAGTTATGATTTTCAGGACAGTTTTCTGAAGATATTGATATAGAAGTTGCACAGCCATAAAGCAATACAATGGCATTTTTGAACAGCCTTAGGTCAACATGCCAATCAAAATTTAAAGATTTGTTCAGCGTTCTGTACTTCACGACCATAAGGAACTGTCAGAGAAGGTTGGAAAAAAGGCAACTTTACTCTTCCTTTTCAGAAAAAAATTGCTGTGAATGACACCATGTTAACGTCACCTAGTAAAGTTAAGGTTACAGGTTAAAATGAACCAATCAAGTTGTGTGTGTTCGTTTTTATTATTATTATTACTATATTGAATGTACTTTCTTTTTACTGAAACTATTTTAAACTACTTGCTTCTTTATGATCGAGTCTGTATAATACACATAGGAAGGAAATAGTAAGCTGCTACATGAGCTGAACAAGTTTGAAGAAGCTGCAGAAGCCTGTTGCCCTGGAGTCATCGGGCATCACACTCGTGTTTTTTTTGTGTTGGTGTATGAAAAATTGGACAGAAAGAAAAGGAAGCTGAGAGCATATTTTCAGTCTCCCTTTCTCCCTGTTTTAAAAAGCCTGGGAACATTGAACTGGCCAAATTCAGATCGCCTCAAGGCTCTCCATATAAAATGGCCTTCAACAGTTTTAGCGTCATTTCAAAGCAAGTGGTGCAAAGTTTTAACCCCGATTTGCCATGATTGTACACATAAATTATATATTTTAAAATGTTTGGGGGAAAGATGGAGTCCGAAAAACATGCGGTGTGCAAAGTTCATGGGAATCTTGATAAAAAGAAAGATATGTACTCGTGCAGTTCTCCTCTAATCCTGTTCATTTTAAGACATGCACAGAAACCCAGACAAAAGTCACAGCCTGGTCACTGCTGTGACCAGGCTGTGACTTCCGAATGATGCCACATGTGTTTAGACCCAGTGCTTTATCCTCCTGAAGGACATTAGCAGACCGGCCAAGGCTGCAGGACAAACACATCTTATAAAACAAATGAAGAAATTTTATAGCTTACGTCAGCCATCATTTAGCTGTCAGAGGTGGAAGCAAAATAGATGAGAAATGAAGTGCTGAGACTGGTCTGACCTTGTGGGTGATTGCTGTCTAAATAGCTGAGGCTGAAATTGGGCATTTTGTGCCCTGGCACCTACCCAAGACACAAGTTGAGCTAAAAAAGCATGACACGTCACTTGCCAAAAGCATCTAAGCTTTCATTTTCCAGCTCTTCCATTGTAGAAAAAGTACAACCAAGATCTGCAGAAAATTAAGAAATTATTTGTGAGAATCACTCTGGATTTACATAGCTGTGATCACCAAAAATATTAGCACAAACTAAAAAAGTTTGTGCTAATATTTTTTGTGCTCTTATGAAACAGTTTTTCTGGTATTTCAACACGGAGGACTAATATGAAGCTTAAAGTTGCATTTCTGAGCATTTATTTATTTAAATCATTGTAAATTATCGTGCCATTTCAAAAAAATAAATAAATAAAAACAAGTGTACTGGTTACGTAAAAAATACACTGGGTGGACTGGCACCTCCACTCCATTAGACCAGTAGACCCATGTACGTCTTTGGAGTTGTACAGTTTTTAGCCAGAAGCCAGCTCAGACCAGGAAAACAAAGTTTTAGTTGCACCGCAAATATTAGGTTGGAGTTGTGAGGGGCTGTAACCTAACGGGAGACCATGTAAAGGAGAGCTCTCCGTTAGAGGTGACAGTAACGGGGTCCCGTCTACAACTTGGAGGCGAATTTTTTAATGAACTACTGCCGCTCTATGTGACATATAAACTATTTACCAGAAAATTTTGGCTAAAAAGTTTTTGGCTCAAGCTGTATTTTCCATGAAACTTTAAAAATGGTGAATGGTGTAGACTTATACACTTGTACTCTTATTAAGACCCAAAGTGCTTTACAGTCACTAGCTCCATTCAGTGCTGTCATTATATTCAGACTCAGCTAACCAGACCACTGGGAGCTATGCTGGGTTTAGGGTCTTGCCCAGAGACACTTTGACACTTGGGCAGGCAAAACAGGAGTTAAACCTGTAACCTTTGATTAGAGGTCAATCGTTCTATCTCTGCACCACAGCTACCCTTTTATTGGGACAGTCTAAAACAAGCTATTGCTTCACAGTTAAAACGGTACAAACAAGAGAAACAAATATTCTGGATTAAATGCAAAAAAGTATGTGATAACTTTGATTTTTATTGGGATTAATATTGAAAAAAAGAACATTTGAACAATTAACTATTAATTTTTTATATTTTTTCTTCATTCAAGAAAAAAATAAATTAAAGTGAATAATATAACAACACAAAAGACAAGCATATGAGAACAGGTCACTCAGTGTTTAATTCATTTATGGACTTATATATATGGACTTATATATATATATATATATATATATATATATATATATATATATATGTATATATATATATATATGTATATATATATATATATGTATATATATATATATATGTATATATATATATATATATGTATATATATATATATATATATATATATATATATACCCGGCAGAGTAGCTCGGTTGGTAAGGTGCAGGACTGTCATGCTGGAAACCCGGGTTCGATTCCCACGGCGGAATGAACAATTAATGGTGATTAATAGAATGGGCAATTACCATAACAATGGAAATGGGGCAAAATGCCATAACAATGCCATAACAATGACGGGCAATTAACATCACCCAGTGAGGGTCCCTTAACGCTAATGCCTACCTGGGAGACAATGTTCCACATGTCATGCCGGCTCAAACGTCGCCCGGCCAAACAAGGTCTGCGTCAGGTGCTGGGGGACCAGAGCACTCTGATGGAAAGTGGGCTACTGGAACAAGACGGAAATGGACTAGATGCGAGAACAAGGATCTGTTAGGATGCTACTACTCAAGTAATCCAACCCAGAGGGGGTACATGCAGAGGATGTGGAATGAATGGATGCTTCGAAACCCACAATCAAGGCTAACTGCCAAACAACTGGTAGCCCAATGCTCGAATATCCACAAACGCCAACTCCTATCACAGCTTGAGATTGAAGTGATACAGTACAATGCCAATACCACGGGAGAGCCAGAACAACAGGTCAGAGAGGAAGTTATACCACACTCACACCCTGAGATTGGGTACACAGCCCCAACAACCACAGTTACGCTGAGCGAGGCAGCAACTGACCTGAAAAACAAGATAATGTCTACAATGAACACTAGGCAACCCCGACACCAGCTACAACGGTTAAGTGATGTACTGCCTGAAAGTCTACTGGAAACTGTAAATGAAGCATTGAGGGCAATTCCTACCACAACCATCACAGAAACCAATGAACTGGTTTACACTTCAGCAGCAGTGATCCTTGAGATGCTTGGCTATAAGAGCAACCATGGAAGAAAACAATACCCACCATGGAAGCAACGGTTAGAGGCCAAAATCAAGGCAACTCGGAAGGATGTGAGTAAGCTGACAGAGGCTCAAAGAGGTACAATGAGAAAGCAAGTACCTAAGAGATACAGCCAGATGCCCATACCTGAAGCCCTGGAAACTGCCAAACAAAGGCTCCTAGCCTTGAGTAGCCGGCTAAAGAGATACACAAGAGACAATGAAGCCAGACGAATAAACAGGCTGTTCGCAACTCAACCAGCGAAAGTGTACGCTCAGTGGCAGGGTCAAAACAGCCGAGCAGACCCACCAAGGCTAGAAACTGAACAGTACTGGAAAAGAATATGGGAGAAAGAGACAGCACATAACAGCAATGCCCAGTGGCTGGTCTCTCTGAGAGAAGAACACAGCAACCTCCCTGAACAGAATCCAGTAACCATCACAGTGGCAGACATCCAAGAAAGAGTCTCAGGTATGAAAAACTGGACAGCACCGGGCCCTGACATGATACATGCCTACTGGCTAAAGAAGCTTACCACATTCCACGAACGCCTGGCAGCACAAATGAACCAGCTGCTAAGAGATGGGACTCACCCCGAATAGCTAACGGAAGGGCGAACGATCCTGATCCAGAAGGATCTCTCAAAGGGTGCAGTCCCATCCAACTACCGGCCAATAACCTAATAACAACATGGAAGCTCATGTCAGGCATCATTGCAACCAAGATAAATAGGCACATGGATCAATACATAAACAACACACAGAAGGGCATTGGTAGAGACTCCAGAGGAGCCAAACACCAACTCCTGGTCGACAGAACAGTCGCCCAAGACTGCAGGTCACGACACACCAACCTGTGCACAGCCTGGATTGATTACAAGAAGGCCTATGACTCAATGCCACACACATGGATCACTGAATGCTTGGAGCTGTACAACATCAACAGGACTCTAAGAGCCTTCATAAGAAACTCAATGAAGCTGTGGAAAACCACCCTTGAAGCCAATGGGAAACCACTTGCACAAGTGTCCATCAAATGTGGGATATACCAAGGTGATGCTCTGTCCCCACTGCTGTTCTGCATAGGTCTGAACCCCCTCAGCCAAATAATCAACAAGACTGGCTATGGATACCGACTCAGAAATGGGGCCAACATCAGTCACCTCCTCTACATGGATGACATCAAGCTATATGCTAAGAACGAGCGTGACATTGACTCCCTGATCCACACCACCAGGATCTACAGTAATGACATTGGGATGTCATTCGGGCTCGAGAAATGCAGCCGGATGGTGACAAAGAGAGGCAAGGTAGTCCACACAGGGGGGGTCTCACTCCCAGAAGGAACAATAGCAGACATTGAGGACAGTTACAAGTACCTTGGAATTCCCCAGGCAAATGGCAACCTGGAGCAGGCAACAAGGAAAGCTGCAACAGCTAAGTACCTTCAACGAGTAAGGCAAGTCCTGAAAAGCCAGCTCAATGGCAAGAACAAGACCCGGGCAATAAACAGCTATGCACTGCCAGTTATCAGATACCCTGCAGGAATAATAAGATGGCCAAAGGAAGAGATACAGACCATGGATGTTAAAACACGGAAGCTCCTCACCATGCATGGAGGGTTCCATCCCAAATCCAGCACTCTGAGACTGTATGCTAGCCGCAAGGAAGGAGGCCGAGGACTAGTGAGCGTAGAAGCCACTATCCAGGATGAAACATCCAAGATGAATGAATACATCAAGCTCAAGGCCCCAACTGACAGTGTGCTCAGTGAATGTCTCAGGCAATGGAGAGCAGAGGATACAGTGCTGGAGGACAGATCCTCATGGGAGGACAAACCCCTCCATGGGATGTACCACCGGACCATAACTGAAGTGGCTGATATCAAGAAGTCCTACCAATGGCTAGAAAGGGCTGGCCTACAAGACAGCACTGAAGCGCTCATCCTGGCAGCTCAGGAACAAGCCCTGAGCACCAGAGCGATAGAGGCTCAGATCTACCACACCAGACAAGACCCAAGGTGTAGGCTGTGCAAAGAGGCGCCTGAAACAATCCAGCACATAACTGCAGGATGTAAGATGCTGGCAGGTAAAGCATACATGGAGCGGCACAATCAAGTGGCTGGAATAATATACAGGAACATGTGTGCAGAATATGGACTGGAAACCCCAAGGTCAAAATGGGAAACACCTCCGAAGGTGGTAGAGAATGAGAGGGCAAAGATCCTGTGGGACTTCCAGATCCAGACTGATAGGATGGTAATGGCGAACCAACCAGACATCGTAGTGGTGGATAAAGAACAGAGGAAAGCCGTTGTGGTGGATGTGGCAGTGCCAAGCGATGGGAACATCAGGAAGAAGGAACATGAGAAACTGGAGAAATACCAGGGACTCAGAGAAGAACTGGAGAAAGCCTGGAAAGTGAAGGTGAAGGTGGTGCCTGTGGTAATTGGAGCACTCGGGGCAGTAACCCCCAAGCTTGAGGAGTGGCTACAACAGATACCTGGAAAGACCTCAGACCTCTCAGTCCAGAAAAGCGCAGTGCTAGGAACAGCTAAGATACTGCGTAGGACCCTCAAGCTCCCAGGCCTCTGGTAGAGGACCCGAGCTTGGAGGAGAAACCACCCGCGGAGGGTGAGAGGGGCGTTTTTTTTTTATATATATATTTTTTTTAAACACTGAAAATGTGTAATTAAATATTACATCTGCCTCACTTGTTCTGTGTTATTGTCCTGCCAAAACACACAGATCTACTTTTATGAATCACAGATATTTTAGCAGTTACTGTTAAGTGTCTGGTATGTAGCCGTTGGCTCAGTTATTTGGTTAGTTCAGAAGCGTAATCCAGCGGTGTACCTCTGCAGAATCTTCTCGGGACCAAACTCTGAGCAGGGATCACTTAAAATGGAATCCAATCCCGAGCTGTCTGCTGGAAAAGGCTGGAACTAATTGATCAGTGGGGAGTATCTGTGAAAGAGATGTTCATGGGGCAGCGCTGACTGCACTGGAGCCAGAGGGGCTACTGTCTGATCTGACCATCTCTGGCATTGCAGAGCAGCACCACACCGTTACGCAGCAGTCGAGCTACAACCAAAACTATGCGAAGGTTTGAAATGATGAAGCTAGTGGGTTTTTTTTCTCTTGCTTTCTAATTTTTGTCATATCTGTTGAATTATGAAGGTATTGTTTCTTCCTCTAATCTCTAATCCCCTATCTGCCTCTCTTTTTTTGCCCTCTTGCATATTTTATATCAGTTGTCTGCGTTAAGTCCTTTGCCTCTGAACTCAATCCCCAGTCTGACCCTCTGCTTGAGCCCCTCAGCTGCTGCTCTGCTCTCACACTAACTCCCTTGTTTATATCGGGGATGCAATTAAGTCCGAGCCAAGTAGAGGAGTCCCAGAGAGAGAGGCAAGAGTGCAAGCTTGTGAGTCAAATTACATTTTTTTTCTCTTCAAACTCCCTACTCCTCCCTTCAGCGTTTCACTAATTTTCTCCTGCGCTCTGTCCATCGCTATCTCTTCAAACATGGAAAGCCATACTTCTTGTTCTCCTGAAGAACAGCAGAAATAAAGAAAAGTTCTGTGGATGCAACGTGAAGCAGATTTGGGATCGGTGGAGTAGAAACATGTGGACAGAAATACCCTGATAGGCAGCAGAAACGATCAACAGCAAGACATTACCTCATCCGAGTGAGCTGCAACAGCAAACAGGACAAATTGTGCCAATCTTTCCTTTATTACTGTATCTGTTCTGCCCAAGTATTCTGAAAATGGAATAAAAAAAATGTATTCAAACATTTATTGCCCAACCCCGTCTTATTTTATTTGTGAAAGTGAAATCAGTTTGCATTGTAAATTCACATTCTCCACATGTGTGGTCCGTCGGCCCAAGGGACCTATCCCAGAATTGCAGACACACGTGTGCAGGCAGAAGCAGTAGTGGAGTGCAGAGTAGATAAACAGTGTTCTTGATGGCCACTGGGCACACTCCACATGCAAACGATGCCAAGCCAGATACTTTGCAGGAGTAAATAAAAAAAGCAAACACAAATAAAAGCATTCAGCTTTCATTTTACGTGAAAACACCTCAGCAAAAATGTTTGGGTCTGAGTACTATTTTGTTACTTTTAAAACGCTTGATGTCATTATTGATATCAGTGTCAAAGACTGAAGAGCACTCCACCCTGTCAGACCAAGTGAGCATCACTTTCCCGCAAAAACGTGCAAAAGAAACTCAGGGGATGTGTGCAGCTTTGACAGACAGGGGGATAAACACAGGGATTGTCCCTGACCTCCCAACACTAGTCTGGAGGAAGACGAATAGCCCCCCAATGGGCCCTGAGCAGATAAAATACACCCTACCGTCTTCAACACCAGGTGTGACAGCCATCAGGGGTGGCCTATCAGCAGGAGGCACAGAAAAGGGGAGGTAAGGGTGAGGGGGCACATTAGGAACATATCAGCAATTACTCTCTGGGTTTATTTTCCTTCCTGCTTTAACGCCTGAAAACCAAATTGCACTCATCCCGGGTGTTGATTGTATCTCAATATCCAAGTGAGAAACACTTTGCTGAGTCATTTGTCGATTACCTGATGATAAATGTTATTAGTTTGTCAACCTAAATTTGTTTTGTTGTTTTTTTTTGCTATTGGTTTTTAGATGTTTGGTCTTATCAGGGAAGTTCAGTTCCAGCTTTGTTCTTATTTTACCCAGCGTTCCAAATCAGCTCCTTTACGTAATGGAATTCACAGGGTCGAGGACATGTTTACCTCTTTTTCCAGGCCCATTAGGCACCAAGCGGCTATATCATAGCTGACACGAGAAAATGGCCGCAATCTGTTTAAGCCATGATCTCTAACTACATGGGCCCCACATCCTCAGATTGGCCTCTGCGTGTAGGAATATGAAGAAGAATGATGGTCATTTCTATGTCCTAAACCTTCAACATGTTAAGGGTACAGACACAGTGCAGCTGAGACAAACAGATTAGCAGTCATTTTACTTAAGCAGGAAAGTTGAAAAATATCAAGGCAGCTGTGAAATTAGTAACTTTTTATTCCTCATGAAGCAACGCTAATGCTAATTCTGTCATTTTGTGCACAAACAAGGGAGGGCAGCTGTAAGCAAGGAGAGCTCGTGTGAAAAAAGGGAAGCCCAGACCACTAATTTCCTGTGTGAGCATTTGCCGCGGAGCGGGAAAGCCAGGCTGCTCTGCGACTATCAGGAATCAGCGCAGTTGCTCCCAAAGCCACCTCTGCCCTTACGATTGCCCCCCCCCCCCCCCTCCACTTCCCTCGGGCCTCAGGGCCACTGTGGGTTAACCTTGCTCAACCATGACCAGAAAACAAAGTGATATCTCACTTATCTATTCGCCTATTCAGTCATCACGCAATAAGTTTTGACTCGCAACCCTTGACCTTTGCAGACCAGAACACCAGTTTTCCTTTAACACCAACCTGACAGCCCCCAACCCTCCACCCCTCATATTTAAAATCACTATCACTGTCAAGGTGGCCTAAGCCTGACTTTTAGACTTATGCAATATCCTAAGCAGAGTAAAAAAATGAATGAAAATACAGCATCCATCTTGAAAGAGAGCTCTTCGGGTGACTCACAGCTGCAGCATCAAATACTTCCTTGAATGCATAAGAAACCAGTGCTTTTCCTTTTTTTCACTTGTGTGTTTCTTTCAGGGCCTCTGTAACTTTCTCTGTAGAGTCAGTAATGTTAGATCTGGTAACTTTAGTGAAAACAGATATGCTTGGTAAGATTTTGTTCCAGTGCTGTCATTGTATTGAACCCGAGATACTTATCAACCTGATTTTCTAAACCATATTGCTGCTCCTGTAATCTTGTTCCGTTAAAAACTTGCATTAACAAGCTTCAACAGGAACATTTAATTTTTTTAACCCCTTGATGCAAACATTTGTTTCCAATTATTAAGAAAAAAACACTTCACTTGTGTTCTTTTGCTTTTAAGTAGATGCTAAATAAGGTTGAGGTAGTAATTTCACCACACCACATAAAATAGATAATGGAGACCTTTAGGACAATCAATACAGATTTTTTTTTACTTAATCATGAATGTTATTTGAGCTCAGCAGAACACATGAAAACATCTTCAGCCCTCCCATCCCCGACTTTTTGTTACTAGGACACTTTCTTCCTTTTTTGGAAGACCTACTGAGCATAATTTGACTAAAAAAAAAAGATATGTTGAGAACTTTACTGCCCTGCATGTGCAGGAGACACTGGAAAAAGACACGCAAGCTCTTTTTGAATACCTCAGGGGTGCACATGTTGATGCACAATGATTGCATACTTGTGTTTGTGCCCGTGTGCATCTGTGCAGGGAGAGCCTAAAGCTGCTCAGACGGGATCAGGACTTCTTTGCCCTAACACATCTGGGCTTTATATCAGGCCTTTAATTAATCCTGAGTGAAGGCCAGGCAGTGACAGGCTGACTGGGCAGGCTCCAGTCTAGGACAAGACCTGATTTATTACAACTGAACTCCAACCAGCATTGATTTATGTCAGGCTGAACAGAGAGGAGAGTTGAGGATGTCTTTAAAGGGACTGGATGTGGACTCTGATAGAGCACAGCTAAACTGCGGAGACAAACTTTAAGCTTGTGAGTTAGTTCCATGCATGTAGTGCATTTTCTTAGCATGCATTTTAGAGGTCTGGTTTCATGTACCCAAAAGTTTATGGTTTTAAAGTAGACTGTGCTGTTGTATAATGAATTGAAAGCAAGCTGTACTTACTGCAGGGTTTTTATTATGCAGCAGATAAGGACTCTAGGGGAGTGAGAGGAAAGATGGATTTAATAGAGGAAGAGGTGGAGCCAGGGGAAGCAGAAAACCTCACTCCATCATGATGGTTATGTACCCTCCCAGGCTTACGCTGTCACTCAGAGGGACTCCTCTCGCCTTATCTCACCACATTGTGGGACCGTAAATCCTCCCCTGCTCTTTTGACTTAATCATGACAGTCATTTGAACTCAGCAGAACACAAGAAAACATATTCAGTCCTGTGCAAGCGTCCCCCAAGGCCTCTTTGCTGGGTCGCAGGAACATGTAAAACTCATGTCGAAGTGGCTGAACCACCCTCCAGAGTGTCTCAATTGAACTTTATATCCTGGATGCTTCTATACTTGCACAGAAGGGTCTAAAAATATATATGGAAAATGAATTTAAAGGTAAACGATGTACAAAAAAGACTTAATCCAAAAATCCAAAGCATCCCATAACCAACAGCCGGCCGGAGTCTGGCTGGAACATGAGCTAAAGCTTCTTGGAAAACAGGAAATACTCTCACTAAAGAGAACCAATATATCACTGCCAACTACTTTGCAATCAGTTGCACACTAAAGAGTTTGTGACTTTTAGACAAAAACATGACATCCAATGACAAAGGCCTTAAGGCAAAAATGGCCACAGGCTGACTTGCTGTATTATATATTTTGTCCGGGAGCCAAAGGTTCCCTCTATCCTGAATTTTCCTGCCAGCAGTTCGCAATCACCAGAGCGGGAAACCAAGCAATGAAGTTCAAGCTCTTGCCAAGACTGGAATGAGTCTGGGTTTTTGTGAGGTCGCGACTGGGGCGTTTGAGTACCACAGACTCGTATCTCCTCCCCTATCCCCTTCCTTCACTCAGGGCCAGAGTAGGCAACTTTCAGTGGGCCCATGGGGAATGGGGAATTTACCCTGCCATCCCTTTGGAACATATTTTCAAGCAAGACCTCTTTTCATAGTCATAAATTCTGCAATATTGTTTGGAATGTGCTTTTTAAGAATAAAGAAAAGCGAAAATAGAGGGTGAGGGATTTCTTTTTTGGAGGAGACTTTTGTTTGACCCTAGGAGTCTTGTTTGGATTCTGGTGGTTTGCGACACTAAAACTGACGCTCCGATTATTCTGTCAGTTTAAAGTCAGCATCATTTTTAAAGACCCTTTATGATCATTTTTGATCTATTTTCAAAGTGTTCCTAGTGGTCTAATTATGCCATTTTCAACCAAAATCAAGAAGTGTATGAAAAGTATACTTTATACTTAAAATGAGGCAGTATACATGAAATTTATTCAACTTAAAATGTTTACATTTTTTCTAAAAAAACTATACATTACTTCTTACATTACACGTACATGGTCTATAGTATAATTGCTATTCTTATACTCAAGTATACTTAATAAAATAAACTTCAAGTGTACTACTTTATGCTAAAGGTATGCATATTAACTAATTGTTCATATTCCTTTAATTTCCTATAATATACATTAGTTATAATTAAAGTTCTTTCATTTTGCATTTATTAGCAAACTTACAGTATCTGCTTTACAACCTCCAACTATCCACCATATTTCCATTTAGCTATTTTTTCCATGCTTGAGAAAGGGTGTTAATCACATTAAAAACATATACACCTCATTACACCACGGAAACTTAAATTCAACAAAGAGCACTTGAGAGCATTCAGGCCTCATCTGTGATGTAAACATCTTTACTTATCCAGATTACTTCTGTGGATCAGATTACCTTCTTCCCTAAAATTCCTCAACAGAGCAGTTGAGGAAAGCAGCCCCGCTATCCCAAAGCAACTAGTGGCCCTACAATATTTTCTCTTAATCAGACACCATTACATTTATTGCATGCTCGAGGTCTGGTAGTTGAGCTTTTCCTTGTGTAGGTTACAGTGAAGTGTGCTTGGCATCGCCGCTCGAGAAGCCCAAGGCCACAAGCAGCGAGACCTGTCCATCAGTGGCAGTTATTAGTGCAGACCACCAGTGAACCTGGGCCTATCGGTGGACCTAATAACAATGTGAGCAGGAGAGCTGAGGGACAGGAAGTGCAGCCAGACAGGCCGGGGCTGAGAAAAGCACTTAAAAAGGAGAGTAAGGCTTCCTTAAATAAAACAATGATGCCCTCCCCCCATTCACTCGACTTTAAAAATGCTCGGAACCTGAAAACAAATGTGAAAAGTGCAGCAAATGTAAATGTTTTGAAACCAGGTTTGGATTTTTTTTAGCTCCAATTCAGGTGGAAACCAAAGTCAGTTGACACTAAAGAGTGGACATGCCCAACGTGTTTAGCTGCCCATCTATATGGGAGGCTTTGACTGTACAGCACAGCGTTTACTGTATGATAAATTCAACTCCTCTCAGGTTTCACCAGGGACTTTTAATGCTGCTTTTCCTCCTCTCATCCTCACTGGCTGCACATGAACAGAAGATAAATTTGCATACAGAATAATTTGCAATTATGAGCAGAAATGTTGAACTACAGGCCTTGAGGGCTGCCATCTTGCTAGTTTTCCACAAACAATATGTCTCCTGGTGCTGATTACCTGGATCAGGTGTGTTTTGCCAATTAGGAGCTACAATAGCAGGTTTGTTGGAGAGCATGTAGGACTCTGGCCCCTCGAGGCCTGGAGTTTGACACCTGCGATTTATAGCAACCACACATCAACAAAGACCTGAAACGTGATCTAATATTTAACCTAAAATGAATTATAAACAAATGAAACCGTCAAGAAATGCACTTTTTTTTTAGAAATGGATTTTGAAAAGTTTTGCCAATAATTGTTTTATGTACTTTATGTGGTTAACCCATATTATATGTATATAAAAGTTATACATGTGATTGTTTAAACAATCACAAAGAATAAATTCCAGTAGAAAATATAAAAAAATGAACTGTGTGTAAATAAAATTAGGCATTATTTGCTAGAATACAAGTGCAATGTTTTCATCCTATCACTATGAACATAATGACATTAATTCCACTGAAAGCTCATCTCTTGGTTCATATTTTGGAATATTTATGTCAAACACATCAAAACCACCAATTCATTTGTGGTTCAAATATCACACCAGCGTAATGCCTGGAGAAACCTCTCAAATGCTCCAGTGGAGCAATTTTTTTTTGAGTTTTTTATTGATCTTACACACCTAGAATACACACAAAGCAAAACTATACCCTTAGTTACCAATAAAGTTATGATTTAAAAAAGTCTGAAACCCTTCTCCCTTTGAAATAAAACAGCAGAAGTATGTTTAATTGTAAATTCATAAAAAAAAAAAATTCCTCTTTTTTTTAACCCTGGTCAATTGAGATACAGTATTGATTGTCTATGTAGATTTACAAGGTATGGTTAAGAATAAAACATCAAAACTGAAGAAATTAAATTAGGTTTGTTTAAGAAACTTTCAAATCTGTAAAAAGGATGATCTCTACCACTCCCTTTCAACATAAAACACATTCTTTTTTTTATCCCAAAGGTTTATTAAGGACAGAAAGTTTTATTATAGTTTTAGTATCTTTCCTGCATATTTCTACTAGTAGTGCTAAACAACGGGATGGAGAATATCCACCCTGTTGGTGTGCAAGATGTTCCCAGAAGGAGTTTTTCACAGACAAACTGCATGTTTCAGAACATAACATCAAACATGATTTTACCATTTTATGTCTTAGGTTTTAAAAACAATAAAAATGTATATTTTTATCATTTCTCTGTCAGTCAGAAACAAAGTTTTTCGCAAAACTTTATTTGACAGAAAAAAGAAGGTGACTATTTAAAGAAGGTGATTTATGTCCTGTTTAGAGTGAATTATTTATGTTATATGTATAATAAATCTAGTTTCTATTTATTTTTGCATTTTTGCATCTGACCTCAGTATTGTGGCACATTCATATATCAAAGGAAACTCAAATGTGTGATGATAACATAGTTTGTGAGACAAAAGAGCACACAATACATTTTGAGAACTTTTATATATATTATATTGAAGTTATAAAAGTACTGTAAGAACACAGGAAATGGATATATATTTAGAAAATGGCAAATACATAACCAATATAACTAGTGAACTTTACAGTCTTCAGTTTTTTTTAAGGTCCTCATTCCTTGCAAATGCTTTTGATGTACGTCAGAAACTTTATTTCTTTCCTGTGCAACATAACTATCTGGAACAAAGGCGGGTGTTTTTGGCCCAAGTGAATTCTGGGAACTCTGAGGTTGTTGTCTGAGGGTCTCAGCAGTGCTGAACTCCATTTTGGCAGAACTTCAGAAGAGGTCTCATGCAGCTCAAATATTTCGGGTTCAAATGATGTAGAAAAACACATACACGCTGGGTGGTTGAAAGAGGGCGCACTTCTGAAGGATGTGAATGTGTGGGTGTGTTGGGAGAGGGGGGGTGTTCAGCATTGTTTAAGACTTGATTTGCCTGTAGTATGTGACTCTAATCCTACCTGGTTATAATACTGAGGATTTATCTCAAAGATTGTGATTATTTTCCTGTTTAAATTTAACCAAACAGGCTCTTTTACTGAAGAAAGTTAAAAAACAGAAATAATAGTAAAAAAAAAAAAAAAACTGTGTTTCTCCAGCCAACTGTGAGAAAAAGTCCAGAAGTGCAAATCAAGAACACGGGTCTAAATTCCCTGATCTTCATCCAATGTCTTCATCAACATTTGTTTAGAAGGTGTAACATTTTTGACCATTGTTTGGTCTTGTTGCCAACAGAAATCCAGAAGACTTAAAGTTTATAAACAGAAATAAAGTAACAAAATCTGCTCGACTGAGGAATTTAGCTGAGGGTAAATCAAAGGCTTTATAGCTGTAAGGCCTGTTGGACCACCCTGGTTCTCAAGCCTCCAAAGCCTAGCTGCAGGCCAAAAAACAACCAAACTACGCAAGTCCCAAACCCTTAAGATCCTTCTTAATAAACAGGGAAAATACTTGGTTATTTTTTATAAATAACTCAGCTTATTAACATAGTTTGGTGTTCAGGGTTTTTAGTCATACTGGTTAATAAAGAAAATTTCAAGTCCAATATTTCCTATCAAACTGATGATGTTATTCTGCTTCGACCATTGTAACCTCATTTTTAGCATTTAGTTATTAGAGGCCTGCAGAACTATCCTTGTTTAACAAAAGACTAGTTTGTTAAGAATTAAAAAAGATTAAGACAAATATTAATTGTATTTTTGTATGGTATAACAATATGCTAAATAGTAAATTTTTTTTTTTCTTATCCTATTAGATTTCTCAAAAACATAAATATAAGCCTATAGGGTTGGAAAAACAGGACCTTCTTCTTTATTAGCTCATTGTTTTTGTGAGGTTCTCTCAAAAAGATTAAAATATTCTAATGCTGGTTAGATTTTTGTGGTTTAGTTGGTACATTTTTTCCAGATCAGACTTTAAAACCAGCTAATGTTCACACTCCCTTTGACACTAATGCTGCCTTTTTTACTGTTTGTTTTCCTATTGAGAAAAACAGAAAAAAAAGTCATCCCTTGCTTTGCACATCAACATAAATTAAGTTTGTTGTATTTTAATTCACAGTACGTGTGTGTGGTGTGTGTGTGTGTGTGTGTGCATATGGATGGTTAATGTCTCAAATACAATCTTGTAATTTCATCTTGACAAAATCAATTACTAAGGATGTGTCTAAATTCCTTTACGACTCACTGCATAGAGCAATTCATAGTGGGTTCAGTGTTTTGTAGTGCTGTCCATATCTATAATTCCAAAATCGAGTGCCCTAGAAATTTCCCTGACGTCTCTGTGATATACAGTGTGCATCGATGGTCACTAGATTGGCAAATATAGACCAGCATGCATTGCGTTTGAACGATTTTGTAAAAAAAAGTTCTTTAATACATTTTTATAAACCACCTCTTTAAAACACAGAGGGTTCATAAATTGTTTTTGTAAAAGGTTTCTATTTATTAGGGTTTTTAAAAAGTAGTGAACATGGTGACCGAATAGCTTTTAAAATCCAGGGCACTAGATAATCCCACACCATATAGTTTTTTAGTAGGGAGGGAATTCGGACATAGCTAGATGTCTAGATATTTACACAGAAAATATAAATATAGTGGTGTTGTGCACCAACTATTAGCTACAGGAGAGACACAGAACTGCTCCAGACAAATAAAAACTAAAGTGTTTGTCATTGCTGTCTCTGCTTCAGTTTTTTTTTAGCAACTGAACTAATGAACTTAAAGATCTGTAAACATTTAGAAACGCACAACAAATATTTTACCCATGATAAATAGGAAGCAATGACTAACAGTGCAACCTCTTGCGGACCACCTTCCACAGGTAAAGCTGGTAAACAGGCGCTGTACGAAAACTGAGAAGCTGAAGTCATTTCCCCATCCAGTGGTACATGAAGTCTGGCATCTGTGTGGCAACGTACCTCCCCTGCTCTCCTGGAGACAATGATGTCACTGCTCCCATACATTCAGGTCTACAGGCTGAGGGCTGTAAAGTCTTGTTGAGTCCACAGGCAGGAGATCCTAAACATCACAGGTTTGGCATTACTGCTCTGACTTTTTTTTATTTTTTTTTTTCCAAATATATGCGCCCAGGACTGAGCCTCCACCCTCCAGTCTAAAGTTTGGTGCAAAACAGGAAGTAGCAAATATTACACAAAACCACTGCAGTCAGGTTGCAAATGGAACCAATTAATTCACAAATAAAAAGTAAAATTTGACACCAAAATAGAAGGACTTTTTAACAAATAATGCTTATATCAGCCTTGCTGGGTGGGGATTCATTTTGATTAAACAAAGCTCAATTAGGGTTAGGTTTAGAGCTTTAATGATCAAATATCAATTTACTTTTTTTTTTGCTTTATGAGGCTTCCAGAGTCCTCAGGTCCTCAGGGCAGGTCTGCTGGTGGTCCCCTGGGTCAGAACAAAGGTGAGGCTTCATTCCAGCGCTGCGGGCCGAACTTGTGGAACGGCCCCCCCCTGAGGATGTGAGGGCTCCATCCACTGTGGAGGTTTTCAAGAAAAGAACCTAAAACTCCTCTATTTCAATTGTCTTTAAAGTTTTGTTTTGTTTTTTTTTTTTTTTTTTTTTTTTTACATTTAATCATGTCTTAATTCGATTTTATGGGCTTTTTTTCCCCCCTGCTTGTTATATAACATGTTGGGGTGCTTTTATTATGATTATTTTTTTGTCTGTGTAAAGCACTAAAGTTGAATTTGAATTTTGCCTTGCCAATTTGCCTTTTTCTTTTGCAAAGCTGTTAGTCTGCTCCTCCAACTTCAGTAAAGAATCCAAAGGTAACCTCGCAGATTGACAGCCGATAATATAAATATATTTATGATCAACACATTTCTCAGAATGTTTAGAAATAGAGTAGTGCACCTTTTTATACAGAAAATATTTTTACGGATATTGAATGGAGCTAAATGTTAAAAACAGTAAAAAATAAAAATAAAAAAAATCTCAAGCAAAATATTTTGGGAGGAGAATATAAATAATTCTAATCAAAATTCAGCAAAATGTTTTCTTTGATCAAGTCCATCAGATTCAACAGTTGGAGAAAAAAATGTTGACGTTTGGGTTTGTGTTCTGTTTTTAATTTTGTTTTATCAATTAAAAGGCATCCTAATTTAACTCCTCAGTTCTCCTGAAAAGTGAAATTTACTAACTTTGGACAGCATGATTTAACTGTAGACCACTTCAACTATCAGTCTGTTCTGATCGAGGCAATCAGTTAGTCTGTTGTTGTCATTGTTTACACTGTGTCTACTCTGGTTAAAGGGTGCAAATTGGCTCCAATAAAGGGTTTAAGGTTTCTCTCTTCTCCTGCTGCAGTATCAGAAGACTAACAGTAAACTACAGATCTTGCTGCCTTCTATTAGAGGAAAACAGGAAGACGGAAGTTCCCCTTCAAATAGATGCATCACACAAAACCGGACGGACAAGCATCTGAAAATACGGAAGCATCCATGAGCGGCTCAAGAGCTTTATCAGGCCTTGTTGAAACGAGACAAACCAGCCAACAATTTTTCACGGGTGAAAAGGTGTCCTCATCAAGATGGTGTCTCCTACATTTTTTTTTTTTTTTTTTAGATAAGTGAGAGGAACCAGACACTCGGTGGACGAGACCCAACTCTCCCAACCTCCACTTACCTCCACTCATGCCTGAGAGGAGATACCACAGGAGCAGGGAGGTTGTTATTCTCATTGGTTCATCAGCAGATTCTTATCATGCCTGCTCACTCAATGTCAACCCCAGTTCAGTCTTACAGTGCCCAAAACTCCCTTGAAATGCTTCAATTGCTGCCAGTCATGCCACTACAGGTCAGATTTAATTACTGAAAAGAAATGCCAATAAAATGGATCACAGGAAAATCAATAAGTACTCCTTAAAGAAAAGAGGTCACAAATTGGGATCTCACAATTCCAATAAGTATGGTTTTATTTACTTCCTAACTGTGTAAAAATGACTGTGTAAAAATGAATAGACTGTATACTCATTGGGGAATTAAACAGAACACCCTTTAAGGATTTTGTAGGAGCCAGGCTGCTGTTTTCCACCAGTTTCTACTTCTAAAAGCGGTTCCCGGCTTCCGATGGGCTCTATTGTTGAATTCTGCATTTATGATGATAAACTGGCCTTTTAAGCACACTGCCTTTTGTCATTTCAGAGTGGGGTCTGTGTGTGGTCAGGTCTGATTCTTTAGAAAGGAACCATCAATCACTGTTTCCCACAGGATAATTATTACTATTTATGGAGCAAACTCCAACAATATACTTTCAGGGCACATTAACTATTGGTATGTCCACAGAAATAACTGTAATACTAACTTATACTAAAACTAACTTTTTACTCGTTAAAAAGATATTTATAAGTGTGCTTCTTTGTGTGTTTCACCCAATATTTAGAATAAAGTCATGGACATGTTAAAGAGATTCACTTTAAAAACATGTCAACTTTTATGACTCTATAGTCTTAGCAGCTAAAACTTAATGTGCAATATTAGTTTTTTCATGTAAAAGGAAGAAACTATAAAGCAGAGATCAGGAATACAAGACAAAAGATTATAAACTAATCAGGAAAAAGACTCAAGAGCATGTAGAAGAGAAATGTGCAGAGACATTTTTTTTTATTATTTTTGTGTGTATATATATACCTTTTAGGACTTGTTTGTACTTAGATCATTTAAGTGAGGTTTAAATGCTTAAGGGAAAAAAATGTAAAAAATAAATAGATTAAATATAATTACTGGTCTCATAACAATGATTAAACATGTAGAACATGGAGCCGGAATTTAAAATAAAAAGGAGATTTTGTTGCGTTCCTGTTTGCACAAATAACCTCTTTCTAATTTAAATAATATTATCAAATGGTGAAACTTGCAAATAATGCAATAAATAAAAGAAAAAGAAAAAACTGCATGCATGCAGACATTTCTTTTTAGGCATTTACGCAAGAGTCTAGGATTGTTAATTTATAAATTTTACGTATTTAATTTACTAAAAAAAACTACCTAGAAGTGTCAAGTTAAGTAGTGATGTAGTAAAATAAAGTTAAGTAAAGTCATAAAGTAATTTAATGTAGCGAAACGTAAAGTAGCGTAGAGTAAAATATAATAACATAGTAAAGTAATGAATAGCTAAAAAATAACTTAAAGTTTTTGTTAAAAACTAAATTTAAATTTAAACCAGACTTGAATCTACATTTATAAACATAATGAAACAATAATTTACAGAAAGCAATGATCATTTGGGTAATAACAGGTCTGTAAATCCTTTTAAACAAAAACAAAAAGTCTTTTTGTTTTAAACCATACTCCCTTGTCCTCTCCTTTGCCTTTTTCTTGACTCCATCTTGCTCCTATTATTTCTCAGAAAGTCCAGGTTGAGTTGATGGAGGAGGGAAAAGTGGTTGAGCCGAGCAAGCTGAGGAACAAAAGCTTCATCTGCTTCTGTAATAATCAGACCCATAAAACTTTGTCAGAAACATCTTGCCTCCTCATTCTTCTTCCCTCCCTTTATTCTTTATGGGGGTCTTTACTGCATTTGTTACCCGTTTGATGGGCTGGAGGAGCGGTCCCAACCACGGCTGACGCGATATTATTCTTCACCCACCCCTTAGCACCTCAGTCCTCCCAAAATAACAGCCTCCTGCCTACTGTTTAAAGTCTCTCACCAGACGCTGCAGAGTTGGGGGTGGAGAGGGGCAGAGGGAAGCTGAAAGATGTCTCCATAACTCTGCTGTGAGGAGATCAAAGTGGACCGTTCCTTCAACTCCATGGCACCATAACGGTTTGGTGGAGTCAGAGTGAGAGCTCTCGCTGCTCGAGGTGTTGTAACATGGATGATTAGTGACAGTGTAAGACTTTGAACATTCTCCACACACAGAGAAAGCCCAGCTGAGCGAAAACCTTTAAACTTCCTAAGGGGGTAGAAGTCCAAGAAAAAATGGGGGTTCCTTGGCCACCAGAGAGCATTAAGGACTCAGATGGAAAAAGATATCATCTTCATTTTTCCCTTTTTTTTATCAGCATCCTGGGAATAAAAGACAACAAATAGACTGTGGGAGGCAACGTGCATGCCTTTCATTCTTTCCCTTATTAGAAAAGGGAATTCTGCTCCGTGTTTTGAAGCGACTCGCTGACGCACTTGTTCAGGGATGTGCAGTTGTTTGGAAAACACGCTCATACTCAGACAATTATTCTGGGACCAAAAATTGTTTTGGTCATTCTTGCTAACGTTGACTGCTGCAGCTTTCGTTTAAAGTGAATTATGACCCCCTGCATTGTTGTTTTTACTATAAAGTCAGTTAATTTTCTCTTTTTATAGTGCAATTTCTTATCAAGTAAATCAAAGACTTGTTTTACAAATGCCCAAAAGAAATCTCAAACAAATCAAGAAGATATTCATCTCCCAATGAATGTTTTTTGTCAAAATAAAAACAATAAAAAGGAGCAGATAAGAAAAAAAATCAAATTTCTGTAATTTTCTGTTGTTTATTCAAAAACCTTATCTTGTCGAAAGAAGAACATTTTCTGTTGGGATGGCAAAGAAAATAAAATCAAAGAGTAAAATTATGTAGATAACATTTTTAGACAATATCCTTTTTAAGGATACTTTAAAAATTGCTTCATTTTTCAAGACCAAGTCTAGGAAAATTGTTTTGTGGTTTTTTTAATATGTTATTGTGGCTTTTTTCTGATGATGGAAAACAAATATACAAAAAATGAAGCTTAAAAATTCAATTTCTGATTATTTCTTTCAATCAAATTGTTGTGAATCAGAGGAGACAGAAAAATGCAATAAATAAAGATTGTTATAGATCGGCAGGCCACAAGCTCCCTGCTCTGCAAATTCAGGCGCATCCATTTGCAGATGACCAGATCCATGTACGTCTTTGTTTTTCACGTCCGAGCTGCTATCTGGCTTAAAACTGTACGGCTGGATATTAATATTGCTCCCCATTTTTTGTACTGGAAATGTTAGGTCAATGGTGTGAGGTTTTAAGTGTCATGATCCAGACGTGAGTTCGGAATGACCCAGATGCTGAAACCCGGAAGGAGGCTCGGACTCAACGGTAAGTTTGAAGAGAATTTAATTAGGCCGAAACTTGACAGGCTTTTCCCTAGGTAGAGAGCGGGTGCAGGCTGGAGGAATCTTGAGGTGGAAATTCCTTGAGGAGGTTCTGCGGCGGAGGCGAGGCTTGAACCCAAACGAGCAGAGGCGGCTGGCTGGAGGTTTCTTGAGGCGGCGTGACAGCAGCGTTGGAGGGAAGCGACCAGGTGAGGATCCAATAGGTCTTGAGTCCTGAGGCAGAGCGAGAAAATACCATGAGCATGAGGCAATGAGACGTGAGACATAAACATGAGCTGACCAGACTATGCACCATAGGAGGAACAACGAACTGGCACCGGCTGAAGATCCAGGAGGAGTTTATGAAGGCAGGAGTAGATGAGGTAAGTGGATCCAGCTGGTCGCATCCAACACAGGAAGGAGGGGGGAGGAGGGAGTAGCTGACAGGCCATGACAGTACCCCCCCCTCAACGACCGCCACCAGGCGGTCCAAAGCGACGATCAGGATGAGCAGCATAAAAATCGTCAATGAGGGTATGGTCCAGGATGAGCGAACGCGAGATCCATGAGCGTTCCTCCGGACCATACCCCTCCCAATCCACCAGGAACTGGACCCCACGACCCCGACGCCGAACGTCCAAGATCCGGGAGACAGTGAAGGCGGGGGCCCCATCGATGGTACGGGCGGGTGGCGGGGAAGAGGCCGGCGGGCACAAAGGGCTCTCAGCCACAGGCTTGATCTGCGACACATGGAACGTGGGGTGTATTTGCAGAGCCGCCGGCAGACGAAGGCGGACACAGGTCGGATTGATGACCCTGTCTATAACGTAAGGCCCGATAAACCTGGGAGACAGCTTGCGAGAGGACGCCTGGAGAGGGACATTACGGGCGGACAGCCACACCTTTTGACCCGGTTGGTAAGCGGGACTCACCCCCCTGTGACGGTTGGCTATCTGGCGGTTATTCTCCGCGGTGCGGACGAGAGCGGCTTTGGTCTGCAGCCAGATCTCCTGACAGCGCTGCAGATGGAGCTGAACAGAGGGAACCGCCAGATCCAATTCCTGGGAAGGAAACAAGGGGGGTGAGTAGCCAAGAGCAGCTTCAAAAGGTGACAGTCCCGTGGCAGTAGAGGTGTGGGTATTGTGGGCATATTCCGCCCAAACAAGGTGCTTAGACCAATCCTCCTGGTTCTGGGCAGCTAGACATCTGAGGGCGGCCTCCAGCTCCTGGTTCGCCCGCTCAGCCTGGCCGTTAGCCTGCGGATGGTACCCAGAAGTTAAACTGACCGAGGCCCCCAGGGCGGAGCAGAAGGCTTTCCAAACCTGGGACGTAAACTGAGGGCCACGATCAGACACAATGTCACTCGGAATGCCATGATGACGAAAAACGTGGTTGACCAGAGCGTCGGCGGTCTCAGTGGCCGTGGGCAATTGTGGAAGGGGTATAAACTGAGCTGACTTAGAGAAACGGTCTATGACCGTCAGAATGACCGTGTGTCCATGAGAAGGAGGGAGTCCCGTGATGAAGTCCACGGCAATATGGGACCAGGGACGGCCAGGGATGGGCAACGGCAACAGGTGACCAGAGGGAGGCCGGTTGGAAGTCTTAGAACGAGCACAAGTGCTGCAGGCGGCAATGTATTCCCTGACGTCACGTTCTAAGGTAGGCCAAAAGAACCGACGTTTCAGGAGGCGAATAGTCCGATAAACGCCTCCGTGGCAGGCCAGACGAGAGGTATGTCCCCAGGTGAGAACCTCGGACCGGAGCGAGTCAGGGACATAGAGGGTACCAGGGGGGTAAGTAGCGTCGGCCGGGATTTCGCTCTGGGCCTGCTGGACCTTGTTCTCTATTTCCCATGTGAGGTTGCCAATGAAACAGGTCGAGGGCAGAATGGTCGAGACGGAGTTCTCGTCAGAACTGGAGTATTTGCGTGAGAGGGCGTCAGGTTTAACATTCCTGCTGCCAGGGCGATAAGTGATGGCGAAGTTGAACCTATCGAAAAATAGACACCACCTGGCTTGGCGGGAGTTGAGCCGTTTCGCGCTGCGTAAGTAAGCTAAGTTCTTGTGATCAGTCCAAACAATAAATTGCTGTTCCGCCCCCTCCAGCCAGTGACGCCATTCTTCCAATGCGAGCTTGATGGCGAGCAACTCGCGATTGCCGACATCATAGTTCCTCTCGGCGGGACTTAGTTTGCGAGAGAAAAAGGCACAGGGCTTCAGTTTACCCGTCCCGTCCTCGCGTTGGGACAAAACCGCGCCCACCCCCGAGTCTGAAGCGTCGACCTCCACCACGAATTGCTTGGCCACGTCGGGTTGGATGAGGATAGGGGCTGAGACAAACAGAGTCTTTAGGCGCTTGAAGGCGGCATCGGCAGCAGAGTTCCAAATGAAGGGGCGATGGGTGGAAGTGAGTTGCGTGAGAGGGGCGGCAATACTGCTGTAATTACGTATGAAACGACGATAGAAGTTGGAAAACCCCAGGAATTGTTGGAGCTTTTTGCGAGATTGTGGGATTTCCCATTGTACGACCGCCTCGATCTTAGCGGGGTCAGGGCGGATATTGCCAGCCTCGATAATATAACCTAAGAAAGGGACGGAGGGCACATGGAACGCACACTTTTCAGCCTTGACAAACAACTGATTGGCGAGAAGTCGTTCAAGGACGAGGCGAACATGATGTTCGTGTTGCATTTCGTTGGAGGAAAAAACCAAAATGTCATCCAGATACACAAAGACGAAGCGATTCAGAAAGTCACGGAGAACGTCGTTCACCAAACGTTGGAACACTGCGGGGGCGTTGGTAAGCCCAAAAGGCATCACTAAATATTCGAAATGGCCTAACGGGGTGTTAAATGCCGTTTTCCACTCGTCACCTTCGCGCATGCGTACCAGGTGGTAAGCGTTCCTGAGATCTAGCTTGGAAAAGATTTTGGCGTGTTGGACCGAGTTGAAAACGGAATCTAATAAAGGAAGGGAGTATTTATCCTTGACCGTTATCTGATTCAACTCACGAAAGTCAATGCATGGACGCAACGTCTTATCCTTCTTCTCCACAAAGAAAAACCCGGCAGCGACTGGAGAAGAGGAAGGACGTATATGACCCAGGGAGAGAGCCTCCTGAATATAGGCCTCCATGGAAATTCTTTCAGGACCGGAAAGATTGTACAGTTTACTCTTAGGAAGAGGAGCACCATTTAGTAATTCTATGGCGCAGTCGTACGGTCGATGAGGGGGTAAAGCACTAGCCCTGGATTTACTGAAAACGGAACGCAGGTCATGATAGCAGGAGGGTATATTAGTCAGATCGATGTCTTTATCCGAACTAGAGTCAGGTAATTTGGTGTGGGGAACCGCCGACTGCAGACAATTAGCCATGCAGAAAGTGCTCCAGTTGGAAATGCGGGACAACCCCCAATCCAAGCAGGGATTGTGCTTTTGGAGCCATGAAAACCCGAAAATTAAAGGCGTCTGGGGACATTGAGTGATGAAAAAGTGATGGTACTCCCGGTGGTTACCGGAGGTAATGACGAGAACCGGACCGGTGCGTTTAGTGATGCGGGAAAGAGGTTTCCCCCCCAGACCAGCAGCATTAACAGTGTAGTCGAGGACTTCAACGGGAAGAGAAAGTTCATGAACGAGACTTTGGTCTATTAAACTATGTTCGGCCCCTGAGTCAATAAGAGCTTGAGAATCCAAAAATTGGTTCTGATTACAGACTTTGACAGGAACAAACAGAAACTTGGGAACTTGAGAAGTTTCAGAATTCTCCCCCCGTGGCCTGTCACTTAACGGGGGGTTCTGGGGTTTTAAACGAACCACGCATTGTGAAACCTGATGACCCGCCTGCCCGCAGTAAAAACATAAACCCTCATCACGACGCTTCTTTCTCTCCTCTAGAGAGAGCTTGGAGTGACCAATTTGCATGGGTTCCTCTGGTTTAACGGGAAGCAAAGCTGGGGTTGCAGAAGCCGCCAGAGGCAATTGGCGAACGGGATTGACAAAGGATGGTGGAGGCTTACATTTTTGCTCAGCTTGGCGTTCACGAAGGCGGATGTCCGACCGCAGGGCGGCCGTGACGAGTTCTTCGAAGGTGTCTGCTTCTGGCTGGGTGCAAAGATGATCCTTAATGCGTTCGTTCAAAGACTGGTAAAAAATTCCTTTGAGCGCGGGATCCGGCCATCCAGCCTCGACAGCAAGAATCCGAAAGTCTATTAGGTGTTCGCTTACCGGACGGTTACCTTGTTTGAGACTTAGCAACCGCCGGGTGGCTTCTTCCTGCTTTCGAGGTTGGTCGAAGACGAGGCGGAATTCTCCCAGGAAGCGTTCGAAAGGCATATGCGTGATGGGATGGGAGGCCAGGAAAGCTTGAGCCCATTGTAACGCCTTACTGCGGAGAGAGTTTACTATTAGTGAGATGCGAGCGTGGTCGGTTTGATAATACCTGGGGGCTTGCTGGAAAATCAGGTCACATTGTAATAGGAACCCTCCACAGGCAGAAACATCCCCGAAAAAAGGTTCCGGCTGTAGACGGACGTCTTCCGGGGTGAAAGGGGAAACGGAAGTGTCATTGTTGCCGGAAGCAGCGGAGGAAGCTCCGGTGGCGGGGTTAGTGGGAACTGGAGCGGAACGATCCTGGAGTTCCGTTAGCTTGGCGACAGTCAGAGTAGTATTCTTAATCCGGGAAATCAAATCCTCTTGAACTGTCGTGATACGAGAGACGGCGCTATAGAGGAGTTCCAGAAAAATGCCTTGCTGGGAAACGGTCTGCCGAAGGTCTTCCGGGTCAGCTGGGTCA
This sequence comes from Oryzias curvinotus, assembly GCA_023969325.1. Lineage (NCBI taxonomy): Eukaryota > Metazoa > Chordata > Actinopteri > Beloniformes > Adrianichthyidae > Oryzias > Oryzias curvinotus. Next base: position 32,973,331 of record CM043722.1, read on the forward strand.
GGTGGTTGGCCAGTTCGTTCTGTCATGATCCAGACGTGAGTTCGGAATGACCCAGATGCTGAAACCCGGAAGGAGGCTCGGACTCAACGGTAAGTTTGAAGAGAATTTAATTAGGCCGAAACTTGACAGGCTTTTCCCTAGGTAGAGAGCGGGTGCAGGCTGGAGGAATCTTGAGGTGGAAATTCCTTGAGGAGGTTCTGCGGCGGAGGCGAGGCTTGAACCCAAACGAGCAGAGGCGGCTGGCTGGAGGTTTCTTGAGGCGGCGTGACAGCAGCGTTGGAGGGAAGCGACCAGGTGAGGATCCAATAGGTCTTGAGTCCTGAGGCAGAGCGAGAAAATACCATGAGCATGAGGCAATGAGACGTGAGACATAAACATGAGCTGACCAGACTATGCACCATAGGAGGAACAACGAACTGGCACCGGCTGAAGATCCAGGAGGAGTTTATGAAGGCAGGAGTAGATGAGGTAAGTGGATCCAGCTGGTCGCATCCAACACAGGAAGGAGGGGGGAGGAGGGAGTAGCTGACAGGCCATGACATTAAGCCTCCGATAGTGTAATCAGAGGCCTCAGTTATGGATGACGGGAAGGGAGGGTGAGGTTGCTCCACACCAAAGGTCCCGCCCACAACTCAAAACAACACAAGTTTTTAAATTTTGGCTAAAAACAACATTATCCTAATTAAAATGACCACTGGGAACACTTTCAAAATAAATCAAAAGATGACTGGAGTGAGACTTTGATTAAATTAACGCTATTTTAACATCATGGACTTTGAGCTATAGTCTTTATTATTATTATTATTATTATTATTATTATTATTATTATTATTATTATTATTATTATTATTATTATTATTATTATTATCAAGAAAGTAAGGTAAACATAGTTTTTCTCTACAAAATAGAAGTTTTAAACTAGGATGTTTGTGTGTGTGTTTGCTGTTATGTTGGCTGTGATGTGAAACCAACATGAACATGGTGTGTGAAGAACCACAGCCCCATTTGCTCTGTCATTGCTCCTGTCGAAGTGATTGTTTGTCTGTATTCCCCATGTACAATATGTACACAAGTCACTCAACAAAGCACTTACTTTTTTCACTTCATCGCTGCAGAGTCCGCATGTGATTCCAGCTTACTGACAAGACAAATTCATTGCTGCTCGGAGAAAGCAAAGAAACAAATTGTTTTGCGTTCCTCATAATTATGTTGCTGCTTTTGTGGCTGTGAATGCGATTGTTCTGGACAGAGAAGCTTCAAGGGTCACTCTAGCGTTCCAAAAACAAACTTTACTCTGTCTCTTATCACACTCAAGTCTGTTTATTCATAAAAAATCTTACCGGTTTAAGTTTTTAAACCTTGTGCTATCCTGGGCACTTTAACATTGGGAGTTGGGTCATCTAGACCCCACTAGACAGTGCGCTGAACTTTTGTCTTCAGTGATTTGTGATCTTCACTGGTGTCCATGTATTACATGAAATCCTCTCCACCTTTATCCACCTTTGTCATGGTAGGGAGATCACGTCACTTGTCATCTTGACCCCATAGGATAGCACAAGGGTTAAAGCATGAACTGGGTTTAACAAGTTATTTTATTTCTTGAGTTCTTATAAATTCACGCTAATGAACGAAAAATATCAATTTCAAAAACATCAGAGAAACTTTTATTGTGAAGGGGTGAAATCTGGTGGTTATTGCATGATCACGCACAATAACTCGCCCCGTTTGTCTGTGCTGCAGACTGATACGGTGACTGCAAGGCTTAAGATACAGGCTATGTAATCCACTTATCTTAAGTGGTCTTTGCCGGCCTCACCTGCCCGGCTTTTAAAAAGAACAGGAAAGAAGTAGGGAAGGAAATGTTCACTTGGCCTCAGGCAGACATTGTCGAGTCAACCACTACACTCAGATCTATTATCACAAGTTAGATCGCTTGAGAAGGTGGGGGTGTTTTGATGGTCGCTTTAAGCTTGCAAAGTATAAAGCCGGATGTTGTGATATCATTTTGTTTTTCTGGTTTTTGCATGACACACAGGCTAAATCTAGGCCCCTCACACTTCACATTTAGTTTAAAAATATTGTAAATATCCCGCTCAGAAATAAACAGGTTTAAAATAGGACAGAAATCAGCCTTTTATGGCTCAGAACGGGCTTGTCTCTTTCCGCGTGTCTTTCATGTCAGAGGAAGTGCAAAACAATCATATTGTTGCATTGTTACATTTCCTTCTCTCGCTGTGAAAGCCTCTCATTGATCTTTATGAGGTCAAACACAGTCCTCTTGGCTCCCGGTAGATTCTTTTAACACCGCAAAACATAAATAAACACATTTTGTGTTACATGTGTCTTCATATATTTTTGGGGTGTTCACAGACATAGTTGTTTGAGGTGAAAAGTTGAACAAATGTTAAAAGAACGCGCAAGTGAAGTTTATTTATTTTTTGTTTTGCATAAAAATTGTATTTTTTAAAAATGAATGAATGGAATAATATGTTTTCGTTTAAATTTAGTTATAGCTACTAAAATGTTTATGTATTTTAGACTAAACACCTAATAAAAAAGGGGAAGGAGAATTTACTAAGAATAAGTAGGGAGGGGGAAAAAAGGCTGCTATTATTCAGGCAAAATTCTAGTGAACTGCTGCCGCTCTGCAGAAACTATGTCTAGAAAACAAGAAAGCTTTTAAAAATGACTCAAAAAATGATTGCCGTGAGGCTTAAATGGTTGTGCAAGAACAAAAACCTGGAAATATCTTTAAATAATTTTCTGTGGTGTGTCTAATCCTAAAAGAGGGCAGCTAATACCACTAAAACCACTCAGTTTGAAATAAAAACTATCCAAGCTCAGAAAGATTGTATGTCCCATCAAAAAGGTTTCTATGCATTAAAGAGCAAGTATTGATGTTTCTGAGCAGCGAACATACTAAAATAGTGTCAGCACTAAGTTAAATGACAACTTGAAAGTCTCTCATTTTCTCATTCCAAAACAGAAATCTAATTATTTAAGCATAGAAGGAAAGGAAAAAAACAGAGCTATGATCTATCTACAACCACATGGAGTAAAACAGCAGCTAAGTAATAGAAGTGGACGTTCTATGTGTTCTGCTGAATGAGGAAAAATCCATTATTTGGGAAATAACGCTCAAAGAAAAATAGAAACTTTAGATTAATTGGCTAAATATGATGAAATTAAACCCAGTTAAACCCTAAGTTTTTGACCTCCTTGTCTGGCATCATTAGTGCCATCACGGCAATCCCATCCGCCATTGTACTGCAGCAACTCATTTAGGTGACTGAAGACTTACTTGGGAAACCAGACAGACCCTACATTACTTTTTACGGTCTTGTAAAAATTATTGGCCTGTAAATGACTGCTCCTTTCGAACTGTGTAAAAAACATACCAGAGGTGGGGAAACTCAGCCCAAAAGAAAGAGGAAGACAAAGAAAATGACACAGAAAAAAGAGCACTTCTGAGTCACGATTTTAAGCTTGGCTGCATAAGGTAAGAAAAAAAAAAGAAAAAAACAGACTCGGATCAGATGAATATAACAGAAATAAATAAAATCAAAGATTGCGTTATAGCTGTCAGTGGCTCCCCTTCACTATCAGGACTTATTGTCCAGCCTGAGGAAAGCTGCATTCCTGTGTTATAGCTGGGTCTAATTAACGAACAAATCATGTCATGCTAACGACTGATAACCATACATAAAGAATGGAGGGAAACTCTGCAATCCCCATCAACACCCTCAGCCAACAACCTTTTCCTGAGCACATTTTTTTATCTGGACTTAATGTTTTTTGGAGCTTCCAAATACTTTTATCTAAATGTTATAAAACCATCTCATATGTAGTTCTTTGTGTCCTCAATTCGGTCTGTGATGAGCTCTACAGTCCTACTCCTACAGAGTTGTAAGGCCCAGCTGTTGTTGCCTTTGCCACCCCATTTGGTGGTAATCAGGTACAGGCCAGAGGGCACAAAACCTCTTCCTGATTAACACATCTCAAATTCTACCACAGCTGAGTTCCTCCTTTTTTTCTGTGTTCAACCACAAGCATCCAGATCTGGTCATCCTCTGAAAGAGGAGGAATTTGCTGCTGCCATGGAAAACAGCTCCATCTTTGTAACCCAACTGCGAAATCTCCTTCTTCTTTGTGCCTTTGATGGGAAAAAATAATGTGTCCCATAGCTCTGTTACAACTGATTGGTCTCCATGCCATATTTGTTTATTTTACTTAGCCAGCGGTGAAAATGTTTCCCTTATTTTTAATCAGCTAAGGTTCCTGGCCTTGAGTTCTCTACCTGTGGCGGAATCTGGATCATTCATACGCTCCATTACTGTCAGGCCCAACAGAGCGAAGGCCCAGCACGCAGATTAATCCCCGACTGCCTGTTACCGGACATGTGGTGCAGACATGTTCGTACAGTTGGAGGAAACGAGGGAGGAGGGGGCACTTTGAATGGATCATTGTTCAATTAAATGTTTCTTTTCTGATCTCAAAGTTAATGAGCCAGAATTTAATTCAAAACATTGAGGGGCTTCATTCAAAGATACCCTGCGGACATTAAAAAAAAAAAAAAAACGTAAAGAATATGCTCCTTTTCTTGATTGTACTTAATTGTAGATTTTACAGGAAGCACAGAAATTATCTATAATCTCATCACGCAGGTGGCCGTGAATGATTTTGTACCTAAACAGGGCGTGTCCAGCCAGACGGCTGAGTCAGATTGTCTTGAGCCTGAATATGATAAAGCAGGCATGTCCAAAGTCCGGCCCATAGGCCAAATGCGATGCATAATCAAATTTCTGCCAACCCGCAGGCTCATGTCACAAAATCAATAACATGTGACCCCCAGCACTTTCTAAAAAATGTGTGAGCAATTTCTTGATTGTGATTGGCTAAATTACATCATAAGCTGTTGAAAATCTGTGCTAACTTGACCTTTAGAGCCTTAAGGGCCAAACGAGAGGATTTATTTGTTTCTGTAATCAAAATTAGACATGTGTTAGTGGTGCTTTCCTGTTTTCAAGATTTACAGTGAGCATTTAATAGTAAAAAATACTGTTTGTAACACATGAGTCCAGATTTAATGTTGAGGAAAGTTTTTTTTCTGTTTTTCCCAGATAGACTCTTTCGTCATTTTATTTTGGTTTTCAAATCAAAAATTTACAAATTTAGAAATGTATCAGTGATTTTGGTTAATTATGTTCAAATGTTTGTTTTTCTGTCCGATCAAGTAAACTAAAAGTATTCTGTTGCAAAAAAAAAAATATAACTGTTGTTCACCTTTCATTCAGACATAACCCTGTATTTTATCTGGGCTGGGGACTGGCACAGGGGGGCTATAAGCTGTAGCATTTTAGGGCTATAGCTAAAGTTCTGCACATGGAAAATGAAGAGTTAGAACCAAAAAAAATTCTAAATAAAACTTTTATGAAGGAGGGCTGTTTTGTGTTTAGGAATGTGACTGTGTTTGTGTGTAAATTCAAAACAGAATTAACAAATATAATAAATAATCCACCCCACTCTGTAATTTTTCACAAACAAATTTGAATGAGAACTTCCTGTTCCATAAACATTTACTTTCTTCCCACATGGCTGCTCGTGGTTAGGCTGTGGGTTGTAATCAAACAGGATTAGTAGTTTTTTTTTTTTTTGTTTTTTATCACAAAGGTGATTGGTTTTACAGTAAGGATTGTTTTCAATTTGAATTCTTGTCACGAGACACCGGCCAACACTGTTGATGTTTGTGCGTCCTCTGTGGGTTTTGTTATTTGGACGCAGCCTGCAGAAACTGGGCTTGTGTTTAAATAATCAGAAACCACAGGAGGTCTCCTCCCTCCTCAGCTCAGGCTGTGAAGTTTACAACCTCTCCATCCTCCTTTTATTTATCAGTTATTTTCTTTTGATACATTGGAAATGCCTGACCACATTTCCCTCCGGTGGCATGCCTGCTTTCATTTGCTCCCAAACATGGTTCTTTTTGTGGCAAGGAACCCCACTGCCAAATCCACTCAGAAGTTTCTTTGAAGCTTTTCCCCTTTTTACTTTGCTTTATTAACCCTGGATCAAGGGTGATGACACTTTTAACCTCATAGCCGACAGACAAACTTCCAAAGCTTCAGACCCAAGTGATCCTCACAGGTGACCAGCGCTGACAATGAATACCTTTCCTTCCTGGTAATTCTTCCTCTGTGGCATGCTCACACGTGACAGACTAAATTCAATGACATGAATAGCCTCTTCTGAAATCCCATCAGAGGTATTTGATTACAAAGGGGGGCTGCTTCTATTTCTAGTTTGGCGTGACAAGGAAATGACCCAAATTCATCCTTGACTGATCGACAGATCCGTCTGTCCTGTCAACTTCTATTCCACTGAGTTTTCTGCAGCATCTAGCTCCAAGAACCGAACCGGGACGGACGTCTGCGGTAACCTTTTATTACATGCTTGAAATGGCACTGGTTTGTTACAAAGAGAAAGAAAATGTTAACGATATTCCCCACATTACCCATGTAAATGTCCCCCCCAAACTACGCTTCTCATTTGATGGCTATGGAGTTCCATGCCATGTGTCCATCCATCCATCCATCCATTTTCCACACCCGCTCCAGTGTCGGTCAGGGTCAAGGGGGAAGGGATTGTGGAGCCAATCCCAGCTGTCATCGGGCCAGAGGCAGGGTAACATCCAGGTCCCTGTAATGAACCCTTGTGGTACTTTCACATGCAGGTGACAGCATGTGGTCCAGCTTAGTTACCGACTCCAAAAGTGAGTCCACCTGGTATAAATGAGCTCCCCCGAGAAGATTTCCAAAGCCCTCATCTTTAACTTTTGAAACTAAACTCTCCTCCTCATACATTTCTCAAATATCCACACTATTGTTTTGGCAAACAATAAAAAAGTGCACTTGTTAAACTAATATATATTTTTAATGTGCTAACAGAGGAGCTGTAAAAACCAAGGTAAATGTCACATTACTTATTGATCACCTGTTCCAGATTTTTTTTCTTCCAGCAGACCAAAACATAAAGAAGATGAAGAAGTGATAAAGCCCCGGGGTGGAATTAAATACTTTAGTTTTATGATTAAAAAAAAAGAAGTGAATGATTTCAGACATTTTTATTCAATCTTTTATAAAGTTATCAGAACTACTTTTCTTAATTTGTCACTTGGGGACAAATAGAACTGACAAGAAGTCATCTGAAAAAGAAAAAAGTGAAGTTAGGCACAGAAAATCAGAGAACAAGACAAAGAGAGACTTTTTTTTTTTTGCTTTCTGCACAATTTCCTCTCTATTTCCTCCCCGAAGACCCCTGTCTGTAGAATGTGCAGAGTATGCTTTCCATGGACAGGCTATGAAACCCGCCAGAACAAAAAGAGAAAAAAAAAAGCACTTCTCTTTTGGACTGCCTTGCCATGCAGAAAGATGGAGTTATTATCCAGAAAACCTCACCGCCATATTTTTTTCGCTTTTTATCCCCAGGTTCCAGGAACACTGAGCAGCTATTGTAACCAAATTACTTGGAGCTCACAGTCATAACCCATTTTGGTGCTTAGAGAAAAGCTGAATTTCTTTTCCACAAACTCCAGTCGCCTTAATTTCTTGTTCTAAATTAAATCACGAGACAGCCAACGGCAGACTGGGAGTGAAGTCAAACGGTTAAAATTTTAAATCATCCCTCTACCTTTTATAAACTCTCCAATTTTTGTCTCAAATTGGTGCTGCAAAATTACAAACAAAAGTAATAGGCATTTCAAAATTTGAAAACAGCTGAAGGGAAATTTGTCATTTACCTAAAGAACAGTCTTTGTAACGAGAGAGTTTTGACATATTATTAGTTTTAAGAAAGCCAAAATAGCTAAAAAATACAAATTTAACAGCAGAGCTGCTGTGGTTTGCACGTTTGCCTCACAGCAAGAAAGCTTCATGTTGAATCTCAGCTGGACCTTTCAGCGAGGACTTGGCAGTCCTCCTCGCGCCTGTGTGGGCTTTCAGCGGCGTCTGAAAGCGTACATGTTCAGTGGTTCAAAAAAAGTGAAAGATTGGATGATTGTTTATCCTTCTGCGGCTTTTTTCAGGTGCATTTCACTACTGCAGGCTGGAAAGCATGACTGAAACTTGGTGTGTCGCTCTTTTATAGAATTTAGGTTACTTTCTTACACATATGACTCTATATTACATCCCACTGAGATGACAGTTTTGTTTATGCACTTTTTGACATACAACGTTCATGTAATGTTGATTAAAAAATCTACTGTAGAAGCACACAACTTGCTCAACTGGTTGAAAAAGTGCAACTAAAAAAAACAGGTGCAATTTTAATTTCTTATTTATTTAAACAACAAACCCTCATCCTTCAACTTCTTGCCCCCTTTCGTTTTTCCCCTTTTTTTATATACCCCAGCTCTTACCTTTAATATTCCACTCTTCCTATTCTTTTTTCCTTCTGGTCCAGAAAAGAGAAACTATAAGTAATATAAATAAAGCTTAGCTTTAAGGGGTTTATTCAGATAAGCACCTCGTGTGTCCAAAGATTTATAACTCACAATTTTATCAATAAAATCTGTCCAACACAAGAGGCCTTCAGCTCTTATTGCTCAGCTGCCAGGCAGGACTAGTTGAATAAGTGAATAAAGTAGACAGCCACAAATGTAATGACCAGCAAGACAAGTGTTATTTTCCTATAGAGCCTTTTTTTTAACATTAAAGTAATCACATGCCTCAGTATGTATTGCTGATGTTATTATCATTTTTTTAAACAATTTTCTCCTGCATCTTCTAAAAAAATCCCTTTTACTGGCATTATTTCAAAATGACACTTACAGTTTTTGGGCCACTTGGTTAGAACAATTACAAGTAACATCATTTATTCAAAAAGTTGTTTGAAAGTCACAGGGGCACCAAAAAATACACAAATAATGAGAATCTGTGAGGGAACGGTGGATGCTGGAGTAGAAGAAGTGAGAGTCAAGCAGGAAATGAAGGAAATGAGTCTTCTGAATGACGAAAAGAGTTCTGCTCATCAATGACAATGCTGTTATTAATATATTGTTTGTACTTGAATTTTAGCTCAGTGTGGTCTTATTTTTACGTTCCCAACAGTCTGTACTTCAAGTCCAAACAGGCAGGTTTGTATTAGTTCCTACATGACATGTTTTTTTCACGGTTTTACAATGATCACACATCTTTTGATGCTTGCAGTCCATAAACCAAAACTCAAAAGTTACAAATCTGTAGTATGAAATTGCTCAGTTCAGAGTATGCACACACTGACTGGCTGAAAGCAGCCCTGGATGTTTGAACAGTGGGAGGTTGGAGGGACAAGGCCAAGGGCTGGAAAAAAAAAAAAAAAAAAAACAGAGAGGGAAGGAAAGGGGAGATGGGGAGATGGACAGTCATTTAGATAACTGGGGTGTCAATGTAATTCATCATGCTGATAAGGCCATGGCCTGCTGCCAAAGAGCAAGGTGTGGCACTTTCCTTCACCAATCAGTGTCACTGTAGCATCCCTCACAGCAAGTTTGTTGCCCTTACTCAAACTAATGATGTCAACATTAATCAAATAAAAAAAAAAAGAGAGAAAAAAAACGGCATGTCAGGGTTGCTTACTGTCTGACTCTGACTCTGTCTGAAATTCATCACAAAATGTTGTTTTTCCTAGTTTTACCTTCAGAAACACAAAAAGATTCTCCGAAAATAATTTATATTCAGATTTTGTCTTTGCTACTTTAATGGTTTAATTTAACAAAGTTTGCCAGAAAGGAATCAAACCAGTGAAGAAACCGGTGTGGTTTCTTTGAACTTCTTAGAAAAAAGAGAAATAGAACTCACAACTAGCCAAATCACTCCCTTCTGCAGCACAGAAATGCAGCACAAAACCAAAGTGATGGCTCCTTGTTAACTTTTTCCTCAAATTACCAAAAAATAATGCTCAACACTTTAAACCCTGTCGACACAGATGATCAATGGTCTGCTATTCCGTCTCTTGGCTCAGTGTCCAAACTACCAATTTGCCAAGCAAACTGCATCTCATTCATTCCCATGCGAATTTTCTTTTTCTAATATTCCAGCCTCTTTCCTTCCTCCTCTGTCGTCAGCTCACCCCACCTTCAGACCTCTAGGGCATCACATGACCCGACGGCGCAGCTTCCTGACACAACAAGACCAGCACAGTGAAAAGTTCCACAAATGCTCATTCATGCTTTTTAACAGTAAAGCAGGGTTTCTGCTACTACTGGCAACACACCCCGTCCTGCTTTGGGATGAAAAGTTGCTTGTCACCAAAGGTCGAGGTGCTCTGCTGACTGCCATTTTCCTCAAAAGTGTATTATTTGATGCGATGTTTCAGTAGATTTCGATCAACTGGTGAAAATGTTGTTAAAAGAAAAAAAATCAAGGAAGCCAGAAGGTCCAAACGTAAAGGGTGAGAGAGTAGAAAGCCTCCTATTGGAATCAAAAGGTGGCCCAGCATTTCAGTCCCAAATGCTCAGCATCTGTGCTCCCAGTAATGAACAGGGATGTATGGAGGGAATGGCTTACCTTGCAGCACAAAGGATGCCCTGTATTTTTACAGCACACACTTTCTTCCTCTCCTGCTCACACACACTAACGCTCATAGGAACCTCGACTGAAACACAAGAAGCAAAAGCTTTTCTCTCCGTCAGAAGGCACTTCTCAGAGCTCCAGCTTACAAATATTTGTTTGCTGACAGCCTGCTGGTTTTCTGAGCTGCAGGGCAGCAGAAGTGAAGGGCTTAACCCTCATGTCTTTCCCCTCAGGCTGATAAAGTGCTTTGATAAGCTGCGAGGTGCTGGTGAAAAGTGGCTGGCCCCCAGCCCCCAGGAATACAATATGAAAAAGTGGCTTGTCTGGAGCAAAGCAGAACAGAGGAGATGATGAGGCCCAGAAAAAAAGCAACGGCAAACCAAAGGAGGAAAAAACGCAGAATTGATGAAGTGGTCTGAGTGCAGTGTGTGTGTCAGAGTTTGGGAGTTTGAGGACTAATTTTGACCACCAGCTGTGGGCAGTATGGGGGTGGCACAGTGTGTAGAAATGGGGGAGTCCTGCCATGTGTTTATGTTAACTAATGAGCTAATTGCCCAACCCCTAATCTACCTCAACTTGTCTCATTTCACAGGAATGCTGCAGCAGTCAAACGCTTGCAGATTATGGGTCATTTCCTGACAGTTAAAGGTAAACTACTGCTGCAACAATTTCTCCACATCAGGCATTAAACCGCAAAGGCTTCTCTATTTGCCTCCTCACAAACGGAACATCATGTGACTTTTATTTATTTACTTTTTTGTGTGCAGCACAGTCACAAAAACCTGTAAACATTGTAATTTGCCTTCCAATTTTATGTTAAATTAAAAGTAAAAAAAACAAACAAAAACAAAGTAATACTGACATATTAGTTATGGGACACTTATCTTATTAACTGTGGCAAAAGAGAAACTCTAAAATAAGAACTATTGATAATTAACGTACTATTGAAATAAAGCTATTAAGTCAAATAATCAAAGGCGTAAATGTATTTAAGGTTTTAGTTTTTACCATTTTATGAACTAAAGAACACAAAGAAATATATATATATAATATAGAACTATTTATACACCCGACTCATGCATAAAATCTTAGCTTGTATTATCAATATGGTGGACATTTATATGGATGACAAAATGTGATAAATAAATGTACTATAACTCATTTTATTAATGAATCTTCTTAGTTAATTACCACAGAAACTAATATCTTTATAAGAGATACAATTTTTGACAAAAAAAAAACACATTTTTATTTACGTATTTTATAAACATCTATTCATCCATTTTCTAAACCGGCTTAACCCCATTCAGGATCACGGACTGCTGAGGCCTATCCCTACTGTTGATACAGACATGGTAAAGCATATATATATATATATATATATAAATGATTTCTAGTACCGGTACAAGCCAAGATTTTGTGCATGAGTCTGGTGTATAAATATTTCTGGAGATTTTACGGGGCCGCTTCTTAAAAAATCTCACAATGCAACAAAAAAAACCTTCATGCGCCACTAATTTTGACAAATACAGAGTTTATCTGAGGGACAAGTGGTTTCTTATTTGTTTTTTAGATTAGCTGACGTTTAGGTACAAAATAGAAAAAAAAAAAAACCTAACTAACAGCTACCGCCCTGCACTAGAACTTACTAATGTAAATGTAAGTCATTAATACCAATTTGAATTCCCTGGAGGGGCATATTTTTCAGCCATAAAAATCTAAGATGAAAGCAGAGAATTTTAGGGAAAACAGGCTAAAGTTGAAATTGGGGATGAAGTCAATGTAATGTTTAAGTCACACAGCATGGGAGGTCTCCATCCCCTCAGCGAGAGGTGTGAGTTGAACTCTCCCTTCCCCCTCCCCTCCCCTCCCTGTTCATCATCCTCCTCCCCTGGGGTGTGAGCAAGCCCCTCTGCTCCCCCTCAACAAGCTCCCATCCATCACTCCTAAAGTTTCACTTTAATAGGTGGTCCTCTTCCTCTCCTCCCACACCCTTATGGGAAAATCTGGCCAAAAGACAGAGAAATATCAAAGTGTGAAAAGTGGGCTTGTTTAGGTGGAATTGGTTACTGATCACTTTGTAAAATGATTGATCTTTACAGAAAAACTGCTTTTTTTCTTATATTAAAAAACATGAAACAAAATTAGGCTAAAAACACTGAACCTCCCACTTTTGTAAACTACTGACTGTTTTAAACAAAAAAGATCTGAACATTGATAAAGACCCCTCACAAACATTTCTCCCCCTTTTTTATTTCTGTGTTTTCTGTGGTCACTTTCAGTGTTGTAAGCCTGTTAGCCTGACTGCTAAAGGCTTCTTCTGATGAAAAAAAAAACTGTCCAAGTGGCTCCTACTATTTATTTTCATTCTAACTTTACATTTACATATAAATTTATTTAAATCAGCTTGAACTTGTTTTAAACTCAGAAAAAAAAGGGGGGGGGGGCAGTCTCCTTTTTGCACTCTGTGATGTTGTTTGGTCATTTCTAAAAGTTAAAAAGTCATTCTTGTAGAGTTTGTAATGCAAAATAAAATTACATTTTATTCTCAGGACGTTTTCTCAGTTTAAGCTTTACAGCAGCCGCGTCCAGAGCCGTGCAGTAGCCTCTTCACTCAAACAGAAGTCAGGTTGGTTGATATTTAAACGGCTTCTGTTTGTTTTTCTTCTTGTCCCGTGTGTGCATGTGAGCCCAGTAAAAAGGATTGTGTCCTTTTGAAGAGGATAGCATCAGGAAAGTAAAGGGGAAGGAAACTTTGCTTTGGTGTTTTATATATCAACGGAATGACTTCCCTCAAATAAAGACGTGTTCCATTCTGCTGCTCCGTCTGGAACAAGCTGCCGGCTTCCTGTCCTGAAACTCTCGGTGCGCTCGAACAATGCTCTGAGCCGGAATGGAGGAGATGTCACGTCTTGAAAAACCCGGCGTGCTGCTTTTGTGTTGACCGCAGGTTCAGGGTGAATCATATGTTTACAGTATTTGTGACATTTCAATGAACCTGCACGACTGTGGCACTTGGATTAATATAAATGGTGGAACAATGGACAGCAGCTTTTGAAGTGTCATCTGGAACAAAAGGCCAAGATGAAAGTTTTCAGTCGGATGCTGGGAAGTCTCTTTAATCTCACTGAAGTACTGGCTGCACAATTTATTAACAAATGTCCTATTAATTTGTATTTATCTAAATGTATTAACTTAAGGCGGCTGCCATGTCTGCAGAGTGGACAAAGGCTTCTCTTAGCCTTGTCCGCCGGGAGGCTGCCATGCAGAGTTTCTCACTCACACAGCCCCCTCATCAAATTACAGCCCTGCTCCCTCCTGTCATGTTGGCAAACAAAGGTCTTAAAGCGCACTCCTAGTGTAATTGCCTCTAATCTCAGACATAATGTGCTCTTTCATGTCAGCTGGTCACAGAGAAAAGGGAGCTGTTGTTCTTTTGCTCTCTCCCACTTTCACTTTTGCAGGAGCTGTTAGGACACAAATTGTAAAACTTTACTTTGCTTTGAAGAATGACGGCTTTATTAGCAACTTCTAGGATCATATACAAAGGAGGAATTGAAAATTGTGTTTTTGGTCTTGTAGCATTTCTTTTTCATGATGGAGGGCATACAGAGAGAAAAGATAAGATAACAACAGAGTTTTTGTGTGTGTCTTTATTGAAATCTCTATAAATTTGGAGCAGACAAAAAAAATGCTGTTTGAAAAAGCTTCTTGCTATGAATAAACTACATTGCGGAGGACAGAAGCTCACTGCTCCGCTCCATTCTGATGCATTCACTTACAGACAAATAGGTCCTTGTATGTTGTCTCAGTTTTCCTCGTCCGAGCTGGAATCCAGCTCAAAACCGTACAGCAGGATAGCTCCGACATTTCCCGCCATTTTTGTTGCACTGCGAATGTTAGGTTGGGCTTGTAAGGTACTGTAAGACAGCAAGAGAGCAAGTAAACAAAGGGGTGATGGGAAATTAATGTAGGCTTACAACTCGGAGGCAAATTTTGAATGAACTACTGTCGCTCTGCAGAAACTATGTCTAAGAAAATAATAATTGAAAGAGCACAGGGAACACTTTTAAAATAGATCAAAATAAGATTGGACTGGAACCTTACAGCTAAAAACTGGTCATTTTAGTAAATAGAGTGAAAATGTAATGAAAACCTAGAGAAATGTCAATAGAAGTGTGGCGGTTCCTGTTGAGCTCCCCACCTTTGGCCTTAATTCTCTCTGTGGTAAGCATCAGGCAGTTTGCAGCTGGAAGTGTTTCTGCGGTTTGGCCAGGTGTCTCTCTGCACTGTCCGGGACAAGGCCCTCAGCGGGACTCGGGCTGAAGTCTGGGAGTAGGCTGGAGGCACAGAACAATCTGGCTACCCCTCTGTGTTCTAAAATGTCCCGCAGACCCACCTGACTGGCGGTCAGCTGTAATTGATACAACACTCTTGAGTGCTGCAGGAGGAAAAAGAGAGAAAATTAAGATGTGTGCGAGCATGCTGGGAGGAGACAAGAGAGCAATAGAGCGGTGGAGAAAATGTGAGAGGAAGAAAATAAGTAAAAGGGTGGAAATTTCGGTTAAAATCTTCTGCTGAGGAGAAATATTGGGCAAAAATACGGAGCACATACTTTAATATCGTTTCCAGGGGCTTTGGCAAGCAAACCTATTTATATCGAGAGAGAAAAACCCACAGTGCCTGAAATCTGTGCTGCTCTCAGTGGACCATAAGAGCAGGGTAAGAGGAGATGCAGTGTTTCTAAAACCATTCAGCTGGGCTTTTTTAAGGGATCCAGCTGTGCGCCCTGGAGGTCCCGAGCTTTAACTGGGGCACAATCAGCACGGCGAGGCTGGACTGAAGCCTCCAAACCTGGTTAGCCATGACCTGATGTTCCAGGAGCCTCTGTCAATTGATGGGCCCCAGGAGAGTCGTCACAAGGGCCAACGAACAATCACCCATTCATCCCTGCAGCCACAGCACGAGTTCAAACTCTCTGCAGTCTCACTAACTTTGCAAGCAAGCTTTATCGTTAAGTTAAATTTAAATATTCCACTGAAATGGGTTTTTTCCATAAAATATTCCTAAAGAAAGTTTGAGTTGTCAAAGCCTGCACTTTCTTTTTCTCTATTAAAATCCGACCTCATCATCTGACACTGCTGTTGTGTAACTCTTGTTATCTGGACAAAAACTAGACCGGTCCTTATGTGGACATAATGCATGTGTGCACAGTGTCCATTTGCCCAAAGCCATTTACCATGACTGCACCAGCAGAGTTTTCTACAACCTCAGTGCCTCTTGCTCCCTAAAATGAGAGCCTTGGAGGTCAGCAGAGCATCAGTTACATTTTTGAGCAACTTACACCACTCGGTTATTTATAGAGCAAAAGCAAATATACAATCGAGGCAGAGTGGTGGCTTGGGTTGGCGGCAGGTTAAGCCCGGGAACATCTGTCCTTTCAAAGGCATCTCCTCGTTGGTATGCTCAGAATTCACTCCAGGGGTGTTCAATGGTAGTCAGAGAGCTGGCATGCTAGTCAAAACAAAGCTGAAGAGGGGGGAGTCAATAACCTTATCCGAGCCCAGTCTTCCATGTCCCGAAGTACAATGCATGTTGGCAGCAAAGTCACCTGACTCCAAAAAGTACTGGGTCAGTTTCACTGAGGAGACGACCTTCTGCTTTGAGGGAAGAAAATAAGAAGTCGCAGAAAATAAAAGCAGTGGTAAAAGGTAAAAAGGATAGCCCTGCAGCAAAGTGATGATCAGTGTGTGTGTGAACCATGAAAATAAATTAGATTTAAACTGGAATATACATTTTCCTTCTGTTAACAGAGATGACACTCAGCTGGGTCCAGAGATGCAGGAAATCTAGATTATTTTTTCCCCTGTTTTGCTTTTTTATTGTAAGAAATGAGCAAACCCGAGAAGTCTTAAATGTTTACTGTGTGTGTCCCATTCAAAGTCAAACTTCACAGCATGTCCATATATTCTGCTAATTATCCATGTCTTTCATTTTCTTTCACAAGCTAAACATAGAAAAGAAAAGTGCAGTCAATATATTTATTTACTTTCATTTGTGAAATATGACTTTACGAGAAAAGTAAAAGATTCTTTAAGTCTTAATAACTGTAATGTTCTTAAATTTGCATATATGACATACAGTGGAATCTTTTCCAGTTCTGCCTCTTGTATACCTGCATTAATACTGTTTCCGTATTTCTATTACTTCATAAAACCACCTGAAAGATGTATTCTGATCGAGAGTCTTTCTCATTTTAATTAGAGAGCTGGTGATTTAGCATAAAAACTGCTAAAAACAATTGCGGCTAAAGTTTTTTTTTTTCTGCGTTCCTGGTGTGTTTTGCTTTCTTAGCCACGCGTTGCTGAAAAAGCAAGAGAACTTTGAGGATGAATAGCAGACTAAATAAACTCACTGAAAGCAGCAGTATCACATACTTGAGCTTGTTAAGGAATGATCCAAAGAAGAATGTTTTTAAAGAGGTCGCTGCTTGTTTTTATATTTTTTATGTTTTTTCTAATGAGTAAACTAATGAGAAAATTAATAAAGTTCTTAGTTCTGAGTGTATTTCAGTGGTAAACTGACTAAATTCTGTCAAAAAATTTGCAGAAGGTGACTTTAAAAAAAGGATCTCAATAGACTTAAAAAAATCTATAATATGCCTGTTGTTCACTGATTTGTTTTTATATTTTGGTACATTAAAGCAACAGGCTGCAAATTTATTTTGATATAATTATATAAATGTGTAGGATATAAATACATTTTATTTAAAAACCCACAACTCAATTATTCATTATCCTGTTAGATTTACACAAATACTTTGCTTTAAAAAAAAAGATGTGGATTTTAAACTGGTATTTAAAGACAGATTACATTTAAACTAGGAATTAGCTAAAATTATAAACCTAGAATAAATAAATTATAACATGTCCACATGCTTCTGGCTTCTGTAAATTTAAACTTTTGCTTCCACTTTTTGTAAAACAAAATTAGCTTTTGCTGTAATTTGACCAAACTAACTGAATAAAATCAAAACATAACGTTTTCCTTTTTTTATTTTTACCATCTCCCAGCATGGAAAAAATATTTTGACACACAAAAGTTTATAAAAAAATATTAACAAAGGAAACATACACACATTGCGTGGAATCTTTCTTTTCCAAGAACCTTCATAAAGTCATAAACCAAAACTGACTCTGAAAATATGTGTCGAAATCATAGAAAAGTCTGAGCGCCATAGATCACAGCATCATGAAAGGAAAAGAGCTAACAGAGTTGTAAGATGAGAAATGGTCCTATAATTTCATTTTAAGACCAGAGGAAGCTGTAAGATCAAACCCGATCGTTTAGTTGGCATAAAATAAACACCAATCCCTGAAGTGTCAGATTTGCCCTCCTATTGTCCCACTGTAAATAACTACGCTCATGGCCATGAGCACAAAGATTCAAGGTCAGAGTACGGGCAGTCTTTCTACCCGAAGCTCTTCCATTCTGAGGGTTAATTATTAAGGAACAACAGATTCTTTCGTTTATGTCCCTACTTTATTTAATTTAAACAACCATCTTAAAGCATGGGATAGTAAAAAGTAAAAAATGCACAATTTTAAGCGTGATATCAGATTAAGAAGCTGCATGTTATGACTTGTCAAGTGACTCCACATTAGGGAATGAATGATTCCTGCCGCTCTCATTAATCATAACGCAAAAAAAATGGTTGACCTCTGAATGAAAACTGTTGTTTCTGATGGAAAACAGCAGCTTTAATTGTTGGGGGGAGTAGATGTGCCTCACACAGAGACGTCTGCAGGATTTCCATTGAAGTGAAATATGATATCTGACACATGTCATGGAATTTCTATTCTTCATCCGCCTCGGATCGCCTTTGATGCTGTGCCAAAACTGACAATGTAATAAGCCCCAAAGCATCCAGGCACCGTTGATGAATCTCAGTTAGTGATTTTACAAGCAAGAGCAAATATTGTTTAACACCCAATTTGATCAGATTCCTCATGAATGTTTGTTTTGCAACAATAATCATTTTTACAAATGTTATCCTATTATATTTAAAATTATACACATACTTTTTCCCTCTCCGTGTTCTTTTTAAGCAGAAACTGGTCTTATCAATCGCTTTTTTTCCCCCAATACACAATTATCCCCTAATAAATATAAACGAAGGGTTCCTGAGCTTCGTCTCCCTCAAACTGTAGCTCAGATATTAAAGATCCACTTTGTAACCTGGAGGTCAACATCAATATTGTTAGTGTAGGACAAGTTCAACTGAATGTTGTTATTGTAAAGCATATTAAAGTCTACTCATTAAATGAGGTTCTTTTTATCAACTTTTTCTGCCTCACCATCAATTAATGTTCTCCTCGTGAAAGTGCTTCAGAAACATGCAGGAAAAAATACACCATCTTCTGCCGCTTGACCCCTCGCTCATGGCATCGACCGTGCAACTCACCAAATATTTAGAGCAATAGCTGGTTACTGTGCTATTACTGTCACTACAGGCTGTCAGGCTCTGCCCTGCAGCTAATTCAAAGGGTTGTGTGCTGGTTGTCTGTATGCCTGCACCCTGAGAGCAGACTGGAACAGTCAGGCGTGAGGGGCATGACGGGTATGCCATTCGCCTTTCAAATCACAGACATAATTGAAATGATTTATCTTTTATAAGAAGTTCTACTTTGCTGTTAATGTTTTCATAGAAAAGTTAATATCTTAAAGTTTATTACAAAGAAAAGGAAAACTACTTACAATAATATGCAGAGCTGCACTCTTGTGATGCATTACTCTGTTGTCAAGGGTCATGTCTGCCTAGTTCAAGTGATGTTTCACCGTCTGGACATCCTGACAAATGACACTAAGATGGAACTGACAAGGAATAACAGACATGAACATTGAGCAGCGGTGGAGCTGGGGTGTTGTGGCTCTCTGCTGCCACCTGTCTGCACACCAGGAGGGACTGCTGGGATGTGCAGAATCTGCTGAGTAATGCCGAGTTTCCAAGTGCTGATTTTGCTGTTCAGTCTCTGAACTTATGTTTATGTTTTAAACAACTGTCACTTGAAAAACAAGCAGTATTTCACAACACTGCTGCTGTTTATTTCATATTTTTACACTTTCAAGCATTTAAACAATTAACTCGATGATTGATTCTGACTCATTTGCTCCCACTCACTAAAAACAAGCCTGGATTATAATAATTAATCTTTAAGGGGACTACATCCTAAATTACATGGCTTGCAAGACTCAGATTACAAAGAGGCAGCAAATGTTCGGCAATGAAACGTCTCCCTCCAAGCAGAACTGTTGAAAACTACATGTGCAGAGTGAGAGTTTGCCCTAGCAAGACTTGATAACCCAACAGGAAACAAATGCAAGTCAAATATAAATAGTAATCAGGCCCTGAGTAAACCATTCGGCAGCTCAATTTCAAAATACACAACAATCAATTAGAGAATGGATTTCCTTTCAAATGCACAGACCAAATCAAAGCGTCGCAGGAAACCAGTTAAAAGGAAACTACACTTTGTTATTCGTCAAGCCGATGGCAATTTGCAGTATCAACTTCAGATTTTTATTCGTTTTAATTGTGTTTATATTGTAGTGATTAAAATCGAGTGATTGATCATCTAGCCATTATAATGTAGGACAATTTTAATTAAGTATTTATTTGCTCAACTGTCAGCTGAGCTAACTTTCTGAAGCTCAGCAGCTTCATCTGCACAATCATAATCAATTGCTGATCATCTTTGATTTATTACAGTTGTTTTGAGCTCAAAACGTTGTCTGGTTTTCTAACAGGAATTTTGTTATTATTATTTTTTTAACTATGCATATACGCTTCAGTTAAACTCACACAGCTTCCCAGGCTGCAAGAAGAGCTGCCTCACCTGCATTAGCTTCAAACCAAAAACAGATTGCAGCGTTCCCCCTACAGGAAAATCTCCCATTAAAAAAAGTCCCCATCACACATTAGAGCAATTGGGACATTTTCAGAAGCCAACAAAGTCTCCTTTGCGCAGTTCATAGACACCATGCCAGACACAGTAGTAGCTAAGAATGTTGTCTGAGCATGTGACAACATTTCCCAGACTACTAAACACTGAAAACAGACCAAAGAGGCAACATATTGCACTGATTCAGTCATTTGACAAATAGCTTTGGAATGAACCCCCTTGTCCAGTCTTCTGTAAGTGGTTGCCATATAAGTAGAGGCTAAACCAAAACATGGTTTCTTATCTTAGAAACAGGAAATGAGGCAATCGCAAGAGACAAACTTATCACATGTAAGGTGATAGTTAAAACCGCAGGGACAAATTCTTTAAAAATTATGATTTTTACCCCTGCATCTGGTACATTTCAGGGGTTTACATGTTCACATTAGGATTGGATGAGAATCCTGATGTGATGTGTCACATATTTATTTCCCCTTTTATCTGAAAGGTTCGTTCCACATAGCAGCACAATTGCAAAGGCAGTATTTTAAAATTGGACAACCAGTCAGTTAAAGACCTACCACGATGAAACTCGTGTTTTTGGCGTTTTAACATTTTTGTAATGATGTAGGACGAAGAAGATAATCTTAAAATATCTATTCTGAGCATTTCTTTATTCAAATCATTGTGAATCAGGAACAGACAAAAAAATGTTGTTGGAAAAAGCTTGCAGCAGTGGCTCAAGTGGTTGAGCAGGTCGGACAATGATTGAAGGGTCCCCACTCCCCCCAGCCAACTGTCATTGTGTCCTTGGGAAAGACATTTCATCCTCTTTGCCTCCACTGGTGTGTCTTGGCGATGGTCAGAGGGGCTGTAGACGCATACTGCCAGTCTGCCCCAGGGCAGCCTAGGCTACATCAGTAAGCTTGCCATCACCAAGTATGAATTGGGAGTGAATGGATGATGGACACACATTGTAAGTTCTGTCTAGAGAAGCGCAGAAAAATCCAATCCATTATCATGACACAAGCTTCCTGCCCCGCTCCATTCTGATGCATCCACTCGTAGGCGACTAGATCTATGTACATCTTTGTTTACCTCATCTGAGCTGGCATTGGTCTCTAAACTCTGAACTGAAAATAGATGACGGGGAGTATGGAGGGGCTTACTCTGAGCCAAGGGTTATGCCCACAATTCAGAAACGAATTTCAAATGAACTGCCGTGATTCTGCAGAAGCTATGTCCTGAAAACAACCATTATTTTGGCTGAAAATGGCACAATCATGATTAAAAGACCACTGGGAAAGCTTCAAAATTAGATCAAAGGGTGATCTGACTGGGACTTTAAATCACAAGCACCTACTTTACTTATTTTTTTGTGTGAACATTAATTATTCTTTTGCTTTTATGCCTTTTGACCATTGTGCTGAGTTGAATCTGCATCAGATTGTCCTGTCAAGAAGGGTAGAGCAAACAGGATGAGTGTCTATGGCAACACTTGGAAAAAAGACAAACATTAAGGAGATTTGGTGACATAATTTAGTTACATTTTTATATGTTAAACAATCTGCAATGTACTTTTTTATGCAAATGGGATCATCATGACTTGGGGAAATTGAACCAAGAGTTAAGAGTTTATTAGCATTCGGTGGAAGGGTTGAACTCTAAAGCATGTTAGGCAAGTCACTGCTTTGGAAACTCATGATTGCATGATCATCCCAAGATCTCTGATAAAACATCTCACTGTGCTCTAGGGTCATTCGGGTGGAGCTTTTGTCTGACGCCACAAGGCTTTTTTTATAACTCTGTGACCCAAAAGCCCCAGACAGTGTGCCGACTTGTTTATTGGAGCACCTTGCTTTCATAGAGGCTTTTCCTGTTCATCACTGTGTGCATTGTGCTAACAAAGATGACTTCTATCGGCAGGGACGAAGGGTCTTAGGTGGGAAAGGGCAAAGTCAAGTAAATAACAGAGGGAGTTAACAAGAGATAAGGTGTCAGACGAAGAGATAGCAGGAGCAAAATAAGTTTTGAGAAAAAAGGTCGACCACAACCAGGACCGTTCATCACACACACAGGTCAAGCGGGTGTGAGACATGAGCTGGCAGAGAATAAAGAACAGGGGCTGGTGGGAATATGAGTGGGGCCATAGGAAGTGCTGTGTGGAGAAGATAACAGTGTGCGAATGTGTTTGTGTGAGCGTGATGGAGAAGAGAGCAGGCGGTAGATTAGCGGGATAGAGGAGAGTAACACTGTCCTAAGCCCTGCCCTGCTTTCCTCTATTCACTACCCACATCCTGTCTGTGCATGTTCCTCAATGCTTTTTAATGAGCCACCGGTGAATCCCCCTCCGTCCTGCTTTCACACAACATGTCAGGCAGGAACGAGTGAAAGGAAGAGGAGGAGAAGCAGCACATCAGCAGAGCGAGCTCTGGAGGTGGTCGCTCGTTTTTTTTCGCTGTTTGTTGGCATGGAAAAAGACCATCAACAGCTGCAGTTACATGGACAAAAGGAATTGCAATAAACCCCTGATCAGAATAAAAATGTAATGTTAACACACCATTCAGAATACTCTGACCCGATCAGACCCATTCGGATCAAAATTTCCTTCCGATCGAGATGGGTGGGATGTGACGATTGTTGATCCGATCGTGGTGCATGTCAACAATTTATTCCGATTGTGAGTCACTACTGCTCTGGTTTTTACGTCATGCGTAGGCGTTGTGGCGTTCCAAAGAAGGCTTTGGGGCTCAAACAGTCTGCTCTGCTTGAGCAAGCTGCTGGACTCAAGAGACCCGTGTCTCCCGGGAGAATTGTGTCTTTGAACATAGGAGGGGCTTTAGGACAGCGTGTGAGCTGGCGGAGGCGGCCATTGAGTGCCATAAATGCCACTCCACATCCGTAGAAACTGTGTTTCCAATCATGTCCAGACAAAATAAAGCCTGATGTTATTCCCACATATTAACATGCAGCCAAGATGCAAATTGCTGAATAGACCGGATGAATTTTAAGTGCATCCAAAGCTAAATGTTGTTGGCACTCAACCTAATCCTAACCCGTCTTCTGGGTCAGTGTGGCCAAGAATGAAGCACTAACCTCCCTTATTTAGAAAATTATGAGCAAACAGGCACTTAATAATAATCCTAACAATAATAAAAGCATGTTTAGAAGATCACCTTGCTCTTTCCGGTTTTTAGAGAGTTCTGCGCATGTCACGATGATGTATTTTGATCGAAAGTGTGGCATATGTAAATGTTCGATATAATCGGATAAAGTTCTCCTGGGCCCATTTACACAGTTCAGTTCTAATCTGATCTTTGATCCGATCAGACATTTTGCACACATAACCACAGCTAATCAAAGCTTACTACCTGCCTAAATGAAGCAAGAAATCCGTGCTTGTTTGCAGTGACGTGCACAAGATTTTAGAGGAGCAGGGGCTCAAATTCGGAAAAGGGTAAGAAAAACACCCTTTTCTTTTGTCCTTCAAACAACATGGAAATTAGGTCCATTTTTGAAATAAAGTACTGAGAGATAACTGTCTGTCTTTGTATGAGAGACTGGTGGAGTCCGACTGGAGCCGCAAAGACTGAAGCGACAGTTTAGAAGCCTTGTATTACAAGAAAATGGGTACGATAGAATACCGAGGGATTTTGAAGCCATGTTTTTTTGTAACCATGTTATCTCTGACAGGAATGTATTAATGTTAATAAACATAAAAATGAAAAAGAAGAGGGCATTAAGGAACTTTTTAGTGAGAGGGGAAAAAGGGGCAGGTACTTAAGCACCACTAGGGCCCCACGTGTGCACGTGCCTCCTTGTTTATAAAAAAATGTTTTAATGTTATGACCAGAAAAGCTCTTATGCTACACACACTCGGCATGTGATGCACTTTCAGGAACGTGTTTTTAACGTGTAGTGTTCACACTGCACTTTTTCTACGCAGCGCATGTACTCACAGATGGAAAAGGCTTGGTGCAAAAGGTCAAAACAGTGCAAATCTTGCTTCGATCTTTCTCTTTGCGGACCGCACACCATAACAAAGCACCCCCACTGCCTGGAAACACGAAGCTATTTAAAAAATAGCAGCTGAAACATGGATCATTTATATAACTTTGTTTGTTACGTTTGCTGAACCAGTGCTTCAAAATCGTTTTAAGTTAGCATGATTTAAAGTGAATCATGTTTTTGTCATGTCCTTTAAAGCAATTGAACTCAAACGTAAAAAAAAAGGTTCAGTCATTGTTTTATAGCACTGAGAGTTGAAGTTTAAATTTTGTAAATCACAAATCTTTATTTAGTTCACTAAATTAACGATTACCTTAAAAACTGTTAACATTCAGCCAAAAACATTTGTCTTTTCCTTTCTCAAAAATATCCTGAAAATAAATATAGCAGACCCTCTATTCCATGTTGACAACATCCAACAGATGGTGCTTAGTTCACCATTAGTCATAATGCTCATGATGATGATGCACAGAATAGCCCCAGCAACAGATGATTTATCTTGTTGCAGGTGGGGATAGGAGATGCAGGAAATGTACGTGTGTGTCCATGCAAACACCTGGGTGTCTTGGCAACCGCCAAAGGAAGGGTCCCGGTGATCGGACATCCCTGATGCAGGGCCAACTCCCAGCAGCATAACCGCTAATCAGTGAAACAAAGGAAGGAGAGGGTGTAGCGGCTTCAAAATAGCACTTAGAGTACGACACGTGGAAGGATGTACAGTGAGGAGTCTGATGCAATAATTGTGTGTAAGTGTTATCAATCAAAATGTTGGTTAAAGTTTTGTGATGCTAAAGACTGAGGAAGCATGAAGACTCACTAAGGTTTATATGTTGTTTTAAAATTTAAGGAAATTGGCTGTGCATTATCATTACACAGCCTCACCATTTGATTTATTCAAAGCCCACCCCTCCTTTATGTTAATGAATAAACTTTCAGCTCGCGTGAAGTCAGGGTTTGGGTAAAGTTCACCCAAAATTAGTTATGCTACATTTCTAAAGAACTGCAAGGCAATGTCTTCTGAGGGGACAGAACCCCCCACCACCTCCTCAGAGCACACAGAGGACATGTCTGTGCATGCTTGTTGGGAGGGGGTGCATGTGCAAACTTGTCACTTCCCCAGCTGTTTATTATGAAGTGACAGTCCATGTGGCTCTAATGGCTGCATAGACTTCCTGACCACACAAGCCATAGTGTTTGTCCTCAATCTGCATGTGAGCTTTTAACATTAATATAATATTTCGTTATTTCTTTTCCTTACTACATTCATTAAGGAGACAGATTTATCTTTTTTATATTCAATTTAATATGTGCAAATCACTTCAGACATTGTCTTATACACGATGTCCCTGGTCATCAAAAGCTGGAGATGATAGAGCAGACAATAAGCGGGGGCCACCAGGTCCCCCCTCCTCTGGGGCTACAGATTAGGCCTCTTGCACTTCCTTTGGAAAACAGGCTCCAGACCCAAAGGAAACTCCTGTCAGCCGCGCTCCCTCACCTCTCCGGCCTCTCTCAGTCTAAATCTGAGCTCCCTCTTTCCACCGCCGTGTATCTCCCTCTGTCCTTCCCTTATTCTGTATCTGAGATGAAACGCAGGCCTTTCCATCCACAGCTTGCCACCGTACTCCACCCGGATACCACAGGCCAACCCTCATCAGGCTACTGCAGTCTGTCACGTTGACACTTGTTCTTTCTGGAAGAGGCTAAGCGCTTACAGACTTTTAAAGCAGCTTCTAATGGTGTTTATCGGTGGGTTTGGTCACTGTGTGATTACAGAGACAAAACTGAGATCTATAGTTCTTATGTGTAGAGAACGTCTGTAAAGGAGCAAGGACAGAAGTCCATCAGGCAGACTTTTGACTCCTCCACCCATCCACTGTCTCTAAGGCAATCCCATGAACTTTGTTTTCATTTGGGGACTGATACTGATACTTCTAATTGACTTTGTTATTGTCAAAGTTATTTCCTGAAATGAGCAAAGTAATTTTATGGTGTAAAAAGAGAGAATGAAACTTTATAACCAAAGTAAAAGTACAAAAGCCTTTAAACACATCCAGGGAGATTTTTTTTAATGCTTTTTACCATTTGCACCGTGCAAATGCAGAAGGCCTCCAAGCCACCGGGGGGCCCTTAAGAGCCAATTTCAGCATCATCTTTGTGAAAATTTTAAAATTGTTTGCAGGTTATAGCTGTCTGAATTAGTTTGATCCATTTCATACAATGACAACAACAACAATACTTATACTAATAATAATGGTAACAATAATAAAGAACACTCCAATAATCTGTTTTGCCAGATTTTGCTTTCCACTCCTGCAGCTTTTGGCCTGTTTTAGTTTTGTCATATTTATTTTCATTTTGGTTTCCAGTCAAATTTGTCTTTGTTCATTAAAATATTTAGGTTTCCGACACACCTGTTTGTAGTTTTGGATCAGAGGTTAGTCCCTCAACTATTAAAATGAAATATATTTTATGTGGTCAACTTATTTATTTCTCCATTTATTTAATAATGTATTTAAATCCTGTACAGCAGTTTTCAGGGCCGTACACTTTGTTTAAGGCTTTGCCTTTTTTTCAAACTCTTTTGTACACTAAGGCATTCTTATAAATATAGAAATCTAAAACTTTCGTGTTACTATGTAAAAATGCCTTTATCCACAAAAGAAAATGTGTGAAAAAGTGTATCCTACCCTAAAGCTAAATTTTATGTTTACCATCAGTTATGTGAAAATACAACACCATCACCTGAAAAAAAAAGTTTTACTTATACCTTTCAAGAGAATATTTGAAAACGTTTCATGGAATTCATATGCTATAATAAAAAAAAAGATGTATGTTTGCATCTTTGCTTTAAAGCAAATGGGATTTTTTTTATTACTATAGTAAATCTATTATAACTTAGTTTGTTATATTTGGGGGGGGGGGGGATGTGAGTAAAGTTTTGGCAAAGTGCATGCTCAGAGAAACCATTTTAATAATGCAATCGCTCAGCCCTCGTGGATGCTAACATTATTATTTTCATAGTTACTATTATACCGGTACGTATTGTTGTTGGCAAAGCAGCCCTTGAGTCTTCCTACAGGCCTTATGAGCTCAGTGTTCATTTTGACAGGTACCGCTTATTCATTTCCAGCAGGTCAGATAACATTGCCTATGAAGCAGAGCTCAGGTTTGGTAAATTGAAATTGTCTTAAGACACATGTAATAATAATTTTGTTAAGGTTTTGCAATCAGCTCATTGTTATATTTTCACTTTCGCAATTATATGGTACGTCACAAAGTTCACACTTAAATTCACGAATGACATTGCATTCTGGTTCTTGGCGTGACAGGTTTTTCAGAGCAATGCAGGACAAATTTCCCAGCAGAAACGTCACAGGCAATTTGCATCTGCTGCAGTCCTAGCAGTGTGGCTGCCTGGCATGGGTGCACATGGAAAACCCAAGTATGTAACCTTGTCAGGCCTTGCAGCAGAGCCAGTGGCCACTTTAGGCTGGCATTCAGTACCCTCTTCACCACGAACACTGGCACGGGTAGTGTTTTCTTGAGGTGCTGCCAGAGTTTTATGAATTTCCATGCATTTTGAAAAACATACAGTCTTTTCAGGCAAAACTAGTGCAAATGGACAGTCCTTATAGACACTGAACCAATGCTCCTCGTCTTAATGTCTTGACTTGTTTTTGTATGTTTGCACCTCCTCTGTTTGGACATTCTGGTGATAAATTCACTCTCAATGAGCAAATAATAAAAATGTAATAACTTTATTTCTAATTTTAAAAAAATTACACCCTCTGATAAAAATTGTATTTTTGGTGTTCTTGAGACTTTTTTCTGATGATGGAGGACATATATAAAGATTAAATATGCATTTTGGAGCATTTCTTTATGAATCAGAAGCAGATGAAAAAATACATTTGAAAAAGCTTGAAGTTGAGATGCTAAAAATACGTTGGACAGGTCACAAGCGCCCTGCTCCGCTCTATTCTGATGCACTCACTTGTAGACGACTAGATCCATGTACATCTTCACTTTCATCGTTCAAGCTGGCTGAAGCAGAAATATGTTTAAGTTTTTCGATCTGCCTAAAAATGGCACAAACATAATTAAAAGACCACTGGGAAAACGTTTACACCATTGTAATGTAGTCAAAAAATGATCAGGGTGGGACTTTAAGAGGATTAAAGGTGAAGTATTGGGCCATTAAGAGAAGCACTGTCTTAGTATTGAACAACCTGCCTTTACAAATTGAATGTTGGATCACTTTGAGCCAACAAAGTCAAAGCGGCCTAATAATTTTTTTTAGCAAAAGCCCATTATTACCTTTATGGCCTTTTTCCAGCCACTTCCAGCTAAGTCTTCCATAAATCATCACTTAAATGCCTTGGCTGTGGCCCCTGCTAACTGGACTCAGGTCTGACGTGTTCTGTTATCATTCATTCCTCAGATGTGAGCCAAAAGCCATGCCTCAGAAAGCCACCAGGCACTTTATGCTCCAAGAGACCTTTTCATTCATTTGACAGGTTCTGGAACTCAATCTGGTCAGAGTAGAGGGAACCACAGAGGAACAATAAGATAAGTGGCTCTTATCTGAACGTTGTGTCATTGAAAGGCTGCCTCTGTTTCCCTCAGATTACATTAGCAGGCAGGAAAAAGAAGGGAATAGCAAGAATTCCGTTAAGCAGCAGGTAGACACTTGTTTTCTGAGTAACAGAGGTGGGATATGACTTAATGACTGTAATCTGTCATATCACACTATAGGCAATCATAAAAAGAGTTCATATAAATGGAAATTCTCAACTTTTGTTCTTCAATTTGTGAATTATATCAAGAGTTCTATGTGCTTTAACTGTGTGACTTAGTCATAAAGTTGGAGACAATGTTTTAGCAACAACCATTTACTGTATAAGATAACTCGACTGAGTGACCCCTCCCCCTTGCGCTTCAAACAGGAAGTACTCGCTGGCTTCCAGAAGCCAAAATCCCATAGACTTGTATAGAGAAATGAACAGCTATTACTCAGTCATTCTATTTGTCAAAATAAGCATTAATAAGCATTAACCAGAATAACCAATAACCATTCGATACCTTTGATATTTTTTCTTCAGAGCAGGCTATTCAAGTTACGATGCCTCAACCAAAGTAGATGGTGCCCGTCGCCTCCCCACGTTCAAGGTTCAGAATGTATGATTGACAGATTCTTCAGACCCTGCTTTCAAATGGTAGAGGGGTGGACTTCCAGCAAGCTCACTCCTGATCGACAGGAGTGGTTCCTGTAGAAATGATGACTCAGACCAACTCGGACCAATCACTGCTTACTGATGACATCTGGCTCCAACATGACAGCGCCCATACAGCGGAAAAAAATGGCTACTGATTTGACTCAATTTTGTTGGAGTCGGAACTAATTGACTCATATGCAGTCAATGGTGCCAACATGATCTTCAGGGAGTGACCTTTAGCCTCATGAAATTCTTGGATGGATCCAACATGATCTTGGTTAACTGGTAAAAGAGTAACACATCTGCAGAGTTGGGTCTTTATTCATACCTTTTTCTAGTTATCTGGCAGAAATTCTGTTTGAAAATTAACTCTTTGGAACAAACACTATCAAAACTACTGTGCTTTTTTTTCTTTGTTTGATATTTTAGGAATTTTACATTTCTTTGTAGGAATTTGATACTAAACATTACAATTTATATTTGGGCGCAAAATTAACAATAGTGAAAAAACAGGTAACAAGACAAAAATGGTGTTGCATTTCCTCACTGACATCCTGAGGAGAAGGCTGGGTTGCTTTGACCTCTCTGGCTCAGCCCCCCTGAGACTCCTCCAGCAGGTTATTGACAGGAACTACAATCAGCTCTGATTTCTTTCTGTTTCTTTCTCCTCTTATTTCATCTTTAGTTCAGTATTTTCAATTTAACTCACTGAGAGAGAAAAAGAAATCTGCTCCTTTCTGTCTCAAAGTTGCCGCCTGTTACCTATTGTTCTATTTTAGATGCTATTATCTTCATCCAATCTCACCCAGTGTCTTTCGTTTAATCAGAACCTCTGATCCAAAACCACAACAGCTTGTCATACTTCTGTATGTAATCATGCACCAAATACGAGAAATCACATAGGCATGCAGGAGAACAAGTGAAATGAAAATCCTTCCCCCTGCCCCATAAATCACCATTTAGACAATCAAGCAAATTGCTGTTCAGATGGTTCCTAATGAAGCTGTAATTGAATTAGGTGGCGGGGGCCTTTAAGCAGCGCAGTAAGTCTAACTCTGGAAAGCATATCTGAGTGTGTCAGGCCTGCTGGCACCAGACATGCAGCGGTAAGCGGCTCAGTTTAGCATTACAGTGGTGACTCCCTGCGGGCCTGTCCTCCACTGTAACAGCAACCTGAGGAATTGCAGGCACTTGAAGAAAAAAAAAAGGAGTGGAAAAAAACTGAGTGAGACCAGAAGAGAACCATGCTGTGCCAGTAAAATATGCACATTGCAAACACTCACTAGTGATTTGCACAGAAATTTAGAAAGCCTTTGGAAAAAAATATAAATATTTACAGGTAGTTTATGCATGAAATGCCAGTCAATGTTATACCAATACTTTCCTTAAACTGTTTTCATGCTTCAAGGTTGACTAGTTTGCTGGGAACAAGGTTTCCCCATCAAAAGCATCATAAACAAAGAAAAAACTTTTACTTTTTTTTTTCCACGTTAATAGTGGCTTTTGCACATTGTTTTTCTAGCTTTGTTTGCTTTCTCACATCTATTCATCCTCTATAATGGTTATCTGCTCTCTGCATGCCTGTTCGGCACAGCGGGGGTCCTGTGGGAGAACAAACCCAATCCAGAGGGTACGGAGCAGTCCCACAGTCTCTGCTCTCCTTCTGTTTCCCCCGTTCTGCCTGCCTGCCTCTGTTCCACTGCATCCCTGCGTGCATATTCCGTCAGTCTGCCTTATGACCCCGCTGCTGATAAGCCTTGGGGCCCCAGCAGTGCCCAATGCCTGGTGCCAGCACTTCCTTTTCATATGTCGGCTGTGCTGTGTGACACAGCAGCAAAAGTTGATCAAAAACAGCACTGCCACAAGAAATGGAAAGAAGAGAAGCAAAGACAATAAGAACATATGGCATAGTGGCATGTCTGTTTAAACTGATCTGTCACTGCATTTTTCTTTGTAAAAGTGGGTCCAAATAGTAATTACCCAATTAAACATAAATGAGCGTAAAAGTTATAAATCCAGAATTAACTCTAGTCACACTCCCCTGATTTATTTATTTATCTATTTCTTTAGTCTTATTTCTAATCTGGGGGGGGAGGTGATAGTTTCAGGTCAACTGGGCACCCTGAAAGACTTAACACCTAGGGATGGGTATCGTTAAGGTTTTAACGATACTACTACTCTTATCGATACTGCTTATCGATCCGGTACTCTTATCAATACTTTTTGAGGACGAAAAAAAATAAATAAATAACAAATTAAGAACATAAAGTGTTTTATTTCCTCATTATGCAACAACATTGTTTTTTTTTAACAAAACATTTTACTTTATACATGAGAATGTTCCAGACAGGATATTTATATATTTATTTAATCTAATTGTTTTTATTATTTATGAGTGTGATGTTTCCTCCGATCTTTTGTCCATTTTCCACAACCTTGAATAGACTTTTCTGTCTGTCAAACACCAGAGTTAAGATAAGTTAAGTTAAATGATGGAAACAAATTCACTTTGATGCAGACTCCTTTCTATTTTGCCAACTCCATTTATTTTTCTTTAAATCCAGTAAACCCAATAAATAATATTAATTCTACGGATGACAACTATCATTAGTTATTAATTATTATTAAGTATTAGGAAGCAGCTGATAGTTTGTCGCGGGTCTGGAATCTTAAGCGGTGAGTCTAAGCCCCGCCTCTCTATCTGTATGTTGTATTCTCTGCGTGCAACGCCCCCCCACCCCCCCCTCCCGCTGCCCCAGCCTGTTCTGCACAAACAGCGCAACATACGGTCATCGTAGCAGCAAGGTGACAGGATGGTCGGCAAACGTAATAATTTTCACGCAGAAACGTTAGTTCTTAGTCTAGGGCGGCATGTGTCCCCTACGAGATCACCACTGACTGTGTGTGCGCTGCCTTGTCTTGTGTGTGTACGCGCGCGGCGCGTGCTGTCTGAACAACAGCCCCGCCCTCCGTGCACACAAATAGACAGACAGAGCTCTCCGCTTCAACGAGAATACCGAAATTAATATCATCATCTATAATTAACGCAAAATTGAGTGACTTGGTGAGTTAAATATGGCAGATAACGTTTATATTTTGTGGGACACAATAAAAAAAAAAAAAAAAAGTAACTTCTCCAGTACCGATAGCAGAACCGTTAAGGTCAGATCTTAACGATACTGCGGTCTTGAAGAATGCGGCCCCGGGGCTGGTTCAATACCGGGGCACGGTACCCATCCCTATTAACACCTCCTTACAGAGAAATCAGCTTGTGTTAACAGACTACAATGTAAAAGTAGTTCTTTTTTTTTTTTCAAGTTTCCCAAATTGCAACAAAGCATCGAAGCATGCTTTCTCATTAGGATAGTCATGAACACTTAGTTGAACCTAATGAAAGAGCTACTAAATATGGGGTGGGGGGGATACGTAATTTGAGGAGTTTAAAGTTTCATTTTAAGCTCCACACAATCATCTTTTGATCTATTTTGAAAGTGTTCTCAGTGGTCTTTTAATTATGATTAAGCCGTTTTTAGGCAAAACCTTTGTAGTTTTCGAAGACAAAGTTTGTGCAGAGTGGCAGCAGCTCATTAGAAAATCACCTCTGAGTTGTGGGAGGGAGTAAGCCATCCCTCATTTCCCATCATCTCTTTGTTTACTCTTTTTCCCACTAGCTTACAGCTTGTCAAAACCGCAACCTAACATTGCCGTTGCAACAAAAATGGCGAAGAATGTCAGATATCCAGCCAAACAGTTTCAAGTCAGATTCCAGCTCGAACTAGGAAAACAAAGACGTACATGGATCTATTTGTCTGCATGTGGATGCATTGGAATGCAGCGGAGCTGGAAGCTTGTCGCCCAGCAACTATAGCACTTACGTCACTGCTTCAGGCTTTTTCCAATGTCCGTTTTTCGTCTGCTCCTCATTCACAAGTTTTTGAATAAAGAAATACTCAGAAATTTAATTTTAATCATAACTTTCTTTATATGCTGTGTGTCCTCCATCACCAACAGGAACATGTTAAAAAAAACACAAACACGATTTTCATTGGAGTGGTCTTTAAAAATATAGCTTTTGTTATTTTTTTTTTAATTTTATTGATGATTTCTTAGTCTTTGTCATTAATAAAACTAATAGTGACTCAAAATTTGAGTGGTACAGTGGGGGGGCAAGCTTTTGCTGTGGAGACTGCAGCTCCTCCTTGGCCCTCCATGGCTCCACTCCTTATTTAACCCTTTAACACCGTAGCTCTAGCTCCAGTGTTGATGTTATTAGAATGATAGTAATTCTTCAACCACTTATGCAATACTCTGATATGCAGCAATTTACATTAGTAAAGTGCTTGCACAATTACCACAATTTTTAACACTATGCCACCAAGGTGCCAAGGTGTAAATATTGGTGCAAACTGCCTCTCTCCAGTTTAGAATCCATTGGAAAAATTAGTAAACCGTTTCAGTTACGGTAGTTCTAAAAGTGTGTTATAGTTCATGTCGCTGGCGACATTTCTAGTATTAAAGGCTTAAAGAAGTTAGCACTGCAAATTTTTACACCCTCTTTTCATTTTGGTGTATATATAGCCTGTTTGCATTTGCATTGCTGTAAACCAGACCAGGATTCACTTGCAACCAAACAATATCAGAGTTTTCTTAGAGTTGAATGAACATTGCCACCAAATGCCAGTCACTTAGCTTGTTAGTGCACAAAAATTGGTGAATCCAAGTTAATTACTTTTTTTTTCAACTGGTTGTCTCCCCTCTGCCTACAACATTTAACGTCATTTAAAGTGTATTTTGTTATTTCTGATTGTTTTCATGTCAAACCGCTTCTGACCTCTAGTAGGTTACAGTCATCACTGATTTAGATAAAATAACTAACATGTGGCTCCCTTCAGCTTCAGGACTGCAGTGTTTTTGTGTCACTTTCTCTAAAAGAAACCAACAAACTGAACATTTAATAAGATATGAATTCCCAGATAAGTGATTTATCGTTCTTATAGTCATTCACTGCCCAAGTCACACAAATGAACTTTTACCAGCACAGCTGAGTGCAGTCCCTGTTACCACTTGTCTGCACATTTATAACAAGGATCATCAATCTTTTTTAGAGGCTGTTCAAAGTTTGTATTAAAAACACCTGGGTATGACCAGGCTGACTTCTGAGGTTGAAGCTGCTCATGTGCTGTGGTCAGTCTGACAAAACCTCATGCAGATACAGGAAGGAGACTGAGCAGATTATAGAGCCATGGCCAAAGGGGCCTGAAATGACTAAAGTGCAAATCTTCTTTTAGATCAAGAGTTTGGCAAGAAATAGTTTGAAATCATTTCAGACAAAAGTTGCTGTTAGTATCCTTTAAAATCTGATAAGCTTGTCAATCATTCTACTTCCTGGTTGGAGATTGAAGGAAATATAATGAAACTACAAGGAGACTGCCTTCCTTTCTTCTGTTTTTGTTCCTTAGGTGTTCTTGGCTCTGGCAAGGAATACAGGAACAAGAAAAGTGAGACGTGAGGAAGACCTAACAGTGTGCCAAAGTTTAAAGCTTGACAAAATTTACAAAAGGAAGGAGGAAAAGGCAATCTGAGGATGTTTCATTAATACACTTCCACAGAGAACCTCAAGTGCAGAAAGTAAACAAGAACTCTGTGTGAAGAAATGTAATCCAATTTTTCCTAAGAAAGAAGGTGAGTGCATGTCCACTATCTCAAACATAACTGTGTTTGAGATAGTGGACATGCATGTAGATGTGAGTGTGTGTCTGATAGAGGTCCCTTGACCCCCGGTCAAGTCACTTGACTTCTCGGCACCTCCGCCTTCCCCAGCTGTATCAACACATCCCCCTCTACCCGCATATGCAGGCAGTGGGCCTGCGCACTCTTAGGGGCTTGGGTTCAGTCCATCACACTGAAACTGACTGACTGTTTGTGTGAGTTTCGGTGGAGGAACAGAGGGTGGCTGCACCCTTTACCACAGCTCCACCATGGAATTTAAATGATTCCTCTCCACCCTCACACCCCCCACTGGCAACCATGCCCTGAGTAAACAAGCAGATGGGGTCAGGGGCAAAGCAATCAGCACCAATGATTTTCTCTTAATGGATTGCTGTGTTTGCTAACAGGTGGTGCCATGAAATCGATGTCACATCAGTAGAAACTCTGTTTCTGACTTGATGAAAAACAACACTGTGAAACAGTTATGACATTTTTTAATACTAAGTTAGTGGATCACTTTACACTTATTAAAGTATAGTTTAATGATAAGGTAAGAGAATACAGTAGTTATATGTTGTAACTACTGTTATATTTTCAATTGTGGATATTCATTACTAAACATTTTCCAACTGTATCAAAACATATTAAAGATCACAACAACAATAATAATAAAGAAAAACAACAAATAAGAGAACAGCATTATATCTTAGAAATTAAAAGCCAAATTCCGGAAACCTAAATGTAAGAAATTACAGTTCAAAAAACAAAATCAATTTCTAGAAATTTAAAATAAAATGTAAAAAAAATGAAACTAAATAATAAACTGGTAAAGGAATCATGGGTCTTGTTGATTGGACGATGACGTTTGAGTTCTGAAAAAGAGGGAAAGCAGAAGGATGTTTTGCCTGAACTGTGGTAAAGAGTTGTTTGAGCAATCACTGAACATATGCTCTTTTTGGATTTTCATGCCAAATAACTGCCGGCAAAAAAAAAAAAGTGGAACAAACATATTCATCTAATCAGTGATGTGTCATATTACCAAATTTACTTTAACATTTCCTTTTGATATCTGAAAATCAAGCAAAGTGTAAACCCCTTATGTTGTCTCTTGCTTTCCGTGTTCTTTTCCACTGTATAATTCGTCTACAATTACATTCATATTTACATTTTTACCTGTGACTGTTGGTATGAACTTAACCCCTAATGCTGCTTTAGGTTGTCTCTGGCCAGTTTCAATAATAATTTGATGGTACAGGCCACTAAGGTCTTGCAGCAGCACAATTTGAGCAGCGCGCTGCTGGCAGGTCAGAGTTTGAAAAAATCTGAACTCTGGCTAGGTCGCCCCATCCCGTCAATCCATCAGGAACTCAACTTTGGGCATGACATTTTTTAGTGTTTCGATCAGCATGTATAATTTACATCCAGTTAAGTGGATCGATCCAATAGTTCTCTTCATTAATTTTCCTAAGCCCCTGCACTCTTTTCAGGGCAGCAGGGTCTCTGGAGCCTGTCCCGGCTAGTGTTTTGCAAAGTCAGGTATACACCAGACAGTCTTTTGCAGGACCAATCGTGATCACTCTTTCGGCTGGTGAGGTGAGCTGGCAGCCAGACCGAGAACTGCTGCAGGATGGGGAGACAGCCTGATCGAGCCTCCTGAATCTTATGATATCTTTATCATTTTCATCGAGACAATAATAAAAACCGTCCCCTAATTTTATACTTTTTTTTTATTTTTTCGTCTCGGGCTAATGTTGGACTGCAAGTCTTCATACTCGGTCAGAGAGAGAGAGACGGCGATATCGCAGAAGTGACTGTCTTTCAGACACAGCGGGAGTGAAGCTCACTGTACCAGGAGAGTCTCTGAATAATGTCATGAACCCAGACATGGAGACGCGATCATTACCATTGTTTTTGCAGTGCTCTTCCAAATTAATAAACCTAATCTCGCAACAACATCCATGTCTTCCAGTGCATTGTAAGTGGATTAAACACTGACACATCTCCATGTAGCAATCAGGCTATAAACATTAGCTGGTAGCTCCTCCCACATGCACCTGGGGCATCAGGCCTGAACACATTTTTGGACAGCCACTGAGCAGAAAATTCGCCACTCGGCGAAAGAGGGGCGGCCGACGCGGATGTGTCGCCCAAATCACGTTCGGTGTGAACGCAGCGTCAGAGAGAGAGCTAAATTAAACAAAGAGAATGTGGCCAATTTCTGTTGAAGCCCTGGATTTCATGATAAGGATGAAGGATAATTAAATAAAAGAAAAATAGATTATTTAATACATGTAATACATGCATCCTCTTCTGATCATGGTGATTATTTGAATTCCAGCAATTAATTGAAAAAAAAAAACAGAAAGACATTATCACTGAAGAGAAAGGTGACGCTCAAAGGCCCTGTAAGAAGAGTTTGTGGAGCGGAAGTGCGACTTCATATTAAACAGTTGGAAGTTGAACTTTCCTCACAGTCAGATAAGCTTTTGCTAAAGGGAGGCTGCACATGTAAAATTCATCCGTTGGGCGCCTTTTTGAGCCAATTTAATGATGCTAGCTGCTTTCTCCAGGGAATGGACCTATTCTCCTAAAGCTCACCAAATTCTATATCATTATAGCCTTAAACACATCTTTAGGGACGAAGCATGAATGGCCTCTTTGTTTTATTAGTATTATTTCTGGCAAAGGGAAGCACACATGTCTGTGTAGCACTGACCAAAGGTCTATACCCAGATGGCAATGGTGCTACAACTCATTGTAGAATGAATTCATCTTTCAGGCTCACTCTCCAGCATCGGCCTCGCTTGGCCTGGGCTCTGAGCCAAACAATGCATTACCCTTCACCGCCTAACCTCCACTGCTTCCATCCTACACAGTTAACCCTCCTCTGAACAGGAGCATCCCACCGCCTGGTCTGATTTACTGTCTGCGGGACGCTATGAGTTCCCCATTCCAAAGCAAGTTTACATTATGACACAGCATTTAGACAACCAACAAAACTATTCACAGCGCTTACGAAAGGATACTTGGTTAATAAAAATGTTATGCTTTCTGAATTCCAGCTAATGACCTTGAGTGCTTGAGTATTTAGCTCTGTGCAGTCTGTGTTCTGACAGCTGGCAGAGGTAAAAAATACCTGGCAAAAGTCAACTCTCCACAAAAAACAACAGTCAATAACAGGAAGTCAATCAAACTGCCCCGGTTTCCGGTAAACTGTGTACTCTGGACTGGCTGTTCTGACAGACGCAAGCTGGCTGAAACACCTCTTGGCAGCAGGTCGACCCCCCCTACAGCACGGAGTTCTCTTTTGACTTTTTCTGTGCCACACACGCTTGTACTTCATCTAGTTGTGGTTTTTGTGTTCTGTAAAAAAAATGAATTACCTACTGCAGATATTGCAATGAAACCAGCAAGACAGGTTGAAACTAGCTGAAGACATGTCTGACACATGTGACCAGAAACATGAACAAACATTCTAAATGTTTATGGGAAAATAAGCTTTTAAGAATATTTCAGGTTATGTAAATACATAATGGAGCCCTTGGCAAACACTGAATATCAAGCATTGAAAGTATCTTTATCTTACAATGAACTTAGGGATAAAACTTTCAACTTTTCCAACTTTTTTTCCCCCAAAAACAAAACAGAGTGATGACATCACAGCGGGACAAATGTCATAAAGCGACTGGGGCCAAAATCTCCTATTGGATTCCAAAAACCTGCAAAATTCACTAATGAAACCAAAACACACCTACTGGAGATATCCAAAGGAGGTTTTGAAATGATTATGGGATGGCCAAAGGAACTACAGCTTAGTGGTCAGTTTGTGACAAAATGTGAAATAGATTTTCCCATATTGTGGGAAAAGGAACCTTTTGTGCAAACAATCCTCATGAAATGTCACACACACACCAGGTTGAGTCTTCAACCAGAACCAAAATGATTTTGACCTTAGATCTCGAGGAGCGGCTGGCGTCCCCAATTTTCCTAAAAAAATCTCCTTCAGTAAGTTTTAGTACAAATTAAAACTCCCCCTAGGGATTTCAATCCATTGCCTGCTGACTCCTCCAGCATCATTGGGAAAACTTAGGAATTATTGATGGATTCAAAAGTGGTTGTTAACACCACGTTAATAGTGTTAACGTGGCGAGCTCGCAAACGCGGCGTTCCTTTACTGCTTGACTCGTTGGCTCAAGCTAAACAAAACAACATAACATACAATGTGAACATATTTTTTGAATGTGGTTGTGGTTAACAAAAAAACCTCAGTTACCAAGGAAACCCAAAAGTTTACTTTTGTGGATTCGTCTGACAATTACACAGACATGTTCGTCACCCCCAGATGACTGAAAAATGAAATGGTTGCCATGGAGATAAAACCAACAGAAAAGGTGCCATTTTGAAAAAAACATTTATGTTTTTTTTTTTAGTATAAATTTGTCATTTGATGATTTGAGAGTGGTGGCAAAGGCAGGAAAGGAGAGTGACGAGCTTATAGCTGCCGCTCATCCAGTGAGGGGGGGGTATTAAGGGACAGCAAGGGCAGGGGTAAGTCTGCCTGCAAGCTATCCAACACCGCTCATGGCTTTAGTTTTTGTTTTTCTCTATGACAGTGTCATTTTTGCACAAAAGTTCTTTGTATTTTATTTTTCATAGATTCTAAAAATTGCAAGAAGTATAATAGTTAGTATATTAGTTGCAACAATCCATTATAGTGAAGAAATGATTTGTTTCCTAGCAAAAGCTATTGTATAATAGTTGTTGTTTATGAAATATTTCTGTTGTTGTTTTCTAAACCTTTTTTTTAATTCTTTTTTGTAAAAATCAATGAGCAAAACTTTAAAATAAACACATAAAATTGTTGGCAATTTTACTTAGTTTTAAGCTTAGCTCTAAAAAAACATTTTTTTTTCTCTTTGTGAACTCTATTTTACCATTCCTCGCTAATAAGGTGCTGGTTAGTCTCCCACCTGGTAAAGAATTATTCATTAACAACTTCTGTAATTATTCAAATATTTCCATCTCCATTCTATTTTTCAGATCTTATATGATGTTAATCAGAGCTTTATGAGAAAGCTTTGGACGTGATGAGATGGGAAGGTTCAGGATGAGGAAGGAAAGGTCTCAAACCATCACCTCCATCGTACAAACTCATATGGGAGACACCACCCCTCTGTCTCCACACTTTCTCACACTCTTTCTCACCCTGCCATGTTTAGAGGCCTGGCTTCAGACTAATTGAATAAGCGGTGACCCTGTGGACGGCCTCTCTGAGGGATTAGGATATGATCTCGAAAGAGCGGTCCTCCGAGGGCAAACACAGCCAATCTAGAGCCATTTCATGCTCTGCACTCCAGCACACGAAAGGCCGGCATTGAGGCCACACACATACGCAAAACAGAAGAGGTAATTCATGGGTCCTGAAATGTAACATGTTTTAAATTCTACTCAGTCTTTTATGAAACACAGCTGCTTTTTGTCTCTTTTTTTCTGTCTTCTTCTTCCCTCTACGAATATTTTAAAGGCTATTAATTAAGGTAACATTCCATCTTTTCACTTTGGATTACAAAGGAGCATGGATGCAGAACATGCCTGTTAACCTTAGTTAGAAAACCATAGTTATTTCTAACATAACATATAATCATGCACAGATTTCTTTTATTTCTTAAATAGTGATTATGAAATATACACATTTTTTTAATGGTGAAATGCTTTTTATAACTTTTCTTACATCTTTTTTAAAATGATTTCTTCAGTTCAAAAAAGAGGAATTTAATAAGCATTCTAACCACCCCTCTCACCTTTTCTTGGAGCTCTGGGGTTCGGCGAAGGCAAGTCAATGTGGATTTTATTATTAATCTGAGGAATCCAGGAAAAGGAAAGCATATGCCTCTGTAATATATGATTGAATTTAGATTATCTGTGGATATCTGACCTATTTTCAACCTCATACGTAAAACGAATCATATAAAAGTCTCTCTTAATTTAGAAAGTGGTTTTTGTTTCCTGGAGTGTCTTCTTCTCCAGCAGGAGTTTCTGCCTGCTTTTCTTTTTCCAACTGGCTATTAGCATTGTGGCTTCCCATGTGGCGCTGAGTTTCTTCCCCCTGGCAGGAGGAGAAGTATGCCATTAGTTCACCAGACCTGCTGTTGCTGTCAAAACGTGAGTGGGGAGTAGATCTATTAGATACCTATATATCCTGGTGGAACAGCCTTCATCCCTGCCTTCCCTTTTGGCACATTAAACATAGAGACAAAACCCAGATGACTGCTTCTGAATCTGTGAAAACATGCACTAAGTACACTGCTTTGGAAGTGGATTCTCAAAGAAAATAATGAAAAAGCCACAGGTAGCAACAAAAAAGACACAGCTTGCTGTCTTATTTAGCTCTGGTAAGTTTACTTTAATGCTCAAAACTGATGGTCATGTTTGTTTCAGACTTAAATTTTACTGTGTGAGCTATTTTAATGTATCATATTTTTTAGAAAATATGAGAATATAGAACATTTTTATGAATAAACTCAAAATGTTTGTTTCTGTGGCAACAATGACAAATCAGCTGCTACTGCAGCGACCTGTATTGTGAAGGTTGTTGATGTATTTCAAGAAAAAATGAGTCCTGTAAAAAATTTGTAATAAAAGCCTCCTCAGGTGAATCAGTTTTAAACCTGTCAGCACCCACAGAGGTATATATCATTGGAAACAGGTGCTGTGCGTAACATATGGATGTTGGCTACTCGTTTCTCGACCCCTTAGGACTCAGGAACTGATAAATTCCACACTTCTGGCTAAATCATGTTCAAAACCGCTTTGCTGGTTATGTATACTTTTTTTTACCGTCTTTTTGCTTTGGTTTTTCAACTTCATATGTTTGATCTTAATGATCACTTTTCAGATCATTCCAAACTAAACGTTTTTATGTAAATAACATTATTCTATTCAATAAATACAAATGTTGATTTTTATTTTGAGTTATTTGTCAATCATTGGTTTTCTTTTTACAGAATTAAAAATTCAAGTGTAAAATTATATTATTTCAGTTTTTCTGTTTGTTAGCATAATTAAATAGTATAATTTAAGGATGTTCTAAAACGTTTTTCCCATGATCAGATAATAAACTACATGTTTTCCATTTGCAAAAATTGCTGTTACATTTACTGCAGAAACACGTTTTTCAAATAAACAAGCTGAAAATTGCATTTGCAAAACATGAAGTTATTTATAGTTATAATAAAATTTGCATT
This sequence comes from Oryzias curvinotus, assembly GCA_023969325.1. NCBI lineage: Eukaryota > Metazoa > Chordata > Actinopteri > Beloniformes > Adrianichthyidae > Oryzias > Oryzias curvinotus. The sequence goes on from CM043722.1 coordinate 33,015,996, forward strand.
TCCAAAGTCTGTTTTGAAATTTGTTCTTTTTGCAGATGACAACAATTTTTAGTCTGGAAAAAATGTAAAGCATCTAATGAAATATCAGAATTGAATTGGTTACATTTAAAAATTGGTTTAATGATAATAATGAGCTCTCACTGAATCTGTAAAAGACTATGTTTTTTTCACAATAAATAAACAAGAGGAAGTAAAACTGCTGATGGGGTAAAAATGGAAAAAATACCAGTTTCAGTTACTTGGGGTAATTTTTTAGGAAAAATTCTCTTGGAAGACTCATTTATTGAAAGTAAATTGGTTAAAGTGATATATTTTTAAACAATTTTAAGTATTATTCATCCTTTTCTTTTCTGCTGTTATAGTGTTTAATTGTATTGCCCTCTTTTACATATTGAATTGAAGTGTGCAGTAATGCATATAAAACCAATTAAATGCTGTTACATTTAATGCAGAAACATGTTTTTCAAATAAACAAGCTCCAATGTCAAAAAAAAAAAAACCCATACAACAGATAGTTATTTCATCACCCTCCTATCTATGGCCAAGCCCTTTAACACTGACCTGTCTCTGTGCAGCCCAGTCTGAATCTGCAGGCTTTACAGGCTTTCCTCTTCCCCAGGCAGGGCAGAGACGCTGCCGACTTCACATTCTCATCCTTCAATCCCTTTTCCTCCATCCCTCCATCCCCCCGCGTCCTGTTTACTCTCCAGGCCTGTGGCCGTGCCACCTCAGAGACTCTCCAGACCACCAAGGTCCTGGCGACTGACTTGGATTGGTCATTGACAGCCCTCGGCATCGGAACAACAGGGAACGGTGCTGTAGTGCGGGGGAGTGACGCTGTCAGCCGCTCAGTGGTTGGGATTTTTTTAATACTACAGACCTGTATGTAGGTTAAAGATACAATTAACTGAGGCTTGCCCTCTGCATTGAAAATACACTGGCTTGCATTGTGTGGCCAGGCCTCACAAAGGTTCTGCACCTCACCAGAAAAATCAAGATTTTGATGATAGGATTCTGGCAATTATGAAAACATCCTTCCATTTTGGTAGGAAATACTATCCTGTTCAGGGTCACGTGAAGGTTGGAGTCGGTCCTAGCTTTCATTGGATCACTCCGGATGGTTTACTATGAGAAGATTGTCAACAAATACGTGGGATTTTACAGTTGAAAAGATGGATCTTCTTGTAACCGAATGAGAGGTAAAATTCTTCTGTTACATTTAGTTCTGGCTGGCAGGAGGTTTTCATACCATCCTTCTGGAGTTTCCTCCATAGCCATGAAAGTAACAGGAGATGTTATTTTTGTCACTGAGAAAATGGGAGGGAGCTCAAGTTGGCCTGCAACTTGTTTATAGTCGAAGAGTTGGTCTCCCTCTGCTGGTCAGATGCTGCAACTCTGTCCTTCCTTTGGCAGCAATGTGGTCTGCTTGTGTATAACAGAAGCACCGCGGCACAGAGGCAAGCATGGCAATCTTGACATTTAATTTTACATGGGTGGTCCTTTTGACACTGTTGGGTTAAATTATTGCAAGTTTTGGAAATGCGCAATGAAAACACAAGTCAAGTTTATGACAGCAAAAAGGTTTTGAGTTGGGTCAGTCTGTCATCAAACCATTAAAGCAAACTGCACATCAACATTTATGACTACAGTATTTAGGGTTTTCTTAGAATGCTAACACATTGTTTTTGCAGCGGATAGGCTGCCGTTGTGAAATTATGAGGCCAGTTTGAGGTGTTCGAGGGCTGCATTTGGGCACAGCTCAAACATGGACAAAGTAAGACTGTGTGGTGATGGATGCAGATGTGTGTGTGTGTGTGTGTGTGTGTGTGTGTGTGTGTGTGTGTGTGTGGTAGTAGTAAACTCAACATAAAACTGTAGTCTGCACATTTTTTGTGTTCCTGCTCCGAGGTGTTTTTTCGGTTTTGACTTTCTGCCAAAGTACCCTCAAAGTTCTGGTTCCTTCTCCATTTCTGACTGGAGAGATCTGCTGAAAAAGCACAAAGGTTGAAGAGCTAAACACAAAATTAAAATATATATATATTACCTAAAAGCAAAAGTAAGTTGAAAGGTGGGCAAGATGTTGCTTTGAAATCTCAAGAAAGCATAAAACCTATGGTTGCTGAGTAATTATTGCGCCTGGCTCCAGTGTTTTTGTGTAGTCTTCAAGATTTTGACCACCACAGGATGTGTGTGGGCCATTGTTAGTCACACCAAGTGCTACATATGTGGTACAACTTCCTTCCGAGCCAAACAGACGCGCCAATAAGAAGTAAGTGCACCCATCAGATTTTTATTTTTATTTTTTTTACTTGTCTTTCAGTATCTTTTATTATTTGCCCAATTTTTGTCTCGTTTGCTTGTCAATATCTTTACCCTCAGCAAAAAAAGCACTGGAAGTTTATTTCATGAAGTATACTTAGTGTAAGTATAGCAAGTATACTAATACAGACCATGCACATGTAGTGTAGGAAAGTCCACTAACTGAATCATTATTCAGACAAAATTGGGACACTTTACGTTTATAATATATAGATAGTATATAAAAAGTAAAAGTACTTGCAGTACACTTAAATAAAATATTTTTTGCTAGGGGTATTTTTAGACATTATTTGTGAATTGTTTTTAACTGGGACTTTTTTTTGCAGATATGATCGCGGTTCTTTCACAGAACTATAAAAAAATGGACGATGACATGTTAATTTCTTTGAAAGAGTTTGTATTTTTTGATCAGCACTGCAGTAAAACGTTTCTTGTTGTTTTTCTATTGAACAAAACTGACCTCACACTTTTTTTATATATTGGTTTAGTCTTGTATTTTCTTAAAACAATTTACAGTCATTATCAATATATAAATCTTCTTGTAAACAGATTTTAAACTACAGGTTTAAAAATATATATATTCTGCATCAAACGGCAATAAATACAACCATTAGTTATATTTTTTAAAAGGGTGTCATTTTTTTCTTTTAAATCCCAAAACTCTACCAATAAAGGTCAAGTGAGCACGGGTTGAAGAATGAACCGCAGAACTGTGGCTCTTTTCCTGGTTCCCCTGTCTAAAAGCAGACTGAACCAAAAATGCCAAACCAGTGAGAAAATTTTAGCTTAGGTCAGGCATCAGCAATTCCCCTGCAGTGATTGACAAATGGATGTTTTCTTTTTAAAAATGTGGAAAATTTGACTGTTGTGGGTATTTTATAGAAACTTTATTTCAAACCATACATTCTTTTTTGGCCTTGGTTTCTCAACCCATGGTGCTGACTTTCGGCTGGTGTCATCGATCTAATGTTCCATCGTGGGAAACATGTCACACCGCAGCAGCAGCAGTCGTCTGCGTTAGGTTTGTGTTGGCCTCAGAGGGTATTTTTGAGACTCGGGCAGAGAAAAGGCCGAGGGTCCTCAGTGCAGTCACTGCATGGTGCAGCAGGACCAGGGTTTAGCTCATCGATCATTGCGCAAACCCCGAGAGTGTAATGGAGAATCATAGCTGAAACATTACAACTAAACGCTTTTATATATGAGTCCAGTAACAAGATAAAGCCACAGAAGGGTTTGTTTGTATTTGTGTGTGGTCAAGTCTGTGTAGGGGAATGGATAACAGCATAACTTCAAACATGACAGGTGAGATTCAGGTTTTATTTGCATGATTAAAGAGTCCAGAGAGATGTCTTATGTCTTTGGGGAGATCTCTGAAGCGATAAAGTATGCACAAAAGCAGCATGAAGCCCTCCCACTTTTACAAATTTGCTTGTGTTACCACACACAGGCTTGAGACAAAGAACATGTACTTGTACTCTGTTTGAACAGGGTACTTGGCTCCACTCTGTGCATTTCGCACAGACTCCTTAGTGTGAGGAGAGTGAAGTACACACATGACAGCCTGACGGATTGTGGTTCTTTGGGCCACAGAGGCCTTTCTGCAGGCCTGGCAGACCGAACAGAGACCCCATACCAGGCCGACGGGGTGAGCCAGAGGGATGAGTAAATACATGACTGATGGAAAGTGGCTCAGTGCGGTGGGACCTCCTGACCAGCAGCAGCGCCCAGCCTGGAGGTGATATGGAGCCAAACAGATGACCCAGCAGCAGGAAACCTCTGAGGTCATTAAAGGCTTCGGTATAGCCATTTGATCAGAGTGGAAACCTCTGAACAAAAACATTGGATAAAGCAAGCTGTTGCACCCCCTGCCCCTTCTGGACATCAATCTATGAGGCCTGGAGTCCCTTTCATTTTACAAGTCATGGGCGGTTACAGATTTTGAACACTAATACTGCAGGGATCGCACTTTAAACTGCTAAAACATATAAAAATAATAAAATGTATGATCAAAAATACAAAGTTTCCCCTTGCAATGGAAATTATTTTTCTTAGTTTTGACTTTTTTTTTTGTTTATTTAATACATATTAACTTTCAGCAGGATCAGTCAATTATTTGAGATAGGAAAAAAAATAAAAGAACTAGAAAGCAAGAGTTAAAAAATTCATAAAGGTATGAGGTATTTTGTTCTGTTTAGAAGAACATAGGGTATATTTTCTCACTCCGAACTGTTCTCTAAAAGTGGCCTGCCTGGGGTGTAAATTTCACGTAAACTCAAAGCTGTTGGGCAAAGGAAAAGTCAGTTTTAAAGACTGTCCATGCACAGAAAGCCTGCATTTGCTCATTATTCATTTTTGTTTGCTACCATATCCTCTGCAAGGTTGCAGCAAATCCCACAATGCACGTTTGCAGGTGGTTGCTGGGGTTTTTATTTAAATTAAATGTCGCCTTATTTGTCCAGAAACCACAGAGGCGGATCAACAATAGAACCATTTTCACTATGGTGTTTAATACTTTTGCGACAGGTAATTGTTCAATAAGTCCTTTAAATTGGAAGGTGAAGCCACATGTCTGTATGTACAAATCTGTTCTTTCTTTCAGAACTGAAGGCTCCAAGTCCTGACCTTAAATCCTGTACATTATTCACTTAACCCTTGTGCTATCCTAGGCACTTTAACATTGGGAGTGGGGTCATCTAGACCCACTAGACAGTGCGCTGAACCTTTTTTCTTCAATGATTTGTGATCTTCACTGGTGAAATCTTTCCACCTTTATCCACCTTTGTCATGGTAGGGAGAACACGTCAATGGTCATCTTGACCCCCTAGGATAGCACAAGGGTTACGCATAAAAACATTTTTTGGTGATAATTAGACACCTTTTTTTACATTAATTGAGCCATTACTTATTTGTTTGTTTGTTTGCTTAGTTGTTTTTGTTTTTTTTTTGTTGGTTGGTTCATTCATTTATTTATTTATAAATTTTTTCCTCAAGCCCACTGATAGGTAAATTCATCCTGTAAAGCCACAAAAATCTCAACATCTTTATAGAAACATTAGGCGACATAATAAAATATAATGAAACAAAAAGTTGCATCATTTCAAGGTTTCACAATACTTTGATATGTGTTAAAAGACAAGATTTAAAAGCGCAGGAGTCAGTAGTGATATCCTTGCTGTCCCGGTCTGGGTGGGCACTGTGGCGATGTTCCTATGGCTGAGCTGGCTCCTGGTATGAAGAGATTCCCAAGTACTGTTTCCTCACAGCAGAGCCAAGCCTTAAATTCTTTTAGTAGTTTCTTTTATCAGTATTCTTTGTATGTGGGGTCATGGGTCGTATGTTTTAACAGAGGGGAGAGGGAAGGGTGGAGGGTGGGTCGGGTTTTTATTGTAATGTTGTGTGTTTTTTCTTCTAAATGTTAAAGTGCTTTGAGTTGTGCAATGTATGAGAATCTCTTTTATTTTATAAATAAAGTTTGATTTGAGCGAGAAGGTGAAGGTGCCACATTTAACTGTTAGAACGCAGGCAAATGGAACAGCTTGCTGTGGGGTTCGCTGTGGCACATAGAGTCCAAAGTAGCCTAACAGAAGTGAGGAGTCTATTTTTTAGGTTATAATGTTCCTCAAAATAGTGAGATCAAATTGAATGAGGCACAATTTTAGTGTTGTAAAATGTTAATCTGAAGATAAAACTGATGTCTAAACTGTCTCCGTGCCTCTGGTTCAACAAGCCAGCCACAAACCAAATTTGTCCAACCGTTTTAAAGTCCCACTTTCATCTTTCGGTCTGTTTTAAAAGCATCAGTGATCTTTTAATTATGATTATGCTGTTTTTAGCCCAAATGAAAAAACATGTCTTTTTGTTGGACATATTTTCTGCAGAACGGCAGTGGTTTATTCAAAGTTTTCCTCTGAGTTGTGGGCTGGGACTGTTGCTGTACCATCCGTCCTATCATCCATCTGTTTACACATTACCCTGATAGCTTACAGCCCCTAACCCCCCCATACTGACATTAAAGGTACAAGAAAAATGACAAGCAATTTTGAGCCAGATTCCAGCTCAGACGAGTACATGGATCTGTTTGTCTACCAGAGGATTCATCGGAGCAGCGCAGCTCGAGCTTGTGACCCGCAAAGTATAGAACCTACATCACTGCTGCAAGCTTTTTCCAACTTCATTTTTTTTCATCTCTCTAGTGATGAATGACTTGAATAAAGAAATACTCAGAAACACACTCACGAGAACATGTTAAAAACACAATTTTCATTGGAGTGGGTCTTTTGGTGTGAGTTGGCATGAGGGATGAGGAAAATTAAAATTGAACGCACAAAAACATCCACAAGTTACGTGTAAAGGACCAGTGACGGAAAAATTCATCTTTTCCCTGAGTGTTTTTTTTTTTTTTAATTTCAATGACTAGTTAAAGTCCTCTCACACTATGAATGACACTCACAAGGTAGCGCTTTTTTTTATATCCAGTGTCATCTTGCCCAATTTCAGCATTGCACACGACAGTAATCCATGGAAGAGCAGTGACATCCGTGTTGAGAAAACTGTGAAGGAATAATTGGACATTCTTATTGGCGGCAGACCTGAGGAGAGTAAAGAAACAATCACTCACACAGCATGTTCCCACACTGGACGTGACGACACGTGTACCGCTATTAACTGAACATAAACGTGCTCTGTTCGCCCCCCCCCCTGCTTAAATCAGAACCACCTGCATGAGCCTGAGAACCGGCTGGTCTTCTCCTCGGACCTCCTTTGAGAGACTGCACCTCGTGTTTGGACAAACGTCGAGGCCAGCTCCAGGGGCTCTTACATGAATCGAAGAGCAGACGAGGGAGAATCTCACCCTTCACATAGCCCTGAGACTCATCTCCTCCCTTTTGAGCGGCGGGGCACAATATTTTTTAATTACATCCAGGAAACTCCTGTTACAAAGGACACGTTCTATGTGAATCTGGAGGGGGGTGGACTGTGGGAAGTTTTAAGGTCAGCCTTTCCTTTTTTCTGTGAAAGTCATTTCTTGGTGAGCGTGTGGGTGGTAGGTGTATCGGCTAACAAACTGGGGAGCATGCCACCTATAGATCTGGGCAAATGCTGACAGGCTGGTTTGCTAGATTGACATTGACAGCAGGTCTCAAAGATAAAACTCCGCTAAATAAGTGATAGAAAAGCCTTATTTTCTCCATCATTTGCATGTACTTGTCATTATTAATTACAACTTGCAGATAATGGGGGAAAATTAGGCATTTCAGACTGCTTTTTTTTTCCCCCACACCCATGTTTTTTTGCTCTGGTGGTCTGTAACTGACAGGATTTCAGGCAATATTTGTTATCTTTCGCCTCAATAAGTCCATCTGGTTTCAGTTTGGCTCCCTAACATCGCCCCCAGAGATGTGGATGGAGGGGACTTATGGGTGAGGCAGCATGGTGGAGGGGCAGTTCGCAGAGTACTCTCTTTTCTTAAATTAAATTTCTAACCATTTTAACCTGAACCTGGGAGTAGGGATAGACGAGGAGCTTTCATTTTGTTTCCACCCTCCAGGCTTGGAAAAAAAAAATGCCTGGGCTACAATCTTTGGAAAATCAAATCAGAATCACCTGTTTTGCCAAATGGCACACATGTTCAGAGTAATGGCTATTGTGCAGCCGTGGTTTATAATAAAGGAATGTATGAACTTTCTCTGAACCATCCCTGACATGAAACTTTTTGTGTCAAATGAATGCAATGATGTGTGAAAACTGATAAAGTCCAGACTAAACCAAACCAGTCAGTTCTAGATAGGAAGTCTGTATGAAAAGAGTGTAAAATTGCTGCTTAAGCTTTTGCACGGACATTCGCACTTTACAAGTGTTTGGTTTTGAAATGGTCAGTAATGTAAAATCGATCAAGAGCCTTGCATCTAAGCTTAGACTTGAGCCCAAACGTAGGAAATAAATGTTTAGCAAAATTTAGCTATTCTACTTTTTTGTTTAATGGTATTTAGAAGGTTTTTTTTATTATGTTGGAAGTAATTTGACATTTAATTGTTACACTGTTAAAGGCTTTTTTCAACAGTTTGTTAAGCTAAAATGTATTTATATTTTAGATTTATGATGTCTTTAATACCAATAAACCTTAACAGTTAAATGCTGTTATTAATTTTTTAAGTGAACAGTTTAACACTGAGGAGTTTGAGCTCTTTAGATTCTTTCAAAATCTTCATCCGTTTACGCAAATAACGTAATTCCAGTGGATTCTGAAGCAGAGAAATGCAGCTTTGAGCTGATATGCAACACTTTCTGTTTGTAAAGTTGCACATATTGGTGCAAAGCCGTCAAAGCTCGTGTGTTATTTAGATGTCGCAGATAACTAAATAACACACCTAAATAGCAAACCTGATGCCAAAGGGTTGTTTAGCTTTTAGATCATTTTAACAATGTTCACAATTATTTATCTAATTTATCAATTCGTCTTTTCATTAGCATTTCCTATCATATCAAGCCAGTTTCATATTCCAAAGATATCTTGAGCTGGAACTTTTTTATTAGAACAGTGGTCACTTGTTATATCACAGTCCACCTTTCGCAGTCTTACTGTCTGTGCAATTTTGCATGTCTTTTTTATTTTTAATAGTGCTCTTTGCTCTGCATCCTGATTTGCTGTATACCTTGTCAATCAATCTTCTTCATGTCCTGTACAGATCTTTGTTTTTTATCCTATAAAACTGGAAGGTTTGAACTTTGGATGTGTAAGCCTTGTGCTACAGGCACTTTACCGTTGGGAGTTGGGTCATCTAGACCCACTAGACAGTGCGCTGAACCTTTTTTTTTTTCAATGATTTGTGATCTTCCCTGGTTCAATGGATTAAATGAACATTTTCCACCTTTATCCACCTTTGTCATGGTAGGGAGAACATGTCAAAGTAAGGGCGGGGTCATCTGAGATAGCACTAGGGTTAAAGAAGAAAGAAAAGTATAAAATGTTCATGTTTGTCTGAGAAGAGCGTAAAAAGTACGTAGTGCTGGGTTTTACTGCCTTAAATATCTGCAATCCTATGGATCTCACCTATCGCAGGTAATTTTAGAACTTGCCCTCTGTAAGGAAACTGTATTTTCAATAGTAGGCCTATTTGGCAGTTTTTAGCTTTTTTAACTTTTTTCAACTACTATAATGCACTGTAGCCTACTGTATTAATTACATTTTTCCTCAGAGAGGAACGGAGGGCACCAGGGGTAGAGCCTGAGGAGTATTCAGCAATGCTTGCAGCTTTAATTAGATTTTTTTTCTACACTGTCATAAATACATGGGCCAAAAAATGCAGGTGTTTTTAATCACGGACAACAGTGTCAGGTTTCCCTACAGTCAGGAAACATACCCCTGAAAGTCTTTAAGCACAAAAATGTCCTTCAGCAACACCAAATGACCACTAAGATGCAGTGGCTGTACAGTTTCATGAAAGATCTTTTTTTTTTTTAAACAAATATGTTCACAACTCGAGGTCGGCAACTGCAGTTTTAAACTCACATGAACTAAAGAGAAATACCAAATGTTTAAAGCAAAATAAAGGTATATACGTGTATTTATTAATAATAATAATTTAAAAAAAAAATTTTGCGATGGACAAGGTTTCATGACGAAAAGATTTGACGCAACATTCTTGCCCAAACAGCACATAAATGTCAAAAAGAACATGAAGGCTTGTGGGATTCTGGGAGTTTTGTTTAATGATCCGTTAAAAGTGAACTGGAACAGTTTGGACCCACGGACGCCTTGTTTTAGAAGAGTAAGGGGAGCTGCCATCCCAACAGTCAGTCGGGGAGGTCATGCTGGTTTTGCAGTGTTCAGTGTTCTTCACTCTGTAAATGATAGTCAAGCACAGGCTTCTCCTCAGTCACTTCTAATATGCAATTTTCCAGAAATGACCTTGTATTGGATTTCACGTTCCTCAGCACCTCTCTGTCAATTTTCCCCGATTTGGATCACGAACGCTACAAACAGGAATCAAAGCCTTGCAACGTCACAACTATAAGTCAAATGTGTGCATGTGATAGTGGTAAACAATATTTTGGGTGGGTGAAAAGTTAGCTTTTTAGTTTTGTCTAAACAAAAATTTCCCATAAGACCCTCCTAGAGTTCTGCAATTTACAACATATTTTTCTAGAAATATGCAACACTTTAAAGTTCTATTGCACCTATGCTTAGAATATTTCAGTATATCAGTGTGGTCTTCACCAAGAACAGCACTATGAGGTTTTTCAAGTGAAGGTTTCATTTACTTTGGTTCTTTCTTAAGAAGGTTCCTGGAACCAGTTATATTTTAATTCCGAAGAAACAGAGTGGCCGAGTTAAAGTTTTAAATAGACCTGGTTAGGATTTAAAAATTCCAACCAAACATAGAAGATTATAAATAGCTTCTGGTAGGGGGGAAATCTATAATAAAAAAACTACTTACATATATTAGCAACTGTAATTAAAAAAAAGAAAAATTCCTCTTGTGCAAAAAACAACAACTTTTTTTTTAACTTGTCTTAAGTGTATTGTTCGGGTGGTGTAGCGGTTAGCAATCTCAACTCACAATGGCCATGGTTCGAGTTCTGGGATCTTTCTAGGTGGACGCATGGGTTTTCTCTGCACATTCTGGCTCCCAAAAACAGGCTTCATAGCTTAATTGGTATCTTAAATTACTCCTTGGTGAGTGTGAGTGTGTGGCCATGCAACAGACTGGCAACTTGTTCAGAGCAGCAGAGATAACACGGGTCCCACAAATGAACTGTGACATTCTTCATGTCCCAAAATGAAATGAAGTTCATCAAGTTACAGAAAAGACAGAAATCCAAAATTTTTAAGACATAGTTTTCATTTAATAGGGGTGTGCACACTTCAGAATTACATGCTGAATTTGTTAGCGCTCAGTGAGAATAACTTCCCCATCACTCTATTTTCTAAAAAAAAACATAACATTACATTCATCATCAAGGTAAACTACAACCTCACATTTCCACCCCAACATAAGTAGAGTGTGAACCTTCACAGAAGGTGCTTGATAAGAAATCCTAGCTGGGTGAGAATGTCCTCTAAAGTGTCATGGATACAAAGATACAAACATGATATGACTTCCTATTACTAAGATGACCCAAAATACAGCAAATTTAAATATAAAATTTGAATAAACTTTAAAAAAAAATGACCATGCAAACCATGCTGATTTTACACAATGCTAACAAGAGTCATGCACCAAAAATCTAAACAACAGTTTGCTGATAATATGTGAGCTGTGCTGCTTAAGAGTTATTTTCTAGTAAAGCCTATTTTCTTTCTAAAGAATTGCAGGAGACATGAGGAGAAGCAGCCATACAAGTCTGTTTACCGCAGCAGGTTAGTCTATTATTTTTTTTTGTTTCAATAATAATATAAAGTGCACGTACTAGTTTTTCTGACACCAAACACGCAAATTCCATTCTGTCCTCAAACACAATATTTTTTAAGCCTGTCCTTTTTTATTCAAATCAATTTTTTATTTTATTACTCATTTATCTATCTAGTGGAATGCCCAGTGGATCTTGTCATTTACATGACCTGATTTCTTCTGCATAAAGGGAGCAGGTATGTGCATTCGTAAAGAAAAACAAAACAACACTCTGTTTTTCTTTAAAAAAAAAAAAAGGATTACCGGTACATACGAATAATTTAAGTAAATTATGGAGCAACTTGTGCTGAAGTGAAAGTGATAAAACAAAATGTTCAGTGTATTCTAAAAAAGTGTATTTTAAAGCTTTTATCAGATGGCACCATATATAAAATATCAAGAAACACATCCAATAATAAACCCACTGCAGCACAGCTCTAATGCTATTTTTTATAACTATCAAAGTGCAACCTGACATTCATAAATATGCAAAGACTGATTGCTAACTTTACTGGATTAGCTGAGATTACAATCATTCCATTACTTTATTTTATTACTTTATTTTTCCATTATTTTATATCTGCCTCTTGCACGGTAGTTACATCTTTCAGAGACAACGCACTAAAAGTACAAGACACTGTATGTAGATTAACTGCTATAAACACCTGAAAAAATTTGTTTTCCAAGGTTTTTTTTTGGTTGTCTGTGAAATGGCAGTGGCAGTTGTCTGTGATAAGTGGAGGTTTGCAGGATGAGGACATTTCAGTCCGTGTTTCAGGTGCACAGACTGGAATTCAGGTGATTTACACAGACAGAAGGGTTGGTCCAAGTGGTCACAGCAGGGGCCGTCACAGCAATGAGCTCTAAAAGGAAACAGAGAGATGGTTTACTCTCCAAGACCATATATGTAACATCTCCTGCCTTCTGCTGCTCTGTGCAAAATTTGAGACGTGCTTCCCCCTTGTGGATAATCAGAAAGCCTGACTCTGCAAGTGAAATTATTGGTATCATATTCTGATCTGTTTCTAAATGAGTGCAGAAACTTTATTAGAGTAAAAAAAAGTACCACCCAAAGACTCACATTAGCTTTCACTGTGAGGCACACATGATGATCTTCGGGATTTGCACATGGTTTTCTGTAAAAAAATAAAAAAAAAAAGAAAAATAGAAAACAATATTTAAGAAAACAAGACAAGAATAAAGATATGTGAGGTTACTTGCATTTTCCCTGCATATTTTCTTAGCAAAGCACTGCAAAAATGGTATAAAGTCACAGGTTTCAGTATGCTCATGAGAAAAATGTATTAATACATGCATAAAAATAGTGGAAAATTATATAAAATATTGCGCAAGGTTTTAAGTAAACTTTTTAAAGCAGTTTTTAACAGTCAGAGTGGTCAAGAAGAGAATTTTCCAGCATTTTTTTCATCCAAATCATGCATTCTACCTTTGTGTGAAGACGATGATGAAGGACAGGGTCAGAAAGCCACGGATGCCTTAATGCCTCACATGCCCCCATCCTCCAGCTGTTCAGAAGCAACCACACACATTAAAAAAAGATCACATTTTGTCCTACAAACACTAACCTCCCCACCTTTATTCAACTTTCATTTTCTACCATTTTGTTTTGTCATATGTGGTTATTTAAAGAGGTGAACCTAAGTTGCATCAGGCATTGAAGTAACACATGGTGCACTGTGATAATGAACTGTATAATCACAGATTTTCCAATTGCACTTCAGATTCATTATTAAAGTTTATCAAAAATAGATAACAATTTTTATTTTGCTGCATCTTCCAAAATCTGCAATAAAAATCAGTCCCATGTCTATGGTATATATATATTTTAGGGGAAAAAAAGCCCTGAATTCAAAGTTATCTTTATTAGCAATCCAATTTAATTTAAAGTGAAAACTTTGAAATAAATGTCCAATGACACTTTAATCAGCAGCTAAAGAAACCGTCTTAAAAAAAGCTCAAATAGTCTCACATTAGAGGGGTCAAAGTCCAAACCAGTTCTCCAGACCTTATTTGCATATTTTAGGTGTATTTATAAGTCAAATAAAAAATTGTTCTTGGCATAAAAAATCTAACTTTGCGTCTTTTTTTACACTACTGACTGCAAATGAGAACTGGACAGAGTGAGTGCGGCGTCCCTCCTCCGGCTCCAACAAAATGCCAATTTGGTTGCCATTTTATCACACGGACATGGCCATGCTGGAGCCAGACGTAGATTGGTCCAAGTCAGTCTGAGTCAAAGTTTCTATGGCAACCACTCTCACCAATCAGGAGAGACTTTGTTGGAACTCCACACCCCTTCCACTAAAAGCGGGCTCGTGAGAATCTGTCAATCAAATGTTTCAAACATTGGACCTGCGAGGCATCTGATGGGCCAGTTTCTACTTTACATAATTTGCAATAGAAAAAAAATGTGAAAAAATAGGACATGTTAAAAAAAAGTGATTCTGACAAATATAATGACTGAGTAATAGCTGTTTATTTCTCAATAGATATCTAACGGATTTTTGCTTCTTTTAGCCAGCGGGTACTTCCCGGTTGAACCTTGAGGGGGTAGGGGTCACTCAGTCTATTTCTTATGCACAGTCAGTGAGTTACACATTGGAACAGAATGACCAAACAAGCTAAAAACTGGGGAAAAAACACAAGAGAGAAACCGATCAATGTCTTGGGCATTACAAGTGCCAGATTGGAATATCTCTTTCCATTGTTTTTTTGTTTTGTTTTCTGTGCTCAGAGAAAAAGAAAACCAAAACAGATAAAGGCATGTCTCTTTTTATGTATATATTTTAATAAATGTTTGTATTTCCACACATTTGAGCGAGTCTGTTCCAGGGGTACAACATCTTTATTGTGAAAGGAAAACAAAAGCCTAGTTGCTGTGGAGGAGGAAATGTGTTTCCACTGCTTCTTGAATGGGTCGCATGTTCTAAAATTGATTAATACATTTGTATTGAAAGGGCTTTTGGTTGAGGGTGACGTATGAATGAGAATTAGGAGAGTGGAGGCAGAAGTAAGAAGGGCCAATCCATAGTTGACCACAACTATATGTGAAGGGCGAAAGAGACGCATGAAATACCTTTTATTGATGATCAGAAGTCTTCTTATAAAGTCTTTGGCCTCCTCTGATGTATCCACAAACTCTTCTTCCTCAAAGTTCCACTGACAGGCCAAGATGTTGTTCAGAGTCTCTGTGTCGTTGTCACCAAGGAAAGGACATAGACCGCTCAGGCTGAAAAGGCAAAGAATAATAACCAGTAGTAGTTGGTGCAAAAGTATGCACGTAAGTGAGTATTTGCTTACAGCATGTAGGTGATGACCCCAAGGCTCCACATGTCCGTGTTGAATGACACAAAGTCAAAGTTGATGACCTCCGGGGCAAGAAACTCTGGAGTTCCAAAGTTAACGCGCAGCTTCTCTCTAGGTTTGTATCTGAAGGGCGATATGATTGCAGGTCACTTAGGTGACGTTTAACATTCTTAGAATTACAGTGGTTAGTAAAACTGTCAACAAATTAGACAGAAAGGTTGCACTTACATCCTGGCAAGGCCAAAGTCAATGATCTTTATCTTACTGGTGGCTCTGCTCACACACAGTATGTTTTCTGGCTGCCAAAATCAGCAAAAACAAGCAAAGTACAAATTATTCGTTTAAACAGGGGAAATTTAAAAAACTGCAACATGATTTACTTTCTGTTACCAGTCTTTGAATTATATTAGACAATTGAGGAAAGAATTCCACAAAGTAGATCTTCAATAATGCCCACAGAACTCCACATGAATCATTACTGAAGGCTTGAGCTGTCAATGTGCATTGGCTGAGTTCAAATAGTATTTTTTTTTTTTTTACTGTATGCTGGTTTTGTCTCCCAAACAGCTCATTCTTTAAAAACCCACTCCTGTAAAAAAAAAAAAAAAGTGTTTTTGGTGTTTTAAAAATGTTCTTGATGTTCTGATCATCAATCGGACATATATTAAGTAAATTAGGCTTAAAATTGTGTTTCTGAGTATTTGTTCATTCAAATCACTGTGAATCAGGAGCAGAAGAAAAAATGCAATTTGAAAAACAGCTTATTTGTGATGCAGAAAACAAGCTGGGTGGGCCACAAGCTTCCTGCTTCGCTTAAATAGAAGGCTCTCAGCAACGGGGAAGGGAAGGGGGATCGGGTTACTCTGCATGAACAATGAAGTCCTGCCGCTCTGCAGAAACTATGTCCCAGAAAACGACACAGGTTTTTGGCGTTTGGTTGAAAACAGCATATTGATAATTAAAAGACCACTGTAAAACACTTTAGATTTAAAGATGATCGAAGTGGGACTGAAAATATGTCAGCCCTTCACTTTGTGCGAAAAAAATTTTACTGTATTTTCCGGACTATAAGTCGCTGCGGAGTATAAGTCGCACCAGCCCAAAAATGCATTATAAAGTAGAAAAAAACACAGATAAGTCGCACTGGACTATAAGTCGCATTTTGACGGGAAATTTATTTGACAAAATCTGAGACCAAGAACTAATAACTTGCACAACCTCATATGACACAATCATAGCAGACTGTTTATCTCATAATTTCACAGTAATTCTTTCTCATACTTATTTATTTATTCCTTTCATGAAGCATCATTGGCCAACTAATACTCTGTTTTCATCCTGTATTTGTAGAAACAGTTGTCATTTTTATTGCATTTCTGAATCTATGAAATCATTGGAAAATAGAATATTATGTTGTTAGCCTTCAAGATCTTACTGTAAAAAAAGTTTGCTGATTCTCTGAGTCACTTAACAAACTCTTAACACTTAACATACCTCATACATCAAACTGACCCTAGGAACATCATCTCTGTTCCTCACAAATGAACATAACAGGAGGATTAACAATGTATTTATTTCAATTTATTTCTAATTTCTAAGTTGCTGTGGAGTATAAGTCGCACCCCTTGCCAAACTATGAAAAAAAGGGCGACTTATTGTCCGGAAAATACGGTAAGTGTAGCCTACCCCTGAAGTTATAAAATTTCCCATAAACCTGATTTGAGTTTTTGTTTTTTGTTACCTTGAGGTCCAGATGCAGTATAGACATTTTGTGCATGTACTGCAGGCCGTCACAGATCTGCCTAATGAAGACCACAGCGTCCAGCTCCATCAAAGTGTAGTTTTCATCAATGATTCTGTCAAACAGCTCTCCTCCACCAACACTATGATGGAAAAACAAGCACATAAAGAATTTTAAAGAAATCAAAGACATTTAAAAACATTTCTATTCAGTTTCGTTTCAGTATATAAAGAGATAACTAAAATAACAGGACACAAATAAAATATAATAATCTGGCTGGTGTGAGTACAGCGCAATCACTTTAAACTCAATAAACTATTCTTCTAATGAAGAGTAAATCTGTACTGAAGGTATGAAGGGGAAGAGCATACTATTCCAGTACAAGGATGATGTCATTCCTTGACTCGTAAGCTGCATAGAGCTGGATCAGGTTGGCATGGTCCAGATTATTCATGACCTGGATCTCATTCTTCACCACCTCCTACCAAAAACACAAGCACAAATAGATGCAGACGAAGAGCGCACAGAGGTACAGCCCATCCAGACAGCTCCATGGACAGGCAAGCGCATACAGGCACGATGAGAAGTGTCAGCTGTTCTCTGCTATCACAGACATATACATCTCCACTTCTAGGTCAAATATTTCTCACCTCATCTCTGTTTCATGACCAGCCTGGTGGTGTTCTACTAACGGCTAAAAACCTCCTTCCTTCTATAGTTGATGTGGTTGTCATTGCAATACACTCATCGTGACAGCATGTGTACCTTTTCTTTCTGGCTCCTGGCTTTGATGACCTTTGCAGCCAAAGTGAGGCCGGACGAGTTCTCGATACATTTGTGCACCTGGCCAAAGCGCCCCCTAGAGGAACGAAGAAGACATGAATTGTGCAGCTGTGCGGCAACACTTGCTGACCTGGCTTTAGTCAGATTTCCCTGCAGTAGATGGGCAGTTTGGAAATAAAATGGCAACAGATTGATATATGTTTTCCCATGACAAATCAAAAACCGATCGTCTGTCCATCAAACAGGGATGGCTGAGCAAAGTGTGCTTCCTTATCTGTTATTTCATGACATTTGAGCAGGTATGCATCTTCTCTTTGAAGACAAGGATTAACACTAAGTGATTAGCTACCAACTGGCACGGAGGATACAGTTTCACATGCCTGTCAGTTCCTGAGTAAAAATAACTGCAGTGACTCTGAAGTTATGAAACATCGAGGAGGGGAGAAGAAAGGAGGGTCTTGTGGGGAAAATGTGATTAGGTTTTTAATCGAAATTTGAGAACAAGCTTCTCGATTATCATCTGTAGATCAACATGTCATCAACAGCTTTGATTTGCTTTGCATTTTTATGGATATTTGACAAGGAGGGCAGGACTCACCCGCCCAGGACCTCCTGCCAGTTGATGGTGTAGAATGTCCTGATCTGGTTGGGTTTGGCCGAAACAATGCGGTGATTAAAAGGAGCAGACGGAGGAGGCCCCGAGTCTGAGGAAAGATGTGGAGGGAAGGGATCTGTTGCAGGAATCATTTTGAGGAATGTGATAACACATAAGCAGTAGTGAGGACTTCAATGGAGGAGGATCTCCATAAGTTAGCACCTTTAACCTTTTAAAAGAGGTGTTGCCATAATTTGACTTTTCGGCATACAGAATAATTAATCAACGACCTTTTTTTTATCTTTGATTGTTAAAAGATTGAGGCAATTCCTGTCTCTTTCAGTCAAATTAATAGACTCCTGCAGTCTATTAATTTGATCACTTCTTTTGTGGCTCCGACACACTCATTTAATTAACTGGTTAAAACTGTAATGTTGCATCATGTAATCCTGCATTAATCTTTTTGTTGGGAGTCATGCTTCCTCTCATTACTTATGGTTTTCTTACAAGGACAAGTTTGAAATTTGTTTTTTTTTAATATTTTTTCCTCTCCTGTGTTTTTCAATACCAAAAAATTACAGCAAACCTACACTATGTGTTAAATTAGGTCTTTTTAATTTTAAATGTTTTTTTTAAACAGGCCCAGTACAATCTGCTGTCTTTTTATTTATTTTTTATTTTTTAGTTTTATTTTTTTATTTTGTCGGTCTGCAACAATAAATCTCGTAATTTGACATTTTTGAGTTGTTAAAATTGTTAAAATATATTTTTTAATCCCTTGATGCCTATTGATGTAAATATGCATCACACCACTTTGGCTTTAAAATCATCTAAAAATTGTTTGTAATATAAGCATACTTGAAAGCAAAACCTAAGTGCATTTTTTTATAGCTTTAAATGAATTTAGACAAAATAATCGTTACAAACTCTTAAACATTCAACCCCTGGATGAAATCACTCCATAAAACATAACTTTAAGGGGCTTTAAATAAAAAAATGTACCACAAACCTAAAAAAAAAAAGAGTCTCAAAAAACCTAAAGATGTGATTTACCTATAAAGAAGCGCTCAGCACCATCGTCTTCGTCATCCTTTTCTGTGACCTGTTCCGTCTTCTCACCCTCCAGTTTGTCTTTAAGGCTAAACTGCAGCTCAACTCCATCTGCTTTGAAGACAGCCCAGTCCTCAGAGTCATTCCTCTGCTCCTCTTCCTCCTCCTGGGTCTCAATCATTTGGTCCCCTTCAGTCTCTGTGGTTGATGTTGCGTCCTTGTTGCTGTCACTGTGGGGAAAGGTTCACAGATTTTAGTTGTTGTTCATGTTCATGTTGTTGATAGAAACACAACAAGAAAAACATGCTTAACAGGGTCTGATAAACAACTTCTGAATTGTTCAAGATACTTTCTGTCCATCCAACAAATGTGCACTGATAGATCCTCTATATGTAAATGTATTTCTTCTTTTTTTTTTTTTTTTACTTGTTTAGTATTTAAAGACAATAAATGGATACTAAAATGCTAAATAAATAAATAAGTAACTTCAGAGAGTTAAAATATTATTTAAATATCAGAAGGTATGAAGAATTATTGTATTTCCAGCATGATTTATTACAAAACTTATAATTTGCTGCAGTCTGTGAAAAACAACTCAAATCTATCATGAATGAATTAAAATAATTGACTGTTTCTGATTGATTCTTACAGCCTTTAAAAATAAACACACATACCTAATATTCTCCACTTCTTCTTCATGTTCTTTGTGAGGAAAAACCTCTGGAACTTCTTTAGCAGCCGAATCCGCCCTTTCCTCTGTCTCCTCCTTGAATTTGTGTTTCTCTTCCTCTGTACTGATCTTCTCATCTTCCACATTGAGCGTGGCTTCTCCTTCTATTCCTGCTGCTTCTTCTTCGTGGTCTCTTTCCTTGGCCTCCTCCTCAGTCAAAGTTACAGAGTCCCCCAGCTTTTCAGTGACAACGTCAGGAACTTGATCTTCGGGAAGCATTCCAGCCTCCAGATCTGGAGGAACGAGCTGGAGGTTTGACTTCTCCACATTCTCCTTGTTGAGTTTCAGGACCTCTTCAAGAAGAAGTGCTTGTTTCTTTAGGGAGATGTTGTCTACAAGAAGTGCAAAAACTATAAGGATTTACATAGTTAGCCTGCAGTTAACCTGTAACATTCCATAACAAAGCGTTCTCCCTCCATGCCTAACAAAAAAAAAAAGTCAGTTCCTGGATTTAATACTGAAAGATAATCATCTATTGAGGTTTTACAGTGATAAATAAGTGTAATAAATTAAATCAGTTGAATCAGCATTCACACTATTTCTGTGGCTGTCAATCTATGTTTTTTTTTTTTTTTAGCTTTGGACAACATAAATTTTGACTGCAGGTGGCCCAAAAACTGCAGCAATTTCTCCATGTTTGTGTGTAGAGGTGCTGTCATGCTGATTCTAGTACCTGCTACGTCTGGAGGTTTCAACTTCTTTTGCGTTTTTTTGTGGCCCAGATCCGTTCCATCTTTTCCTTTGTGGTCTTTGGACTGTCAAGACAACATCAAGACAATAAGTCCAAAACCTTTTTTGAAAAAATGTTAGAGAAAAACTGCTTTCACCTGAGGTTTTTCATCCACCATCCCCTGCCCTAAATCCCATTTTCCTTTCTGCATCATTTCCTTCAAAATTACATGTTTATCAGTAAAACTAATACAAGAACACTCACATAAGGGATGCTAGAGCTCACGAATTTAAGACGTTAAAGTTTGATCCATAGATTTTTTCTTTGTATAAATGTTTGACACGAATTCTGATCACACTTGGAGAAGTGTTGAAATAAAGGCTCAATGAAAAATGCCAAATAATTTACTGGTAACAAAAGGTAAATCAAAAAATTAATTCATATAAACAGAGTTCCAAAAAAGGGAACAACCTAGAAAATATTGATCAAATTATGGCCTATAAATTCTTCAAACATTGAAAAGATTCATCAATACGTTAAAAGCTTTAAAAGAAAAATCTCCCAGCTTCTATCATGACATGCCGTTTCTTTTTCCCAGCTAATGGATAGATGGCAACAGAACAGTGAATTTATAGCTTATCACTCGTCCCACTCAGCAGTGGAATGCAATGCTGACCCTGAGTGGAAAATGTTACCAGTAACTGACGATGATGTTCAAATGTCTCAACAGAGGTCGAAAATACAGACGTTGCTCATAAAGTTTGCAAAACTGAATTTGAGGAGCTGCATCTTGGACTCTGAAAGCTGTTGTGATGGAAACAGGAGATATTTCAAGTGCAGAATTTCCCATGATCCAGCAGTTCAGTTCTAGCTGCAGGTCAAAGGATCGGGGAGTGCGTCCAGAGGTCTTGCATCTACATGTTAAATATCTCACACCTTAGAGGTGGAAAAAAATGGAGCAACCAGCTGATGCGCTCTCTGACGACAACAGAAATTCCCTGAAACATGAGCCAGGAAGCCAACGCACATGGTGATTGGTCATAAATCATTTGGAAGACAATCCAGGCGAAAGGTTTTATCATGTACATCTTATTAAGGTACTGCTTTTTAATAGCATGCTGATTGGTTTCTGCTCTGCTTGTTTGTCTTGATCACAGAGACTCTCGCTGACATGCAGGCGGATGGAGTGTTATGATGCAATCTCTGTCCCTGCTGCCAACCAGCACTTAGTGAACCTTTAATGGAGATGTCATGATCTGGATGATAATGATAGAGGTATTAATCTGCAGATGGAGGGCTTCTTTTGTATAAATCTCAGTGACTTCAGAGAGAACAGACTGTACTTTCACTTATTCTATGAAAATTGACAAGCAGTTGCAGATGCTGTATTTCCAAATAAATCATTTCATCAAATCCCTTTGAAAACATCATCATCAAAACTTCAGGGCTCCGCAAACGTCCGACTTTAAAGCTTGAGTGGGGCTTTTCTGGACTAGGAATATGAAACCGTTTTCCTCGGAATCCACTGACACACTGGGACAAACGTAAGACTAGTAGTGTTTGTAGATGATCTTTGAAATGTGAGAAAGAGACATCAACACAGATTTAAAAAAAAAAAAAAAAGAAAAGAACCGGCAGGACAGACTGCTTGAGTTTCCCTTCTCCTGGGTACTGCCAGGATTCCTGTATCCAGCCAAGGATTTTCCCCACATTGCATCCAGTACAGGAACAAGTTTCAAACGTGAGTTGAGTGAGGACTTTGCCATAAGTTATATTATCATAAAGTGTCTGCTCTGCTGATTATAATGTTCTTACTTTTTTTTTTAGCTTGAACACACCACAGCCCTGCCTCATACTGAGGCATGGACACACAGAAAAGAAATCCTGCTAAAGTTTAATATGTCCAAAAATAGCTTGGAAACTGTGCAACACTGACAAAAACAGGAAAATATTTTCTCTATGATGGATGAGGAGCAGGTAATACTTTGGATATTGCCAGGGCCAAAACAAATCAGACTGAAACTTTGTCTTATTTTAACACATTTTCATGAGTCAAACCAATATAGAGCGACAGTACATAATTGAAATCAAAGTTTGAAGTGTTTTCTTCATCTTGTCTTACCTTGTCAAGCTTTCTACTTATTGTATCTGCAGATTTCTTCTTAACGGCTTGCCTTCCTTTGCTGTCCTTGGGTTTGGAGCCCTTCCGAGCTGCTGGGCCTTTGAACATCATCTCCATAACCTTTGAACGCTTCACCGTCTCCCCGATGAAGCTGATGACCTGCTGCATGCTGAGCACCAGCTTTTCCATTCCTTCCAGCTTCTGAGCCTGCTGTTCAGACCTCTGGTTCACCACTGAAATGATGGTGCTCATCTCCTTGCAGATCTCCTTCACCTCTTTCCCTATCTGGGTCTGGTTCATAACTTTGGGTGAGAAGTGAATCTCTTCTTTGTCAACCTTCAGACTCTCCATATCCTGTTCGATGTCGTCAATATCGTGTGACATCCCATCGAGTCGGTTTAGGACCTTTTCTTGAATATTCATGAGCTTGTCCATCTTGCTGCTCAGCGACTCAATGTGGTTTTGCATGAGGTCAAAGCCAGCTCTGCTGCTGTCCCCTGAACTCACAGCTAAAAAACTCATGGCTTCTGAATATGCAAAACTCAGATTAAGACATCAAATGCGTTCAGAGAAGACCACAGATAAAGTCTGTGAGAGGAAAACGTTTTCAAAAACCACAGGAAGGAAGTATTCCAGATCAAAAGGAGCACATCAAATAATCATCACCCGCATCAAGAAATTAATTTAATCCTTAAAACCGTAAAGCTGACATAAACTGCAATAAAGTCGACCTTCTGCTCCTGTGCTCCAGATAGAGAATTAAGAATAGAGTGGGTCGGTGTACCTAAATGTAAATAGTGAGCCCACGTCAGCAGGGTTCAAGTGTTCGGGGTGGGAACTTGGCGCAGCTCAGCCTATGAGAAACCCGAGAGGCTTGGAGTGCTGAGCCCACCTCTGTGACTCTGTGAGGTGTCAAAATAATCACTGTCCACCGTGCTTCTTCTGTGTGTGAGGCAGCAAGGACAAGGCTTAGGAATGTGTTCAAATTCACTAGACATTATCATAGGAATAAGGTGATCCACACTTTAGAGGGAGGTGCTCAGGAAGAAACCTAAACAAAGTGGCATCAATCGAGATTTTAAAATGAACTGGGATTCCAGTTTTATCACGTTTAGTTGCAGTAGGATCTCAATGCTAAAGAAAGTTCTAAAAACACCCAATATATTAGTTGTCAGTGAGCTCAATAGTGAATAAAAGTCATGATGGAATGCAAAGTGTTTTATATTACCAAAGTCTACAATGTCCAGCCGGTATCCCGGGCAAATGTGACGATCAGCGGAGCTCCTGGCTAAGATACCCGACATTAGGATGATTGGCCTGTGCGCCAAAAGAAGAGACCCAGAGGATTTATGTGGTACTTACTCACTGACAAACTATGGCCTGGTAACCCACCTTAAGAAAGTCAGGGTTCTGTTTCCATTGAGATTGTGTAACTCTGTGATCCTCTCTAAAGCAGCTCTGATCCTGAGTGGGTTGCTTGAACAAAAGTGTTGCACGAAAAACAGAAATGTAAATATATCCCAGGAACTTGATCGTCATAAACATCCCATACTTATTTAGCCTCCATAAACTCATACATAACTGACTTCAGCTGCGTTTACCCATAAAATATGTCAGACGGCAGCAGCGTGAGTTCTTGGTGGGCCATTGCACCTCGACAAATTCAGTCCGCTCACACAGCGGACTGAATTCTGGGCAGTTTAAATTTACAGTTTAAAGCCTGCAGAATTAGAATTGAGTCCCTCTTTTTGTGTGTTCTCCACTTTCGGACGTTACATAAGTTTTATGGTGGAGTTGACTCCTACAGGGCAGAAACCAGCCCCCCATCACTCAGCAGGCATGCGCTCACACCTGCATTTGGATGCCAGGCGACGTGTCTCGTTTGCAGAGTGTTTTGGCAGTTTGCCTGGCGTAGGCAGTCATAATGCCAGAGTGTTCATGTAACAAACAAACCAGATTTTTCCACAACAGCAACAAGAAAATCGAGGTCATTTGGCCTAAATGTCTTTAAAAAAAACACAAAGGTGATAAAACATACATGCATTCATCAAATGAGGCACAGATACCAAACTTTGGTGCAGTTTCTGCATCTTTTCCTTGAATCAAACCTCAAAGGGGATATAAACAGCTCTGAGGTTACGACATAAAATAAATATCCAGTTAGTCTCTCTTAAACTTATCGGGGAAACTGGAGCCAAAGAGTGTCATGGAACCACAGCCCATGATCAAACTCGTACCTCACCTTCTCTGCCAACGGCGAATATGTGCTCACACACAGTGGGAGCTGCGAAATGTCTGCTCAGTCTTTAGGGATATGAAATAATGTTGTTTAGTTAATGTGACATGTTAATGATATTTAGGGTCAGAGTTCGGTGATTATGGTACTCAAAAACCCTGCAAACATAAACAAACTAATAATAATTTTGCGTTGTTATCATGTTGGCATTAATTGATTTGCATGGAACAGTTTCTTTCTAAGTAGAACTATAAAATGAATTTTGCTTTCTCTATGATCTGTATTTAATGGGCAACTTTATTTTTGCTTCATTACTTTAAATTCATGAGCCACATATGTGTATCTCGACAAATTAAAATATCCTCTTGTAGGGCACTCATTGTCCTCAAGTATTTAGCATTTTACAGTCTGAACTGTAAATAATTGGAGGGTATTTAGAGCCTTTCCTCACAATTCTACAGAGATTTAGAGCTTTTTTCTAATCAACCCACAAAGAGGGTCATTACTACGGTGGCCCTGAAGTGCAAATGATGCCAATAAATCACTCAAATGCAAAAACATATGAACCCTGGAGAACCCACTGGGTCAAACATGGCTGCTTTTTTTTGTTCTTTCTGTTTTATTGTTTCTGTTTCTACTTTTTTTTCCTCCATTTTTTATATATTGCTTTATTTTTATTTGTTTGGCTGTGGTTCATTCCTGCTACCCAGAAGGAACCAACCAAAGAAAATTTGGCATATTAACCCTAAAAGTGCAGAAGAAACTTTTTATTGAGTTCTCAAGTTTACAATGACAATTTAAAAGTAAAGCAAATCATAAAGAAAAATAACATTACATTATAGCTACTGACACAATATTACAGAAACAAAAACACAATTCTAAAAAATGAAACAAAATAAAAAATGAAATGTTTCGGAAAGCTAAAGAAATTTCCAGAAATCAAAATGAAATGTTAAAAAATGAAAAACTATTGGAAAAAGGTAGGAATTGAGGGACATCGCTGATTGGATGATGAAGTTTGCGTTTTAACATTTGAGTTTTTTCAATTGCATCTTCAATGTCTGCATACCAATAAAGGTTTTATGATCAGTTAGAGCATATCCAGTATCACTTCATGCCACGTAACGTTTGGTTGAATTGATGGATGAACTGACATCATCCAATCAGTGATGTCCCATAGTGCCTACCTTTTTCTGGCTTCCATTGAAAAATGTGTATATACTGTATATATATACATATATACATTTTGGAAAACAAAAGTTATTTCTAGAAATCAAAGTGAAATAGCACAATATGAAACAGAAAAAGGTAGGCACTATGGGACATCGTTGATTGGTTGATGACGTTTGTCCATCAATTTAACCAAAAGTTATTTGTCATGAAGCAATACTGGATATGCTCATCCAGTCAGCGATGTCCCATAATTCCTGTGTTTTCCTGTTGTGTTTGGTTTTTTAACCCTTGTGCTATCTTGGATGACCCCACCCTTACTTTGACATGTTCTCCCTACCATGACAAAGGTGGATAAAGGTGGAAAATTTTCATGTAATCCATTGAACCAGTGAAGATCACAAAAAATTGGAAAGAAAAAGGTTCAGAGCACTGTCTAGTGAATCTAGATGGCCCAACTCCCAACGGTAAAGTGCCTAGGATAGCACAAGGGTTACGATTTCATTTTGATTTTTGGAAATTACTTTTATTTTCCGAAAGGTTACATTTTAATTTTGTTTCATTTTTTTTAATGGGTTTTGGTTTCTAAAACTTGTTTTGGTTTCTAAATTGTAAAGTTTTTGTATTATTTGTTTTGCTTTTTTAATTGCTGTTCTGATATTTAATGTGTTTTGGCATTGAGTGATTTTTTTATGAGATTTGCACTGGCAAATTTTATTTTATTTTATTGTAATTTGCTAAAGAATGAATCAGCCTTGCAAAGCAAGCACCGAAAAATATGCAACACTTTAGGAGATCTTGGAATAAGAATGTGCTGACATTTTTTCATAAAAATTAAATAAAACTAAGCTTGACATTTTCTAGAGAGGATGTGGTCGAATCTGCTAACATGCTCCTCTATCCCTTTTTGTAATTTCTTTTCCTCAGAAGTTTTTGGATGCAGCACTCTGTGAACATCTGGCTTCTTTAGCGCTGCCTTTTTGTGTCTTATCCTCCTTGTTTTTTTAAGAATATTTTTATTTTTAGCTCTCCCTAAGCCTGACTTAAAATCAGCCTAAATATAAAATAAACAAAATATGGTAGTTTTTGTTTATTCAATAAATCCAAAAAATATATTCCAACTGAATTCCAAAAATTCTTTGATTAAAAGGAATAATTTTTAAACATGTGCCTTTACATTTCACTTAAAAAAAGGTTTAGTGAATTAATGATAAATTAAGGAAAACAAGAAGACACATCTGATGTGAACAGGAGCTGATCACAGTACAATTTGTGTGTTTTAACAGTGTAGAAACAGAGCTTCTATTCTTCTGAGCCTCTATATTTGCAGTATAGAAACTTAGCTTCTATTCTGCAATGGCCAAGTTAGGCCATTTGTCTGGCAGTGAGACAAGGCTTGCTGTTAAAATTGGAGCGCTGCCTCTCTGACAGAGGACACAATGTCCTGAGGATCACGGGGTACATGTGCTGTGGGGCTACTGTCCAGACACCTCTGCCGTCTCTTCTCACATAGTCCGCCGCCTGCCAGCTTGGGCTTCACTTTCTCTTGGAAACTACTAGGCTTAAGTGTGCGCAGCAGCCGTGAAACTGAACTCCTGCAGTTAATGTCTTAGAAGCCTCTTCTGTTCTTTGCCCGGCCTCTCAGCTTCTTCCTCGGCATGCCACCGAGGTTTGTGGCAACACTTTGACAAACCTCTTGGTTTTGTAAATATAATGTGATGAAACCTCATTACATGACAATTTTCCATAAAAACCTAAGGAATGTTGTAATGTATGTTTACTGTCAGATTTTATTGATGAAACTGAAATAACTTCAGAAATCAATTTATCTGCTGATTTAAAGATGACACATGTAAATAAAGAATAAAGAAAGTTGTTTCTCAGTTATACTTTTAGAAAATACTTTACGATGCATAAAGTTTCTCAGAATTCAAGAGTTTAGGAATATGTTCTGACAGAATGCTCTGAAATAAAGTCTGTCTAAAGTGTTGGTGTTTGGATTTATGAATACACGATTTAAAGTTGGATTTTTATTGGATTATGGGTCTCAAAAGAAATACTTTTATCCTGGTTTGTTTTACTTTGAAAAATGTAATCTTCTATCAGAGAATTATTTCCTCTTGAATTTTCCAACTCAGACTTTTGGATTTCAACGTCCAAGGAAATAACGTGGAAAAATTAGAACTTTCAAAACTTGCAAACTTCAGTCATTCTAATCCTCTTCAGTCATATTACCTATTGACTTTTTGCATTATTGCATTTTTTAACATTATGAATTCAGTCAGCTCCTTCTTAAAGCTTTCCCCCTTAACGTATTTCCTCAACTATAACTAATTTCTAATCAGCTTGTGTTTTTTTTTTTTTTTTTACAGTACTAAGTCAAGCCAGAGAGCTTCGAAGGAAGATTTCCCAGACTATTATTACCAGTATGAGCATGCAAGAGGTGCATTACGTTGACGATACCATGGAGGGCGTTAAAGTCAGTGACAGAATGCAAAGAAAGCTTAGTCACATACTTGCAGAGCCCCCACAGTGAATGTCAGTGTGGATCTCCTAAATGCCAAGAAAGGAATGGAAAGAAGAGAGTGAGAGCACTCCAGTGACTCTCTGAGGTACACAACATTAACCACATAGGTGTTTATTTATAATCAGTGATGTACACAAATCACTGCATTCATCCGGACGCAATGCGGGTATAAATACATGCATTTTGAACATTGGGAGTGGCAAATCTTTGATGTAAAGAAATACACAATACATTGTTAGAATTACATGAACAGTGGTAATGTCAGAGGTAGTGTCTGGCAGAAAAGCATGCTGACCTTCAAAGGTGTGAGGAATGTTGACAGGGCTGTGATGTAACAATTGTTCCTGCACGCTCATGAAAAGACCACAACTCTCCACCAGATGGAGATGGAAGACACATCAATGGGGCTCTGAGCGTTCAAGTCTTCCAGCAGAGTTCACTGTTTCTGCGGGTTAAAGCTAACTCCTACTGCAAGCGTCCACTGTTTGTTTTAACATAGTTATCTTACCAACAGACCTGCATCTGTTGAAATTGCAGTTAGCACAAAAAAATCCACTTTTATGCTGAAAGCATACAGTTTTATTTTATCTGGTTTGATAAAAAAAAAAATAACTAAAAAACAGACAGAAGAATTGACTCAATGACCATCTTACTGATGCCTCCAATGAAAACGTACATAAAGAGCTGTTTATAGTGTTTTACAGCTGAAATAATAAGACATAATCTTTGGTATAAATCTATGCCACTTTGTGGTGCCTAATGTTCAACATTTATATAATTCAATACACTGCAATCATAGTATTAATAAAACATTTAATATGTGGAGCATCATCAATTCTATTGCTGATGTTTATTGTTTTTTCCAATCGTGTTTTTTCTTTCCCTCTCTGAAAAGGTCTTTATTATTGCCAAATCACCATTAAAAATAAAATAAATATTGTTCTTAATCTTTTTAGCCTTGATTAAGAAAAGGTTAAATAAAATTCAGAACTAACTGCTAAAATTCGGCTTAAAGCCAACACGCGCCATAGACTACAAAAAACGAGAGTATGTTTGTTTGTTTTTTTTGTCCCTGTTTTATTTTTAACCGATTTATTGTTGTATGTTTCTGCTTTAACCTCATGTAACTTTGACCTCAGTCTGTCATAAATCTGAAACAGTTTCCCTCCTTCTGTCCGTCTTGCATCCATTTACCAACACAGCTTTTGAATAACGCTCTACATGATCCGTTTCTTCTCTTTTTGTCAGTAATTTCACATTTTATATTGTAACTGAGACTTTCTTTTTAAGATCAAGATTATGCTTTTCGCAGATTTAATAATAAACTGTTTTTATATTTGACAGTGTTGACAGAAGCTTTAGTTATTCCTGCCAACAAGAAAAAAAACCCACACACAATGCATTTGAAAAAAAGAAAAAAGATCCACTCCTCTTAATCTAACTAACGAAATGTCTTTGTAACATAGACCCGACAGAGTACAACGGGCATATCAAGAAGATAACTCATGTGGTGCAAACATTAAATAATACAGGAATAAGCCAAAAATGTCTTCCTGTAACCTGCTTGTGCAGGACAGCCTTGCCACTGATTACATCCTGGAGCTGGCTCAAAGAGTTTTGTGAATAATCATTAAAGAACACTGGTACTCAACAGACAGTAAATCAAAACTGCCGTCTTCAAAGAAAACATTTTCTTTGGTTCATCAACAGTAAAAAGAAAAATCTCAAAGAAAGCATTTCTTGATTTATACTCTGTTGAATCTAAAAAGTGCTATAAGTACCTGAATGGCAGATGCTCCTTGCTTCCTCCTGGAGAAGAGTAAAGTGCACAGCCTGTTCCAGACGAAGGAAACAACCAGACACATGGTGCTGACAAGCCAAATGTCTGCCACTGTCACAAAACCCCCTTCGGCTTTCACTTTACTCCCCATCCTTCCCCGCTGGCTTTGCCTTGAGGAAGCTATTTCCATCTGCAAACTGGGGCCCCTCAGAGATTAGAAGGAAGCACCTCCAGGTCTGGATGCGGACCCACTCAGAGTAAGAAGTGCCTGAACATAAACACCACACAATCCCCCCCCCCAGCTCCTATTAATTTACTCAACCGCTCTACTCCCGTCGCCGTTGTGCTGTTGAAGGACGGACAGTCTGACCTCTTGACAAAAGAGTGGCAGGTGCCAACAAAGGCACAAGCACTTTCCAGTTACTTTGTTTTCACCACAAAGAAAACGTTTTCATTTTAGGCTCTGCTTTCAGAAACTATTTTAATCACACCGCTATAGCAGAATGAATCTGTGACACTGATAAAACGCATTTTTGAGCAGAGAATCTAGCACCTGTATATAAACCATTTGCGCTTTAGAAAAATTTTACCAAAACGAGGATCATTTTATAAATTCTTTAACAAGTTTGTTGGAAATCTTCATGAAATCTCCTCAAAAAAAAGCATCAATTGAATCTGAAAGATTCCAAGTTTGATGGTTTAATCTTTTGCAGGCTCTAACAAATCCCCTGCAATGTGGAATGTTGATGGTGTCTTTGAATTATCTTGTAAGATGAGCACTCACATTAATGTTCTGCATGCTCAGAAAGTCTCCTCTAGCTTCACCACCAGCTTTGCCAAAAACAATAAGAAGGGCAGAATGCTTTCCTGCTCAAATGCATCTACTGGATGTGGTGTGAGAGTTGATTCAACAGGAACTAAGACGTGATTGACTGGATATGAAGACTTCTTTTTCAATACTTATATTTATTTCATTTTTTAACTTGTCCTGTCCAAAAGCTGGGCAAACAAGCTAGAGCTGAACGCCTCTTGTGTTGGACATATTTTACTTTAACAACAGGGGTTATTAAACTTCAGACAAACCAGTGGTCAATACTTTTTTTTAAATAGCGAACGAGTTCGTCTTTCAGGAAGCCAAATTCTGCAGACTCTTCCCCCCCTAGGGCGGTAGTTAATTATCTCACCTGTTCAGCGTCCTATTTAAGTCCAGGTGTGCAGCCGTTTCTCTTTCTTACCGCAGCGCTGCATTCGTCGCCCCACCCTCCTCCCCGGCTTCCACCTGTGGGCTCCGTTCGGGGTTTTTACCCTAAAGTTTATGGAAGTTATCACATGGAATTGTACGGAGCCTTATGCCAATCAAAGTTTGTGAATGCCAACTAAGATGTAAATTAAGTATGTGAAAATAAATGTATTCTACTACAAGAATTTGTCTGACTGAAATGCATTTAATTTTTGGAGGGTTGGAGGTAAAATTTTACAAGGGCAATTTTTCACCATTGTGGAATAACATAACACTTGGGTAGCTATAGTCTGATCAAATGTTTGTGTTTGTGCAGATGCTGATAAGCATATATATAGTATTGGCATTCTCTTTTTGTTTATCAGTGTGTTTTTACAAGTTTCAGTGCGCATTTAATCATTTTTTACCATTCTAGGATGAAAACATTTAGCTAATTTGTGGATTTGTTTAATTTAAAAGTTAATTTAACTATGTACTATGGTTTTTGAAAATAAAAAATATATAGTATAAAATTATAAAATAAATAGTTGAGCTCTTTTGAGCTATAATTTTTTACAAAGTTATTATCAAAAAAAGTAGACTTGATCCTATTTGTACTCAGCTATTTAAGATTCTTAGTGTTTTTTTTTTAAGGTATATGATTAGGAATTAGTATTGGTCTTGGGTATTTCCACATTTATAGTTTTCTATGGCTATCTGTGTTATATAAATGTGTTTACCGTTCTTGTGCACATTTTGCTTATTTTCTGGTCTTTTTATTGTCATTTTTATTTAAAATGAAATTTAATTTAATATGAAATGAAAGATTACCATGTTAGAAAGGGGCATCAACTAAAAAAAATTATACCATCCTCAGCATTCTGGCGAGATTTTTTTTTTAGGAATGTTTTTTTTTTTCTGAAAAGTTGAAAAAATGTTTTCGAAATGTGTCTAATATTAGAATTGTAAAAAATGTATTCCAAAAAGAAGTTTCAAACGGAAATTGGTTCGTGAACGCCTACTACGTCATCTTTGTTTTGGTCACGTGACCTCGGGTCAAACCGTACTTCGCGGGAATCAACATGGCGGCTGCGGAGTCAGTTCGATGCCCCGTTTGTTTTAGAGACTTCACAAACGAGGACATTAACGGGCATCTGGACGCGTGTCTGCTGGAGGGTGCGTCTGACGGCAGCCCGTCCTCAACAGTCGAGACCGGACCTCCCGAAGCCAAGAAATGCCGCACCGGAGCAGACCACCATCCTGTCAGCAAACCGGGCTCCTCCTCCTCCTCCATGGCGGACTCACAGTCCTCGTCGGTGTTCTCTCTGTTTCAGACCAATAAGGGGAAACTGTCCGCTAGAGAACCGAGTGATGGGGTTTCCAGTCAACAAAAGAGTCCCACCGCTCCTGCTCTCAACCGGGGGCTGAAGCGTCCGCTGAAGGAGACGTCGAGGACCCCGCAGAGCCAGAAACCGGACGCTGAGATTTCTAAGCCCCCCATGGAGCCGCTGCTGTCCCGGGCGTTGTTCGCATCGAACAAGCCTCTGGCGGAAGCACTGAGACCGAACACTCTGGAGGAGTACTTCGGTCAAAGTAAAGCTGTGGGCCAGCAAACCCTCATCCGGTCACTCCTGGAGTCGCAGGAGATCCCGTCTGTGATCATATGGGGTCCACCGGGATGCGGGAAGGTGAGGGGCCGAGGCGGTGCACGCGGGGCCCCGCATCCCGACATGTCAATCATTATTTCCTATAACTCGTTCATTTTTTCAGACACGCAAAAAGTCTATGTGGCGTTCAGGGTAGCTCGAACATACCAATCTCTATATTTTTTAATTTAAGTTATAAAATAGAATGTATTAGACATTTCAATGTAATAAATTTAAATTTGTAAAACAAAAAAGTTGAATTCCCTTTAATTAGTAAATACTCGACATTTTTAAACGTATGCATATTTTAAACTTCATTTGTCTGAAATTACAGGCACCATTCTTTTTGGTGTTTGTGGTTCACCATAACATCACAGTTACATCTGAGGAAGGAAAGATTAATGGGCTGCTTTTCATTCCATTCTCAGACTATGTCCAGCATCATCATCATCATCGTCATCACTCGGCCTCTGTTTTCCTTTTTCAGACCACTTTAGCCCACATAATTGCCAGTGCCAGTAAGAAGAATGGAACCGCTCGTTTTGTCACTTTGTCTGCCACCAGTGCGTCCACCAGCGAAGTCCGGGAGGTGATCAAACAGGCGCAGAACGAGCTCCGCCTCTGCAAGAGGAAGACGATCCTTTTCATTGATGAAATTCACCGCTTTAACAAATCTCAGCAGGTGACGTACTGAACAACCAGAAGATCAAACTTAATGAAGTTTTAGCATTTATGAAAACATCCTTATAAACAAGCAGAACAGCTTATCTGGGTACTGATTATCTCTGATGCTGTTTTGTGTTCATCCTGCAGGACACCTTCCTGCCACACGTGGAGTGTGGGACAGTTACTCTCATTGGAGCAACCACCGAAAACCCGTCCTTCCAGGTGAACGCGGCGCTGCTGAGCAGGTGCAGAGTACTGGTTCTGGAGAAGCTGTCGGTGGAGGCCATGAGCTCCATCCTGAACAGGGCAATCGCCATGCTGGGGATCAAGATTCGAGGGCAAGAGTTCAACAACCTGAAGGATCGAGACCAGACTGACAGATCCGAGTAAGCGCTGTTCTGCTCCACCTGTTGCAGGATTGTAGTGTTCTGAAAAAGACCTTTGTCTGTTAAAAACACTATTTTTACAAAGATATACAGAGACTAAAATGAGAGAAAAGGAAATTCTACAGCGCTATCTTTGATTTTGTTGTTCCGTTAAATTTGCATCTGTATGAAACCAACATGTTTGTTGTTTTAGGCCACAGGTGTACATTGAACAAGAAGCTCTGGACACCATAGCGTTTCTCTGCGATGGCGATGCAAGAATAGGGCTGAACAGTCTGCAGCTGGCAGTGCAGGCTCAGACGAGCTCACAGAAACAACAAGAGGTTCTAGTGACAGAGGAGCACATCAAGGAGGGTCTCCAGAGGTCCCATATCCTCTATGATAAAGCTGGTGAGCTCAGATCTGCTTAAAGTTTCTAGCCCTTTAACACCCGAGGCGTCGCTCATCATCATCATCATCAAGGCTCTTGCAGGGGGTGCGAAGCCCCCTTCCCGATGCGGCGATACGACCAAAAAAACAAGGGTTTTCCATTTTTTCCGGTCTTGTTAACTGTGTTCACTCTGGTATTAAACCCACTCTTTTTCTGATTATAGAGATTAAGAAGCAATAGCAAGTATTTTTATGAAAAAGAGCTTATTTGTGACCTAGAAAATACAGCGGAAAAGTCCACAAACTCCAGGTTCCAGCTCTCTGCAATGGGGAGGGGAAGTGGGGGCGGGCTTGCTCCACACTAACGCTCCTTCCCACGACTAAAGAGGCGACTTCCTAATGAACTACAGCTCTGCAGAAACCATGTCTTAGAAAACCACACTTTTTTGGGGGGCTAAAAATTGCATAAATACAATATGAAGACCACTGGAAACGCTTATAAAATAGATAAAAAGGTCATTGGGGTGGGACTTTAAATAAAAAATAAAAGTCATAGGAACCTCTGTGTCAAAAGTTAAGAGAAAAATCATAGCATTTTTTCATTATGCTTTGTTTGTGCAAAAAAGTCAAGAGTTTATATTTATCATAATAGTAACACTAGTATAAATTCAGGGCAGTGTTAACATTTTTTTAAAGGGTGAAATAAGATTTCGTGAGTCCTACTGGCTTTTGGTTCGGTTTGACAGCTTGTTTTCAACTTGTGTTCATGTTTGGTGTGTTTTCCTCAAAGGTGAGGAACATTACAACTGTATCTCAGCCCTGCATAAGTCCATGAGAGGCTCCCACGAGAACGCCTCCCTCTACTGGTTGGGCCGCATGCTGGAAGGCGGCGAGGATCCTCTCTATGTGGCTCGCAGACTCATCCGCTTCGCCAGTGAGGACGTGGGTAGGTCATCTCCTGCTACTGGTATAGTTTATGCGTCAGCTGTGTGAGGGATGTCGTTGACCCCCTCAGGTTTGGCAGATCCTGCTGCCCTCACGCAAGCCGTGTCTGCCTTCCAAGCCTGCCACTTCATTGGGATGCCTGAATGTGAGGTGGGCTCACCTGACCGCTCACACTTTTTGTTGCTCTCTGCCATGGTGACTGAACGTGTTTCCTTTTATCGGTTTCAGGTGATCTTAGCTCAGTGTGTGATCTACCTGGCACGAGCACCCAAGTCTGTGGAGATCTACCAAGCTTATAGCAACGTAAAAGCATGTTTGAGAAACCACAAGGGGCCCCTTCCCTCCGTCCCCCTGCACCTCCGCAATGCCCCAACCAAGCTGATGAAGCAGCTGGGCTATGCTAAGGGCTATAAGTACAACCCAGCATTCAGTCGTCCTGTAGAACAGGAGTACTTACCTGAGGAGCTCCGCGGAGTCAACTTCTTCACCTGGAAAGGCTCCGATCCATGAACACATGGATGCTGCTGAAGGAAAAGTGCCTTTTGGTTTTCACAACTCGGTTAGCTCAAATGACACGTAACAGTTTTTAGTCACTTCTAAAACAGTCGGTTTGTATTCATCCTCATTCATTCATTCTCAACAGTCTTTCAGATTAAAATGTTCCGCCCTAACTCTAAAGATTATTATTTTTTTACTCTTTTTATGTTTCAGAGATATAATTTTTATTAAAGAAAAAGTTTTATAGTTTATTGATTGTTCATTTGATTGATTGTGGTTTTAATTTTGGTTAATTGTCAAAGAAATAAGAAAAAATATGACCGGGTATTTTTTTTTTTTTTCATCTTTATGTGAAGATGGTTGTCTGACTTCTTACTGATCATCTCACTGGGGAAGGAGAAGGTGGGAAAAAAACGTATAAAAACTTCAAGCATTCCAAACACTTTTCATCATGCCCTCCTTTAAAGCAACAAGAGATGTGTCAGCCCTTAAAGACCCATACGTCTATATTTTGATCTATTTTCAAAGAATTTCCAGTAGTCTTTATATTATGATTATGCCATTTTTAGCCAATGTTTATACATGAAGAGAGCTACTGTTTACACGCTTTCCTGCTAGCATAAAGTTCCTCACATCTCCAACCGAAGAGCACTGATGCAACAAAAAGGGCAAACAATATTGGAGCTATCCAGCTGTGCAGTTTAGATCCAGATGTCAGCTCAGACGAGGAAAATGACGACCACATGGATCAATTTGTCTGCAAGTGGATGCATCAGAATGGAACAGAGCAGGGAGATGGTTGCCTGCCCAGCGCTTTATTTTTGTAACAAACATGCATTTTTTTCTAAAAAAAAAAAGTGGTATGCTCCTGATTCACAATGATATTAATAAAGAAAATTTAAAAAAAAAGGAAAATTGAGCTTCATTTTTTTAAAATATATATTTTTCCTCAATCATCAGAGAAATGCTGCAAGACCATGTTCAATAAGCCAAAAACAGTTTTCATCAGAGTGAGTCTTTCAAAGGGTTCTGTGCATCAGATAGTTACTGTAATTTAAAATAACAGAACAGCAACCTAATTGGCTTGGTTCAAAAATCACATGATTTATTCATTTAGTACTAATATTGATTCTGTATCTCTTAAACTGCAAAGTTTACAAACTGGATCTCATTGCAGTCAGAAGAAAACATTTTCTTTGAGCAGTAATCTGTTTCTGAAAGATTTTAGTGGTAAAGCAAAAGCAAATAAGTAAACTGTTTTGGTTATATAGTATTTATAGACAAGAATAAATCATAAAAGTCACTTTGGACATTGTTACGGCTGGTTTATGGAGTAAGAAAGAGCTGAATTGAGGGAGGAGCTGGATGTGTAAAATACTGGGTCCTCAGCATACAGATGACTATGGGGATTATTTTTTTAACAATGTAGTTATTTTAAACATAAAAAATGCTAAGCATAGAGCCTTTTGGAGCATCATTGTAAACAGGTAATGGGTCAAATGCAAGGCATTCCACCCACACTATCTGAGCGTGTCTGGAATAGTAAAAGTGTTTACTACGTATATATAAGTTTGGCAAAGACAAAGATTTTTCTTTTTTTTTTTTATAGCAAAACTGAATGATTTAGCGGAAACAAGTTCCTTTGTCAGGTCCATAAATACATCTGCACAAAATTTTTATTAAGTCGAGAGCAACTGGAAAGTCATTTACAACTTTGATTGTTGCATAAATTGAGCTATGGCCTGCTCTACAGTCATGCTAAGATATATTTATACAGAATTTTAAGCAGACCTAAACCAGTGCAACTTATTCATTCATACGTTCTGTTTACCTCCATTTTTTTTGTTCACATCTTACTTAAAATGGGTATTTTCCGTCTTCGGTTATTGTCCCTGTTCATAATCTTCATTTTCATTTTTTATTTGAATGTCATTACACCTCCCTGTCGATAGGGGTCGGTGCGGAAGCAAGACTTCACTACAGTGCAAA
This sequence comes from Oryzias curvinotus, assembly GCA_023969325.1. Lineage (NCBI taxonomy): Eukaryota > Metazoa > Chordata > Actinopteri > Beloniformes > Adrianichthyidae > Oryzias > Oryzias curvinotus. Next base: position 33,054,156 of record CM043722.1, read on the forward strand.
GGAACTAAAGAAGAAGAAATTGTAGTTAAATATGGCGCTAGCCGGTGTTTTCCTCGTGCGTTTTAGAACGCTGTGTAGTTGTGTTAAATGCGTTCAAACAGTAGCGAAAACTGCTTCAAATTGGAGCACGGAAATGCGCTGGTATGGGACCAAACCTCGACGCTTTCCGGAACATGGCACCTCGTTTTTTCAAAATAAAACAGGTGAGGGGCAAAGACCGGTTAGCGGACGTTAGCTAATAGGTGGCATCATCCAGCAGTTTTATAACTCGTAAAAAGTAATCGTGTTTTTAAGAAATTAAGTTAACAAGAGTGCATTCTGGGTAATGTTATGAAAGGTCTTGATAATGGTGCCGTTCGTTTTAATGACAGACATTGACCTTCAGGTGTTTGACTTTGTGTAGGCAGTGATGCTCCGAACCTCCTGAAGGATTTTCCAGACCCCAAAGGTCTTCTGAACAACACAATTTCAAGGTCACTTGGGGTCAGCGACCTGTCAGAGTTAATTCAGTACAGCTGTACGGAGCATCAGGGCGTCAAGGTCAGCTCAGTCCTTCATGAAGTGTTTTTACACTCATATTTTTTTCTCTTTTGAATACTTTTTTCTGTGGTTTCTTTAGAAAGCCACAGTCACTCTTCTGTGGCCCTGCAAGATCGAGAAGGAGGGCTTTGCCTCAAAGAAGACCGATGCAGAGCGCCTTGCTGCAGCTGCTGCCTGTCTGGAGCTAAGAGTGAGTTGCTAAAGCCTACATTTAGGATTACATATTTGAATTTCTGCTTCACTCTTTTCGTCCTACAGGAAATTGGTGTGATTGGTCCAAACAATCAGCTTCCCAAGAGAAGAGCTGGCCGAGGAAGAGGAGAACATCCTCTCCTTCATGACCGAGAAGATGATGCGTGGACAGATGATGTTTCTAGAACCTCAGCAGATGAATCGTTGATGACAAAAGAAGATTCTCACAAGGTTTCTGAGGCTCTTTCTGTGTTTCCACATCCGAAATCTCTTCTGACCAGAGTCATCCAGGTGGCCACAACATCCAGCAGAGTCACGGTTGGTGCAGATGATCTTAAATGGAGACATATCAACTAATAATTGCAGAATTTTGTGGATTACCCTGTATTGTATTACTGCAGGAGCACATACAGTTCAGGACATCAGGCGGGAAGCTAAAAAAATGTGACCTGACGCTGTTTTGGCCCGAGAAGCTGGTGTTTACAGCCACAGCTAGCCGCCGCGTGACTGCAGAGAGGAAGGCTGCAGCGCTGGCCTGCATGAAGCTAAAGGTGAGAAGGGTTTTTGATAAACTCTTCCTGGATCTACACATTAAAGCTTTTTTTGACCTGGTTTTGTCACCGAGTGCAGGAGCTGGAATTGCTGGATAAAGATAATAATCCACTGACTCATGCCAAGTACCATCGCGAGAAGGTGAAGGAGGCAGGAGAGAGGGAGAGGCGTCCACTCCCATTAAGAATCCCAGAATACCTTGAGGAAAGCATGAGAGATTACCTTGCACAGGTGAGCTGTCGTCCAATATATCACATTTTGTATTGTTTCCTCTTTACTAAATTATCTGAACAATAGTTTGTGCTCCCAGAGGAGCAAAAGCTAAAATACCTTTTAACAAAAGTGTGAAGAAATGTTTTAAACATCTTTTAAAACAATGTTTAAATGTGCATATAAAACATGTATCTGTCTAACAGTACCCTGTGGCAGCAGAGGTACAGAATCTGTGGGAGGAGGAAGAAACACAAGCCCAGCAGACTGCAAATCAGGAAGAAGAGGAGCTGGATGAAGATGACATCCTAACGGACACCATCACTGGCAGACGGTACAGACCTCTGTCAGAGCTCGAGGCTCAGCAGCGCAGCCTCCACCTGCTGAGGGAGTGGGAGCGTGCAAACCCGGGGCTAAGCGTGGAGCTGCCTGTGGACACGCACCGTCAGCGTGTGGTCTCGGCCGTGCGTTCTTCCCGCGTGGTCGTGATAGCTGGCGAGACTGGATGTGGCAAAACGACTCGGATCCCCCGCTTCCTGCTGGAGGAGAGTGTGAGAGAAGGGGCGGGTGCAGACTGCAACATCCTGGTCACACAGCCCCGTCGGATCAGCGCCGTGTCTGTGGCGCACCGCGTTGCTCAGGAGATGGGTCCAGCACTTAAACACCATGTTGGATATCAGGTACACTTTTAAAAAAAAAACTTTTTAAAGGATTTTGAAACATATTTCCTTTTTGATGAGGGATCTTTCTCTTTCTGCAGGTCCGACTGGAGAGCCGACCCCCGGAGCAAAGCGGCGGCGCCATGCTTTTCCTCACAGTGGGAGTCCTGCTGAAGAAGCTGCAGTCAAATCCAACCCTGAGGGGAATCAGTCACGTGGTGGTGGACGAGGTCCATGAGAGAGACATAAACACTGACCTGCTGCTGGCCTTACTGCGGTCGGCCTTGAAGGAAAACCACGACCTGCGAGTTGTGCTGATGAGCGCCACCGGAGACAACCAGAGGCTGGCGGAGTACTTTGGAGGAAGCCCCATTGTGAAAGTACCGGGGTTCATGCACCCAGTGAAGGACAGGTTTTTGGACGATGTGCTGAAGGAGATGAGACATCCTCCTGTTAACCAAAATGGTTCAAAGATGGACAAAGAGGTAGAATTTCTGTATTCTTTTACATTTTTTTGTTCTATTTTTGTGTCCATAATCTCATCCGTCTACTATAGAAATCTGGCATGATTGATTGATTTTCATTTCCATGAAACAGCGAAAACAAAAGATCTAACACAAGACCTATTTTTCTTCTTTCGCATACGTTTGCATTCGTTCTCTCTTTAGGGAGGAGTAAATGAGGCGACGCCAGATCTGGATTTAGTAGCTGACGTTATTGAACACATCGACAGAAATGGGGAAGCTGGTAAATAAGCTCCAACATCCAAATGACCGTTTACCAGAACCAGAAAAGAATCTGCTGTCGTTCTGCAGGTGCAGTGCTGTGCTTCCTGCCTGGATGGCAGGACATCAGAGCCGTTCAGGACAAACTGGAGGCGAGACCTCACTTCTCCTCAGGATCACACATGATTTTGCCATGTAAGGCTCCTTATTCGGGCTCATGAGGGCTCTGGTCCTCATAAAGCTTCATTTCATTCCGTTTGAATTCCAGTGCACTCCAGTTTATCGGTGCCTGACCAGCAGAGGGTGTTCCAGCGCCCCCCGGAGGGACAGAGAAAGATTGTGCTCGCCACCAACATAGCAGAGACCTCCATCACCATAGACGACATCGTTCATGTGGTGGATGCTGGAACTCATAAAGAGCAGAACTACGACGCTCGCACAAAGGTCTGTTTTATGTCCTATGTGTATGTCCTAAAGTGCTGCAACAAAAATTTCTACAAGATTTGAGGCTTTTTTTTTTCCCTTCAGGTGTCCTGTCTGGATACAGTTTGGATATCGCGCTCCAACGTGACCCAGAGGAAAGGCCGAGCGGGCCGTTGTCAGCCTGGACAATCCTACCACCTGTTTCCAAGAAAACAGCTGGAGTCCATGACTCCCTTCCCGGTTCCTGAGATCCTGCGCACCCCCCTGGAGAGTTTGGTGCTGCAGGCTAAAATCCACAGTCCCAACTGCAAGGTGCGTCAGCAGAGCCTTTGCTTTTTGGTGGATCGAATGCTTTAAATAACGTTTGATTCCTATCTATAAAAATCTCTTATGCTGCGCAGGCCGTGGATTTCTTATCTCAGGTTTTAGACAGTCCAGATAAAGATGCTGTGAGAGATGCTGTGCAAACACTACAAGACATAGGTAAGTGATGTGTTCTGCATGAAGGATGCTCTGGCCCCTTAGAAAGAAGTCGAAAAGTCTTACCCCATTAGCAGTTTTCTTTAAATAAGAAAAATTGTTTTATAAAGAGTTCTTAACATAGAGGAAAACCTGTAGTCATTAAGACATGTTTTTTCTCAAACTGAAATTATTTGTAATAAGACAGTTTTTACTTCTTTTAAAATTCAGTTTTTGCTGTGTGGAAAGGTTAGGGATGCCCTTTTTTCAAAATGGTCATAAATGTCTGGTTGTTTTAGGAGTCCTGGACAAGACTGAAGGCTTGACTCCTTTGGGGGAGCGAGTCGCCTGCATGTCATGTGACCCGCGGCTGGGCAAAGTTCTGGTTCTGAGTACCATGTTCAGGTGTGTTCAGCCCATGCTGTGCGTAGCTGCATGCCTCACCAGGGACCCTTTCCACAACAGCATGCAGAATAGAGCACCTGTCAGGAAGGTGAGCGATCCTCACCGAGGTTTTATGAATTTCCTGCCTTTTTGGATGGGGAAAAGGATTCATGAGAAAAACTATGGATGCAACAGCCTTCCTACCATCTGTTCTTGAACTATTCGAGTCAGATTGGGATAAATTTGTCAAAATCAAACAATGTCAAAGCTTTTCTTTTTGCATAAAAGTTGGGATCCATTTGATTTCCTTGTGTGTCCTCTGTCCAGGCCAAGGAGGCTCTGAGCCGCTCCAGCTACAGTGATTATCTGGTGTTCAGCAGAGCAGTTTTGGGCTGGAGGAAAGTTCAGCTGGAAGGGGACAGAGAGGACAGAGACGCATACCTGGAAAACTACACTCTGTCCAGAGGAGGTCTTCGCTTCATCAGCGGTTTGTCCGAGTTTCACTCAGTCATTGAAGCCTTGGACACAACTGTCCTTGCAGGTGAAAAATGGGCAAACATGTACGGGGCTCCCGCGTGGCTCACAGGAAGTAAGGTCGCAGGCCACTTGGTGAGCTCGTTGAGTAAGAAAGTTTATGCTTTTTTTTTTATTTTTTTTTTTTTTATGGCAGATCCTAGGAAACACAACCAGGTCGTATGGATGCTTATATCTTTTTTTTTTTTTTTTTTTTAAACCTTCCCAAACCCGTTAGTACTATTCGCGTGATAAGTGCGCTCTCCTTGCAGTGCAGCCTGACTGTCAGAATGTGGTTTGTGTGCATCCTATGGCCACGTGCACATCAGGTACCTGCCTCGTTTGTGCAGCATTTGTGGTCAATAAGGAGCCAGGACTCACACCTGACTGACCACACTTACTTTAGTGTGGTCTGCTCTCAAGACGTCTCTTAAAGTGGTCTTAGGAGACTCAAGGAAAGTCCAGGACACACCTGTGCTCCCATTAAAGACCCACTCCGATTCTTAGATTTCTCTGATGATAGACATACATAAAGAAGATTAAGCTTATAGTTGCATTACTGAGTAATTCTTTGTTCAAATCGTGAATCAGGCGCAGACAAATAAACGCTCAATGCTCTGCTCCACTCAGCAACGGGGAGGGGAATGGGGGCGGGGTTGCTCTGCACCAACAGGCTGCTCACAACTTGGAGGCACATTTCTAATAAACTACTGCCGCTCTGCAGAAACTGTCCTAGAAAACGACATGGGCTTTTTAAAATTTCGGCAAAAACGACATAACCACAATTAAAAGACGCCTGGGAAGGCTTGGAAAATAAATTAAAAGCTGAACTAAGTGGGATTTTTAAAATGCAGCTGCTCCTCTCTACGACCCCTCATGAACTCGGCCAACCAAAAACCTGCAGCACCTGTACAGGTCAACCCCCTGTATGGGTGCATGTGACTAAGGCTTAAAACATTTTGTGTGTTGTTTTTTTTTCCTTTTAAGGTAGAATTTCCAGCTTTTCTTCTGTTACAGGCCTGATGTCTCAGTTCAGTGAGAACCTGCTTGAAGCGGGCCTGGTTTCTCGTGCCAGCGAGTGCCAGCGTCAGTCCTCTCTATACAACGAGCACAGCAGCCAGAACGAGCTGCTTAAAGCTGTGCTGCTGGCTGGACTTTATCCAAACCTCATCCAGGTATGTGTGAGACTCTGGCAAAGCTCACTCTTTGCTGGTCTTCCTCACAGAGCTGGCACTTCTCTGCACAAGATGAAATGGAGAGATATGCGTGCAGATGGAAGGCTCCTCTGGTGTTGTCAGAGGCGGAATCTTTTGTGTTTCCTGCATTTTAATTATCAGACTCACTGCTGATGTGACATTACAGCTCGACATGTCTTGGTCTGTTGTTTACAGGTAAAGAAGGGCGTGGTAACCAAAGGAGGGCGGTTTCGACCCAACAACTTGTCTTTCCGCACACTCAGTGGACCGGTGTTGCTGCATCGCTCTTCTGTGAACAGGTCTGACCCTTTGCATTTACATCCTAGGGCAAAGACATCTATATGTGGTTGCATGTGGTTCTGGAGAATCGGGGTTAAAGGTCATGGCGTCTGCATCAATCATGTGGAAAATGTCGGCAACGTTGGCCCTTTTTGTCTGCTTTCAGGGGAAAAGAGGATCTCCCCAGTCGTTGGTTGACGTTCTTCAGCGCCGTCAAGTCTAACGGGAATGTTTTTATCAGGGATTCTTCCTCTGTTCATTCTCTCGCCCTGCTGCTCTTCACAGACTGCGATCTAACAGAGACGGGTGCGTCTGTCTGCAGCTCCACTTTTGTTCAAAGGGGCAAATGCAAAGATCAGAGACCCCCCCCCCCCAAAACCCCTTGATGGCTGCATTTATTTTCAGCTTTTACAAAAGTCGCTAATGTCACTGTGGTACATCACTTTCTAATGTACACCCAGCAGCCAATCAGAATTGAGAATTCACCCGGACACACCTTCCCATTCATTTGAATGAGAAGGTGTGTCCAAACTTTTGGTCTGTACTGTAGAGTCAAATGGTTCTCGCCTCTGCATCTGTCCATTCCTCATAGATCTATTTAATCCAAGAATATTACAAAAAACCAGTATTTTAGTTTGACATCTTGTAAATTTCTTTTATCCCGCTGCAGTGAGTGGGGACCGAGTGGAGGTGTCTTTTCCCGGACGCTCGCTGATGCGCCTGGAGCTGTCGGTGGACACTTGGGAGCTGCTCTGGGAGCTCCGCACCTCCGTTCAGACCATGCTGTACCGAAACCTCAACAACCCCAGCGACGCAAGGACTTCTCAAGACGGAAAACTTCTGTCCTTATTAGTAGAGCTGCTCAACAACACAGATTCCGACCGTCTTCATCAAGGACTGAGCAGAGAAGATGAGGTGGACTGAACAACGTTTTAGACGTGGTTATGTTGCTGCTTTAAAACTGAACCAATGAGGGGGAAGATTTGTTTTGAAAGCACTTTTGATCATCAATGCAATGACTCTTGCTTTTTTGCAGTCTGCCCTGCTGTTAATGTAAATGTTCATATGTTTGTTTTGCAATAAGTTCAGATTTTCATCAAGAAAGTAGATTCTACTTCTGTGAGTAAATATGAGGTTCATTGCACTTGATTGTATCTTATTTATTGCAATAAACATCTGATTTATTAGGATGTTGATTTTCTTGTTGACTTGTCTGTCGAGAAAAAGATTAAACTCCTCTTTTGTTTAAACCCATCATCTTTTGAGCTATTCTAAATGTATTCTCAGTGGTCTTTTAATTATAGTTATGACATTTTTAGCCAAAGTAAAAAAAAAAACTGTCGACAGATCCCCTGTTGCTGAAAGCTCTCTGTTTACATGCTCTCCCACTAGCTTGCAGCCTCTCACACCCCCAATCTAACAGAGTATTGGAGCCATCCAACCAGTTATGAGGCAGATCTGCAAGCCAATATATTAGACTGGAGCTAGACTTTATTTTCTACGTAACAAATACAATTTTTTTTTGTCTGCTCCTGAATTACAATAATTTGGGGGAAAAAACATAGAAATGCAATTTAAGCTTTTTTGTTTTCATTTATATGACTTCCATCACAGAAAAATGCCACAAGAACACATTAAAAGCACCAAAAATACCATCTTAATCAAAGTGAGTCTTTAAGAAAAATCCTTCATGAATTGTGTATGAAAGTCGCTTAGGCGCCGCAGGAGTTCTCCCAAAACGTCATGAGGTAACAGAATGCAAAATCTGAAAGGACAAGAGGAAACAAACTGTAAGTAATTGGTAAATGAGTTGGTATTGTAGAAAGAACCTGGAACAAACTTGATTTCTACCTGATGTGGAAGGTGCCCTCCTTCTGTCCGTAATCTGAACCAGGACTGGCCAACACTCCAGCTTCCTCCAGCAGCCGCAGACAGTAGAATGTGTCCGGTTGCATTCCCGCTTCCTAACAGAGGGACACAACATTTGAATTAGGAGAGACGCACCTAAACTCTTCCACTTCATGTTCCTCGTGTTTCTCTCATTCATTCAGTAACCTTTGCTTTCTGGATGGCTTTAGCTGGAAGATGAATTCTGGGAAACGCAAATGCTCCTCCTTCCACTGCCTGACAACTGAAACCCTGCAAGCTGTTGATCACCTCACAGGCTTTCTTCACATTTTCAACCACTGTGGACCTGATGTGTTGCGTCTCCTGCATGGAGACAGACTCATAAGACCCTCAAATAACTCCATAAATGCACAATAGAAAACAACGTGCCATTCTTTGCAACACAAGAGCCTGAAAGCGCAACATCACCTGGACCTCACCTGATTATAAAGGAGGTATGAAGGGTCTCCTGGCTGTGGAGGATTTATCATGAGATCCAGGGCAAATTGACCCAAAACAGGCGGAGAGGAATCCGCACAAAACAGGGTGTAGATGTATTTCTTCACAGCAGGATCCAGATTTACCAGCTCAACATATCCGCCACGCAGACCACACCTGATGGAAGGTTGGTAAATGAGGTGTTTGCTTATCCATCATCACAGCTTATTCGAAATCTCATGGTTACATTTGACACTACAGCATATAATTATAATTAATTAAAGATATAATGGATGTTCTTGTATTTGTTCTGAATAACTCATTACTCAACAAACACCACACTGCAAAAACAGAGCCCTAGAAATAAGTCATAACGTCTTTAATCTGGAAGAAAAAAAATGTAATTAAGATTTTTTTTTTCAATGGGGTAAAAAAAAAGTTTTTACAAAAAATCCTATTTTAATGAAAAAATTCTAGCCACTGCGAAATGTTTTGTTAAAGTAGGACTATTTTGAAATTAACAAGATTTTTCTTGCAAGACATCAATAAGGGTCTTTTACTTTCTTACGATTCAAATTTTGCGTTTTTTAAAGTTTCAAATTATTTGGCCTGAAAATGTAAAAACTGAGTGATGGTCATAAATGGAAAATATTTCAATTGAATTATAAATTAAATGAATTTCTGGCGTTGCCCATCTTAATCTTAAAAGTTTGTTTTCTTCTCTAAATCACAAAAGGATTGAGTTTCAGGAAAAGCCTCTTGAAAAGTGACTCATATGAGAAAAGGAGAACTCACTCTCCCATAAAGCCTTTGGATGCTGAGTGAAAGGACGCCAGCTCCACCGTGTCGGACAGAGGAGGCCCCATTTCAGACAAAACTCTTTTGTACGAGACAAACTCCTTTTCTCCGTAAATGCAGCCTTGATAAACCTGAGGAGGAGAAAACTATTTTGATTTGGTGTTTACTGCATGATGGGATGGATTTTGAACCACCCACCTCATCAGCCAGAAGGAAGAGTCTTTTCTCCGAAGCAAACCGGATCACCTCTTGCATTGCTTTTCTGCTCTGAACATGACCTGCGGGGACATCAAAACCCCGTCATCCTGACCCTCCTCAGAAAACTCTCCCTGATGCGCTGGGGGGGATTTTAGCACCTGCCGGGTTTCCGGGGTTGATGACGTACAGGGCAATGGGGTGACACGCTCCCTTGCCAGACTCCAGGGCTCGGTGCAGCTCCTCCACCTGCAGCTCCCAGCCCCGCTCCTCACTCAGGTAGTAGGGGACGACCACTCCACCCAGCCCCTCTATGGACAGGGTGGTGGTGCTGTAGCACGGCGCTGGAGTCAGCACTCCAGTTGGGAATGGCGCCTCAGCGTTCACCAACACATTCAAAATCCTCTGATGTGGAAAAGTCACAAATGAGAGGAACCGCTAAGCTGGAAGACAGGACGGTCTGTGGAGGTGATGGAGGGCGTTACCGTCAGCGCCCATTGAGAGCCGCAGCAGAGAAAGACGTTTTCAGGGTTGGACGGAACGCCTCCATCTCGTCTGCTTATGAATTCAGACACTCTCTGGACTATATCTGGTATTCCCCCTGTGGCTGAGTAAGACCCTAAAGAGAATGGGCATTTTGAGAAAAGGAGAGTCTCAGTAACGTCTTTATTTCAAACTTGTTTTTACCAAACCTGTTTCTTTTTTTTCTGCAACAGTCCTGGACTGCAAGAACCAGATGGTTTTCACAGTTCTTCCTTTGTGCTGCACATCTGAACGAAATTTTTGCCCTCGCCACATAATAAAACCCACTAACGTAACCTAAACATATGTGTCGCAGATATTTAAAGAAGGTTTAAAAATTGTTATGGGATGGCCGTATGGGATGGTAGCAAAGTGTGAAATTTGGTGATTTTTCACATTTTTGCACAATACGGGAAAAATTTCAACGGTTTAAGATTACAACCACAACCAAAGTTTTGTTGACCTTTGACCTCGGAAAGAGGCCGCCATCTTGAATTTTCCAAATAATATGACCTTATTACTTTCTACAAATCTAAACTCCTCCTAGGGATTTCAATCTATCGCCTCATAACGCTTTCAGCATTGTTGGGAAGCTGCTTAGTAAAAATTGTTGGATTGAGATTAGAACTACACTAGCGGGGCGAGCTCGCGAAAGTGACGTTCCCCTATCGCTCGCGTATATAACCCGAATATACATGAATCCTTGGCTCAAATTAAACAAAATTATGTATAAAATGATAAGAACATATTCGAAACGTGAGCATGGCTACCAAAAAAATCCCGTTGCCAAGGAAATCCAGAAAAGTACTTTTGCCAATTCATCTAAAAATGACATAGACCTGTTCATCACCCCCAGGCAACCACAAAATTAAATAGTTGCTATGGAGATACAATCAACATAATAGCCACCATTCTGAGAAAAGGTTTTTTTTTAATGAATTTCTAATCACTGGCAGTGAGGGGCATGTAGCAGCCACTCACTAAACTTTAGTTTGTATTTCCTTATCATGTTATTTATTGTGGTTCTGACACAAGATAACTGAAAATAAATAAGGACATACATGAATAAAACATATAAATTATTCAATTTTTAGATTTTTTTTCCCTCCAATAATTATTGAAAAAACACAAAATGAAGAATCTTAAACTGATGAAGTTAAATCCCAATGTTGGTTAAACTGATGTTTTTTCTTTGCTTTTCGCGCCTCCACACAGAGCTCTCACCCACGCTCCGTCCAGCACATCCATCCAGCAGCTTCTGAGCCCTCTGTCTGACATCCACAGGCAGTTTTTCCCCGTTCATCAACGGAGGGTAAAGACACGCTGCAAGAACCTGTCAAACCACAAACAGTTTAGACAAATCTGGGGGTTTTTTGTTTTTTTTGGGGGGGGGTAGGTTCAGAAAAAAGTTTAAAAACTTGTAGACTTTTTACCTGCCGGACAAATGTCAGAGGCTTCACACCTCCTCTGTGTGGGTCACCCCAGGAGACATCTATCACCTCTTTGAAGGGCTTAGTTACTCCCTATGGAGGCAAAAAAAAATCAAACCACAAACCATGAAGCTGTTTTTTTTTATCCCCAGAAATGCATGAATGGATTTTTGTCTTTACCTGTCTGAGATCTTCCTTGATCTGTTTTGTCCATTTGGCCAGAAGGGAATATTCCAGTTGTTTCATGTTTTTCACGTTTGAGCTGATCTCCTGCAGAACGGACATGATCGCTCACCAGGAGCTATAAGAACAAGCATGAACTGCTTCGGTTTTTCCAGTCACCTTTTTTTCTTGGAGTTAAAGAAACACCTGAAGGAAATGTGGTGAGCGGTTCTTTATTAACAGTTCTATAAAATGAGATGCTGTCGGCAAGATAATGTTTTCCACAGTCCTGCAATGATGTACTTTCCAACCATCAAAGCTCTGTTATATTTTAACTTTCGTCCTGATTGTGCATGACATTAAAAATCCCTTAAGTTGTCTAAATTCTGTTCATTTTACACTTTTTCTTTACCTTCTCAGACTTGACTGATTTTCCGTTGAATAAAATAAAATAATGTACTCTTTTTTTTCTAAACGTGTTCAAACTATTTTTGAAGCCAGTAAATACCATTTTTTGCTTTTCAGTATTCGTTTATTTTTAAGTGCTACCATGATTTTTTTTCAAGCTGTAATTGACTTTTTCTTTGTTTCTAACTGTCAATTTAAATGGTGGTTGTGTTAAACTGTTTTCTGAAAGCAAAACTGAATAAAGTTGAGTTTGTTGTCTTGCGGTCTTCTGTATTTTTTTTTCGTACTTGTCCTTGTAGAAACATACCTACTGAATTACATGAAAGTCATTCCATACATGTCATTAAATGTATGTGCATTAGGAAAAAGGTTTATTGAAATTGTCATTTGAGATTTCTGTAAATAAATGACAGATGGCACCAAGTGGCCCACTCCAGGAACCGGTCTGTTCCTCTGTCGATTTTCTTATATAACTCTGTAAATGATCTGATTTTATTTCAAACGTGTTGTTGTAAGGGCAACATAAAGTAAGAACTTTATACAATGCAGTGAGGTTCAGGTTGTGCAGAAAAATATGTTGAACATTTTTTACATGTTGCTTCCAATTTTAGAAAACTTTTCATTAAAGGTGCAAACCAGAGGATATATAGTTGCAATTTAAAGGTTAACTTCTATACCTTGAAGCTTAAAAATATTTAAGGTTTTTTTTTTTTAATCGTAAAAGAAAAAAACAACAATATCATTGCTCACTTTTCCACAGTAAAGGTTCTCTGCAATTATAAGCAACCATTAATCCCTTTATTTATGGGGCACTTTTTATCCAAATGGTGTCAAATACAATGTGTTTGACATAAAACATGTGCATAAACGTTAGTTAAAATAATAAACAATAATAAAAACAATAGAATAAAAGTAACAACAATAAAAGACAAAAAAAAAAAGGAAACGTGGCAGAAATGAGCTTTTTCCTACATTTTCCTCTAAGGTTCTGGCTCCAATTCCTGTCTATTAATAGTATCTAAATTTTGACTGGAAGTGCTTTTTTCTCACTCATTGGATTTTTTCTAATTGAATGTTGAACTTAAACCAAATAATGTGAAAGTGAGTGATTTGCAAAAAGAACATTGCATGTGTGTTTCTACAGGCTGCACGTTGCTGTTACAGCAGAGTTCCATGGAGTTGGTTAAAAATAAAGGACTTTGAGGGATTTTCTCAAAAACTTCCAAAAAAGTAAAACAAATCAAACATCACTATTATGTGAATTTATTATTTGACCTTTCCGTGACTGTTAAATGAGTCATAAAATTAAACTTACAGTTCCTCAGAACAGCTTGAAGTTTGGCAACATTATGATTGACAAACATGTCTTTTGTACTTGTCCACCTGTGATACTTTAACTGGACCCTGAAGGCGCTAAATACACCTGCAGCAGGTCATTCAGGACCTGATGGAACGGATCCAAAGGTTAGATGTGTTCAGTACAATCCGCCTTAAACAGGACAGTTTTTTGTCTGTATAATAGGCTGAGCTTTAACATTGATGCCGAAAATCCACATCGTCACAAAGGTCATAAGTTTTTGTACCTTGTTCGCCTCTGATTTAAAAAAAAAAAAAAAGGGAAATTTAACCCTTCTTTGTTCTAACCATCATAACCACACTTTTATCAGGTTTGAATTCCACGTTTTACCACAGCAAGAACAAATGCTCAGCAGATCTTGAAGATCAACACTAGAGGAAGATGTGACCGTTAGAGTACACCGAGCAGTACAAACTTTCAAAAATAAGCAAATTCTTTGTCAGCCTAAGGGGAAATCACCCATAGCGATGCAGTCCATGGAAGACAGGAAACAGACCAGACTGATGCTTTTTCCAGACCAGTTTGATGCCAATACCCCCGTTCCCTCAATATGACAAGCACATTTGTCGTGAAATTGGCTTGTCATTTTTTATTAAATTTATTATGATAATATAGCATGGCAGCATATATCGGGACAAAAACTAGGAATCAATTGTGTCTTAAAGGTAAGCTCCAATCATCTTTTGGTCTATTTTCAAAGTGTTGCCAGTGGTCTATTAATTATGAATATGTTGTTTCTTGTCAAAAATTATGTTAAAAAAGTGTGTCGTTTTGTCTAACCAATGTTTTTATTTTTTGCAGAGGGGCAGGAGTTCATTAGAAATTCAACTCCGAGTTGTGGGCTGGATTGTTGCCGTTAAGCAACCCCGCCTCCCCTTCCCGTCGCCTTTAACTGAGGGCTCTCTGTATACACATACTCCTCACATCCCCATCCTAACATTAACAGTGCAACAAAAATACAATATTGGAGCTATCCAGGCGAACAGTTTGAAGCCAGATTCCAGCTCGGATGAGAATAACAAAGACGTATATCGGAATGACATTTTGCTCAAAAATAAATACTCAAAAATACAATACTCTAGTGCAGTTTTGAGCTTATTTTTTTGTATTCGTCCTCCATCATAAAAAAATGCCACAAAACATATCAAAATCACAAAGCACAATTTTCCAGGCAGTGGGTTTTGAAAATGAATATTTTCTCTTCTTTTTACCCTTTTTTATTTTAGCATATTATTGCTGTTGACATCTTTCTCAGTGAGGATGGTTGGTTGTGTCGCGCTGATTCGTCGACAGTTTCTACCCGGAGCTAAATAAGAGACGGACCCGTCCTGTTGTGTTTTTCCGCTGCAGCTCCGCTTATGCGGACATGGACGAACTAGCGGGGCGAGGACACAACCTTCCCTTAAACAAATGTTCTGCCTTTGAAGACCTGCAGACGTCATAGACCCAAACGTCAGAGGAATCCAGAACCACCCAAGCCCGTTCGGCTGTCTGCGCCATGGCTCTTAGTTCGGGCGGCTGGGCGCCTCCATCTCCAATCTCTGCCTCGTCCCAGAAGGCTGTGTGCAGCGGGCCTCCGCTGACCGCCTGCTGCACCACCGTTCTCATGTCGGTCCGCGTTTCGGTGTCCCATTCCGGGATCCGACCCTTGTGCCTCCCCGGAGCGGGAAGCGAGGCTCTGCGCCTGCAGCTCAGCATGGACCCGAGCCGAGCCGGAGAGTTCCGACTGGCTCTGAGGGATACGAGCGGAAACCGCAGTGTGGTGAGGCTCAGCATCTGCACTACAATGTTTAGATCAGTGATGCCGCGGGTTCTGGTTCCGAGGAGCCTTCGGGAAGCTTCGGGTCGAAGGGATTGGGCCCCAGCGGATCCCATGACCGACCTTTCCCCCAGGCGCGCGCTCACACATGTGGGGTTAATTCAGCTTCTGATCGCTGTAAAACATGAATCATAACAAAAGAGTTTAGTTTCATTTTCATCTTTGTCACGAGAAGCTGCTGTGACCGAAACTCCAGACCTGCAGAGACGGCTTCCTCTCCAAACCTGCGACATCTCCTCAAAAGAAGCGGAGGTTCCTGTCAGTCTGAAGGAGCCTCCTGCTGGGCTCCATTCTGACCAAAAGCTGCTTCAAAGCTTCATTTTTGGGGGAAAGCTCTTCCTCTCAACGGTGGCCTGGATCACCACAAACCACGGATCAAATGGGATCTAAACTTGGAAATAAAAAAAAGGCTGTAAGATCATTTGATGCGCTCAGTCTGCAGAAATCAAAGGCGACTTCAGTTTCAGTTCCTGATGTTTCCTCAGAGCAGTTTGACAAATCCAAACCTTTTCCTGTTTAGATGTCGACTTTTAATCCAGATAAAAAGAAAGGAGTGAACGTTTCCAAGTTAGATTCCAGCTGCAAATGCAGAGCATCTTAAAAATCAAATCAAAATAGTTGATTTTGTTCTTTTTTTTTTTAAAATTAGATGATCAGTCCTGTTTGGTTTATCTGGTTAAGATATATATATATATATATATATAAAAAAACATACTTCAAACCACCAGAGGTACAATCTTTAAAGACCATCTCCAAAGAAAATTGTGTCTTTAATGTGTTTATGAAGCATTTTTTTGATGATGGAAACATATACAGAAAATTAAGCCGATTATTTCTTTATTCAAGTCGCTGGGAATCAGGAGCAGATGAAAAAATGCAGCTGATAAATGGAGGTTGTTGCAGACACACTTCAAGCAGCGGGCCACACGGCTCCAGTCAAACGGATCCACGAATCGTCTTTGTTTTCCTCGTCTGAGATCTAAACCGTACGGCTGGACGCTCCAATGTTGATCGCCGTTTTTGTTGCCCCTCTAATGTCGGGTTGGGGCTGTAAGCTAGCGGAAGAGAGCGGTAAAGATGATGGGAAATGAGTGGAAGCTTGTCTGCGCACCTCAAGAATTTCCAATTATGTGCTAGAGAACTGAAAAATGGCATAATCCTAATTAAAAGACCACTTTGAAAATAAACCAAAAAGCAATCAGAGTGGGATTTTAAACTTGTTCAAAGTAAAGGGGTTGATTCCAAGACCTTACATGGACTTGTGGCGAGACGCCACACCAAAGGCTCCCTGTTTGACACTCAGCATGAAGAGGTTGGGTTGGGGGTTCGACTACCGGCGCTTTAACTTTGAACTAATATGATTTAAAATGTAAATATAGAAGAAATTGCCTCATCCACACTAAACCCATTATTATTCTTTTTTTGTTTTTTTGTTTTTTTACTATGTAGACTGATGGCATAAAAAAATCTGGAGTTTATTAGATCATTTTTCATATACAAAAAAAAGCTAAACAAAAAAAACAAACCAAACAAATGGCAAAAAAAAATTATAATAATAATCTCAACAAATCTCAAAAGAGAAAAAAGAAAAAAATGTTTTTGTAAATCCAACTGTGGGGTTGAGGGGAAAATGTCTGAAAAGTCTGAACGTCTCTTTAAATTTATCTCAAACTTTTAATGCCAGGACAAAAAAGATCCTATCTACCTGTAGAAAAACACTCCAAGACATCTTAGAATACATCAGATTTCTTTATTTTCTGAATGCAACAGGCTTCCATTGTTTTTCTGTTGTTGTTGGTAATTTTTCCCCAGAATTCAAAGTCAAATTTTGTATTTTAAGGTTCAAGGTTTTTTTCTATTTTCCATGTTTGTATTAACTTACATTGAAACATTCCTCACAGTTTAGATTAAAGAAGCAAACAGGAATGGCTGTGTGAGTTTAAAGCCATTTTCCCCTCATAGTTTGTTCATTTACAAACTTTGACTTTGATCACTTTTGTGTAAATCTGTTCCCTGAACTATCAAGTCATAGGATTGATAAACCGTCTTTCTACCTTTAGTACCCTAACATTTGCACAGCTGGTGGAGCTTGGATGCTTTTTGAATAAAACAAAGGCAAATATAATAAAAATACACAGAAATGACATCATCACACCTCATCTGACCTCTTTAGGTTTCATGTAGACATATTTTATTGCAGAGACTTTAAACATGATCATTTTTTGGTGAAGTTTGGTTTCCGAAACGTTCACGCTCCCTCCGTTTGCTTGTCGCCCTCAGTTCATAGCGGAGTTCGACTTGCGCTGGGTGCAATACGAGGTCAAGTCGTCTCGCTGCCATGAGATGCGTCTTGCCTCCCCGCCGCACGACTGCATCCGCTTCAACTTCCGCTGCGACCGAGAGGCTGAGGAATGGGCCACCGTGGTGATGTCGTCTCTGAGGGAGGCCCACAGAGGTCGGTTTGGATCCGTCAAAGGTCAAATGGCGAGGCGTTTGGCGAATTCATCAGCTTTAGGTTGAAGGCAGCAGGAAAGGTTAAAAACAAAAAAACAAAAACAGGTCATCTGGTCTTAGATTTTGAAGTTAAAGATGTTTTGCCTTAAAAAAACCCCCAACAAAATACATAAATTAGCACAATCAACAAATTAAAACTTCTAGGACTTTTGGTCATCGCCTCATAACTCCTCGAGCATCATTGGGGGGAAAAAAGGTTAAACTAGAGGTTGAAGATTTTGAATGGCGTAAGCAAAAGTGGCCAATGCTTCTGTTTTTTGTTTTTTTTACCAGCTGAAGAAAACAATATAACATACGACATGACTATATTAGGTAAAAGTTCTGTTGCTAAGGAAATCCAAAAGTTTACTATAAGCTATTCTTCTAAAAATTACGTGGACACGTCCGCCCCCCCCAGGTGACCAAAAACGACAATGGTTGCTATGGAGATAAAACCAAGAGAAAAGCCACCATTTTAAAAAAAGCGTATTTTATTGTTTTCAATGAATTTGATAGTCGTAGGTCTGACCAGGATGGCAGTGGCAGAAGGGCAAGTGAAGGGCGTGCAGCAGCCACTCAGTCAGTGAGGGCGGGTCAAAAGGGGGTGGCGAAGGCAGGGGGAGGGCCCCTGTGGGCTGTACAATGCTGTATGTGGCTTTAATCAAAACTTTTTCTGCTTCTGAACCGTCCTGAATGCATGATATTCTTCAGAAACATAAGATTGAAGCTAAATCCTGAGAAGTAAATGTGTTTATTTTGATTTGACCTTTTACTAGTTCTCCATAAAGCTCTTACTTGTGCGAAGTCTTGTCCTCATATGAATTTTTTTTTTTTTTTTTCCTTTTCCAACAGTTGCAAATATGAACACGGTTGAGTCGGACAGCAAATCAAGCGACCCTGCGGTAGAGGAGCCGTGGAGTTCGGCCTCGCTGCCGCTCTGCGGTTAGTATCCCGGCGCTTTCCTGTGCGTTCTTTAACGGAACCGCACGGTGGCTAACCTGTTTGAGTTTGTGTCCCCCCCCCCCAGAGGAGCTGTGTTTGGAGCTGGCCAGGGCCATCGAGGCGGGCGACACTCACGCAGCCTCGCAGCACGCATCCTCGCTGGCTCGCCAGAAAGCAGTGCTGACCATACAGGTGTCCCAAAAGAACTATGCCGAGGGAGAACTCAGGTGAGAGAAGGCCGGAGAGCCTCCATGGAGGGTCACAGCGAGTCCTCCTCCTCCACTCATTCAGCGTGTCTGTGTTCCAGCTTATCTGTGGTGGTGGAGGACGTGTCATCGTCCTGCTGCGTCACAGTCAAGGTTTTTCCTTACATGACCGTGGCGGCGCTGAAGCAACAGGTCTGAAAATCCCAGCAGATGAAAACCCTCCCGCCTCCTGAGGCCGTTTCATCCTCCTACGTGGTCTTTTCTCTCAGGTGTTTCTGGAGTACGGGTTCCACCCCCGCGTGCAGCGCTGGGTGATCGGTCAGTGTTTGTGCAGCGACCCGCGCTCGCTGGCCTCCTACGGCGTGCAGAAGGACGGCGACACGGCTTACCTTTACCTGATCTCCGCCCGCCAAGCACGCATCACGCGCCTGCTGTTTCAGCAGGACCTGGAGAGCGCTCTCCTCACCCCGCCGCTCCCGCCAGGAAACGGCCACGCCTCCCAGGACTGGAGGGGGTACAGCACGCTGCCATCAAAGCTTTCCCAGAGCAGCCAGAGTGAGTTCAACCGCCACACTGGGCCGCCGTCCCATCCGTTTACTTTTACTTTTCCATTTTCAAGACTTTTACATGTTTTTTTTATTTCTTTATTTTTTACTTTTTCTACTCATTGTTACTGTTTTACTGCCAAACTGGTGCTTTAAATTGAAAGTTTCCTCTTTTTTGGGGTGAGCTCTCGGTAGTGACGGGCAAAGCAAAGCGAGGCTTTGACGTTTGTGTTGTTCTTCCTGAAGCGGCGTGATTCGGAGCTTGAATCAAAACACTGGTGTCACGTGACGGTTGAAGCTTTAAAAAGCCATCTAAGACGCATCATTATGCGTTGTTAGGAGGTAGAGATTTGGAGAGTGAGTAAAAGTATTTTCAAAATAAAATAAAATCACAAAGAACTATCTGTAAATGTTTTCCTTCAAACTAGACCTGTGCATCCCTCCTTTTTTTTGTCAGTGCATGATGTTCTGCATGCTGATTGGCTGTTGATCGTCAGTCTCTTGTACAGAATGTGTTCATTTTGCCAAATCTACTTCAATTGCGATCAGATCTTTGTTTTCATTCTAAAACACAACTTAATTTTCTTTAAAGATTTAATCTTTGAGAATTTAAATAGGATGGAAAAGTGTTAAAATTTTAATGTCTGTCTGAGAAAAGTGTATAAAGGGAGCAGTGAGGGACTCGTAGCCATAAAACTTTTCGAATGCATGAAAAATATTAAAAAAGACGACTTCACAGTTTTTTTTTTTCCTTTTCAAAATGTAACTTTCCTGGATAAAGGGGGGGGGGGGGGTGTACTTTTCTATGATAAATCTTTAACGCTTTTTGAGTTGCGTGTGTGAAACCTCTTTAATGTTGTGTTGACCTGGTTTTGAAGGTACCTGTGATCGATCGGCAGATGTCAAAGATGTCCTCAGCATCGAGAAACTTCAGCTCAACGATCACAGCAACAGAGCCAGTAAAACACAGGTAACTTCAGCTTTTGAACATCCAGTTCTTCTCCTTGTCCTTCAGTCTTCTGACGGCACACGTGTCGTCGGATCTGAGTTTTTATGGGAGAGCTATTTGGTGAATATGTCCTCTCGCCTCTCACAGCTGACAGAGTGGGCGTGTCCTTCATGCACTTTTATCAACAAACCGTCTCGTCCCGGATGCGAGATCTGCGCTACAGCCAGGCCTGATGCGCACAGCGGCGTCCAGCAGGTACCAAGGAGGCTTCTGCGGGAGGGTCTGCCCGTCGTGCCGCTCTCTTAACGCCGTTTCTTCCGTCTCTCCCAAAGGAAAAGGTGAAGCGAGAAGATCGGGGAGAGTCGGGTTTCAGCAGCAGCTGACTGCACATCCGCATGGTCTGGACTTCATTCGGCTCACTTTACACACTTCCATGCGCGCCCTCGGAGCGAGAAAGCCGAATCTGCCACACACGTGCTGACTAAATACCCCCACGCAGAAGGTCGGGGGCGCCGAGGCCCCTGTGACGGCCGCTGAGGCCCAGCGCCGCCCTGCAGCATGACGCAGAGCCGCTCCGGTCCGGGCTCAGACAACGCAGAGCTTTCTCCATTCATGTGGACGGCGTGACCATGACGTGCACATGTGCATTCAGCCAGACCCTCTTGCTGTTTATCTTGCGTGGTGTTTCTGATCCAACACAAACATAATTTATTTTAGGCAGAGGAAGAAGAGAAGATACCGTTTTTCCGAGCGTCAGCCACCTGTGAAGGAAGAGGAAAGCCTTCGTGTCGGCGGTGTTGTCGGTGCTAAGAGAACTCTGAAGGTTGAAGTTATGTCTCGTTTACACGGTGGTCAAGTGCTTTTAATTTTTCTAAATGTACTTATTTTGTTCTGGGTGTGTTATTTTTACCAAATGCTCTGAGCATTTGTTGTACATTTGCGCAGCAGGAGTGGATAGTTTCCGCTGAGCGAGCAGGAACGATCTGTTTTTAGGGCATAGATGGACTATAAAGGGAGGAAAGTCGGTCTGTTCTTTCATTTATCGTCCTTCAAAGGCTTCTGAACTTCCCATAAGTACATTTCATTTTAGAGAGCGATGCAACGGCGTGAGTGTTCAGCAGCTTACAGGACTGTAAATACATTCACGCACAGAGCAGTTCTAATATTTAATGTTTTTGTCATAACACTCGCCAACGTTTTGACCACGGGGCGCAGATGTGTTACGCAAAGCCAAAGATTGAAATAACTGAAGGTTATTTTTTTTGGAAAGCACCACCTCATCAGCATTTTGTTTTATGTTTCACTCCCCCACAAAGTCACTTTTGAAACTGTTGCAGACCAAAATGTCCATTTTTATTTTTTTTTTATGTACATTTAAAGTCCCACTCCGATCCTCTTTTGATCAATTTTCAAAGTGTCTTTTAATTATGATGATGCCCTTTTTAGGCAAAACCCAAGAAGCCTGTCATTTTCTTGGGCGTTTCTGTAAAACGCCTGTAGTTCATTAGAAAATAACCTGAGTTGGTGCGAAATAAGCCCGCCACCCATCGTTTTGCACACTCTCCCACTAGATTATAGCCCCTCACACCCCCCAGTCTAATGTTGGAGCTTTCTAGACATTGTTTTGAGCCAGATAACAGCTCCGACGATGAACGCAAAGAGAATCACGGGTCTAGAAGAGGATGAGGAGGATCACACTCTTGTGTTCTGCATCACAAATAAGTTCTAACGGCTGTTTTTTGTCTGCATTGGATTCAGGATTTGAAAGAAAGTCAGAAATGCAATTTTAGGCCTGATTTTATATATTACATAAAAAAAAATGCCAGAAGAAAACAGTTTTATGAGAGTGGGTCTTTAAGCGTCAGTGATCGAATAGGACTTAACCTATCTGCTCCGTCCTGTAACGTTCCCCTTTATAGGAACTGTAAACCTGTATAGGATCCAGAAAACAACCATAATTTCCCAAATTACGTTTTTATTCCGTTCATGTTTGAGACCCCTGCTGCAACATCGAAAGGAATGACCACATAAAATCCAACTTTTAATCTTTTATTCAGGCGGTAATAAATATAACAAACAGCTTTTAAAAGAAATTTATCAAAACAAGTATAAAAATAGTTGGAGAGCTGATGTTAAAGGTGTCAAACAAACAGCTGAGGGCTTTTAAAAGACCTAATATTACAGTCACGTAAAGACAAAAACAAAAACATTCATGTTGCATCACAAAGTAAAAATCCCAAAGGCCTCAAGCTTCACAGGAAAAACCCAAAATAGCATAAAATATACAGGTTTTTTTCTTTTGTTTCAAATTAAAAGTTTTATCAGCTCAAAAATGACAAAATCTTCGAAGAGCAGTTCTTCGGTATCCAGTGGATTTAATACTAGTTCCTCATGTTGTTTTAGTACAGAGGAACCTCAGGTTCCCTCTGATCAAACTTTTATTCTGAAAGTTTTCCCACATGCTACTTCCAGAAGAGGATGTTCCAGAAAAGCAGCCAGCAAGGATACACTAACAAGGCGACGAGCGGGAACACCAGAGATCCGTACAGATAGTGGTCCAGCATTCCCTGCGCTATGACTGACAGGTACAACAACCAGCCGTCCTGGAAGCTCACCGGCATTTCCTGCAGCTCTTGAAAGAAAAAGACTGAGAAGAGGAGCGTGAACGCGGGGCTGAGGGCCACCAAGAAGAAAGCTGACAGAGCTCTGAGGAAAAACAGAACAGGAATGTCAGTTCCTCCAGGACAAAAGTTTAATGCTGAGATGCCTTCAGTGCAGGTGTTTTACTTGGGTACGTGGGGAGTGACATAAGCAGCTGCAGGCACCAAAGTCAGCGCCAGGATGAAGCCGAGGGAGAAGTTGATGACGGCAGTGCAGCCTAGCAGCACAGCCAGGTACAGCAAAGCCACCAGCTTGAGAACCCTCCATCCCATCTCCGTCCCCTCGCCTGACAGCAGCCTGAAAGAAAAGCACAGGACACGCAGGCCCCTCTGCTGCAGACTGAAGATCATCGGTTCCACAAAAACACAGAGACTTTCGCCTCGTCTGTCCATAAATTCAGCCTTTCATCAAATCTGTTTGGCTATGAGATAAAGACAAATGGCAAGAGGAGGCAGTTAACCCTTGCGCTATCCTAGGCACTTTAACATTGGGAGATGGGTCATCTAGACCCACTAGACAGAACTCTGAACCTTTTTTCTTCAATGATTTGTGATCTTCACTGGTGTCCATGGATTACATGAAATCCTCTCCACCTTTGTCATGGTAGGGAGAACACGTCAATGGTCATCTTGGCCCCATAGGATAGCACAAGGGTTATAGTGAGACATGATGAAGAGTAAGAGCATCTGGGTACCTGTGTGTGTTATGAGGCAACGCAAGTCCTGCCGTGTAGACGGCAATTGCTGTCAGGACGACCGCCTCCGTCTCAGAGACGGGGAAATGCTCAACGGCGACCTCCTGGAAACGGACGGGCAGCATGTAGAGAGCGGCCCCGGTGAGGTGGCTGATGACCAGAGGAGTCAGGACCGACAACACTCCAGGATTGGACTGTTACAGGGAGAAGACCGCTCAAATAAAGATGAAAGCTCTCCATTAAACAGTTTTTTTTTCTTTTTCTTTTTAAATGTCACCTGTTCAGTACCAGCCACCCCATCCTCGGTTCTGGACGGCTGAGCCGATAGCTGAACCCACAGATCTAAAGCCTGAGTCACAGTTAGGGAGGAACTTCAAAGATGTTTTTTTTTTTCTTTATATTGATCAGTCATCCAATGTATAGCTCTGCTTTTTATCTAAAGCTGGATGTATGGGGTCCATCAGGGTCAGCTTACAGTGAAAGAAAAACTAGATCATCAATCTGAAAAAAGCTTCTTTGAAAAAACAGTTTTAAACTCATCGCAAACTTTAAAGAAATATTGAGAAATGTGCACCTTTGAGTTTCAATTTTTTTTCACAAATAACCGTCTGGTTCTTCATTCACTTTAAGCTGATCCTGATTGGATCTCATACAAGCGTCTTTAAAGCGTGGAGGAAGGATACTCGGAGCAACAGGATAACGGCGAGGAGGCCGAAGGCCGGCATGTAGTATCCGATGGAGACGAAGTGAGACAGTGAAGGTAAGAGGTAGAAGAAGTAGGACTGGTGCAGCCGCTCCAGAAGGTTGTTGAGTTTCCGGTACATTCCTTCCAGCAACCTAAAACAGGAAACAGTCAGTCGGCATTCCTGCACTTATTGGGGAAGAAGCATTCAACTCATTGTCATTTCAGTCCTGCGCCCACCTGCCGATGGTGGTGGCGTCGGTTTTGTAGTGGCGGAAGCTGTTGACGCCCTTAATGGTGGCGGCTTCGATGTGGTAGCGCAGGAACAGGCCGTGGTCGCCCCAGGGCCGCCCGCTGGCCTGCTTCATCACCATCAGCATCATGGTCTGCACCGCGTGGTTGTACCCTGACGCGCTGTCCCAGTCGTTCCTCTGCAGCTGCAGAAGAAAAAAATTCTCAGCGTCCCTCCAAACATCAGCTAGAAGGGCCATGCTCCTCCCAGAGGAGCCGGCCTTACCTTCCCTTGGATCGTGCAAAGGACTCCAATCTTCTGACAGAAGGCATAGAAGAGGTTTGCTAAGTCCAGGTTTGGGAGCTGCCCGTTGAGACCCTCCAGGACGATGTCCAAGCTGGTGACCACGTCACTGCTGAGCTCTAAAGACAGGGCGGCCTGGATCGAACCACCGCGCCCCTGCAGGGGAGACCAGTCCATGCCTACACCGACAAATCAACGAGAACTTCTATGAGACCTGAAGCCTTGCTGTTTGAAACACAAGCACAGTTTTGCCAAACAGGGGGGTATTCCAGAAAGCAGGTTCTGCTAGCTCCCACGGTAGGTTTGAGGCTAAGGAAGTGGATAACCTCAGCTTTTGGTTCCAGAAATGGAGGTATGTTTGTATGTCAAGTATGTATGTATGGGTATGTCAAGTTGCCATAGCAACTCATGCTCTGAACATAACCTGGTCTGGAGCAGGTTTAGTTGAAGGTTAGTTTGTCTTCAGAGAGGTGAAGCAGCATCGGCACCGCAAGGGATTGTGGGATACCATTCCCTTTGCCTGTCTGGACGAATCTGGGTTAAAGTGTGGGTTTTTGACCAAATGAGTTTAGTTGTCTAGCTATTTTACTGTGTTTTACCAACTTATTTTGTCCTACTTTGCTAAAGCCTCTGCACCTTGAGTGAGAGGGAGGGAGACGATGATGAGTTTATATAGCAGCCCTACGACCAATTGTTCTAGTGATAGTTTTGGAGAATTCCTAAATGAATTTATGCACTCTGTAAATATTGTTACGTTCTTTTTATTGTTATACAAATGAGAATATCTGCCGGCCCAAACTTAAACATATGAGAATTCAAGCATTATAATTAATTAAGATGGAAAAAATATTAATTGAATTGAAGTAATATGACATTTAGTTAGATAAATATGTAAATTTGAGTTGTATAAACAATTATTGAGTTTTATAGACGTAAGAAATTAGGTTGAATAAATTTAACTCAATTACTTGTTACCAATAGAAGTAATTCATTTAAGTTTGCAAAATTGGATAAGATATATATAGATACATATGCGTCACAAGGAAAATGGAAATAAGATCAGAAACTCGTGCGTTTACTTTGTCTGTTCTTCTACAAGCAGAAACTCTTTCTTTTAAGGATGCAGCCGTGTTACGTCATTTAAATCTCCGATTCCGTCTCACTGAAGGAGGCACTGAGACGTCTCGCTCTCTTTGTAAGGCATCCTGAGTGTCATGAACGCGCTACTGAAGTTACTTGATAGATAGAAAGCTCATGAGCGCTCACTCACCTGTGACATTGGTGTGATGGTAGCCCTCCAGCCAGGCCTGCATTCCAATCAGATCATGCTCATTCACCAGAAAGATGATATCTTTGGCCCAGTAAACCTGATCTGTTAGACAGAGGAGAAATTATTGACAAGTTTCATTTCAGACGGAGGTCATTTAGACCAAAAAGAGCGACTCCTTCGTCTGATGTGTGTCCATGAAGTACTCACTCCGGAAGAAATGGGCCAAACCGAGCAGCAGTCCCACAGCCTGGTTGTTGTTATCACCTGGAGTGCAGGGAGCAGTGAGCACCAGCGCTTCGGTCCGAGGAGCTCGCGGTGCTCGGAGAATCCCATAAACATTTGTACCTTTTACAACCTGCAAGGAAAAAACAAAAAGACAACTGAACGCTGTCAACTGAACACTAAAAACACTGGAAGTTTTAAACATAAATTCCAACAAAAACTTACATATCTTTCAG
Organism: Oryzias curvinotus; assembly: GCA_023969325.1. Lineage (NCBI taxonomy): Eukaryota > Metazoa > Chordata > Actinopteri > Beloniformes > Adrianichthyidae > Oryzias > Oryzias curvinotus. Next base: position 33,080,739 of record CM043722.1, read on the forward strand.
TATTTTCATCAGGAAAAGGCAGCGTGCGAGAGAAGCTCTGCGTGAAAACCTCCAGCCCTCGAGCCTGCATGGTTTTCACCAGCCAGTCCACCGGCATCCCACTGATGAGAAGCCAAGAGGAACAGCTTAGTTAAGCTTAAGGGGAGAGAAAAAAAAACCCTCCTTTCTGTATTGATACAATCATTTTACCCGACTTTCTTCTTGTGAGCAGCAAACTCTCGGCCTGTAGCCAGCGCTCTCTCGCCTGCAGGGAAGCGCTCCTCCACCATGGTGGATCCCATGGCGTTCTCTGACATGTAGGTCCGCAGGGTGAACGGCTCAAACGCCAGACCCATGAACCAGGCCACACCCGCAAAGTAGCAGACGAAGCTGACGAGGACAGGCACGGCGAATTTAAAACATTCTAACACTCAGTATGAGAGGAGCCATGGAAAAAATAACACAACTCACCAGATTGGAGCGTTAAGGCGGGTCAGCAGGTTGATCAAAGCCTGCCTTCTATTGGGGTCAGACAGCAGCCCCATGTCGTCACGTTATCCTGGATATGTGGATCTACTGGAACCAGAAGGCAGAAAAGGTACAGACCACTAACAGACAGACCTCCAGATCTTAAAAATAAAAAATGAAGAGCCCTGACACTTTGCTCTCAAATGATGAACACAAAGGCTGGTCAAAGGGGTTTAAAGAAATGCAAGAGCTTTGATAACACAGGGATGGTTCAAGAATCAAAATAATAAGTTAAAGTTCCAAATTACATTCATTTCATCTGTGCCATATGTTAACAATTATTGCATATTTGACAATAAATAGATCTGACAGGTGTTTAAGTGGCTATATATGCAGTTTCGTTCACCTTTCAGCATATATCTTCAAGGGTCGCCACAGCAAAACAGCTTGTGCTGTTTTTGGCAGATTTTTACGCCGGATGTCCTTCCTGACACAACCTATATCTAACCCTTGTGCTATCCTAGGCACTTTAACATTGGGAGTCGGGTCATCTAGACCCACTAGACAGAGCACTGAATTTTTTTTTCTTCAATGATTTGTGATCTTCACAGGTGTCCATGGATTACATTCAATCCTCTCCACCTTTATCCACCTTTGTCACGGTAGGGAGAACACGTCAATGTAAGTGTGGGGTCATAGGAAAGCACAAGGGTTAACCCGGCTGGAGACCGTGACAGGGGGACCCACTGGGCCTCCTTTGTGGATACATAGTTAGGCAGTAGCAGAGGCTATAGATAGAAATCCATTCTATTTCTAACTGTTAGCCAGCATAAAACCTTGAGAACCGCAGTGATGTGGTCGGTTCTCCTGGTTCTCACAGCAAAGTTGTGAATGAGCTGCAGCTTTGTTGTCATTTGTTTTAGGAGCACGTTTCAGTCATCCAGCCTGCACGAAATGAAAACTGTCAAATTTTATCTGGACAAGATCTCCGAGTCTCACTATTTGATTGATTATGTAGAGATTATTTAGTTGTGGTCTTAACCTGAAATCTGAGACTCAGGTCTGATTTTATGATGACGATTTCTAACTTAGCTATTACTTTTTATTCATCTAGGAAACAGCCCTTCAGTCATGGTTCATTACGTGACTTTTAGCTCGGGAACAGACATTGAAGAAAGTTACTTTAGACAGAGGAGTCACAGAGTAACAGTTAAAGGAGGGGGGCGGGGGGGGGGTAGGGCAAGGAGCATGTTGGGCTTCACTCTCTCGCTCTGAAAACCCTGCACTGATTTATGGAGGAATCCTTGAGCTTGTACCACCACGCAGATAAAAATTCAACCGTTTTAGAGTCATTTGGACTTTTTTTTTTTTAGCTGATGTGGTCATGAGAAAATAATTCTAACTACAAATATTGACATAATGTCTTCTGACCGACTCGTCGATTCATTCAACTTCATCATGAATGATGGTTAGCTTACTGCTAGCTTCGACAGAACAGCATCGTTAATATTTAAAAAAAAAAAATATATATATATATATATACCATCCGTCAGTAGTGAAATTATTGTTTATAAATGTGATATATTTAAGACATAAAAAATGTACCTCAGACCTACAGTCACACTTGAGGGGCGACGCTTCCACAACAGGGCTGATAAAGTAGATTGTTTCCTTGTTCCCGCGGGAACGTTAATTCTGTGGACCAACTTCCGCTCTGAAAAATGCATTTCCGGTCAAAATAAAATTTAACTAAATATTCCAGAGGTGATAGAAAATCTGATTATTTAAATTTAGTCACGTTTCTTTTTGTAAAAATCCGTGAAAATGTAGTTTAATTTGTAGTAATTCTAATAAATATGTATTTAGAAAAAGTTATTTAAAAAAGTAAGTTACACTAATACCAATTTTGCTTCAGCAGTTGGAGAAGAAAATAATCAGCCTCAATGGACTGAAACTCTAACAAAACATGTTTTGTGACATAAAAATTACTTTTACTAACAAAAAGAAATGCAGAATAGCCTGTCTGCAAAACAAATCAAAGAAAATTCTTCTAAAAAAAAAAAAAGACTAAAAACATGAACAGAGCATTTCATTCAGGAATACAAAGTATTGTATTGGAGAAAATTTGTACGATTTTAACACAGCTAAATAAGTTGGACATGAGAATTTTTTAATTTTTCACAAAATATTTACTCTTATGCATGTGTGATTTAAGGTTCTTATTTTATCAGTCTGAAAGCAAAGCTATATTATCTGTTAATATATATAAATCGCTGATGTTGCTGTTTATCACATTGATCAATTGAACAGATTGATTTTTGCATCAAAAACAGGTCAGTTTTCCGCTAATACAACAAATGCAGAATACAAAGAAACAATATACATTCACATTTATTCTTTATGCACAAATATACTTAATAAAATGTTAAGAATGACAACAAAATAAAGTGTTGATCCCAGAAAACCATTTGTTGACTCTTTCCTTCCCCATTATTCTCTGAGCGTTGCACCTTCTTGGAGATGTTGCCTGACCACCTGGTCCAGGACTTTGCTCACACCTTTACAAGCAGTCATTGCCGCCTCAATCAGAGTGTCGAGGTGATCCTGATGCAGTCTGGCATCCATCTGGACCAGAGCGATCTGCCCTCCGCGGGGCAGAAGCGCTAGAGCCAGAGAGCTCACTCCTCCGCTCTCCTCTGCGTAGCAAAGATCGGCAAGAGAGGTTTCATCCACGAAGCCCACCGTGCAGGCGCACACATAGTCCCTCATCGGGATCCCTGCGTCGATCACTGCCAGCGTGGCGGCGTTCACACAAACGCTGTAGTTCCCCCCGTCGGACTGCAGAATCTGGAATGATGAAAACGTTCTTAAAACAATGACGAAAACACGCTATGAAGTAGAGCGCAGTATACTATAAATCCAAGGCCAACCTTGACATAGATGTCTATCTGGGAGCGTGGGTAGAGCTGGGTCAGCACGGCAGCTTCAAACGTTTGCTTGAGGTGAAGGCTCATTTCTGTGGACTTGCGGTCTCCGTGCGGTCTCCTCTTCCTCTCCGCCGTGCTGAAGGTGGCCATGCTGTACTGGCAGTTGATGATGGCTCTGTCATGAAGAGCCCGACTACGAGAACCTCGAATCTGAATGGGGAACAGGAAGTAAGCACAGGAGAACCATAAGCAGGTCTGACATTTTTCCACATCTGTCCTTTGAGTAAAACAGCTTTTTACTCCACCATCGGAGGTAAACCAGACCAAAAAAATGCCAGACATGGGAGAGTTTGAGGTCAACGGCATGGATGACCAAAAACAACATCTCAGGTTTGTTCTACAAGATTTAGGAAAGACTTTAAGGACAGAAAAGATACACGTGAAACATTTTGGGTGATGTGCCTCCCATCATTCTGGTGTAAACATTGTAAAACAGTCAAACATGGTGGTAAAAGTGTCATGGTCAGGGGCTGTTTTGTTGGAGCTTAGAAGACTTGTGGTAAATAAATAAATGAACCAAGGAATCCTCAAATTAACTTGGATTTCTCTGCAGGTCAAAGATTCAAAAGCTGTAAGTTTTACCTCTGAATAGCATAAGAAGTTCAAAAACTCTTGAATGCAGTTGTTAGTATGAGTGACCGAGCCACATGATAGATTAGTAAACATTTTGTGTTACTGATACAATACAATGCTTTGAAGGGAACTTATTATACTTCAATCGTTAAATTAATGTAAAAACATTCCTTTAAATCTGACACATTACATAGAAATATATCCTAATCCTTCATTAAAGCGCAGTTTGCACCGTTCTTTTCAATGAACAGACTGGTGGTGTTTTTACGTCACTTCTCCACGCGCGCGCGCCACTCACCTCATGCGGGCCGTAAACCACCGCCAGAGCTTTGGTGTTTCCTTGCTCCAGATACGCGGAACCGTCGGCCTGAGCGAACACCCCCATGCGGGCCTGGACTTTGCGCAGCTCGGTGGCTTTTCTTCCATCCAACCGGTATCCTTGATCAGAGAGCAGCTCCAGACCCGCCATTTTTCCTAGCTTAACTACAGGACAACACACACGTGCCTACTGATGTACTACATTAACCATCATCCTCTACGAGCAGTTACAGCAACGTCGGAAAAAAAAGTCGCAAAAAGGATTTCCATTATTTATTTTACTTAGATGGTTTATAAACAACTTATTACTGGAGAAGTTGCTTAACAAACCATTTCAAAAGCCTGTTTTTATTTTTAATTTATATAAAACGGATACTATCACATCAAAGAAATTGATAAATGCGACACTGCGCGAGTCAAAACCACTTTTTACTTATAAATAATAAAATACATTAAAATAAGGAGCCGAGAAGTTACACATGCATTTTACTTTTAAGAATTTTGACTTTAATCTCAGAATTCCGATTTTATGTTTAGAATTACAAGATAAAATAAGACTTTAAGCATTTTAAGTCTTTAAAATTCGGATTTATAAAGATTTCAAAACAAGAAAACACTTAATTTAACCTCAGAATTACTGTAAGAATTCTTTAAAGGAAAACTGCAGATTATAATTTTCCTATTATTAATTTTTGCCCCTGACATCTTGACAAATTTTCACATTTTCAGTTGCAGTTTGTTTCATCTTCTGCCTGAAATCAAAGTAAATTTATTTTTCTAAAACATCTTTGTTTTTGTTTTCAAATTTTAATAAATCCAGTGATAAATTATATAAAAAAAAGTCTTTGACCCATTTTAGAAATTTAACAGAAGATGCATTTTAATTTATCATGTTAAAAATGATTAAATTCTGTTATTTATTTTTCAAGCTTCATTTTGATATTTTTGAGTGCTAACTGTTTAAGATCATTTACACGATCAACATTTACAAGATTAACATCTTTCACATTTTCATTTTTTTTAATCACAACTAAATGTAAGACAACATAAAAAAAGATTTATTTTTATTTTTGGTGTTATAGCATGTGATAATTTACTTTTAATCATAAATAAATTAAAACGTGAAGTAGACTTACCTTGTAATGCCATATTTAAAATCAGGGATTTTTTTGTGTTTTTAAATTGATTACAGAGTAAAAGCTTTCTCACCTTTTTAAACGTAAAATGATTCTTTAAAATTGAATCATTTTAGCCTGCTTTGTTAATATTTCAGTCACACAAACCGCCTTTAAAGCTTGTATCAGTTCTCAGACGACATTCCAGCCTCATCCTCTGTCTCTTCATTGGGTTTGTTGCTTCATTTGTGGTCATTTTACCTTTAGATTTGCTTTATTATTGCATTTAACAATCTATAAAAGTATGAAGATGAAAAGATGAAGCCTAAAAATGAAGAGTACAACTCAAACCTCAAGAGTTTTAAAAATAAAATTTATTAGCATCTCTAATGTGTATAAATAAAAACATATATGAAACAATGCATATACGTATAATGCAATGAGCTCAACAATAACAAGAGTATATGTGATATGAAGGAGCGCTCTTTCATTTAGCCAGTGCATCGTGAGGAAAATTTTTTTACCTTGAATTCAAGCTTTCAAACACATAACTAGAAGTTGCAAATCTACATTCTTTGACAAGAATGAAAAACTTCAGGGTTGGTAAAAGACAGGAGATGGTACATTTATTATTTTAGCCATCCTGCTTCTTGGGGTTTTTCTTTTGGAAACATTTCTCATTGAGGATTGTGTTTTCTCGTTAGAGCTAATAGTGTTGAGGTACAAAACCCAAACACTGTTCACACGGGTTGTTGCAACTTTACAAAAACACTCATTAAAAATCGCCTTTCATTCTTTTCCATTTACAGAAGTCTCACTGTTCCACAGACTCGTAACAAAGGGTCTAAAACAGACCTGAAACCTAGGGATTACATATTAAAAACAGTGACAAAGAAGAAAACAATATAGCAAATGATGACGTTTACGTGGAACTAAGACCCAAAGGGATCACACAAACAAGTGAACCTTTGCTTTACAATTGCAAGGTTTGTCATTTTCTGCAGTAGCGTGCTGTGCCGGGGTCGGATGGTGGAGCGGAGGGCGAATGGACGCTGCTGTGGAGGGGGAGGAGTCTGAGGACGTGGCTCTCTAAGGCAAAGCAAAGAAAGGAAATGGCCTCTCTTTGTTGTGTGACTCCGATTTTTTTTTTCTATTTGGTCATGCTTTAAACGCTGCACGTGTTCGGACGTCTCTCAAAGTGACGTGCGAACCACAGAAGTACCTCTGATGTGGACTTTAGTTACACACTGCTGATGGTGGGAGGGAAGACACACAAACAGCCACAGGAAGGTCAGCGGCGAGCGTTATTGGCCGCCGCTTTTCCTGAAAGTCAATGCATGTCAAACTGGGGTTAAAAAGAGACCAAAGTAAAAAAAAAAAGGTATGCATTAAAAAAAGAAAAGAGCGATGTGTCTGCTTTAATACCCAGGTGTATGAGACAGTGAGAGGTTATGGGCACCTGAGGATTGTGTTGACCTCATTCAGCCATATGTAGCCTTTGTGGAATGAAGGGACTACGTAGATTTGAAAAAAAAAAAAAACTCCGTCTTTGCTCCATCCCAAGTCTTTTTGAAGAGTGCAAAGATCCCACTTCATTTCCCTGATATATCCACCTTCTGGCCTTCTAAAACTCAGCAAACTCCTTGGCGCACTTTTCTGTTACAGAAACGCGGATCTCCTCCTCTTCGTAGTCGTCAAAGTTGCTGGTGTCTCCGGGACCTCTGCACTTTGGTATGAAAGGGGCTTCAACCTGCAGGAGGAGGCAGATTTAGACTCACTTCTACACAAAACCTCAAAGAACCTGCAGCACAACAGGACTTGATGCTTTCGCTAAAGACCCACTCTGATGAAAATGGTGTCTTTTAGCATGTCCTTGTGGTATTTTTCTGATGATGGAGGACATATTTAAAGAAAATTAAGGTTAAAATTCTTTTTCTGAGTATTTCTTCATTCAAACTGTCGTGAATCAGGAGCAGATGAAAAGAATGCGATTTGAAAAAGAGCTTATTTGTGAGAGAAAATACGCTGAGCTCAATGCTGCAAGGGGTAGGGGGAAGGAGTTATTCCATGCCAACTGTCCTGCACACAACTCAGAGGCATATTTTTTAAATTATTGTCGCTCTGTATAAACTATGTCCTAGAAAACAACACAAGTTTTTTTAGATTTAGGCTAAAATCGTCATAATCATAATTAAAAGACCGTCTAGGAACGGTTTGAAAAGAGCTCAAAAGATGATCGGAGAGAGACTCTAACTGGCATCATTTTTTAGAACATTCTAGTCACATGATCAAGATTCAAAAGTCTCTACAAAAGGCCAAGCTTTCATATAATATAACATATTTAAAGTCCCCTCAGATGAAAATCATGTTTTTTGAGTTTCTAACATGTACTTGTGGCATTTTTCTTATAAAAGAGAACAACTGTAATAACAAATGACATAAATATTTGCTTTTCTGTTTATTTCTCCTTTAAATCACCGTCAATCAAACTGTCGCAAAGACTCTCGCATTGTACAAGCTCCCTGATCTGCCCCGTCCAGCGTACAGAAGCTCAGGTGCAGCAGAAGGGAAGATGGCGCTTTGCTGTTTTCTCCACATTTGTGTTCTCTATCAGACCCAGTTTGAAGGCTTGCTATCCCGCATTAATCAGAGAGAGTAAAAATGAAAACAGGAATAAAATCAGGGGACGTTTTTTAGTATTGTTTCCATGTAAATAAGAAAAATAGCAAAAGGCTTTAGGTAGCTGGCTCCCCGTCCCACAGCGGGTCTCTGTCGGGCCGCCAGAGCCACATCCGCCCTGCGACAGACTGTCCCGGGTGGACCCGCCTTCGCCCAACAGTGCTGGTCCAGTCCCGACTACTGTTGGGCTTCTTGGTTCAGACAGGTACCAAATTGCGCCGTACCGCTCAAACGACGCTGCTGCCAGACCTTTGCGCTGCGCCCGACGCACAATTCACACAGCAGAACCTCAGATTCGCGTCTGTAGCGTCCACTTAACATTAAAACGGACGCGCCTCTGCCGCGCAGAGAAATCCTAAACTTAACCGAGAACAAATGCTGCACGTTTGAATAGTCACTTTCTTTCTTGCATTTCATTTTATTTCGCTATGCGAGTGAATTCAACACTTGTCCCCGTTTCTGAGACTGTCAGTCAGTCAGCCTTAATTAAATCAATCACAAAAGCTGAAAAAACACAAACCTTTTTTAACTAACAAAAAGCCTTCTTATTGGGCTCTATAACATGAATTTGAAAGTCATACTTTTTCCTGAATGAGTGCTTGTGTTTCTAGTTTTTTTAATAAGCTTTCTTGTTAAGAATAGACAGAAAATGTGACTATTTTTGAGGGAAGTTTTCTTAAAGATTAGAGATCTATTCCTATTTTTAGGCTACTTCTTTCATTAGTGTTCATGGCAAATGGTGAATTAAACGTTTTAAAAACAATATGACACCAAGTGTCAATCAAAATTAATAATAATAATACATTTTATTTAGAAAGAAATGCGCTATACATTTTTTTTAATCTGTTGCAAACTGTCAATATTTTTTTCCCTACCAAAATAAATTACACATTCTGCTGTATTTTAGTTTTTATCTTAGTAACTAAACCGGAATGATATTTAAAAAAAAATATTGTTTACATCTCTATACAGAATGCTAAAGTACAGATTCCTTTTGCAGAAATCTCCGTAAATGTAAAGCTTTTGGGTTTCTTTTCTTCAAACTCATCTGTCTACCTCCATGAAGGTTGCATTTACTAAACATGGAGTTTGTTTAGTTTTCATTAGAAAAGATAAAAAGAGAAAATAAGGTATATTTATGTACAAAACAACACGCTTGACTGGTGAGTAGCAAAAGGCTGGCTGGGATTCAACACACTCTGCTGACGAACGAAGCCTTTATTAAGGATTCTGTTCAACAGCTTTTCATTTTATTTCATGCTGTTTTCTGTGACTTTTTCTTTAGTAAACAGACGCCAACCAATTGATCCACACATTTATCTTAATTTATGTTATTTAATCTAACTGAGAAATAAATAAATGCAACACCTAAAAAATAATAGCGTTAAATACCTATAAAAGACCAACTTTGATCTCCTTCAAATCAAATCAATTAATTCAGTTAAAAAAAAAAAAGTTAAAAGATCTTTTTAGGAAAAATTTCATGTAAATATTTATGACGTCCTGACAGCAAATAGGAGGAGCCATTATGGAACCAGTGAAGTCTTTTAAGCAGAACGTGCGATAAGAAATCCATATTTTATCCAGTAAACAAATCCCCGTTTTAAAAACGCTAAAGAATAAATGTGAGTGAATGTCATTGAAATGGATATGAAAGGAATCAGCAGATGGGGGAGAGTCGACTCAATCTGAGCTGAACCTGCAGTTTCATCAAGAATAACAACTACATTTTCCTTTTTATATCTGTGCAAGAATTTAAAAACAAAATGTAAGACTGTAAAAATGAGAATTTGCCCCCAGACAGAATCATCCAAAAAGCAAATCCGCTTTCAGGACAGTGAACGGCCTGAAATACGACTGCAAAGCATCAAATGCCGTTGTTCTGGGTTTTCTCACCTTTCGCTCGTAGATTGCGATCCAGTCCGTCGTGGCGAACCATTTGTGGCCTTTGATGTCATTGACTCCGTTCTTCAGGTTGCCGTAGCGTTTGGTCAGGTCCACCTGCAGCAAGTTTCTCAACAGGTCTTTCAAATCCGAGCTGAAGTGGGACGGAAATCGCACCTGGAAACAAAAGAAAAGAAAGGAAACGCTGCATTTAGGTTTCTCTTCTGCATCAGGAAAATGTCTCCTCATCTAAAGGCTTTCTTACCTTCCCAGACACAATCTTTTCATAAATCTGAATAGGCTGATCTGCGAAGAAAGGAGGATAACCAGCTGCCATTTCATAGATGAGGACGCCCAGAGCCCACCAGTCCACCGCTTTGTTATAGCCCTGAAACGCGGACGCCAAAAGTCACGGCGCTGTTTTTCCCTGATCAGCACAAGCATTTCCTCTCAGTGAGTGTTACACACGAACGAACATAATCACGCAATCCATACAATATTTAAGATTTACCACAAAGTATAGCAATTACACCTCATTTAATTTGATTGATTGGTGCATTTTCTATCATAAAAAAATCAACTGGTATTAAAGACTTGAGGTTTGGGACTTGAAAACGATGTTTATTTGTGTGTTTTCTCTCCAGGAGTAAAAACAAAACCTTTGGTTATCTTTTGCTGTGAGGAAGTAGAAGCATAACGTCTGTTATCGTGTTCACACAAGCTGCTTAAAAGCAATTTTCATGACAGTGAATATTTCGTTTAACTTTATGCTTTAAGACTTGAAATTTAATGCGAACACTTGGCTTGGACTTGCAAACAAGATTTTTGAACTACAAAGTTTGAAAAAAAAACCTAACTAACTAAACTAAACTAAACTATTAAAATTCATTTTCATTTAAAATAAAATAAAAACTGTAATGAAATCCACCTGTATAGGGTGGCATTTCTATTGTAAAGACATATTTGTAGTTTTCTTGAAAAAAAAAGGTGAAATGATTCTGAATTCCTCTTTATTTAAATCCATCATATCATTAGCTGAGCAAACATTTGTCAACCCAATTTCAGATTTGAACCTCCTGATTCCTCGGAGGTTCTTTGATTGTTTTCTCCCATAAAACTACAGCAGATAAAAAGTTATGAACATTTAACTGCAGGTCAGACAAACTGAGGGCTATTTATAGAAATACAACATACTTTGTTTTTGTTTTTTAACTTTAAAGCTGGGTTTTTGAGAAGGACTTGGTTTTAAAAGAAAATCACTTGGTCAAACCTTACTTAAAAAAAAATGTAAAAAAACATAAATCTGTTAGTTTTTCTTTATTTCAAGTTTTTTTTAATAGTTTTGCTGCAAATCCACATTTTTTTATGTAAAGAAAAATCCTAAATGTGCTTAAGTTACGTCATTGGGCAGCTTTTCATAACAAAAAAGTTTTTTTTTTTATAAATACAAAATTGAATCATGAATTGAAATTGTGTTAAATCAGAAATTCTGTATTTGAGCAGAGACACACAAACGTAACAACAAGACAGGAGCAGAAAGTCGTACTCACTCGACAATAAGACAACGTTGCCGTTTGGTTTCACACTAAAGCAAAAAGGCATTTGAGCAGCAGAGCAATAAAAGCAGTACTTGCTTTGCTGAGAATGATTTCAGGAGCCAGGTACTCCGGTGTTCCACACAACGTCCAGGTTCTCCCTTTTACTCGCTTGGCAAATCCAAAGTCTGTCACCTGGAAAAAAAAGGAGGGGCAAACTGTAGTCTGTGTGGCGGGAAAAGAGGAGCCAGGTGACGAATAAAAAGAAATCCGAGCGTTGAGGTTCACCTGGATGTAGCCGTGATGGTCGATGAGAAGATTCTCCGGTTTTAGGTCTCTGTAGATGAGATCTAGCGAGTGTAGGTATTCAAACGTCAGCACTATCTGAGCAGCGTAGAATCTTGCATGTGGTTCACTGTACAGGAAAAGAAGACGCCTTACAGACACTTCAGCCAAACATTAAAAATCAAAGGAAATATTAGAAAAAACTAAGATGCAACACGCCAAATTTGTTGTCACTTTTTACATGTTAACACATTAACGCAAATGTCTTAATGTGGTTGTTTTGCTATTTGTTTATATACCGCAAATAATATCATCATCGCAATATTAATCACTCATATCGCAAGTTTTCCTCATATCGTGCAGCCCTTTTTCAAACGTTTATTCTATAGTCATGTTTATTTTTAATGTTGACAAAATTCAAAAGAAGAAAAAAAAAATGTTACACGACATCAGGACTGCGCAATGTTTTCTTCTTCTTCTGTTTTGTTTGACAGCAGCGTACGCCCCAAGATAAGGGGATACAGCGCCACCTACTGACACTTTATTGATGCCGTTAATGTGGACACGTTAAGGGCAAAAGCGGCTGTAACATTTCCTCAGGGAAAATGCAACCACTTCTCCTCCTTTCCTGTTGCCAACATACAAAAAGTGAAAAGGATCAAACAGAGAGTTGAAACAGCTCTGACAGTGGGCTAAAGGAGGCAGAGCTGTGGTGAAATGCCACCGGCCGCCGATCTTTTTAAAACTAGTTTTTCTGATAAAGAATTACAAGGTTTACAATCTTGAAACAACAAACGTACAAAAATCCTGGGAGTAAATCTAAATGAAATTGCGTAACTGTTTGTCACGAGGAGGAAGTGACATCATTTCGGGTGACTGTTACAGATTGGGTAGCAACAAGCGCGTCTTTAGCGAGGTTTCCGCAACTTACGAGCCCAAGAGGAGCCATTTGGTTGCTTTTTGAACCACAACCCCGTGCTGCTTTACTGGGACTGCTGACGACTTAAGTCACATTTTATCATTGACTGTATTTATTTACCTTTATATTATTTGCTTGATAAAACTTCAGGTAAATATTCATTCATTTAAATTTTTATTTGACCTTAAAAGATAGGAACTCTCTGCACTTTTAGTTTTTGTTTCAACTTATTCCAAATATAAGTCATTTCATTTGTGCTTTTTCACTTTTTTTTTAAACAATAAAAAAATATGTAAAGCAAATGTTTATTAAACTTTAAAAAGATGCTGCCGAGCCTGTTGCTATCTGCACTTCTATTTACTTGTTTTTTTAAATAAACACTCACTAGTTCACTGTTGTTGGCGTTTGTTTTATTCCAAATTTTTATGCCAACATGAATTTTAGCTCCAAATATTGATTATCGGCCTTAATAACAACTAATAATCTGCATGGGTCCTGGAAAAAATGAATCCACATCGGTGGATCTCTACACAGGAGTTGTAAAAACAAAAAGAGGACCCTCACCTGAACCTCCCAATTCGTCTTAGGTGTGAGAACATCTCCCCTCCTGGAACATATTCCATTACCATGTACAAATTGGAGTTGTCCTAAGAATAAAATTAAAATAAGAATCCTTTTATTGATGTAAAAATGATTTTATCCATATATCTGGGTTGTTTTTTTTAAAGGTTAACCACACCGTACCTTAAACGCGTACTCAAGTTTGACGAGAAACGGAAAGCTCACAGCTTGTAATATCCTTTTTTCATTTAATGTGTGTTCTATTTGCTTGAGTTTCACCACCTGGAAGAAAAGTAGATTGAATAGAAAATAAAAGTCTTTTCTTAAAGGGATTTCTTGTGCAGCTTTAACACCAACGCATTCATAAAAATGTGCATGAAATAATCATTGACCAAAAACAGCCACCGACCTTCTGCTTGTCCAGTATTTTCATGGCAAAGTATTGCTCTGAGCCTTTGTGTTTGACCAGCATAACTCTCCCGAAGGAGCCTGTGCCCAGAGTCTTTATTCTGTCAAAGTCTTCTAGACACGTTGTGCTCTGTGAAGAACACACCACAGAACATTAGAACACACACAACGACCAATGAGAGGCAGCCATCGACCAGACTGACCTGTGGTGGGCATTCCCATTTGCGTAAGAAATCTTCTTTGGCTTTGGCTAGAAACTCTTTGACTGAAAATGGAAAAAAAAAAAAAACAGACACAGTGAGTATACACACACAGCTGTCTACAAAAAATAAGATTTGGGGGGGGGGGGTTTATTTAAACAGGCAAAAAGACCAAACACTATCAGAGGAGAAGGGACAGTCGGGAGGAACAGTTAGGAACAAAAACCAACGGTGTCAGTCAAAGAAGAAGAATGGGAGTCAACTCTCATCTGGATATTTTTATGCAAAAAAAAAAAGTCTTTGTTTTAGGTTTGTCTAAAGAGAGGGCAAAACACAAACAACATACAGGCAAATTAGTGATGCATGCCAAGAAACTCAGCACGGGTTCTGTTATTTAGTAGCCTTATTCAAAAAGGGTGAAAAGAAACACACCATGAAGAAAATCATAGTTTCTCTGAGCATCTTGTGCATCACCAACACAGTTTGTGGGAAGGCTATTAAACACAGATTAAAAATGGTGGGCAAAGACAAACCAATATGAATGGGAAACACGGCAAACCGCAGATATCCAGATCGAGAGAATGCAAACAACAAAAAAAAAACAAAAACACCACTTATTATCAAAGCACGCCGAGCAGATTTCACTAATGCCATTGAGCCACTTTTGTTCTGCGTTTTTTTTTTTTTTTTTTTTTCTCATCCGTCTGAGGGGCCGGCATACCAAAGGTTTCTATTGATCACCAAGGTTACGCAGGAACAATCACCCACGTGGATGGGATGACAGAAGAGAGCACAGAGAGAAAGACAAGAGTTCATGTGCAGCAAATACATCACCACAACAAGCATGAAGCATCTGAAAACACGGGCGAGAACCAGCAGAAGATTTCTAGCAGGAATATAAAAAATAAAAATAAAAAAAGATAAAGTGTAGAAGTTGAGAAAACTGGTGCGTCTTGTTACAGAAACCTAAGACATGCATATCAGATCAGATTGAAGAGATACATTCTGCAAAACATATATATGTAAAACCACAATCTACACATCCTGTCAGACCTGTAGAACATTTTCGTCCACTCTTTTACCAACAATACAAGCAGTATTGCAATGAAAAAGTTAAGTGAGGAAGAATAAAATATGTAAAACATTGAATACAGTCATCCCTCGTTTATCGCAGGAGTTATGCTCCAAAAACACCCACGAGAGGTCAAATCCACAACGTAGTCAACTTTATTTTTCAGCTATAATTCTAGATGTTTTAAGGCTATAAACCCCCATTTTAAAAAAAATAAATCCTGTATTTTAGAATGAAACTAAAGATCTGCTAGAGATTGGAGATTTTTTTGCAAATCTTGCAAGCTGAACACATTCTGTATAGAAGACACGTCACAGAGATTGATTGATAATCGTCTACAGCCAATCAGGATACAATGTGCTGTTAAAAAAAAAAAACAGAAAACGAATGCAAAATTGCACTCAAAAAGCTGGAAAAACAACGAGACCACGAAAAATGAACCGCGATATAGCGAGGGACCACTGTGCAGATTTTAAAAATGATAAACATGAACGTGGACGATTATCTACTCTCTGACAGGAAGCAGCATTTCTTAATATGTGTCAAGCTATTGACCAATTCAAGTGACAGGACTGAGGGAACATAATTCTCAAGTCACAATTTGAGATCCTTAAGTAGTTTAAAATATTGCTGACATTTTTTTAAAAGCAAATAAACATATTTCATCTATAGGAACCCGGGGTGACATGAGTGTAACAGAAAAACACACCAGAAATATGCTCTGTGGTCCGCTTGGTCTTTTATTTTTAAGGAAAAATGGGTCTGGGTTCTTCTGGGTTAAAAAAAAAAGTAAATTGTTTAAAAGACAACATTCTGAGGGCAGAAACTCAGCCGAGCGTAGCATAAATGAGTTGTGTTTACTTTTCCTGTCAAACCAGAAAACACAGAAACACGGGTACATCGGTGTCATGGCGGTACAAGTTAAACCTTCCTGTCCACCCGTGACTGCGCTGATGATCCAACTGTTGCAGCCACTGACCTTAGTATACAGTAAACACCAGGCGCTGTAGGTTACCTGGTTGTTTGTCAGGAGCAGCTACGCCAGAAACAAATCTGCCAGTCAGGGCACCGAGTCATCTTAAACAGGTTTAACAGTTAGCCGCCGCACAAGATACGGGGATCACAGGTGCGTTTAAAAAAAGAGTCGCGATTCCATCACTGATCTGATCATCTCTGTCTCCAGAGAAGCTGCTGGTTGGATTCTTGTTTCAAGCATTCCGCACATCTCTGATAAAGGTGCAAGGCAGGAACTCTCATCTTCACCAAGTTGCACTTTTAACTTTGATCTTTTATCAAAAATATGAAGGAAAAAAAAAATCTGTGAAAAAGAAGAGGTGCTTTCCATCATATTCGTATGTTTGTGGTCATCGGAGAAAACACAATAAATCTCAACAACTTCTAGGTTTACGACCAGGTATGAGGAAGCAGGTCTGATTTACTACTGTGGTGTTCAATGGTGATCAGCTGCACACATCAGACTATATGAGCGTAAAGTAACACTGGCCCAGGTCCAGTTACGTCAAACCTTTCAAAGCTTGTAATACCCCCTTATCCTCTGACGAAGGTCCGATGACAAGCTGCTCCAGTCAATGACAAGCCGAGTGTGAGAAGTGAGCCCTGATGGACCTTCACCACGGATAGATTAGAGAAGAGCTTCAACGCAAACACAAGTGGGGTGGTTTGATGGTGTTGGCTTTTTGTTGTTGTAGTGTGTGCACACATCTGCCACAAAGGCAGTAGTAAGCCCCAGTTTTATGAATGGAAAGAAGGGATTTGTCATTTCTTCACCATATTTGGTCATGGCGCTGTACAGAGGGAATGTTTTGTTTATGCGTCTAAGAATAAAACGTGGCACTGAAGCCAGAGGGGGGGGGGGGGGTGTTGCTCACAGACTTTAAAGTGAACCGCAACGCACGTTTACTCCAATTATTCACGGCTCTAGGGCTTCATTTAAAGTGCAAATTCCTGTTCAACAGCTGGCTGTGCTGATGATGGTGGTGATGGTGAGCCCGCAGCCAAAAGGCACAGCGGCAGCCACATCCCTGCTGTCAGACAGACAGACAGACAGACAGACGGAAGCCCGGGATGACACAACACTACGGTGATGCTTTCGATGTAAACACGGCCAACCAAACGGCCTCAGGCCGGGCACAGGAAATGACCGCACGCGGGGGCTAACGGTATCGGCCCTAAATAGCTTCCAAGGGGGAACGAGGGGCCTTATGAGGGCTAATCCCCCCCCCTTCAAAGCTAAAGTTAGCAAGCTAGCTCCTTTCCAGATTTCGTATTACCGACTAGCAGCCAACACAAACTTTCAATTATAACATTTTTATGGGCGTTCATTAGGATTCATATCTTCAGGGAGCGTCTTTTTTGACAGCGTGTTTTTACTTCGTCCCTGCTTCTCTTCCACACCCCCGGGTTGCTAAGACAGCAACAGTCTCAGGGTTTCCAACAACTTACTACTTCTTTAATAGTGTGATTTCATTATCTGCAAAAAGAAAAACACACAAAAAATGTTGGATTTTTTTTTGTTTGTTTTTGTTGTTGTTTTTCACGCCATGATGAGAAGGGACGGCTCCGCGCAGAGATGGCAGATAAAGGAGGAATGCAGCCGGGTTAGCGGCCGGCCCTCACCGCCTCTACAGCGGTTTCCAGCAAACTGAGCGCGTCGCCGCTGTAAAAAAAAGTGTCACCGGCGTCTCTGATGGTGAATGTTTAGCGGGACACGGCGGCCCGCTCCCGGGCGGCGCGCACTCACCGCTCTCCAGCTCGTTGCCCTTCTTGGCTGTGGCGGCGTTCCCCATGGTGGTGGTGTGGAAGACACGGCGGTCGCTCCGACTTAGAGGAGATGGCGGCGACGGCGGTGCAGGCTAGCTAACCTTCCAGTGGATGATTCCGAGGTCTTGGTGTTTCCTCCGGTGAAACGGACAAACCACTCTCGCTTCTGCTGGAAAAATGAGGGGAGGTGATGTCTGGAGTCCCTTCCGGCGGTCCCCGCGCGCACCCTCTCCCGCTCCTCCGGTTTCCGCTGCTGCTACTCGGCTGCTGGCTGCTCGGCTGGCATGGAGCTAGCAGTCACTGGTGTTTGTGTGACTAAGCTGCTCCGCGGCCCTCAGATGCCTTCACGGTGGGCTCGGATTGGCTCCACGAGTCGGTGACAAGATGCTAATCCGGGCTTGCTTCCGCATTTTTAGACTCGTTTTTTGTCTTTGCTTTACTTTTATTTGGTAAAAGCTCTTTAAATCATTGCAAACTGCATGTTTAGAAAGAGAATAAAAAGCATTTATCAAAGCAAACGACAACCTTAACTTATTTCCAATTTTATTTTATTCTAATTAATTTGTAAAGACCCATTAAGTAAAAAAAAAAGTATTTTATTCTGACAGGAAATCTAAAGGGGGTAGTTGTTTTTAAAATGTAAATTTTCTGTCCATTCTAGGGTCCCAAATAAATAAAGAAACCTACTTCACGGTCATGTCAACAATCTATCCTGTTTATTGTTTTTACACTGCTGCTTTTAACACAGTTAACCTTAAACTTATCTCTACATAAATATCCCCTCGGACTCCCCAGACTGAAAACTTTTTAATCTTTTTCCCTTAAAAAAAAAAAAAGCTGTCTCTACTTAGTCTCTACTTAGATTAGATTGATTTATTAATCCCACGAATGGGAACTTTCCTTGTCACAGTAGCATGGAGTTTGGCACAAGTATGTACAGACAGGAATGACGAGTTATCAAATACACATTTTGAAAGAATATATACAAAAATAAGAGTGTTCTGAAATATAAACAGGGAAAGAGATGTGCAGGAATATAGAGGTCATATGTATATACAGTTTTTGTACAGTGGAATAAAAAACGAAAAACTATAAAACTATTTACTTAGGCTGGTGTTGAACAGCGTGATGGCAGCTGGGATGAAGGACCTGCTTGGTTTTCTGAAACGTTGCTGCTTCGTTTAGTTATTTATTTATTTTTATCTTTAAAGTGTTCTACAATGCTATTCTTAAGACTTTTATAGTTAATATCCATGGATATCATAATATATTACCTTTAGTACACAAATGAATAATATTTTTAATTGGAAGGGGCTGTTCTCACTGGTCTTTGTCATGGATTCAAAGGGTTTTAGAGGAATGCGTGAGGATGCTTGAATGGATCAAAATACAGCATTGGGATATTTCTATAAAACTCACAAACATGCTCCAGTACGTGTCCTGGCCTTTTTTTTTTTTTACCACCAAAAGTTATATTATGAGAAATGAGCATTATAATACACCTAAAAGCTCAAAACATTGATTTTGCATGGTACAGGCCATTTGAAACCTGCTCAGAAGTGTTCTAAATTAAAAGATCCACTCCAATGTTTTCTGTGTTTTTAACATGTTCTCCTGGCATTTAAAGAATTAAAATTGCAGTTCAGAGTATTTCTTTTTTCAAATTGTTGTGAATCAGGAGCAGACAAAAAAATGCCTTTAAAAAAGCTTGTAGCAGTGATGTGAGAGCTACAATTGGTGGGCCACAGGCTCCCCGCTCTGCTGCGTTCTGATGCATCCACTTGCAGACAAAAAGATCCACATGCGTCCTCATATACCTCATCGAGCTGCCATCTGGCTCAGGACTGTACAGCTGGATAGGCCCATTTGCTCGCCATTTTAGTCGCATAACGCCAATGTTATTTTGGGGTTATGAAGGGGCTGTAAGATAGCGGAAAAAAGCATAAAAACAGATGGATGATAGTAAATGGGGGCAGGCTTACTCCATACCAGCAACCCCGCTCACAACTCAGAGGCTAATTTCTAATGAACATCTGCCGCTCAGATAAACTTTATGTTTGCATCATGTTCTGCAGGCTTTCCTATAATTTACCAGGTTTTCTATACATTACTTTCACTTAATCTTCTTTGTTTTTAGGATCAAATTTGCTCTCCAATCAGTTTTCTGTCAATTTCAGTTAAAGTAACATGAACAACTCTAATTAATAAACAATATGAAACAATAACTTATGGAAGTTTTAACAAATGTCTGTTGTTTTTGGGAAATGCTAACACACAGGCAGACTTCAAATATACAGACTTACCAAAAGTTGTTCCCTTTTCTGAGCTTGTCTGCATCAAACAAACACTCATTTAGATATTTTTTTAAACAAATTCTTTAGCAAATGAGCCTCCAGGCAATGGATCTGGGAATCCATTATGATTGGGCTGAGTTATGATTTACAAGCTGTCACCTTAGAGGCACAAAAACCTTCTTCTTAAACAGATCCATAGAGACAGAAAAACCTCCACGGGGTACCTGTTCCCTGAGGAGCTTTTCAACCCCCCGGCTTTCCTAAGGGAGTCTCTGAAACTGTCTGTTTTTGAAAGTGACAGTTGAACCAGGGTTGCCACAACCAACAGCATCTAAGGAAGTGGCATTCTGTACTTCCTTTTGAAATCAAATTAAAGATGAAGCTCACAATTTCAACAAATTTAAACTTTTTAAGTTCACAAAGAGACCCTCTGAAGATGAAATTCAAAACAACCACTTAATAATGTATCCTTGTCTAGTAAAAGTCAATCCAGTTCCACCACCTGCACACACTTTCCATTTGAATCGGTTAGTTCAAAAGGGGCCCAAGTCCAAGAGGTTTGTTTTTCCAGGAAATGACTTTAATTGCATAGCTTAAAGGGAGGCTACACCAAATGATCAATACTTTACTCAGATTTAGCACCAGTTCATAGTATGAAGCTTCATAGCTCCATAGCTTATAATTTCAGAGGACTAGCAAACTATAGTCTCTGGATTTAGGCCCTTCTTGAATTAAACAGGGATGCTGCCATATTGGATAACTAGTGCTGCCATCTATGAGATGAAGCAAAACCCATGCAAGAGAGGCTCAAGTCCAGGAATTTTGCACTTAATGCATTTTAAATGTCAAGCATAGTCAATACATTAAAACAGACTTTGGACTTTTCTGCACATAATCAGATAGCTTTTCCCTTGAAGACCATAGAACATATAATATCTCTATTTTAAAAAAGTGTGGTCTTGGGCCCGTTTTGAACTAACCGATTCAATTGTAAGATTCAAACATCTTCCAGATGTGGTAAACTTGTATTATGCATTTTTGCAAGAGTTTGGAATTTATTTCGAAAGTTGTGAGATTTCCTAAAACTCTAAAACATGCTCCTGGTTTTTTGTTTTACCCCCCACCCTAAAAAAACAAAACAAAAAAAAAAACCACATCAATTGTGGTGTACTGTTTAATGTAACATTTTTTTTACCTTGTTTTTTTAATAGTAATTTTTAATAGTTTATTGCCAACTGATACAGATAAACTAGGGTCCTGGAAAGGGAACGATTTATCATCTGCTTTTCAATCAAAGATGATCTGATTGATCTCTAATTAGGGCTGAAGGTAGGGGACGGTATGTTTCATTCATACTTTGTCAAAATTAGTCAGATTGCATTCTCATTGCACACACATGCAATACACCCACTGCAATTCTTTGATCACTTTGATGAATTCAGATTAAAGTATTTTTTTTCTTTTAATTCAGCAGAGTTACATCAGGTCACGTTAGCTCTAGTTTCAGTAGAGGTGCTTGCAGACTCGCTGTCCTTAGACCCAACCGCTCAACAATTCTTACAGCACAAGTGGCTGCAACCCAAATGATTAAAGCTGATATGAAGGTGCCAATGATAAGGGGAAAGCTCACATTTTTTTGCCTTTGTTTATAGCATATATACCTAGCCAGACTGAGGCCAACAAAAAAGGAGTATGGACAACATGCCAGTCAAAAAAGGCATTTTAGGTTATATCTTGCTTTGTGATCTAGATGAAGGGTCATCTCATGTATGTTGATGCTCAAATCTTCAGTTTTGACTCTAAAAACTGAGTCAAGCCTGATGGGGGTCAGCCAGTGCTGGTCTTTAGCCATTAGTAAGGCAAATTTTTCTTTACTATTAGACAGTTTTTACTGAAGATTAAAGCAGATTGAAGGAGTGCTTCACTTTCATCATGGCTTTTCCCTCTGCAAAAAGAAAAAAACAAACACAATTATTTTGTTTCCTTTGAAATAATTTTTTCCGGCCCACCACTACTGCGGTTCAGATATGAACATGTGCCAATACAGACATTTATAACCTTTTATCAATGATAGGTGTCCTATTTGTAAAGGAATAATGCCCTTTGAGGTGTCCATCATCATAAATTAACGAACGATGAGGAGGCGTGAACCGTCTAACACGATGTGGGGGACTGTTGTAATGGACACCACGAAGGGCATTATCCCCCCTATGCACGGTCACGTACGGGGGAAAAAAAAATCAAATATTGGTACTTTCTAATATTGTTATTTTTAGTGTTTCAATCTTTTTTTCACAAGAAGATGACTATTTGATACGTCTTCGTAACATATATAGCTGATGTGTGAGGACTAACCAGTGGAGGAAAGTGGCATCCTGTACAAGTTAAACGTCATGTTAAGTGAGACAAAGGTACCAGAAAATTCACTTTCTACTGCTTGTTTATGTCCAGATGATGAAACAAAATGTGTAGTTTCCCTCATCACTTTGATTGCAAGACATATCCACCGTTAACTGTGGTCATTAAATGTGCATCAATAATCAATTTCTTTCATTAATTAGTAATAAAATTATTTATAAACACGTATTTACTTTGTATTAAGCAACAACGTAAGCAAATCAGGGACTAAATATAAACATGGAATAACATATGACCACCTGTATTCTGAGTTTTCTGTTACTCCAGTTACCAAATGGCATTAAGGCCAGCACAATAAAAACAACATTCAGAGTACACATGACCAGAATTTCTTTTATAAGTGACCATTATCACTACCTAATGGAGACCCTCCAGTCAATCAGAATTGATAATTCACTCAAACCATAGTATACAAAGAGTTAAATGCTTCTTTTTCAACATTTGAATGTTTTGTTTTTTTTTCCAAATTTCATTATTCGTATAAAGTACTAACTTTTAATAAGAGTATTGGGTTCTAAAATAATTAAGTTACAAAAATGCTGAATCTCAATTGCATAAAAAGGCTCATCTGAGCACAAGGACACAGTGAAATAAAGTGCACCTGAGGGTCCATGTTAGAGCTCACCACCCTGCAGAGAATATTCACCATGGGCCTAATTATCTAACAAGTGCAATGGGTGGCTCCCTCTTTCCTGAAAGACCCAAGCAGCTGTCGTATTGTGATAAGGTGCCTCATTATTAGCTTTTCTGTTGGAGTGCATACTGACTACATCTCTTTAACTCTCATCTGCAGAGACTGCTCTTTGAAGATACCTTTCCACCATTTGCTCGCTGCACGTTCATTAACCCAGCCTTATGCTAAACATTACAATTGACGAGTGTTTTTGAAATATACCCGAGATAAGACTGCCAGTTTCAATTTCAATGCCTGTGCCTGTGTGAGATTCCGTCGCAGTTTCTCCCTTATTTAGATAAACTAATTTGTTAAATTAAGTTACTGAGAGCGTAAGTGAATACTGTTTTAAAACCCAAATGCCCAGTAAAGCAGGGAAAAATGTAAGGTTTAAAACACTGATGATGAATCAAAACAAGCTGATCAAAAAAAAGGGAAAAAAAAAAGTCACAACTGGCAAATGTTTGTAGTCTATTACATTTTACAGAGGGCAAACATTTTTTTTCCACTTGTTTTGTAGGCCCTACAAAGATAACTCCTGCTTAACTTTGACATGTATTCATCCAAAAGGACATCAGCTTTTATTAAAACTTCAGATAGTTTCAACTGATTTGAATACTTTTAACATTTAGACAATTCTTTCTTTCAATTCTTGAGGGATTTTAGGGTAAATGGGAAATCCAGATTCCTCTATTTTGCTAATTATTTTGAAGCAGTAAGCAAAAGCCAGTCGCAAAAGTCCACATAAACAAGTTGTTTATCTGCCAAATAGTAATGAGCATTGACTGTACATGAGAAATGGACTGTGATGCCACCCATAGAAATGGCTTACTTCCAGCTCCAATGAAATTAGGTCAATTCAGTCGCCATGTTTTTTTTTTAAAAGGACACCGCCATGTTGGAGCCAGACATTGGCAGCAGGCAGCGATTTGTCTGAGTCAACATTTCTATGGCTAGCGCTCTCATCAATCAGAGAGGAGCTTGTTGGAAAGCCACACCCCCACAACTTACAAGATGGATCGGGACAATATGTCAAACTGTTTTGAACACTGGATTTGGGGGCCAGCAGGCACCACATACTTATATCGAGGTATATGATTGAAAAACTTGCACAATAGCAAAACTATCTAGAAAAAAAACAGGATCATAAAGAACATGTTAAAAAAAGAAGCAGAGCAAGAATGGTTATTCTGACAAATGGGTTAGCAATAGCTGTTGATTTCCCAATACTGGCTTCTTGGAGCTAGCGGGCATTTCCCATTTGGAATATGAGGTGGGAGGATTCATAGGATAGCACAAGGGATCGAGATATGTCAAGGCTTGTACCTGTGGAGCTCCATGAATTGAAAAGTCTCTAAAAGTTTGAAGTGGCCAAAGCTGACATTCTTTGTGTTTGACCAAGAGGTAACTTGATCATTTCCAAGCATTATTATCATTGACTAACACCATGTTTTGTTGTTGGTACCATAAACAGAATAGTAAAAAGTGATGACACATTTGGATCCAACATCTAACATTACTGTACTCAACAAAAATGTTCAGACATAAATTTGATAAAGATCAAGAGTTGCATTGATCTTGAGTTTATATGCTCTGAAAAGATGTTCATGGATATCTGTGCTACTATCAATGTAATTTATATGCAAACAAAATGATTAATAATCATAATAAAATAATAACTAAAAATAGCATAGATAAAGTAATTAAATGGGGATTCAAATTAACATTCCTTTTTCATTTTTTCAGACATATGAGGTCTGCTAAATGTGATAATTCTGTGGTCAACCATCCAGGGTGTAACTCACACCTCGTTCTGTTGCAGCAAGCCTCTGATCTTTCAACATGAGTAGGATAAAGCGGCAGCAAAAAAAAAAAAAAAAAAAGGTGGGCGGCAGTGAGGGGAGGCTTGAATAGATAGGATGACAATTAAATGTTTCTGCTTTTAATAATTGTTTGATGAATCACTATAATCTCTTGTCCTGACACTTGTATGGAAGCAATAAGATTACACCAGCACCAATCAAATGAATTGTGCTTCAACAAAAGGACAAATAAATTCAATCTGGAATTTTCCTTTGCAATTTTGCAGACTTCACAAGCACACTGGACCAGCACTGCTATCATCCTTTAGGACACAGGAGGGCAGCAGACGTCTGTTCCAGTTTCTTCAGAGCTTCCTGATGCAAACTCAGTCAACAGTCATCTCTGGTTTGATCTCAAGAAGGTGATTTCACTTCTTCATTGAATTTCACAAGCTTAGCTTTTTGAACCCTGTTTGTTTATATCACATTTGGTAGATATTGGAATGCAGAATGTCTTCAGCGTAAATATATACAACAGATATGACAAATATAGGGGTTAAGCAAGCCTGATGGTCACAAAAATAGTGTAAAAAGTACTCTGTGTACTGAACTCTACCCCAAAGATACATTTGTGTCCCATTTCCTTTTGTTTTATAACATATGCAGGTCTTTGAGGAGATATTTATATCACAATCATGTGTTCTCAATTTTTTCAAAGTTTTCTTTTCCGGTTATCTTCTTAGAAAGAGCAGGTCATGTCCATCCCAGCTGACCAGATGCTCTCCATATTGGCTTTCTTATGTTTCCTGCAAACAGGCTCGGCTATGCTTCAAAGAGAATGATTCACTCGCTTATGTTAATGAATAAAAGACTTGCTCCTTTTTTTCAAAGTTGGCCTATTTTGAGGATGATATGCAGGGTGTATCTCAGTCTTCTATGGTTGATTTTTCCTATCCAAACCACAAACATGTGTTATATTGTTTCTCATAATAAAAAAAATAAACTTTGATTATTTGCTAAAAGCACAATTTACAGCTATTTTAGGCATTTGTGTGTCTAAAAAATTGAAATATTGATCAGAATAGCTGCTCTCTAGGCACACCCTGCTTCACATTCACACAGGAGCTGCTCAGTACAACCACACATTTCCTTTGTTGGCCACCAATCAACTCTACTCTAGTGGTTATAGCCTAAGTGGCTTCCTCCACAGCACATCGTCTGAATTTATAGTGGGGTGGGTTATCCTTGCAGCTCTTGAACGTCTAATTGTCACTGTTTCCTTACTATGTTTTTGAGACTAAATCAACAAAAATGAATTTTTTTCTGCATTTATCATGTTTTTACCAAGACCTTGATAGTGAAGTTATTAGATTCTAGGCCTAACGTTTGTTTTTAGGCAGATGGCATCGATTATATTTTTCAGAGGATTTTGGAATTGCTTCTTCAATTGTTTATCATTTCTCTTTATTCACTGTTGAAAAAAAAGACTAACCTTGACAATATCTGGAGTTGTGAGCTGGTTAAAAAGAGAAAGTGAAGGTTAAAGGTTGCAGAACGAGATGGTAATGCTGTGGTTATCTCTTTATTGTTCACCAGCTCCTATTAGGAGGGTTGCATGCGGTTCTAGGACATAACCCATTTCCTCCTCTGTATATCAAAGCCTAGAGGTCCCCCGCCTTCCTACCCCTTAATTTATTCCAGATGAACACAATGGGACATTTGATTTAGTGTGCAAAGACACGTGTATACAGCTGTCGGTCTGTCTCAAACAGCTGGCGTAGAGCTGCAGCACAACTTTTAATCATGCATTTGTTTATGTAATTATACTTAAAAACAGCACAGAACACTGTGTTGTACTGTCCTCAGCTGCAGTTGGTTTAGATATTTCAGAATGATGTAGGCCTCGTCTTTGTTAGAGTTCACATAGCTTGCAAATGCTTATGGTTTAATGACGTGCAGGTGAAACAAATCATGTGCAAACTGCTGAAGGTCTTCCAAGTGTGTTTCAACATATGTGACAGCTCACTCTGTGAAAATATTTCTGTTGAGTATGTGTTTTGGACAGGAGACAAGAAGCTCAGATGACCTGTTGATTTTGTAGCAAAACTGAAGGGTCGCCGGCATTTTTGGAAAGATGGGTAAAAATTGGACAGAAAATGGCAATTATGGACAGAATAGCAACACAACGAACAGACAACATGCCTGGCATCCATAAATCCTACGTTTTGCTTTATGGTTTTCTTGTATTGATGCAGCTTGGCACTGGTTGTCTTCTGTGTAAGCTCTGAGTAGCACTCAGCACAAAGAAATACAGCATGTTTGCCTGGAAATGTTGACCTGAAAACCGTGAGGGTTTGTTTCAATTCAGCCTCTTTTCACTGTAGCAGGTCTTTATTGTGGTTTAAAGCCTGATCTCTCCACGTCTTTTGTTCCGTGGCAAGTTCCACGATACACAACAACGTGAATGACAGTAATTTTTACAGCCACAAGATGATGTATTCTTAGTAACAGTGGATAGTCTTGAAGTGCTCACTGTTGCACAGGCAGTTAGTTTGGAAGAGATGCACAGCTTCCCTTTGAAGTTCTGCTCTAATGCCAGCACTCTGAGAAGTCTCTAGAAAACATCACAACCCAGCTTCTCTTCAAAGATCTGTTTTAATTGCTTAGAGTAAGGTGGTGATGCGTTTTAAGTAAAAGTAAATTAATTTTACAAAGCATGGGATGCATGAGAAAGCACAAACCAGGCAAAAAAAAGTCCAAGTCACCTAGTGTGCTTCATTTAAAAAGCTGTAGTTGCTTTTTTTTTTTTTCCTGTGCAGCGCAGCTGTTGGCTTTGGGAATCCTCCTTTTTGGCAATTTTAATTCACAGCTACCTTTGTTTTTGTTTTCTTTGATGGAGGAAAACTATTGCTCCATCCCTGCCTAGTTGGAGAAATCCAGTCTTTCTATTTCAGCTGCGCCACTGCAGTTTCAGAGATTATGGCTGGATAACTCCGCATAACATGGCCGTACCAAACCAGATCAAAGCAAAGACAATCAAAGCCGGAGTGAAAGCTACAGCAATAAGCCCTTGAAAAGTCTGCTTCCCCATCTGCACGCAGAAACTACGCTAAAGCGTTACCATCAACTCAGATGGTTCCATCTCCAGACTATCCACTTTTGGGACTGACATAAGCCCCTTTAGTCTGAAGAGTGGTCGACTAGAAGGCCGGACATAAATCCTTCAGGTCAATGCAAACAGAACATTAAATGATCTATGTTGATATTGAAACTGCGCCACTGAGCTGTAAACGTGTGTAATGCTGGTATTGATAAGAGAGGACATTGGTCATAATCATTTATGGTGAGGATTTAGACTGAAGAAGATTGTCATGAAAATGACAAATGACTTGTGGTTTTGCACAGAAAAAGGCTCAAAACTGCACAGGCCTTTTTTCCTAGTAAGGTTGGACCATAATCTTGATTCTTTTGAATTGGATTACAACATTTGGAAATATCCTTCTTTTTCTATGAGTTTTTTTTCAATCTTTGTGCAGCAGCTACAGACTTTATTTTAAACTAAAAAGCAATATATGACAAAAAGTCTTTGTTGTGAGTTGCGAAATGTTAAAAATAAATGAGTTGAAGCTTACATAAAGTGACATTCCCATATGGGATAAATATGCTTGGTGAACCTTGTAGAATTTGGAGTGTGTGTGAAAAAGTCACGATCTTGTCCAAGATAAGGACAACTACTCAACTTTTATTAGAAAACTGAAATATAATAATTAGTAAACGTTTTATCAATCAATCGCTCCGTATTTGAGGTAATGCTATAAAAACTAAGGTTGGAAGTTTTAGAGTAACTGAAAATCATCCTGTTTTTTTTTTCAAGAACGAGGATCTACACAAGCCTTAAAAGGTCTATAAATTACCTTTATGTGATTTCATTTTTCTAAGAATCTCAGAAACAAGAGCTGCTAATGCTCATTGAGCTTAAAAGGCAACAAGCACATCTGTAAAAAAGTGGAAATTAGGTTGTTTTGCTACAACAATTGTTTCAAAATTATATTAAGTCTGTCATAGTAGCCTCCCCTCTGAAGCTTGGTTTATTTTATCTTACCTATGCGAAACACATGACCTGTGCTGTTGTTGGCGTTTACATTTGTTCCTGGTTGGTTGTTGCCGAAGCAACTTTCCTGGGGACTAATTACCTTCTCTTTGCTTAAATTCATTATTTACTCTTTGAATCCCTGACATTGTTTAAAATAGATCAGAGTTCCTGGAAATACACAGAAAAAAAAAGCAAAGCTGCCAAACAAACCAATCAATGTTTTTGTGGTTAGCAGTGATGCAAAGTTTGATCACATTTCTCTTGGATTGGTTTTCAAGTAGGAGTATAGGTTACATACAATGTGGCGTCCCCTGCTATAGGGTTGCTGCATCCCAACTATGGCTTGGATTTTAAGCAGAAACATAAACCAGCATTAAGCGATTAAGACTTTTTAAGTCACATCAGATACTCCCAATGTTTCCAAGAGCACTGATGGGCTGAAACAGACCATAGCTGCCTTGCTCAGCTGACAGACATTGTTGTCTGTAGTTTTCCAAGCATCCCATGAACAAGGTGAGAGGTTTTATTTCATAAATATGCGTGGATCAATGAAACCAAGTTATATTTTAACCTTACACGTAAAGCAAAACAACTGCAATAAAAAAGTACAACACAATCTAACATGTTAGAAGTATGAATCAAATATAAACCAAACTTTAAGACCATTTCATTAACATTTGTGAGGATATGCTGAAATTACATTTCATTTCATTACATTTCATGTAATTTTCTTTAGAATTCAACCTTCTCTTTGAAAGTTAAATGCAAACTTCAATGAGAAACTGACGCTTCAGTAGTTCTGCTTTTTTTTTCAGTGAAATTAAAATATCACAAATGAAAAATTCACCAAAAAATATATTGGAACAAGTGTCATAACAGATCAACTCTCTGATGAGAGGCTACGATAAACAGTAAACAGTGGCCCCCTCGGGTAGGAAAACCACTTTGATTACACTGAAAGTCTGCTGTATACTTTGGGAAACAGTTGGCAGCAACAGGACATATAAACAGTCTGAAGAAATGACCAAAGTTTGGTGAATGCACAACTCATGCAAGAATGCACATAAATGGAAAGGAAATGTCTAATCAATTATCAGAGACTAAATAACACAGTAGATAAAAATACTTCTTTGGAAAATGTGTGCCGTTAAAAATGACAGATGAGACGTTTAAGATGGACCTGCACAACCAGGGAACAAACACACAAAGGGAGACATTTTCATTTTGATTGTAATGATTCATGCTGTTTCAGTCTGTTGGTCCATTTTTTCCCTCTTTTCTTGGAAAGCTTTCAGGCTTAATGACGATTTTTTTGCAGTGTTTTGTGTCCTATTGTGGACATGTGGAGAGAGTCTAAATTCAAGCTTTTAAACTCATTTTATTTTAGAAATCTCACATGGATTAAATAGTCAAGTGAAGTGTTAAGTGGCCAGTTGGCTAGTTTATGTTCCACAGAGACCTCATGCATAAAGTGATGGTAATCTCACCAGGTAAATGTCTTGCTGTCTTTTTTTAGTCTTTCTCATCTTTGGAAAGCTGTAGTCCTTTTAAATGTGATCTTTTTTTCTATAAAAAGAGAATGTACAAGGTCGGTTTTTGGTCATATTAGCTCAATTATTAACTTTTTCACAAAAGAAAGTTAAAATGGGATCAACAATTATTCCAATTATCTTTTGAGCTATTTAAAAGCTTTCCTAGTGGTCTTTTAATGCTGATCATGCCTATTTTTTGCCAAAATCAGAAAACTTCTGTCATTTCCTAGGAAAATTTCTGCAGAGCGGCAGTAGTTGATTTTAAACACACTACTGAATTGTGGGCTGGACCATTGGTGTGGAGCACCCCCCCCCCCCTTCCCTCCCCATTGCTGAGAGCTCTCTGTTTACATGTTCTGCTAGCTAACAGCCCCTCATACCCTCAACACCAGTACAATAAAAAATGTATTTAACCTTTCTTTTACCAGGGGGATCAGATAAGAACAATTTACAATAACGACTTGGCAAAAATGGCGAGGAAATTGGAGCTATCCAGTCGTACAATTTGGATCCAGATGCCAGCTTGTACGAGGAAAACAAAGATGTACATGGATCGGGACGCTGTAAGTTAAAGCATCAGAATGGAGCGGAGCAGGGAGATTGTGGCCCAGCCAGTGTATTTTCTACGAAACCAATAAGATCTTTTTAAAAGGGCCTGTTTTCGTCTGCTCCTGATTCACAACAATCAGACTAAAGAAATGCTAAAAAATGACAATATTGAGCTAAATTTTCTTTAAATATTTCCTTCTTTATTAGAAAAAGGCCACAAGAACATGTTGAAAACACCTATTTTCTGTTATAGCTGTTTGAGACAGACCAACAGCTGTATACACGTGTCTTTGCACGCTAAATCAATGTTCAGGGCCCAAAGTTTTGCCTTAAACATTAGAGGCTTTTTTTTTTCTTGAAGCTGCAGAGTTCAGCAGGGAATGGTTTGTTAAATAAGTCCAAACTTTGAGCTCAGAAGTCTGCACAAGCTCCTCAAACATCCGGCTCAAGACATAGATGATTCCAGGAGGGCTTTTTGATCTTTGGGTATTCAACTTGACTCCAACTTTCCCCTTATAAATCACAAATGTGGGTGTGGTATTCTTAGCTCAACTCAGTCTTTTTTTAAACTCTTTTCAAAGATCTGCTTCTTTTGTTTGACATCTTTTTTTCTTTTCTTTTTTTTTTTTACAGCCTAGACCCGCAAGTTACCACTGTAATTAAGACTGAGAATTATCAGGCCAGAATCAAATGAAAGGCTCATAAAGCTCTGCTGAATTCGGACGTATGCTAGGGGCAAGATCAGTCACAGATTTAATTCATATTCCCTTTGTTCCCCTTCAATCTTACAGAGGGCTTGAGGCAGCCAAAGGACTGGGGGTTCTAGTGACAATATAACAGGTATTAAACGGACCATTTCCAGTGTCACCATGTGGTAACTGAGGGCTTCAAAGAGCTGACAATTTGCTATGAAATTAAGCCAGGGGTACTGTATATCTTCAGTGATGGAGTGTGAAATGTTATGATGAAGACATTTAGCATGCCCCACAACAGAGATCTCTAAACGGCATAATTTTGGAAGCTTTTTTAATTTTTTTTTTATTAATTCCGCGGATAAAGAATCTGGTGCATTTTGAGGATTCTTCTTGAAGTGGGGTGCTGTGTCATACTTTCTGCCTTTATTTATGCTCCAAACCAGACTAACAGACTATTTTAACATATCGACATGAACAGTTTCAAAATGATACTCCCTAACTCTGTTCGTCAGAAAATGTTGCTCTGAAAGCCTGCTTGGTATTCCAGTCATTCCTCAACAAACCATCTGGTGGCGGTCTTTGCACTCGCCCCTTCTAGCCCCACTCTTAGTAATCTGGTTGCCCTCTCAATAGTTACCTCATTAAAATGAGTGATAAATATAAATCCCAAAAGCGACTGGAAATTAAATTGTATTGATCTGCAAACCTACATATTCTTTTTCATCACATGCATACATATCAGCCCTCCAAACAAACCCTTCAAGAAGCAGCTCAAACCTCAGTGCTATTAAAATATTTAACTTCAAATCCCTTTTATAGTCCAGCACCTTTGTAGGTGCTCAGCACCAACACACTGTTGAGACATAATGAAGGCTGGGTTTTCAAAATACAGACCAGAGAGGAATATTTAATCAGCCAAGGTCACTGTGTGCGCTTCCACGCACTGTTGTTGAAGGAGATTGGGGAAATAGAGGGACTATTTCTCATCTGTATTCTCTTCAGATGGCTTGCGTTAGAAGGATCATGCAGATATGGGATTTTTCTCGCAGAATTAAAACCCAGATGTAAAGCTAAAAGACAGAGACAAACACAAATCCTCACCCCAGTAAAATATTATTTATGGCTCTGCAGTCAGCAGAACTAATGCTCACACTAAGCAATCACTCCCTGTGAACAATGCAAAAATAGTCTTCAACTTGAACTTGCTGGCGGTAATCCAGTTCCACTCATTGTTCCACAAAAGGCAAAACAGAAGAGTGCAGTTTCTTTGATCTGAATCTCATTATGATCTCGGATATTTCTGGAGGTTAGCGTGAATGTCAAAAACACTGAGTGCACCGACTTTTGCTCAGGCTGTCAGTCTGTGTTTTCGAGAAACCCTTTCAAGACTGGCTTTTATTTTAATGTTGGATGAATGGAGAACACACTTCTTCTTTGCATTTAAAAGGGGAAAACAGAAGCAAGGGAAACGTGAATAAAAACTGCTGCCAATAGTTTCCTTACAAGGTGAAAAAACAGAGCATCTTAATATCAAACGGTCCTTTCAATTTACAGATAGGTGGAAAAAGTATCATGCTTTTTCTGAAAAGGGATTTTTAATGCATTGAGGTAGTATTAATATCAATTTATGTTTGCTGAAAAATACCTGTATCTGAAGATTGATTTGGCAACACAATGTGCACACATTTCATCATGTCGCACAAATTCTACATTCATTCTAAAGTGGCAATTGACTGAACTGCAGCTTCAGCCTGCTCTAACTCCCAGCTTGTCACATCCCGATATGTGTTGTCAGACACGAAGCCGACTGGAGCTTTCTGCTGTTCTACATAAGAAACAGAGTTTAATGTCCCCCAATGAATCCCGCTGCAATGAGCGTGCCTCCACAGAGCAGATGACGCCCATACATCACATGTGTAAGAGCCGCAAAAATGTTGGAACGCTCTTCCATTCAATATTTGAGTATGCTAATGCAGTAAACAAATAAGCAGAGGTAGGAGTTTATACACCAAGGACCAGATTAATAGGTTCAATCGTTCACTTTGAGATTTTCTACACACTGCAGCACACATAGTTTCTTTCTACACAAGCCTGGCATGTTTTCTGCAATAAAAAGTACATTTGTGGTATGTTAATTTGCTTAAAAACCTTTTAGTTTGCAGACAGAAGTGCACAAAAAAGTAATGTCTTCAGGGTTAATGCTTTGAAAATACAAAAGCCTAAGAATTTCAAGCCAGATATTTTCTCAGAAAAAGCAGAAATAAAGTTTATGGCGTAACCTCTCTTTTCAGCGGCCGTTTTTTAATTTGTTTGCGACTGAGGACACTAATTGTTGCAGCTTTCCAAGAGGAATGTGTGCCCAGACTTGCTGAATAGAAGGTTTTAGCTAGTTTAACGGATGATGAGTTCCACTCATCTGCAAAATTAATGTGAAGGAAAAAAAAAAAAAGAGGAAAAGGCCTACCCAGAAATGGATCACTGTATAAATTAAGCTGGATGTCTCAAGGATAATTGTCATCCATCACAACTAATACATTGCAGTCTTGCATCTAAAAGCATTTGTTTTTTGTTGTAGCTCTAATTGAGCCATAGAGGTATTCAAACTTGCAGTAGGTTTGATAAATGATATAATGACTTCCACAGAACAGCACATTGTGGGGTTGTTTTTGCAGGAATTCTGCTGCGTCTCATCTGGCGACATATCTTTTACAGAAGTTGTATTATTAACATAGCATCCTCTCATCCTGTCTTTTGTTAGGACTGCTTTCAGTCTGTAGTCTAACTTCACACCAGGAAAACAAATGGAAAAAATATGTTTTTCCGTTTCAGGGAACAGCAACGCTAAACCAGTGGTCAGCCACATTTTCTTGGTTTCTTTCTGTTTCCAACAATGATTCCAGATACTTAAAGATGTATTTCTGACCAAAAAAACATGTTTTAAAGTAAACAACATCTATGGAACTGGACAGAAATTATTTTTATAAAAACACGTTTTATTTTCCCCATTGAGGTGTTTACTGTATTTTAAAATGTGAAACCAAGAAAGGATGGATGATGGCATCAATCAATTAAACTTTTTAGCTGAACAAAAACTCCTTTCTAAAGTACCTTTGTGAAACCTTTTTTTAATCTGTACTGCTATTATTGCACCCCCCTGTACTGTCAGAATAATTCCACACAGCCAAAAAGTGTGTGGGCCAATGCCAGCCACTTCTGCTTAGAGCAGGAGCCCTCAAATGGAGACATACCTGAAGTGACATAAACTTGGCAGAGCCAAAATAGTTTCCAGATAGTTAATTAACCTCAGCAACTGTTGGAGCCATCTTGCTTGGCTGGGCAATTGCAACCTGTGCAGGGATAAATACAACCAGTCGTCTTGTCGTGTCAGAGTTCATAGATGTTGTGTATTCAATGCCAGGCTTTGCACTTTGGAACTGAGTTCATCAGGTATGTTTTACAAAGCAGTACCACAGCAAAGATGTTAAAATCCTTTCCATTTAGAATGACCAATATGTACAGTGGTTGGTAAAACTTTACCTACTTTTATAATTAAACTCTTAAAAAACAGGTCTAGGGTGTCTTCTTATTAAACCAGTTAACTATTTTCAGGATTCTACAAGTGAAAATAGTACAAAAAAATATAAAAAGTTTGTAAGGCCTCTTGAAACAAAATTTAGGACCAGTTTCACAAGAGTAGAAGGAAGGGGTATTAACAATGTGAACTTAATTAAAAGAAATGTGAAATAATTTTAAATACTGGTAAAATTGTTGTCGTTCACCTTTTGGCTTATCCCTTCAGGGGTCATTACAGCTAATCAACATTCACTGATTCACATAGGTGGTTTGGCAGAGATTTTTCTGCCAGATGCCCTTCCTGACACAACCTTGTGTTTTATTTGAGCTGGGGACCCAAACTTGACGTGGTCACATAGTTGGGCAGTAGAGTGAAGGGTCTTGCCCAAGGACTCGCACTGGATGAAGCTCATCCTGCCCTCTGGGCAATGAATCCTAGTATCCCAGTCGTACACGCTGCCGACTGAGCCAATCAGCTGTTCGCAAATACATTTAAAATGTTTGTTGGAAAAAGTAGCATAAAGTGATTTTCTTAATAACTACTTGAGGTACTGAGTTAGTTGAATTTTTCTTACATTTAATAAGAAGACAGGTTTTTTTTTTTGGTATTCCTTCAATCTAAGCTGACAGCAGATTTGCCCTTCATACAAGGACGGTACCAAGATTCAGGAGTGTGCAAAACATTGCATCGACACATACATCATTATTGTTAATTGTTGTTATTATTGTTAATTATAAAAATTCTAACATTTAATCTCTGTGGAATCTAAGTAAAATCCACTCCATAAAAAGAAAGTGGTTCAAATAAAAACAGACTGTCGCGTTTATTTAATACTCAATTACAAATAAAAGTACAGGCTAAACTTCCAGGTAAGTCAGCATTTCCTGTGCTCCTTATCACAAGATGTTATTAGCGCATCTGCTCCCGTTCCGTGATTAAATTTCACAGGGAGTTTCAAAGTTTACAAGAAAAGGTTGATATTGTCAACAACTGTGATGCTGGAACAAGTGCAACATGTTAGGAACATTTTAAAAAAAAGTACTACTGTAACCTTTGTTGTGAGACAACACAGCGAACGAGGTGATAACAAAACAGACCCATAAAATCCACTCCAAAACCTTCCAAAATGAAGATTTGTGCATTTTAGACTTTCTAAGACCCTGCACTAACCCAGAGCTTTTGTCTTGTACTTTTCCAATGCTTTTTGCTAAAAGTAGTAGACATTTTTTCCTCAAGGGTAAAAAGCACTAAACTGAAGAAAATTTACAATTCACAGTTGCTGACTTTATTTATTGACATCATATTCATGCATATTTTAAGTACTACTAATTATTTAGGAGATCCTGGAGGAAGTCTTTAGAATTTGGTTAAACATAATAAGCTATCTGAAAATATCAGCGTGTGAGCTGTTAAAAGTTTCTTTTTTTTTTTTTTTTTTTTTTCGATTTTCAGCTTTAGATGAGATTTGTGAGTGAACACAGTGATCCTGCTGCAGAGAGCAATTTTAATGCAGATAGGGAATGAAAATCATCATCCAATTTTTGGTTTTAAAATGGTTTGCTTGATGAGTTCCAGATGTCACACTGCCATGATTTTTATGGAGAGAAGATGTCAGCCTGTGAGGTAGCTGCCCAGAGTAACTATTAAGCCTGCAGTGCGACATAAACATTTATATGCATCATTCTCACAGATTTCAACGCGCATACTGTATTTCTCATAACCACCAAGCCAAAAAACAATGTCCTGATTGAAATGTCCCATAAAGAACTGAGCTCGGAACATCTGGTCAGTAACACCTCAGCTTCTGGAGAA
This sequence comes from Oryzias curvinotus, assembly GCA_023969325.1. Classification (NCBI taxonomy): domain Eukaryota; kingdom Metazoa; phylum Chordata; class Actinopteri; order Beloniformes; family Adrianichthyidae; genus Oryzias; species Oryzias curvinotus. Next base: position 33,117,945 of record CM043722.1, read on the forward strand.
AGAAAAGAAAAAGAGTCCTACCTTTTGTTGAAAAGGACTGCATGTGTCGGAGAAATTGATATAAATTTGATGGAATGAGCCTGGAACTGAATTGAAAGAAGGATGAAACATGTGATTACTAAAAAGATTTGAAACAGGTGGCAACGGCCTGTAAAAGATAGGCTTGTTTTTTAGGCTTTTTCTTGGCAATCTTCTTTGAGGAGAGAATCCTTTTTGATTCATAAATGCTCTTTAAGCCACAGAGTGTGAGTTCAGCCTTTCCCACTACGTGACATTTTCTCATGTCAGGCTCATTAACTTCTGTTAGAAGTTGAAGTAAGTCTATCTCATAAAGTTCAGCCCACAACTGGCTTCAGACTTTTGTCTTAACCATCTACTAATTACTCAGCATTTTGATCTGCGAACCTATTAAGTTTGAAAAAACATGACATTACATGATGTAAATGCCATAATTGATCATAGCTGAAACGCACAGGGGGATCTCATTTTACTAAAGCTCCAGCCATCCCCAAGCATCTAATGTGTTAATTTTATTCTCCATTTCCTTTTCTAGTTGAACCGAGGTGATTTAAGAACCCATATCAAAAGAGGACCTTGCGTTTGTATTCTCATGGCTTTCTCAGCCTAAACGTCTCCAGATTTTTTTAGGAACGGATTGTAGGGGGCGATTTGCTGACGTTATTTACATGAAGACGGTTTTTCAGCCTCCCTTTTGGCCAGAACATCAGGATTTGGGAATTTTTTGGCAGTGACCTACATCTGGTTTTCTGTGCAAGAGGGAGTCCCACCCCCTGTGAGCCTCTTGCAGAGCTACAAGCCAGATTTTTCTCTATTTTTCCCCGCAAGACAGCCAGTTGTGAATGCAACTCTCGACTGGTCTGTTCTTTTGCACTTTTTGCTCTGCGTCCAGTGCATTTCTGGTCCTGTTTTTTACTACAAATGGGACGAGAAAGGGGAAACGACAGGCTACATCCTTCAGGCTTCAGTCCTTATGCTGTGTAAGGAGAAATATGTGGAGCGCCCCAGTCTGGCTTTCATCCTCTGTGCCCCACCCTGGCTGAAATACAATGGATTGCATGCAGGCTTGTGACTTTTAACTCAGTCTGCAGATTCTATGCTCTGCCGCCAGTCTGGCCAATCTGCAGCCCAGAAAAGTCCCTTGATGTGTTTGCCAAAGCAGCTTTGAATTGAATCAGAAGGCCATAAGTTCCCTTGTAATAGAGCATCTATGTTCCCTCTCAAGACGCAGGGGAATTACGTTTACACTGAGCAATGTGGAAAAAAGACAGAATGTAGGCTGTGAATCCCGGCTCCAAATGTGATGGATCGTGAGACAGCGAAGAGTTTAGTAAACATTTTTGATCATTTATCAATGAACTCCCCAGAGTTTCCTTTTACTGGAAAGCAGTCCAAATAATTCTCAGTGTTTTGTCAGTTGTTGAAATTTCCACAAAACTTTAATATGCAGTCAAAGATCCTGGTGGGCATATTACCCAGGATCTACAACCAAATCTATATCTATCTTTGTTATTCTTTTTTTTTTTAATTACCCAAACCCAACTTTCCAGGAAAGAACAAAAATGAACACTTCAATTAAAGAGAGCTGGGATGAATGAATGAATGAATGAATGAGTGAATGTCAGCCTTTAATAGGCCAGTTTCTTTCAAACTTTGAAGTGTTGCTTACCAACTTCAGTTTCTTCGCAGTGGGTTTTGAATGATTTTTCTTGTTGCAGCCACCACACAAACAAAGACACCCCTGTAGATTTATGCCTCATCCCCCTCTCTCATATCGGACTTTGAGGGCTTTAAGGCAGTAATTAAATTCCAATCCCCACTCTCACTTCTTCGCTGACTGTCCCCGGCTCTGTGGGAGGCTGAGAATCTGGGTTTTACCGCCTGTTGTGGTTTGTTTGAAAGATCCAGAGATCTCTGGAAACCTCAGCCAATGCAATAGAATTCACACATGTGGTGCAGACAGAGAGAAAAGCCCCGTGCTCAGGCACAGACACATCACTGGTGCGACATCCGGTCTGGCCGAACCGTTGAGACGCTGCTGCGTGTGCGCGTGCTTCAGCCGTGCCGCCACCTCTCCCTGTGAACTGCAAGATTTCAGCATTCTCATGTCAAAGTCAGGAACTCCCAATCCGACATGTTGATATTTCATGCATATGATAGTATTTTTGCGGGCGTTAAGATGCCCATACGAATAACTCCATCCCAGCATGCATCAAAGCTTGTCCTTACCAGACAGCCACCCACTGCCAAAGCACAGATTGCTGGCATCAGCCCATCGCAGGGCCAACAAACTGGAATCAGCTGCAACAGCAGGCTGTCAGTTGGGAGTTCTGACAGCGATATGAGGGGCTAGACTGAGCAAGTCCAGTCCAGCGGGGACCAGCAGGAGAGGAAGGATGAGTTCTGCACCACTGATCAAAAGTGACAGTGATGGACAGATTCAGAGAGAAGAGTTGATGGCCAAGGTTTTTCTTCTATCTGGACACTGTTTGAAAAGAAGGACATGACGCTCGCAAAGATTTTAGGTCCAACCGGGCATGTGGGCTCCAGTGTGTCAGTGTGTGTTTGTGTGTCTGTGTGTTTGGATGAGAGCTGGGCCCAGAAAGTTGACACGGATGCACATGTGTGTCAAGCTGACAGCTAAAAAAAAAAACCAGGAAAGTGACACAAAGATTCAGCATTATAAACTTTCAATATTTGAGATTTTGTTTAAGGTAAATGGCAAACTTTTTTTCTGATTATAGAAGTTTTTTTAATAAATCATCACTTTGGTTGTGAAATATTAAATACGATAATAAATAGTGCTTTTGAATCTGAAGTTTCTCTTTAAAAAGTCCACTCCAATCATGTTTGGATCTATTTTCAAAGCGTCTTCTAATTATAATTATGCAATTTTTAGCCAAAATAAAAAAAAAACTTGTGTCGTTTTCTAGGACATAATTTCTGCAGAGTGGCAATAGTTCATTAGAAATTCACCTCTGAGTTGTGGGACGGACTATTTTTTTTCCAAATTCATGTTCTTGATTTACAACAATTTTAATAAAGAAACATTCAAAAATGAATATTTGAGCTTAATGTTTCTTAATAAGTCTCCTATCATCAGAAAAATGCCACAAAAACGTGTTTAAAACACCCAAAACACAATCAAATCTTTAAAAATTGTTATTTTGAGTAATAAAAGCATTGCAAGAATTATTTTATATATAAACAACAAATCCATTTCATATTTGCTATTTTTTCCGCAAATACCACCATTTAAAAAGAGATTTTTTTGTCATTTAAGACACTTTTCACTCCTTTCTGAGCAAAGAGTCTTGACAGCAATTGCGTCAAGAAGTAATGTTCCTAAAGGCAGCAATTAATGCTGAAATTATATCAGCGAATGATACCCCAGAGGCCTGGATCTAATTTGATCGGTCGCACCTCTTGTTGTACTTTTAACCAATTTCCTACTTTGAAGACTCGCTTGCTAACAACTTCTCATTTTTGGTCTTGTGCATCTGCCTGCTACATTTACTCGCTCAGTGTCTCTTTATTTCCTGAATTCTATTGGCTGTTGTCCTGGAGACAGATTATACATGCTGTTATAACCAAGGACAAGGAATGGAAACCTATTTTTTTCCACCCAAAGTGAACCAACTTTGTTTTTTTCCTCTCCCTACTCCACACACACACACACACACATGCACAAGTTAACGATGCAGCAGGGCAATATGCTATCTTTATGATTAAATAGATCCTTTTTGGCTATAACTTCTCTACATGATTTCTAGTTCTTTTACCAAATACATGCTCACTCTTTCCAGGTTATAACATCCCTTGTAGAAAAGAAAAACACTAAAACAGAAGCCCAGTTCTCACAATTTATCTTTGATGATTTGAATCTTTTTGACTATTTCTCTTCCAACTCGCATCACAGATTATCCATGGCCAAAAGATGCTTTTAGAGTTGATGGGCATGATCAAAAGAACTGAATGAGAAGTGCCCAGTGCTCCTGTGTGATGTGTGGAGATGGAAGATTGACAAGTAACATTTGGAGTCGGGGCGCTTTGAGAGACGGCTCCCTCTTTTGGGTGAGGTGCTCAGAGACAGCTTTGGGATTAGGCTTTAGGGCTTTGTGAGGTTGTTAAAAATGTTCCTGTTCACTTTTCCAGCTGTAGCCTTTTAACGGAGCATTAAACGACAGTTAACCCCCAAAAACCCACAGGGGGAAAACAAGAAATGCAGTCTGAAAAATCAAGCAACGAGTCCAAAAATAATTCTTTGGCACTCTAGGATGTGCTGAGAGAAAAAACAGATACACTGTTAAAGCCACTTTAGATAAAAAAAATAAGAAGATTATTATGGTGCTTCATCAAGTAATTGTGCAGTAAAATCAGTCGCATTTTAAACAGAGGAAAAATTTATGTTCACATTTTATCAGCAGTTCCAGCTTTTTAAATGACTCCTTTTAGATTATTATAGCTGTATTTCATTATTATTTGTTTATTGGGAGTTTTTACTCTGTGAAGGATGTAGTAAAGATAAATCCAAGGTTCCCTCAACAGGAAATTTTGCTTGGCATAATTATTCTCACCATCAACTTTTAATATTTGGGAACTAAACCTAGGAAATGACCCAACGTTTCAAATCATTTTCAAGTGCCTGTTAATTTCCTTGGCTGGTCTATTTTCTTCAGTAACATGCCTCCACTTAAAATATCATATCTTGAGCAATCTTCCATATTTGCATAACTAAATTTAAGATTAGCCTTAATCTCAGCTAAAATCTCCTTCCATCACCCCACAGCAATTCTCACTTTGAGATTTACACGGAATTTTTCTTCAAAAACTAATTCTGCCAGTAATATTGCATTTCCTGCTATAGTTAGAAGTGATGTGTGGGTTGACCCACAGCTGCGCCCCAACCACTAATTTTATCTACGCCTCTCTTTCTTTATCTCCCTCATTTATCATTGTGCCATGTAAAATTTCCTTTCACCATTTTTCACTACGCAGTCAAAGATGAGGACAGCTGTGTTTGGGGACCAGCGTTTTCGAAAAGAGATTTCAGGGCTGTCTGATCCCCCTAGTTAGGGGTTAACCTTTTGCTTTACCAGCAAATATAAAAACATCACCAGTGACACAAACTGAATACCTGTACATTTCTGTTTTGCAGTCACAGAAAAGCTATGGGATCCCTCAGAGTCCAACAACACTAAGGTGTTCAAGTTTAATTTGAGTCAATTCTGAAATCAGTGCTGTGCAGCTGACAGTAATGAAGCCAGATTGCTAAGAAACTTCTCACTAATCGATATGGAGTTTATAGATTAGGCACTGTTGTAAAACAGACTGAAAGAAAAAAATTTTTGTACCAATTTCGTAACTATTAGAAAACAAAGACTGACCTTTTGACCCACACGCTGGATGACCCACGCCAACATGAATCAAAAGCCATCGGTGCTGAGCTGAGTAGCCCCGTCCTCGGGCACAAACGACACCGACTGACAGTCTCTATTCTCAAAAGTTTTTTTTAGCCATAAAGAAATGGTGAGAAGTGACATATTTCTGGTTCCAAGTCCGAACCAAAGTACGCAGACTGGGTCCGAACCAAACGGTTTTCCCAGTCTGAATACACCCTAATTCTCTGTATAAGCGAAATTGTTGAATTTGAAACTGAATTAAATGTGGTTTATCTTTTAACTTGTTATTTCTTCCAATTTGTTGAGCTCAATCTTCTCCTGAATAAAATAACGGGACACAGCATCACTGTCAATATGTGGGTCAAATAGAATACGAGCATTCCTATATTATTCCAACATCAAAGAAAATGGCAAATTTTACCTGCACTTATCATGCTCATCATAAACAAAAATACAGTGTTGTTAAACACAAACTGAATTTAGACAATGAGGAATTTTTTTTGGTTTAAATGTAAAACTCTGGACCTTAGATTAATTTTTAAACAAAACAACAAGAACAAATCAGCCAAACAAAGTGGTGATTTTCTTTGCCATGGTTAGATGTCTTCACTCTTAATTTAGTTTATTTATTTATTTTTGTACATTTAATGTACTTTTTTATCCTACCTTTTGTAAGAGTCCTCCAGATTGTGTCTTACTTTTAAACGTCTCTCAGTTATCCACTGATGAAAGCTAAAGCCAAAAAGTTTTCCTAGGAAAGTCCCTTTTTCCAACTGTAAGCTCGCTCTCGTTGGCGCTGTTCTTCTGTGAGAAAAGACGGCAGCTAGAAGCACATGTCGATTCATCAGCACCCCCTATAGGTCTGCCAGAGTACTGTCTGCCTTCCACGAGTTTTTCTCTGCAGATTTTCTGGCCCAGAAGTGAAAGATTTTATGACAGTGGCATTAATCCTTTAATACGGAACCTGTGACCTGACATGGGTAAAAAAAGTAAAAATAAATTGTTCCCATAAATTATATTTTTTTTTACCCATGTCAGGTCACAGACTCCGTACTTTAACCCCCATGATTGCAAAAGTTTGGCTTGACTTAAAAAAAAAAAATCTAACTTAATCAAATAATCTCTCAAAATGAGTGAAATATTTTGCTTGTTTTTACAGAATAAGTTTAAACTCTAACAAAAAATAATCATTTTTATTTATTTTAGATGCTTCAATTGTGTGGAAAAAACAGCAAAAAAATTTATAAATTCGTATTTTCAGGAATATTTTTTTCTACCTATAAAAACTCCAGATGAACTGATCCAAATTTTTTCAGATGCCAAAAATACTGAAACGATAAGAAACCAGCCCGATAACATTTGATTGTCTAGACGATTTTCAACAGCTTCTTGATTTGTAGGAATGAAAGAGATGGTTTTTGCACCATGTGTGGAAAATATTAAAGAAGTAGTTAAAAGAAAACTCTCAATCTATGATTTTTGGGGTTAATGCTTCTCACGTAGCTGCTTCACCTTATAGGTCTCCTTGATTGCATGTTATAATTAATACATGTTGGTAATGACATAATCACAGAGGAAAAAATGCTTTGCCCAAGTGGCAGTGCTTGGAATACTGACGCTTTCTTCTCTTCCCTTTAAGTCATGTGTGACCTAAAAAAAAATACATTGTGACATCTGATGTATCATTTTATGGTTGAAAGATGTTGTTTGGAGGATAAATTGAAACCTGTAGTTTGCTATTACAGTCTCATACCCCAACTGAGCAAGAGAGGAGTCCAGTCTGTGCAGGCACCCCTGTAGTTCCTTAATGGGAAAAATATGTTTTTTTCATGCCTGCCATGATATCTGTTATTTCATTTTTCATTGGTAAGTCTGTAATGTTTCAGGATTTGACTGAGTAGTATCTGTGCTCCGTCATGCATATATTGTGCTCTACACATCACGCATCTCATAAGAGCTGGTGAAGAGGACAAGCCTTCCCTGGGATTATATATACCGTGCAAAACGTGGGTATCAGCCGCACTAATGTGGAACTTCCAAGAGGAGCATCTGAAGCTGGTAGTGGTCTAAAGAAACCCCTGCACAAACAAAAACAGGGATCTGTGGCAAAAAACTACCAACCACAGACACCTGGAGTCGCAGCAAAGAAAGCATTATCGCCTAAAGATGTCTGTCTTGTTTTACTTTTCAGTGCTGCAGTATGATGTGCCAGCATACAAACTACATGAAGGTCACCAAAGGTGAGGTGAAGTGTGAAGAGTGTGCAGCTCACCGGTCTGAACTCAGCCAGCAAGAGCATGGATTGACACTCGACTGCAGGACAAGACTGGCATGAAAACAGGAGACACCTCCTCAGTGTGCGATCGGTCCAGCTCAGCTCCTTGTGGGCAGAGTTTTTTTGGACTACGTGCTACTTGTTTCAGCTTAATTAAGCCTGCCTAAGACCACCTAATTTAAGTTAGAAATGAGGGAGAAAAGTGTTTGTCAGATGCCAAAAAAAAAAAAGGCAACAAACATCATCCAAGAATATTTTAATGCTCATCCAGAGAAAGAATACAGATAGCTGGCACCAAATCTGCTGGAACTGTAATTGAGAATCAAGGCATCTCCAGTTCTCACCTTGTGGATGTACGTCAAGAGGCAACCAATGCTTCCTCTGCCCACACCTGCATGAGCTAAAGGTCATTCTATGCAGCAACAAATACTAGAGCCTGACTTTGAGAAAGCTTCCTTCGCCTGCTGTGATTCCCCATTCTTAGCTGCAGAGGCTCCAAGTCTTAGAACTGTGTCTAGAAAAGCCCTAGTTAAACCGAGAAGGCTTCACCCCCTGAACTGGAAATGGAGAAAATGAAAGGAAATGTGAACATGAAAAGAAAGAACAAATACAAAAAAAAGGAGAAGTCCTACAGGTGATGGAAAATTACAGGCATCTTTAGCCTAACCAGCTTGTTTGAAGTTCTGAGCAGTTGTGAGGTTTAAAAAGTGAAAGTATGAACACTGCTACTTCAGCACAGATTTTGAAGGGGAATGACCTCTCAGGACCGTCTGATGAATCCAGGCGGGTAGACAAGAGCAGTGGACCGTTCGCTCACTAGAAAGAGGGCACAGGGTTTGTGGTGTGTCAGTGTGAAGGCATCTGTTGTTGATGCGTGCATTAGCAGCCAAACACATTTATCTTTTTCTGAGATTAAAAAAAAACAATTACTACTCTTGTTGTCAGTTTAGTTTTTTGTTTGGCTGGTTTGACCTACGAAAAACACGACCGTAAGAGCAATTGAGCCTGTTCTCCAGCAGTAATTGCTGCCCTGTGGCAGTCAAGCAAATAGGAGAGTCTACATCAGTAGGAGGCCTGAGCCTTATGGAAAAACTTTCCACATATTTAGGAAGAGGCCGAACTGATGCACTGCACAGATAAGAAGTTAAAAATAAATACTGCTCTTTTAGAGCTATGCAAGGGGAAATGTGAATGTGTATATGATCAAGATTAAAGTCAAACAGTTTTAATACATCCTAGCTATGCTAACTGGTCATGTCAATAGCTGTGATTAATTACCTGTTTTTTCTGTCAAAGGTCTAGCTTACAGTGTGGGCAACTATGTTTTACTTCACCGTGTTAGAAAGTTCAGATAACAAAATAGCTCCAGACCATAACAAATGTCACAAAGCAACATTTTTCCTGCTGTCAGTTTTTTCAAAATGAAGCATGAACCGGAACACGGACCAGCCCTGTTGAAATTCATCTGTGCGAGCGTTCCGTTGTGTACTTCTGCTGTTTCCAGGTTGGTGCTTAACCTCTTTTTCCTTTAACTTGTCACTTTGACTTTCAAACCAGTGGTTCAAGAAAACATTGCTTCAGGCATCTTTTGACTGCAACTTTGAGCGTGACATTGATTAGCTTGGCTTCATGATTATCTCCACATGTTACAGTACCACCGTTCTTCTCATTTGGACAAGGCTGAGTTCATGCTGGAAGGGTGTTTGGAGAAACTGGAGCTTTTTTTAACTGAGGGCTGTTGAATGCTATTAATTGTCTGTGTAATCCAAACTGGGAGGCTGTTGGCAACTTTAAAATATTTACAGTGTCTGAAAACTATTAGGAGAATGAGACATAACTTTTGCCACCAAACTGAGACTTTAGATTTATAAAAAGAAAAAAGCCCCAGTGCCTCATTAGGCATTTTGTCACCAGCAGATAAATTTCTTGTGATAAATTGCACGTAAAATAGGCACAGATGTGTTTGTTCAGTGGTGGGGTTTCTGTATAAATAATGGCTGCATGACTTTGAGGATAAATGGAAAGCATCTGCATGAGTGATCTGTAATTATCATCCTGAAATTCCACAGGAATACAACAACAGCAGCAAAGTATTTCTGTTCTCTTTTGTGCAAGGAGGGAGACATTTTTTTCCCCCCAGATATCAAAGATGGTTTCTTTTTTTCAGTATTGTCTCAGATGTCACTTTGAGGTTTAAAAAAAAATTGTATGCAAAAATATCATGTTATTCACACTTCTAGTGCTTGTCTAGAATTTATTAACACTTTTTGGGGGGTTTTCTATCAGTTGCAAGTTTTTAAAAAGTAAAAGTCACACAATTCTGTTTCATTGTAGCCCAAAACTATTGCAGCAGCTGCTTCAAAGTGTGAAAGGGTCTCTCCTGAGTTTTTGACTAATAGCAGTCATGTTTGTGCCTCCAGGAAATGTATTGCTGTTATTTTAACAGAGACATCCCAACAAAAACATGACCCTCTGGAGAGTGTTTACTGTATAATGGGTGTGACAGGCCATCTTAGCCCAATTCTGAGGTCATTTCTGGTGTTTCCTACGAGGTATGACAGTTTTACAGCTTCGGAGCTCAGACTCGGATTGCTTTTGACATGTCAGGCTGCTGTTGCTCGCCGTCTGTCTCACAAAGTATCCCCTTCTCTTTTCGTCCTCTTTCTCCTTTCCAGCCTCACTTGGTTTCTGTAGGAAACAATCCCTCTCTGTTTTTCATTTCCTAACACACACACACACACACACAGATAGGTAAGAAATCACATCAAGGCGTTCTCAGGGAGGCTCACAAAAAGACTCCTGCGCATATTTTAAGCCTGAAGTTTTAATTTCTCATAATAGGCTTCTTTGTGAAAGAGAGCCAAAGCATGCGTTTCTTCATAAACAGTCCTTTATTGCTTGGATTTAGTTGTGTTCTCGGGGAACGCATTCAGAATATACGGCCGGACTTGAAAAAGGTTGTATCACTAATGTTTCAACACATTTTTAAGACAACTTTTTATAGTTTGCATATATTTTAACTCTCCATCTATCATGCTAAGCACTCAAGCTCTGCAGTAGATCTAGAATTTTCCACAGCCAGAAGAATGTTGAGGAAGTTACAGTTGGCTTATGTGGCATGGATGAGTATTTGGTCTTTGCCAGAGGTCCAAGTGCACACAGAGAGTTCAAGTCAACCTCAACAGAGCGAGGTTGTTCTGTGGGATGGTGGCAGCGGAGAAGGAGGGATTCAGATGTTCTTTATCTTCATGCTGCAGAAAGAAATGGAGTGGAATGTAAGCTGAGGCCCTCAGGATACATAATACTCTGTCTGGAGTATGGTTGTGATTGCATAATTATACACAGATCCTGTTTTTGCTGAAGTAAAGATTGCTATCCAAGAATATAAACTTTATGTGCAGAACTCCTTAATAGACCATGTTTTTTCTTTTTTTAAAATGCTTGTGGGTTTTTTAATGGCATAATTAAGGGTTGAGGGTAAAATATGGAATATTTTGGAGGCTGTACCAGGAAAACACACACAGGTGCACATAAACCTTTTTTTCGAGGAACCCTCTGTGATGTGTTTTTCAACACAGCATCTTTTTTTGATGTCTATTTGATGGTGAACTTGTCTAAATAATGTCTAAAATCACTACGGGGGCTGAAACTTCAAACGGCTGTAAAGAAAGCAGGGTAATGTCTTCTTGCTCCAAGCTTTCTCATTTGCCACCGCTCACAGAAGCTGGAGTTTGACTAAAGGCCAGAAAGCTGATTAGATGATAAATGAAGCGTTCTAATGTCCAACAAACTTCTACTTCTGCCTTCATTTCTATTTACACTGCAGAAGCTGCATGGCTAATACGCTGCATCATATTAGTCTGGCGCCTTTGAAGATTTTTTTCTGTTTACAATTTGCTTTGTTATTTTATCTTTAAAGCTGTTTTTTTTGTGGCAACGCTTGATATTCATCTTTTTAGCACAACCCTAGCTTGTTTCTCTTTTTATTATGTTACTCAATGATTCCACAATTAACCCAACTCTGTAAAAAAAAAAAAAAATCAATTCCAAGTAGTAAATATGGCCATTTTTTTACTGCAAAAAATAAAGAAAAATAAAAAAGATCTAGCTGTTTTTATGTTTTATAACAAAAACATGTAGAGACAAAATAAAAATGTATAAATCCAGAAACAAAACAAATACATGGCAGTTTTTTTCAACCATAACACTAGAAGATATTCAATTTTCATTTGGCAAATCAATTTGCAATTTGATTCATGCCATTTTAAAAGGCATTTTGCGATCTAGAAACGAATATAAAAATTAACAGTTAAATTTTGAATTAAAAACAAATTAAATAAAAACATAACCCTGGCGTAATTTGCACTTAAAGGGCACTACTTTTTTTCTGAAGTTTTTGAGGAATACTGTTTTTTCTTTTGAATTTTGGCACAAAAACACCATGCAATAGACTTTAGGTTATTTTTTTATTTTTATTTGAACTATCATAACAAAAACACTCGACTATTTAAAATGCAATTGATGTAGCTTTTTATTAAAAATGTTATAAAAAAAAATGTAAGACTGAACTGTAATTTTTCGTTATGAATTCTAAATTGAAGAATGCATTTTTCAAACAGGATGATCAAATTGTAAATTGAATTATCAATTGACAATTGAATATTACTGTAAATTCTGGGGGAAAAAAACTACATAAAGACGAAACAATGACAAAAATGTCTAAAACAAGACAGGCAAAGCTCCTCTAAACTACATATATGATCATTCACGAATTTATTCTATTATGAGTCATAACTCGTGTTTCTTTGAAACAAACAACTGCAAAGCTTAAAACGTTTTGAAACTTTCATGTTGAATTTTGAATGAAAACTGAACTAATTAGGGAGGTTGGTGTCATTCCTCTGTTTTTTTTGTAAACAGCTGATGTGATTAGCAAAATCACAGACTACTAAGGTTTAATGGGAAATGGACAGATGTGTCAGTGACTCCATGAAAAGTCAAAATTGGTGGGAGGCTGTCTGGGACAGACAAAGGAAGGACCTAAAAATGTGGATGCCTGTTTTCCTCCCCCCACCTCCACCCAGAATTTTTTTAGGAAAAGTATGGAGGTCACATCTTTTTTTTTTTTTTATTGTTCAATTTTGGAATCTAATGTTCTTTAAGATAACGTGTTGAGAGAGCTAATACAGGGCACAGGTGACTTAGCGATAATGAACCAATATATATGCATCTTCCAAAAGTGATCTTTACGCTTGGCAAAGAGAACTGAGCACTTTCATTCATCACAATTTTTTCTGTTATGAAACACAAAACTCATCACGCAGACAGGGGAAGCCGCGCTCGCAGCAAACATCACACACGTCCTGCTGGGCTCGCCTCATGCGGAGCTTAATGCGAGTTTGTAAAAAAACAAACTTTTCTCTGACAACGCCGGCCTATTTGTGGTGAACCTTGGGCAGGCCATCAGCTGTGAATTTGATTTGATTTATAAGTGAAGGGAAGCCAAGATTTGGCATGATTTAAAGCCTGGCTCTGTGTCCCTGCGGGCTCTTGAAGGGGGCTGTGTAAACTGAGAGTCTGGTATTCGAACAACAATGCGAAGAGCCAGAGTGGGCTCAAAGCATTGCCTTGGCCTCCACCTCAGTCTCCTGACAGCAAACTGGCAGCCACATTTTCGGTTAATAAACTCCACCACCCATCCCGTCAGCGTATGTGTGTGTGGTCAGTCTGAGTGTAATCCTCCTGCAAACCCTCAGATGAATATGTGACGCTAAATCTTCCAAATCTGGAGTGGGAGTTTGTCTCTATTCTCCTTGATGAACACTGCTTTCTTGTCGTGACAACCAGAACTCTATGAGCGATGGTGGTGGTTTGTAGTTTTTTGCTGACAAAGTCTAGAGAAAAGAACAGTCATCTGCCTCTCCAGCATGGATCGTCATTGGTCTCCAAAAACTATTAACCGTTTGTCTGGATTGATTAGACATGATTGACAAAAGAGAACAGTCTGAAAGTCTGAAATCCAAATCTCATTTCCCCCCCTCAGTTCATCCGGAGTCTAACTATCCAAGTGATGGATTAGCTTGGAGGATCTGTTTGTCATTACAGATTAAACTGCGCTGCAGTGATATCCTTATATGTGTCAACATCATCATCATGCCTGATGTAAAAATGCTCTCGTGAAACATACCGCAGCCAACTCTCAAGCCTAAAGGTTGGCTTTATGTTACAACATACAGCGCACAGAGAATTGAAATGTGGAGTGCTGGCTTTGTGGCATAGAGTGCTGCACGTGCCAGTAAATACTTGTAGGTACAAGTGCAACACAAAACTGAGGAAACAAGATGGAAATCTGGGATATGGAGGAATGTGCTCTACTTTTTGACAACTGGATTCTCTGTTTGGATGGGATGTGTGGAAGAAGTTGAGCAAAAGTTGGTACAAAAGTATTTTTCAGATTTTTGGGCTTTTATAAGTATTTTAAAACAACAACATGTGTTGTTGTTAAAGTAAAGCTTTTTGAGTTTGGCATTAACATATGAGACCTAAAATATCCACTTAATGGTCTCCTGACTCACCTTTTGACCTGTCGATGCCTTTTACAGCTGCGGCTTCCTTTGACGCTGAACAGGAAAAAAGTCTGAAAAGACAAACATTCGGATGGATTGATTCTTCACAAACACACAACAGCAAGAGCAAAAAAAAAAGCTTCCACCAAACCTCTGACTGCAGGCGCTGCCCACCTCGGCTCTACATCTGTTCTGCATCAGCCCCCCCAGCAATTGAAATTCAAGAACTTGCATGAATGGATGGAAATGTTTACACAATTTACAAATTTTCACAAGGAACAAAATTCAAGTAAAAAGAGTTAAGTAGGAAAAGTAAGAAGAGTTATGATGATGAAATATGAGAGGATAGGTACCTTTCAGGTCTTTTAATTATATACAAATACATTATTTTGTCTTTTATTTTTAAATACGGTATACCGTAAGTGCTGGTGAACACGCAAAAACACCCTACAGCAGCTTTTTTTTTCTTGCCTAAAACTAAATCATTTTTATGCAGAAATTCAAGGTCCTCCCATCCCCTTCAATAAACAAAATGGGCGATTTAAAATAAAAAAATGTTTTTACAAAAAAAAAAAAAAAAAAAAGTGAAGATAAAATAAAATGTATTTTAATGTTTACTCACTGCTACTTGAAATGACAAAAAAAGTATAAAATGAATTACTGGAAAACAATTATCATTTTTAAATGCTTTTTGCAAGCCTTTGCAGTCAACACAATGCAAAATACGAGGTAATTGTAGGAATTAAAAACTTGGTACTGAATGTCTGAATGTCAAACTCAGATAACAAACATGTTTCAAAATGATTTCTATGTTAAAACCTAGGGATGCTCAGTTGAAAAGTGAATTGTATGTTACACTATAGGATTGAATCATAGGGAAAGTGAATTGTTGCATCCAGACTGCATACCTGTGTATTTACATTAAACGGGCCAAACACCCATTGAGCTAAATGAAGGATTCAATATTTATTGTTTTATTACATTAGACCTAGCTTAATGTATGTCAAGTGAATGGTAAAGGGCATATACTTGTACAGCACTTTACTACCTTCTTAGAAGGTCCAAAGCGCTTTACAGCCACACGCACACACACATTCACACACTGATTTGTGAAGGGTTTTTCATCAATGTTACTCCCTTATAAGCAAAAAGAAACAAGGGATTCATCGGAAAATGTTGATTTATATGATATCTTGACTTACCCAAATCTTGCATCAAACCAAAACAAAATTGTGACCAAAAACAAAATCTCAGTTTGAACTGAGTTGTGGGGAAAGGGAATTGTTGCATCCTCATCAAAAAGCACACATCTTTTAATTATCTGATCAGAAGCTGAAATACAAAATGAGTAAAACACAGAGGGTATTGTTTGTAAAATTTTTTTACATTAGATCTTAGTTATTTATTAAGTTTCTTCATATATAAAGTTTCCCACTAACTTTACAGTCTAACTAATGTTAAAGGTTTTATTTACCATCAATGATAAGCAAAACTCCTATTACTGTGTTCCTACACTGTAAACAAACATTTAAATATTAACAAAGATGTCTGAACTAGATTTTTGTAGGTAGTTAATGTCACAAAAATAATTTTTTAATAAAAATTGGCCAGAGATTTTCCAAAAATACATCTCACCTCTGCAGCACTGGGATATTTTATAAAGGCTCTGCAGCTTTGGACATTAAGCAGAAAATGTTTGCAAAGGGAAGACAGCAAAAGTTTAGGCTAAATGAATCATTTTGACAAACACGTCACCATTTCGATCGTTGTGCACATTGCAGGAATTTCTCAATGCATCATTTGTTCTATTGCTTTTTCATCCAAACTTAATTTCAAACAATAAGCAACCAGGCATCTGCGAACAAGAAAAAATTCACATTTATTTGATATCAAACAGGAGTTGAATTAAATATCAGCTGATGATGGGTCTTACAAAAGAAAGAAGATCAACCTAATCAGTGCGGCAACTTTTCACTCTTCCCAACCTTTTTGTTGTTGTTTTTTTTTGTTTTTTTTTCTGAAAAGTTAATAAATTAATTAGTGTCAAAGGATATGACATGTCTCCCATGATGGCTATATTGCAATGACATGAACAAAAGTTTTCAATTTCAAGTAACTTACACGAGTATCCAATTCAGTCTAAACTCTGTGCATGGCCTGGTGTTGACAAATATACTACTGGCAAAAATCCATGAACGCAAAAGCACTTCACAAGCAGAGACGTGAGCATGATTTTCATTTGGACTGATATCTCTCAAAACCTTTTTTTTAATGTTCAAACATACTACAGCAAGTCAAGTGTGAGAGGAAAAAGCACATTTCCACCATTTTATTAACCTTGTCTGAAAGATCCTAACATTGAAAGGGCATAACTACTGAACGGTTGCCGTTTCCTTTTTTTTGTTTGTTTTTTTCTTTTTTTGTTTTTTTTACACCAGTGGTACAGCAAAATATATTTTCTTTAGCTGTTATTTTGACAATAGTTAAATGTGCAATAGAGAAAATATAAGGCCTGAGTCTGAATTAGTGGTTTCTTTACTTTACAGTCCTGACGATGCAGTGGAGTCCACACTACTTCTAGTTCTCCACTTCTCGACTAAAAAGCCCCTGGTTCAGAAAAGTCCCCCCAAGGATTTGTCAGGAGTTTCATGGTGCGTTCCTTTGAGTGTTTTTTTTTTTTTTTTTTAATCCTTCAGTTTCAGTACAAGAGAAATGCTTGACTTATCTTGGAAACTGCAGCCTCGGTGGTATACTCTGCACCTCATTAGTCCAAATGCAGCAACACCAACGCCCACATTTGCCTGGCCTTAGTTGGATGTGTTTTGTGTGCTAATGAAATCTGTGTGCAAAGGTCATTAACTCGTTCCTTTTGCCGTCCAGCAACCTTTCACTTCCTGTGCTAACGGGAAGGGCGAGTGAGGAGCTGGGCGCTTCGGACAACAGCTGAAAGCACCCATCTGTTCAAACCTGTGCAAACATGCGTGGCCTGCTCAGAGGCTGGTAATGAGCTGCATTTGTCCGTCGGTGGGTGCCTCCCCCTCCTGCGCACAGTCTTCGGTGTTGGGCGGCACAATGCACCCTTCGCTGGTGCCTCGGTTTATGTGGTAGTAGGACAGCGGCTGTGCCGCGTCCCCGAGCTCAGGCAAGCTTTTGTGGTAAGCGCCTTCGCTGTCGCTTAGAGGGGAAGGTGAGAGCTCCTCCTCCTCCTCCGGCGGGTACGGTGAAGCTGAAGGAGATGGAGAGTCTCTCAAGTTTGGCATGCTTGTGTATAGGGAGTCTCTGTTATTGTTTGGTGAATGAGAGCCCATGTCCTCCTCTGCGTTCCCAGTCTCAGAGCCGTGGCCGTTCTGGCCCTCGCGGCGCCTGGGGGCTTTCTGGGCACTGTAGAGCAGAGAGTGAGTCCTCTGGGGTAAAAGGGGTGCCTCCAGAACCTCCTTGTGATTGGGATGCAGGAGCAGCTCCAGCGTGGTGTGGCCCCCTCTTTCACCTCCTCTCACCGGCGATAAGGCCTCGGGATGATCTGCCACAATGGCGTCATCCTCGCTTCCACTCCCGCCCCCTCCTCGGTCCACCGTGACCCTGGTCTGGGGAGGCAGTCCTCTGTTCTTCTCCTTCGGGGTATCGCGGGCTTTGGGAGCCCTACGGGGCCTTAAGTTGTTGTGCACAATCTCGGATATGATCATTTTCTCAAAGGCAGCATCATCCAGGTTCAGACCCCCCAGGTCTCCTGGGGCTCGAACCCTAACAGCCTCATAGTCATCGTCGCGCAGGGAGTAGCTGTTGTTGAAATTGCCATTGAGGGGAAGGGTGTCCATGGTGCTGATGTCCCTGCTGTTGCTGAGAGAGTGCTGTCCTGGAAAGAAAGGAGAAAGCAGCAGGTAAGACTACTTCCCACCTTGTCCAACAACAAAACAGAATCACAATCCCAACGTTTACTTGATACTGCTCAGGACACTTCACTCCTATGCTTTTTGATTTATGAAGTCCTGTTAAAGACCAACTCCGATCAAAATGATGTTTTGGGTGTTTTTAACATGTTTTTGTGGCATTTTGCCAACGATGGAGGACATATTACACATAAATTTAACTTAAAATAGCATTTTTGAGTATTTCTTTAATCAAATCATTGTGAATCAAGAGCAGATGAAAAAATGAAGTTTGAAAAAAAAAAGTTATTTGTTACGCAGAAACTAAACTGGCTACAAGCTTCCTAGATCCATGCACATCTTTGTTTTCCTCGTCTGAGCTGGTGCCTGGCTCAAAAATGTACGGCGTTATTGCTCACCATTTTGTGTTGCACCGGTAGTGTTAGGTTGGGAGTGTAACGTGCTGCAAGCTAGCCGGAAAGCATGTAATCAGAGAGCTCTCAGCAACAGAAAGAGAAAGGGCGGATGGAGTTGGTCCTGCCCGCAATTTAGAGGCAAATTTGTAATGAACCTTTGCTGCCCCGCAGCAACTCTGTCCTAGAAAACAATCATTGACTGTATATGATAACTGGACAGAGTGGCTCCTCCCTCCCCACGTTCCAAACGGGAAGTCCTAGCTGGTTCCAAAAAGCCAAAATCCTGTGGACTTCACAGATTCTCCTACGACGTCTGGCTCCAACATGGCAGTGTCCATATCAAGAAAAATGGAGACGGAACTGACTTAATTTGGTTGGAGCTGGAAGCAAGTCATTTTCTATGGGTGAAGTCACACTTGCTAAGTCCAGTTCCCATATTCAGTCAATGAAAAATATATATTTTTTTTTTACTCTGGCTAAAAATGGCATAATTATAATTAAAAGACGATTGGGAACACTTTTTGAATAGATCATCGGAGTGGGTCTTTAAAGAAAAAAAAAGCTAGTAAAAAATGGCATATTCTTGTATAGTAAAAAAAAAAAAGAAAGAAACCCAATCAACCTTCTCTAGTGAGTGAGTGATTATCCTGAACAATATAGTAAATATGAGAACCAAATACGACAGTAAGATACAGAAAAACAATGCACTGCAAAGCAGCTCACAGCCGGGTAACAAACACAGCAGCAGGAGAAACCGTCAAGGATGCAAGTTAAGGACAGAGGTGAACACAAGCTGATGAGGAAATGTTATGACATGAAGAATGAATAAAACATTCCACCTGTTAAAAAGAAGACAAAAGCATAATGTCAAACACAGATGGCCAGCCACCTCTCTGCACTGGGGCCCCAAAAGCACAGCAACAGCCCCCACACACCACGACAGACAGGCACCGTGCAATGACTCACTTTGCCACCACTCACATCAAGTGTGTCTGCTCAGGCTATCTGGCCTAAGAACAGCTGATTTGCCCCCAAAAAAAAGGAAAACAGATGCTTTTTCAATTGCAGCAGAAACAACAAATTCACTGAAAGAAGGCAAAAGTGGAAGCTTGTAACATTCAGCCTGGATTCAGTTGAGCCAACTTGAATTGCATGTTGGCAATTAACTGTAATTTAGATTGTGTCCGCACAATTGATTGTGGGCGAATAGAGGATGAAATTACATGTTGACCAGGTAAAGAGATAAAAAGCTAAATCAAGGACAACTGAATCCAGGAGTCTGCAGGTGAAAAGGGTTCAGCAGCAAGCAAAATTCTCTCAGAAAGTCTTAAATAAAAAAAAGGAACGTTAAGAGATGAAGCTGTTTTTTAGTGTTCAGTTTTTGTGAATAGACTACACGCATTCTTCCATTTTATTGCAGTTTTTTTTTAAAATATATTTTAGACTAACAGGAGGAAGAGAGCAAGAACACAGATTTTGTTAGATGCTGATTTTATTTTTGGGCATGCTGAGTTTGAGAGTGAAAGAGGGTTTTTTTTTTTATAGTGTGAGGGTGGCGTCTTTGCAGGAGAAAAAGGGAAGCTGCGGTTTTGGGTTTCAAACGAGTGTGTCAGAAAATGGAGGGTGGTAACCGAGAGAAAGAACCTAACATCAGAACCGGGAATGAAAAGAATGAGGCAGAGCTGCTTGAGAGATTGTCAAACACATGTCTGGTTAGACCCTTCTTCCTAATTTGCATTTATTTATGTGCAGGCTTTGGTTTAATTGCATACAGGTATTGTTGAGCGGCTGAGGGGAAATGATGTGAACAGAATTTAACTGGACACAGCGACAGCTGCACTCTGGGAGCCTTTCCAGCAGAGATTCATTCAAGAGTTCCCCTTTCCTTTCCAAATTTATTGCATTAGATGAACATCTGCAGAGCATTACTTAGCATTAATACATTTCTAAAACAGGACAGGTTCATCTTTTTTGCAAAAGCAAAATTTCAGAAGACTCTTGGGTTAAATTCGACAGTCTTTCATTCCTGCCTTGTGATCTTCACACCAGATTTTGACATTTGTGTCACACTGCTCTCGCTGTCATCGCTCTGCTTACCGTATGCTAAAATGTCCCCCCATGTTTACCACTGCAGAACTGCTTAAAAATGTGTGTAGCATTTCCTGCATTTTAACAGGGCTAACTGCAGCACCTTGCCTCAGGGAAAAATAAAAATTCCACAGGTATAAGAGATTCAAATGAAGTGCAACTTCACATTCAATCTCTAATTTTGTTATGCTGTTCTAGTGTTAACAGGTAATTATTTTAATGTGATTAAACAGGAAGGGTTGATTTTTTTTTGGGCACCTTTGAGTAACAGATCTGCAGCGGCTAATCCCCCCCAAAAAAAGAAAAAAAGAAAAAAAAAACTTTACCAAATAAAATCAAAAAGCGTCTCTCATTTTCTGAGCAGACGTTGTTTGGTCCCAGCTCTGCATCATTATCTCGAGGTGTGGAGTGCGCGCACACTGTGCTGTAAGCCAGCTCGCAGCACAAAACAACACGGCTCAGGCAGAAGCAGGTTAATCAGCATATCTGTTCCATACATGCTTTCGCCATACAGCCATTTTTGCGAATTCCCTTTTATCATGAGACGCCTTTGAATGAAAGAGGCCTGTAAAGTCTGCCAGCATTGCATCATGTTTTTCTCCTTTGATTGGGCTTCTCTTTTTTGCTCGGCAGCTGAGGAACTAGGTCACAATAAACACTATTGACATTAAACTCACTGAAATGTGGAGTAATTGCAAAGATTTTGACATGTCGCCTCTGCGTTAGGATTTCTCTACATGAAAAAACATTGCATACATCATCTAGACTAACATGAAGCTCTTCTTTTTATAAGAAATCAAATCATGTGGAATTTATAGACAAGATAATAAACCTTTTTTTTGTATTTTACATCTCCCACCTGTTTGTCTTTTCTGTCAATTATCCAAGCAGTTCACGCTGCATTAGAGCACAGATCTCTGGAGTTTTTAGTTTTTTTTTTTTTTTATATCTAACAAACACATTTAATGGAAGAGTTGATGTTTTTGAACATGTCTGTTCTCTGCAGATGGAGGAAGTGATGGTCTCTATCTCTTTAAAGCAAACTGGAGTTACCATTGCCTTGTATTTGGATAAACTGCAGTGAAGGTAAGTCATTCGCCCTACAGTGCCACTAACACACCTTAGTTTTCACCTTTAAACTCATTCCTTAACATGATTTCTGCTTTGCTTGGTTATTAACTGTATAGAAGAATTATACTTAAGTGTTGTGTAACAGTGCAGGATCTTAAAAAAGACCAGTAATGTACCCTGCGCTTGTTGCTTGGGAACTGCTCTGATCTAACAGGTAGGCTGATAATCTACACCACAATTTCAATAGCTTTTTTTTTTGTTTTAACTGATTAAACAAAGGGTCAAGAATAAAATACGGTCATTAATGAGTTTTGGAGTTTTTACTGCTCAAATTTAGGGTAACTGTGTATTTCTATCAAGAAAAAGCTACATTTTCTAGTTCCATTTTAACAAATTGGAATTTGCAGTGGTTACTGTCTGTTTCTCCTCAACACAGTATCTATCAAGATGATGCATGCTTGCTGTAAAACAATCACCTTGCTGGTATTGCGAAAGGTTGGAGGATAAATGAGCACCTGGAGAGTGAAATGCCGGTGGAGAGGGGGTGTTGCACACCACCGTTTCTGCGAGCAGGTTGTTATAAGGGTTAGTGTCGTGGGTTCGGAGAAGAGGGTTAGTTAGGAGGTAGTTTCCTGTCATCCCTGCAATAACAGGAAGAGAGACAGAAATAGAGAAAAATCAGGATGTAAAAAAAAAAAGAAAACAACAGTAGAAGAGTCCATTATCTGAGTTTTGCAGACATAATTTGTTCTAGGAAAAGTTATAATCACTGTCCAGAACCTGATAATAGCACAAGACTTACAGAGGGGCAAACAAGTATTTGTCAGTCAATTATTCTGCAAGTTGTTGTATAAAAGATAAGTTTGGTCTGTAATGTTAATCTTAGACACAGTAACTGCAAGAGACAGAATGTAACAAAAATAATTATCATAAAAACTGGCCTAGATACATCATTTTTTAAGTCATGTATCTAATTGTGTAAAAAACAATAGTACATGGTCAACAGTACATAGTCAAGTACATGGTCAATAAGAAGATTCACCTCAATACTTGTATTGTAACCCCAGTTGTCAAAGACGGAGTTAAGAAAATTCCTGTAGGTTTTCCCAGGTTTGCACACTATATAGCTGCTATTTTGGTCCATTCCTCCATGCAGATCTTCTCAAGAGCGATGATGTGTTGGGTCGTTGAAGGGCAACACAAACTTGCAACTTTCACAGATTTTGAATTGGATTGTGGTCCAGAACAAGGTGAATGGCGTTTAGACCAAAGATTTCCGTTCTGGTCTCATCTGATCACATGACATTCTCCCAATCCTCCTCTTAATCATTCAGATGATCTAGGGAGAACTTTAGATGAGCCTAGACGTTCTGGTTTAAGCAGCAGGACCTTTGGATTCATGACAATGTTGTGTGTTACTATAGTAACATTTCTTCCTGTGGTCTCAGCTCTCTCAAGATCATTTGAACCCAAACCAGGTGAGATCTTGCATGGAGCTCCAGTTGGAGGGATGTTGTCAGTGATCTTCAATGTTTTAATGATTGCTCCAATATATCTCTTCTCTCCAAATCAAATCAATATTTATTTATGAAGCAAATTTTCAAGCAGAGCAACACAAAAAGCATCTCCCTTATAGTAGACTGGTTCATTCCAGTCTTGTTTAGGTCTACACTTGTGTCCCTGGTGGCCTTCGACAGCTCTTGGGTCTTGGTCATGGTGGAGAGGTGATGTCTGACTGTTTAAGGGTGTGGACAGCTGTCTTCATACTGATTACCAGTTCAAACAGGTAACATTAATACAGGTAAGAAGTGGAGGATCCATCTTCTGAACCCGCTAAATCCCTTTAGGGGTCACAGGGTTGCTGGAGCTTATCAGAGTTACTGTTGGGCATAGGTTCTTTAAAGGTCACACACACTTACATTCATCCCTATGGACAATTTAGAATCTTCATTAAACCCATGAATCATGTTTTTAGACAGTGTGAGAAAGCTGGAGTGCCTGAAAAAACACCCATTTGAACCAGACCTTCTCACTTTGAGGCGAAACTGCCTACCACTATACCACCCTGCAGCTCATTCATCCATCTTCTAAACCCGTTTTGTCACTTTTGGGTCATGGGGCGGCAGGAGCCTATCCCGGCCACTCGTGGGCAAAGGCTGGTGATGTCCTGAACAGGTCTGTTGCAGGGCCACAAATCACACACCCATGCACTCTCAAGTACACACCTAGGGACAATTTAGAGTGACCAATTAACCTATGGAGCATGTTTCTGGATGGTGGGAGGAAGATGGAGTCCCCAGAGAAAACCAACGCAATGCACAGGGAGAAGATGCAAACTCCACACAGAAAGGTTCTCCATGGATGTTCTGGTTCAAGTCCCCCAGACAGGGGCCTTCTTGCTGTGAAGAAAGAGCGCTAACCCTTGCTCCACTGTTCACCTCAGTCATGCTAACTTGTATCTTAAATACCTTTTTCTGCAACATTATACAAATAAATTATTTAAAAATCATACAATGAAATTTCTGTATGTCTGAGTTGAATTTATGATAAATATTAAAGACCTCTATGTAAAGCAGTGGGATACCTGCAGGATAACAGGACAGACAAAAACTTGTTTGTTGGACTGTATGACCTGTTGTAAATCTACCTTCTATTATAAACAAAGGAGCTCCAGGGTTACTGGACGAAGCTACAAATCATTTAAATTCTTTGTCAATGTTAGTTTAACGCTCAGAGCTGTAATGGTTGACAATAAACATAAGAAAAACACAGTCAGCTACTCTGTTTTTGCTCATTTAAACTAATCTACGCACATTTTATGCCATTAAAAATGTGAGACAAAACGTGTCTGAGTGACCTGTTTGGAACAACCCAGTATCCTCATCCACAGACATGTTGTTTGGATAAAACTCCCAGAGTCTCCATTGGCATGCATCTTAGTATAGAATCTAAACTAACCCATAGATGAAGCCAAATGTGTTCTGGCAGAGATTCATGACACTGGGATTCCTTCCCAAATTCACTCTGACCTCCACCTGACTTTACTCATCTAACTTCCCTTCTTCCAACCTCCCATCACTCTGGGATGAAGATGATAAGATAAAAACTCTTCTCATTCAAAGGCATTTTATTTCAGATTAATTAAAATAAATCAGGTCTAATCTGTATCTTTCATGAACTGCCACAGGGTTGGTTTGATCTCATCCACTGAGGAGTTTACGCAGAGTTCATAACTTCACAAAAGGGAATTGGTCTCATATTGCAGTGGCATGGCGGTGACAGAAGGAATGGTTTCTTACCCTGGTTTACTGCAGAGGTGCTGTTTATGTCGCCTGAGATGAAAGAGGACTCTGACTGCTTTCTCACAGTGTCGTTCCACATCCGCCTGATGCGACTCTGTGTGGAAAAAGCAGCCGGTGATCAGGACTCCACGCGGTGTGCATGCCTTCTGGGCCTGAGGATTGTGTCGCTGTGTGGGCTTACGACTCAGACCTGTACATGTATGAACTGCCTCGCTGCAAGGTGACATGTTTGCGCCACAGCCTTCTACTGATCCGACTGCTACTAAAAATGGACGTGCGAGTGTCTTGGAGGGGGTAATCTGTCCTGCCCTGAGCAGCGAGTCCTTCTGCTGCTCAGATGATAGATCTCACAAAGTTTCTGAGCTGGTTTCAAAATGTTTAGCTCAACACTCTGTACTCCGTGGGGTACAGGAAAAGCCAAAATTTCAGAAAATGAATGTGTATTTTTAAAGCAAAAGTTCAAGCTAAGAGGTTTGATGAAGTCAGGCAGTACTGCTGACATTTGCTGCAAGGAGCATTTCTGCCTCTACTGAGGTGTGGTGAAGTTTGGTCTCGTAAGCTTTAATCACAAGCTCTTTTTTAAAAGTATTTACTAACAGTTGTAAAAATCAATAACAGAAATACCAAAAGACACAAGCTCTCTGTACAAGTGGTCCTGTTCTCTAGTTTGAAACTGTTCCTTCTTTACACTGGCAAAGCATTAAAAATGGTTTTTGCGAGCTGCGCTTTCTTTCAACATTACTAAAACTGGGCTCCAGCCCTGTTTTACAGTTGTTTTCACATTAAGGTATCAAAAATATAACAGTGTCTCACTGTTATATCTATTTGAACGTCTGACCTTTGTATTTATGTGGATGAATTGAAAAGCTTGGCTTTACAAAGAAAACAGAGAATGTGGCCTTTAAAGTCCCGCTCATTTCTCACGGGTCTGAAAAGAAATGTATGATGATGCTTTGGGCTGTTTTTATTTTTTATTTCTCTGTGGAGAAAAAACAAAATCAGCTGCTCCTTTTTTGTGTTTCACTGATTCAAGATTTCATTTTTCTTGAAACCTGAAAGCAAAATATGAGTCATTTACTGCTCATTTAAAAAATACATACAAACATGTCTTTATTTACTCTATTGTATTCATAGATACACCGTATATAGAAACATGATATAATGTATTGTTATATGTATATTTATGTGTTATTTATATGTAAAATATTGTTTAAATAAGCTGCAGACATTAACTCTGCCATGCTGCATGCAGGTTAGGGAAAGGATTATAAATACTGCATATTTTTCACTATAAATCTATTTACTTGGTTGTTTTTGTTACTTTTTCTCTCCTCCCAAAAAACAACAACAATTAGTCTTAATTATTAGCAAATTTTCTACTGAATCTAGTTGAATAATCATCTGAAAGGTTTGATGCAATTAGAAATATTATTTGGATCATTGAGTTCTGTTTGAGAACAAATTCTTAATGCAATTAACTTGCTAATAACTAATCATTGGTTTTATTCAAACATGAATCTATTAATTTAAAAAAGAAAAATTATCTTTTTTTTTTCTCCAAGCGAAAAAGTGTAGGGTCACAAAGTTTTAGGTCATGCACAGTGCAAGGTTTTTTCAGATCTCGACATTTTGGGGGGATGGTTCCGAGTACCTGGGTGGCAGATGAGTAGCGGGCTGTAGATCGAGAGGTGGCTGCCTTGGCTGAGCTGTGGGAGCCCTCAGATGGCAGAGCGCCACAGCACTGAGACTGACGGAAACATTTGCTGTACTCCTTCCGAACCTGCAGATGAGGAAAGGATCAAAACCCGGTGATCACTTTGACACAGGCTTTGATACTGTTCCCTCTCTGTTGTCAATGCATTCCAGCTGACAGAAACACCATTTTCCAGCACATTTCGAGGCACAATCCAAGAGTCAGAAGTGAGCAAAATGCTTTTAAAATTTGATTTCGCCTTTGTGATGCAGAGATTTAACTGAAGCTTTTAGATATGACAAATTTCATCAATGTTAAAATACAGAAAAAACAAATACAAAACAGTAGCCTTTTGCCAGAGTTTGGTAAACAGTCTGGGTTCAATTCCTGGCTGCCATTTGGTAGGACATTGAACCGATAGCAGGCTGCAGTGGGTCAGGTTAAGTGTTTTCTGCTAGGTGTCCGAATGAGCAAAGAAATAAAAGTGCTTTAAACCGATAGAGAAGTTTTTTGTAAATGTAACCCATTCAGCACTTTTTAAATGTTTATTTTTATGAAATGTTACATTTTTTTAATTAATATTTTTTATTATTAATATTTATCAATATTCTTCATAACTATCTATATTGCAACAAAATTTAAACTGATATTGCCGTGTCTACAGATATTTTCAATTTAATGTCAAAATTGAATATAAATACGCTAAAGACACCTGTAAAGACCAGGATAAAGATGACTGCAGCTACACTTCTGTGGATTTTGCTAAGTATTTTTTTCCATAGTTCCTCTTTAACTTCCAGACTATTGTTATTATTATTATTATTTATTAATTAACTAATATTTATTATATATCCTTGCCCCTAAATATGGTCTGGTGAACTGTAACATATAAAACACTCCAAAAGAACATGTTCCCACTTAAACACAGTCTGGCATTGGTTCAGAAAGTTTGTTGATGAAATTATTTACATAATCTAATCAGGGTGACTGAAAGAAGTAAGCATTTTGAGAGGTAAACTTTAACAAAGATTCGTCTTTGCTGAGGAGGCTTTTTAAACATAATCCTTTCTCAAGAAACTGGAAAAAAATATGGTTTAACAATTCAAGACCTCAAATACTGATTAATCACTGACTTGATTTGGTTTGCTGAAAGTTCAGCTCATTATGAATAATCTAGGACAAAATCTTACTTTTTTCTGGAGTAGGCAGTGGAAGATAAAGATGAACATCCCCTGCAACGTGTTGAAGATGGTGAAGAGGTAAGCCATTACAATGGATGAATCGTTAAGGAAGAACAAACCGAAGGACCATGTGAGCCCCAAAAGGCAGAGGAGTGCAAATGCTCCCAAAACCCATGACCTGTAAAAAAAAGACCAAATGATTTAAAAATGTTTTTTTTTTTTTTTTTTTTTTACATGTACAGCCGTTTCTGTTTTGTTTTGAGTCTATGTGTTGCCTTTTGGTAAAGCCTAAAGGATCCAAGCTGACACTTTTAGTCACAAAGACTGGCTGTTTATGAGTGAGTGAGTTGAGAGAGGAAGCCAAAGAAAAACAACCACCCTGAACTAACATGTCCATATGTTCTATGTGCAAGACGTGATTTATGTGATTTATTTGCACACAAAAAAAACCTACAACAAATTATTGGTGTTTAGCCAAGTTCATATATGCAGCATAGATAACAAACCCACAGCAGATCTGAGTTAGACCCTAATTAATAGAAGTTAATGAGTTTTGTAGCTCATTAAAATGTGTGAAATCCAGCTTTCACAAATGTGGCAATTTTCGCATTCTACAAGCAAGCCTGAAAGCCAATTAAACAAATTTCATAAGGATTTTAATACATGTCTCTATTCCTTTTTTTCTGTAGACAGAATGCAGAGTTGCTGCTTGCAGTTGAAACACCCACATAACGTATGCCGCTGTGCTTTTAGACTGAAAATGTCTTTCTTATGGTTTCTTATGGTAAAGCTGTTCACTAAAGGGCTTTTTTCAATTTTCACTCTTAATATTCTTGAATTCCATAACGGATGTGGTTAGGATCCATCCTTAAAAATTTGTCTATAAACTCTACCGAACATAGGATGCCAGAGGTCAAAGGTGCAGTTATGAAGAAATAAAACAAGCAATATACCCCTATGCAGCTCAAATACTGAAAATAAGCTATAAGGCGTGATTGACAGACTAAAATAAAATCTAAAAGGGGAAATCTGTCAGTCTGGTTGGAAAAAACAAAAAAAAAGTGTAGATCAATTGCAGCTATTGAAATTTTCGCGGGGAGGCAGAAGCTGCGATGGTGCATATTACTTTTCTTCTAGCACACAAGTGACCCTCACCTCCCCAGCCTACTCCGAACAGAAGAAAACACACAGAGACACACAGTGACGGAGCAGCCTTTTAATCTTCTAGAGTGACACCCCTCACCTGATACCCCCCAGCCTGGAGGAGTCTGGTTTCATGGAGGTGGAATGCTTCACCATCCTGTACATTGTCACCACCAGGAAGATGACATTGACCTGTCAAAACAGATGTGAGTCAGGGTTAAAGGACTGCCTGCACTAAGAGGGACATTTGATCCTGCTGCCAGAAGCCAAGAAGGAGGAAATCAGTTACTTATGTGCCGGATTATCCCAGGATTTATAGACCCACTTCAATCAAAATTGTGTTTTCTCGTGTTATTAGCATGTTCTTGTGGCAGTTTTCTCATGATGGGGAACATATACGAGGTAAATTAAGCTAAACATGTCTGAGTATTTATTCATTCAAATTGTTGAGAATCAGGAGCAAATCTGCTGTTGGAAAAAGCTTGTAGCAGTGACGAAGGTGCAATCACTGGGCCAGGAGAATGCAGGAGAGAGTGTAAACAGATTCATGATGGGAAATGGGGGGCGTGATTGTTCGTGTGGAGTAACTCAGAGGAGAATTTTTTAGGACATTTATTTGCCTCCTACAAAGTGCCAGTTTTTTGTTTTTATTTTGGCCTAATCAGAATTAAAATATCACTAGGAACCTTTTAAAATAGCTAAAAAAAATGGATGAAAGTGGGTCTTTCAACTTGTTATTTTGTCCATTTTTTTTTTTTAGATAAATTGCTTTTCTTTCCCCTAAATTGCTGCTGAACTTGTTGTGAAGCTGTCTGTGAATTGAGCAGCTCTTTCACTAAGAGGACTCAGAAAAATGTGAAGCCGCAGTGATAATCATAAAGCTTGCTGACTTTTGGAAAAACAAGCAACATCAGGGAGAATATCGCTTTGGTTTGGTGCTCCTCACGGCGCTCCAGGATCGCCATAAGCCGCTATAAACCCACAACTCCATTCTCATTTTCCCAGCAGATGGTCCCAAACACTGTGACCACTTTCTAATAAAATGTATATATGAATAAAAGAAAAAAGGACAAAAAGATGACCAATCACTGTAAAAAATATAAATAGGGAAGCAGGCACATTTAAGGAAGAAAATATGGAGTTGGATTCCACATTTTATAGTCAAGTTTTACTGGGGCCAGGAAAAACATTTAAATGATTCAGTCCATGCATCCAGCGAGGTTTCCATGCTCCGTGGATTTCTCCCTGCAAGCACTGAAGGGACCTGAGCCACAAAGAGGGGGAGGGCTGAGAGCCTCACTTTAACATATATCACTTCTAACTTTTCAAATGTACTCCAGCACTTTTTAAAGGAATCCTCTAAATTTGTATTTCTTTGATGCATTTTAAGTGAATAAAACATATGTTGTACATGGAAAAAAAACTCAAACATATTTGTTTTTTTGTGTAGCTGAAATGCTTGGTTTCCATTTTTTTTCTTTTGTATTTCTAAGCAAGCAGATTTCTTGGATAACATCCTATAATTGTGTTTTAAAGAACTTCAAAGCAGGCAGAGAGAGGTCTTTAAATTCAAACAAAGGAGTCTAAGTGGAGAGAAGATGTTATCCAGAAACAGCAGGGAGATAGATGGGAGAAAAAGGAGTGGCTAAGAAAACAGAAAGAGGCTTTTAGATCAGAGTTTTGTCTCTGGGCCACAGGGGCCTGCATTTAACACAACTGTAAGCGATGACATAGATCCAATGAGACAGACAGACAAACAGACAGTGAGGCAGAAAAGCTGGGAGGCACTCTGCCCAAAGCAAGAACATCCTGCTTATGGACTCTCCATACGTGCTCGGTCTCTAAGGGTTCATCTGCTACAGTTTTCAGGTCTCTTTTTCTTTTGCTTCCAAAAATAAAAAAAAAAACATAAAACCGATGCAGCTCATTGCAAGCTTTTGCAGGATTTTACAGCCTTTGAGGCTGTTTACATGTTTCTTTACAATATGGATACATACTGTGAATTGTCGGTGCTTCTGCACATGCAAGTCTGTCCACGAGAATCGTGAACACCCTGCACTCTGCATGAAATATTAAGAGGAGAAGATGGAGATGTCCAAACGCGGGGATTGGCTGGGGATGTGTGATGATCTTCGGCAGGGCTGTGAGCTCTGGTAATGGTTGTCTGGCCCACCCACTCATTACTTGCATGTTTACACCCCCCCTCACCAACATCACCCTTGTTTCCCCCACTGAGCAAACGACCTTCATGCCTGAAACGATTTCTCCCCCTGATTGCAGGAAGGGAATACTCAACCAAAACAGCTCTAAGTTGTTGCTGCTCAACAATTCTGATTTCAGAGGATTTCACAGCTGAGTGGACAGCTATGTCCTCGTGTCAGCCATAATGGGACCACTTCCTTTCATGCAAATTGATCCAAGAAAGCAGAGCTAAAAATCTGCCCGCACAAAGGGAGAAAAATCTATAAACTGTTGGCCAAGCTTTGATTTGAAAGAAAAAACACTTACAAATATTATTAATGCTACAGGTCCGATGAAGCTCCAGATGAAATGGTTGTCCACCCTCAGCCAGCATCTGCAAGATCCCAAAAAAAATAATACGCAGTTCATTAAATATTCTCATTGGCAGAACATAGTTGTGTCTCATCGATCAGTGTCCAGGAGAGCATGCTGGATGATAGGGAACTAGCAGAAGAGTAGTGACTCTTCCGACCGCAGAGAAGAAAACACAATCTTAAGAGAGCATTGGCCTCGTGCCACCAGACACTGCAATGTAAAAGGCGGTGGTTATTGGACTCCTGACTTCACCGTCTGCAAATGCGAGATGCTTGTGTGTACCCAGGACCCTCAACAGTAAACAATATACTGAATTTTAAAGAGTTCAAGAGTGAACTGCGCCTCGCTCCGTTATCAGGAAATTGAATGAAAACTCTTGCAAGAAAAAGAGTTTTGAACAAGGCAGTTCACTTAAATTTTATAAATAGCAGCTCTGCAGACTCACAGATCACAAAGCTTGCAGCTTGGATACAGAAAAACGTAAAAATGTACAAACTTTACACTGACAGAGGCAGCAATTATCCTCATGCAAAGGAGAAAAAGCAGAGCACAGAAAGGCAGCAAAGTCATTAATAGAGCAGCTGAGCTCACAGTAATCTGTGCCAGTGGTAACAGACTGAAAATTTGCCAGGAGGGGGAAGTGGACTGCTCTTTGTGATATCAGTATCATTAGCACAATATGACACTATGATGCTCTCTGCGTTTGTCTCGGTGGAGATCCTCCAGAGTTTTATCCCATGTTTGCAAAAGAGAAGGAGTCTGCACGTACACTCGCTCTGTGCCGTAGCTTTTGTAGTCGATGGCTGCTGAAATGCCCACCACCACAGCTGGGATGAGGTAGCCGAAGCTGTAGTAATACTTTATGCGTGAGCCCTCGCTCTCAAAGACCTCGATCAGCATCAAGTAAAGCTGCACGCCCTCCAAACACATCCAGGTGAAGGCAGCCAGGAAGCAGAAGTGGAGAACCCCGGCAATGATGGAGCACAACAGCTGAAAGATAGTCACACACAAAAAACTTCACATTTACTTTTTTTTTTTTTTTACAAAAAAACTACCTAGCACCTCCATCAATACTGAATTAATGTATTGGTTTATACTTCAATTAACACCTTAATTTTGATTTATTTCCGTAACTTGTTTGTAGCTTAAATTTGGAATCTTTTCTATATTTATTATTGATTACAAGCTCTGGAACGTCTTTCATGGTAGGTTGCACTGGAATATTTTAAGTTCCTGTTTAAAGGCTAATTAAAAAGAGTCACAGGCAGCGGCTTGTTCAAGTACTGAAGACATTTCTTTAATTTGAGCAATTAAAAGATGAAACTTTTGGGACATTTTCTCTATTTTCAATTTTTTTTGTGTGGATGGCAGTCTAGTCGTGCATGTAGTCAGCGAGGCGTGTACATTTTCACATTATAAGTCCTGCTATGTTGTAAAATGCTGATTGTTTTTCAATAATCGGTCTTGGTGTTACAGAACTCTGAAGGCTGGTAAATAAATAAGAGTTTAGAAATGATCTACAGTTCTATTTTCAATAAAGGCTGTAAGAATATCTACCGTTATGTTTCTAAAGCTAATAAAACAATCAAATGTGCTAAAATAGTATTTTGCCAGATTTGGAATGTCTGCATTTATCCCTGTTTCTGCCTCCATGAAACTCTGTTTCAAATTCTAAAAAGCAAATGTGCAACACAGAAAGCAGAAATCACAAGATCATGTAATAAACAATTTCAATCAAATCCCTTTTATTTTATATGGCGCCTTAACGTGTCGCCAAACTTTAAAAAAAACAACTAAAAGGTCAAAACAATGAAAAAGTAAAATAGTAAATTTATGTATACATACTTAAAATAATTTTTGATAGGGGTCATTTTTTTTAAACTTTGGTCATTTAGGTCCTATATGTATTTAGAGTTTTATGTATGAGTTTGGGCTTTTAACCCTTCAATAACCCAATCAAGAGAAAAAAAAAGTCTGCTTTCGGTGGATTATACACACAATCAGCAACTTTTTAAAATATGTTTTTTAAAATGTAGTCCATCATTTGGTTGAGCAGGGGGTCTGTTTTGGTAAAATTCACTGGAGCGTTAACTAAATGTGATCCTAATGCTGCGTTCACACCAAACGCGCGTCAAATTTGCGCCTGCCGCCTTCCTGTTCTTAAACTGATGATCCCGCCACATGTGGGAGGAGCTAGTGTCCAAAGTTTGTTGCTTTACTGCTACATGGAAGACACGGATGATTTTGATAGATCAGGTTTAGTTATTTTGACCGCGATGCCTTACGCCTAAAACGAACCAGGACCTCTGATTGCATTTGATTGGCCCCTCCGATCAGTGTGAATGGAGCCTAACTCTATGAATATGAAGAGTTTTTTTGATGCATACCTCTGCTTCTGTCATGTTGACACCAACGAGGAAGAGGAGCTCGCCAATAAAAAGGTTGATGCAAAGGTTTATGTGGATGGTGTTGCGGTCACTTTGCAGCCCTCTGAAGAAGCAGAAGGTGAAGAGGCTAATGGCCAGACAAACTAGAGACACAGCAATGCCCATCCTGGTGATGACGCTGAGGAGAACTTCGTGCATACTCCCATCTCTCTGCAAGGACACAAACACACAAAAGATTGGAGGAGCTTTCGTATTTGTGCTTAACATTATCGTAGATGGTAAATAACTAATAATGGCTTCTTCAAAGTGGTAAAAGTATAGACTTTACAAGAAAGGTCTTCTCAGTCTTCATAGAGGCTATTGTCCTTCTGACGATTAAACAACGTTTGCATCGTGTTATCCATTATCTCATTGCAATAAATGTTTTTGCTGCATATTTTCATTGAGACAAAAGAACTATCTTTGCATTTCTCCTTAAACTGCAGCAGAAAATTGGATGTGATTGGGAGCTCAGTGCTTCTTGACAAACTCTGACACTGTAATTAAACATGATTGAGCCAGATGTCATTTGGCACTCAAGTCAAACATGTCCAGTCATCTTTTTTTTTTTTTTAAATGCAGCACATGCTGTAAAAAGTGACATCAGAAGAAAAACCACTTCAAAGAGAGGCAGCCGTGCGAGCGAGGTTTGATCATGCTGCATGGCAGAGGACCTATAACTGAGTGTGTTTCATGATGGGCGTCAGGAAAATATGGAAAAAAAAAAAGACTTGACCTTAAGAAATATCACCTGAAGACATGGTTCCTTAACTGTGGGGCAAATCCTGCAGTAATATTTGCAATTTCATCGAGGACAGGAGTTATAGAGAATTGGTGTGAGGTTAAACCTAGCCTCCTGGCTCTGGTTACAAGCTGTGGTTAAGATTGTGGTTAGAGTAGATGACAGGCAGAGAGTTCAGGAGCTGGGATGTATTATTAAACAAACCACAAACTTATCCTCTACATTTATTACTGGTTAGGTCCTCCCTTCACATGCTACTTATCTTGTAATTGGATTGTAATTGCATTTTGCCACCAAATTGATTCTGCGCCACTCTAGGAAGTGTGGAAACATAAGTTAAAGCTGTGGTTATGCCGTTTCTCATGACTCCCAAGGGCCAGCCATGGAGGGGGTGGTGGGGGGTATCAGGCATGGACCACAGGTAAAACATAATTACCTGTGATAATGCTTTGCCACTTTCTATCCAGATCCACTGCCTTGCTCTTTTAAAATGACAGCCCACTGCCTTTTCCCTACCCTCCTTCCCAACCATGCCTTCTCCTGCAGAGATTATCTAATTATCTCGGAAATGCCATGCTTGTTCTGCCTGTCTGTGCAAGATCCAGCCAGAGGGACAGGGGGGGGGAAGAGTAAACAGGGTGAGAAAGGAAAACAGCTCCTGCAGACCACAAGGTGAGGGCCACTCACTACATTTCCACGGTGAGCCATGAGGATGGCAAAGTTGGTCAAGTGACTGCAGGAGCAAGTGGTGTGACTCTTGTTGGTTTCCAGCAGTTTGCAGCCCTGAGTGGACCAGTATCCCATCATGCTTCGCTCCGAGTAATTCCAAAAGGAGCAGTTGGGGTTGAAATAGTTTTCCTTCTGTAAAACAAAGAAATAGCTTAGAGCAGAAGCACTGAATCACAAAAAGAATGGACAAGTCTGATCCTAAAGGCTTTTATTTGAACCAGTAACTTTTTTGTTACTGATCGTTAGGGCTGAAAATGTGTAAAATTAAAGACCCACTCTGATGAAAATTGTGTTTTTGGTGTTTATTACATGTTATTGTTAAATTTTCTCATGATGGAGGACTTTTACAATAAAAATATAAAATGTAAATTAAAGATTGTACAAAGAAATTGTATTTGTGACGTGGCAAATACACTGGGCGGGCTATAAGCTCCCATTCTGATGCATCCACTTAGACGACTAGATCAGTCCCACCCACAACCCAGAGACAAATTTCTAATGAACTCCTACCCTAAAACTATACCCTAAAAATCGATGCAGGTTTTTGATCTAGCCCAAAACCAGCAAAATCATTAAGAGAAGACCACTGGGACTGCTTTAAAAATAGATCTAAAGATGACTAGAGTAAAGTAAATGTATGAGAAAAGTAGATGGGAGTTCAAACCCTAAAACTGACGGAAAAGTCCATCTGATCAGGGTGAATCATAACCCACAGAACACTTCGCCATAACAATTTTCCCCCCCAACAACACCACAGTCAAAGTGCAAGATGTGCCATTCTTTGTAGAAAGGAGTGAAAGTATTTTTCACAATCTGCCTCTACAGTGTGGTCTGTGCGAATCTCAGGAGGAGGCTTACATCCAGGTGTTCGAGTGTGAAGATCACGGGGTCGGCCACAAACACACGGCTGGACTCCTTTGTAATAGAGGCTGACAGGATGTGGGAGTTAACAGTGAGGGAGAGGTTGTGTTTGTTCAGATCCCCCATTCCCTTCAGCGTGGCGTTTTCTGTGCTGAGGAACTGACCCAGGTGCTTGTAAAGCACAAATACCAGCTTGGCCACACCTGCAGGCAAAAGGGAAGAGACTTATCTGATATGTGGCAAATTCACAATTTAACATTCGGCGTGGTGAAACAAACAATGAGATAAAATACTCCATATATATGTGCTTTTTTGTGAACATCAAAAGCACTAACGCTGTCTTTAGCAGACTTTAAAATGCAGACTATGGAAAATTTGAGAAGAGGGAACTTAAGCTGCTAGTGTGAAGCCTTTTATCCTCAAGTGTGTGGCAGTTATTATGCATCATGATAAGATGCAGTCATGAAACTGACTTTGGCGCATTAAAAAAGGATAATTTCCACCACATTTTGAAATAACTCACACTCAACAGGCTGCAATGGGAACAGCAGCCAATAAAGCTAATGGATTTCAAGTAGGTATCAGTTTAAAACAACAGACTGATTTCAAAAAGGTGCAAATGTTACATGGGGGCTGATTAGCTCGCACCTTTTAAAGATTTATGCAGAATAACAAACCAAAACAACTTCTCTGTCTTAGCTTTCTGTTAACTTTTTGATGGAGATCAATTCTACATTGCAGCCAATGCAACAGAAAGATGCAGTCCACTTTGTTTTTCTATTAATCCACAGTAAGGCTACACAAGAATGAAATCAAGCGAGCCAGAATTACTGCTGTAAAGCCCACTACATCAAATAATTTTTTTTATTAAGATGTGTTCAAAGTCCTTTGATGAAATCCACAAAAAAGCATCATTTTTTATGAGATTTAGAAAGTATCGGTTATGATATGCTGGAGTGATTTGGTAATTTCAATTTTTTACAGTTTGACATGAATGAATAATAGACTTAAAAGCTCCATAATTTTATTTTGAGTGGTGTAGGCCCTTAAGTTTCCATGAAAGCAGCCATTTTAAAAAGCTCTTCTGCTGCCCCTAGTGGAATGATAATGAACTACAAGGCAGAACCATCGGATCGTATCTAAGAACTGGACCGAGTGAGGGTGACATCAACCATAAAAAATGGTTTACTTCTAGCTCCATCAAAATGAAGTCAATTAAGTCTCCATTTCTTTCCCGATACAGATGTCACCATGTTAGAACCCGAACTTGTCAGTAGGTGATGCGTCTGAGTCATCATTCCTTGCTTATCAGGAGTGGGTTTGTTGGAAGTCCACACCAATTGCAAGAGTGCTCAGGAG
Source organism: Oryzias curvinotus (assembly GCA_023969325.1). Taxonomy (NCBI): domain Eukaryota; kingdom Metazoa; phylum Chordata; class Actinopteri; order Beloniformes; family Adrianichthyidae; genus Oryzias; species Oryzias curvinotus. Next base: position 33,155,639 of record CM043722.1, read on the forward strand.
AATCTGATAATCAGACGTTTTGAACGCTGAACGTGAGACCACATACTTTTATGGAGGCATCTGATTGGCCAGTTTATAGCCTTCAATTACTTACACTAGAGAAAAAATATTGTAAAAAAAATTAGGATTAGCAAATTAAGAAAAGGCAGCAGAGCAAGAATGGTAATAATGACTGGGTAATAGCTGTTTATTTTTCACTAGAAGTCTATTGGAGCCAGCGGGTACTTCCTGTTTGGAACGCTGAGGGACAAGGGCTAAGTTAGTTCATTTGTCATGTACAGTCAAAACACATGTACCAAGTTAAATACAATGAAAGCTTCTGTCATGCTAATGAGACACATGTACCAAATATGATTTGTATTGGGATAACATGTTCAGTGTCCAGAAAACGTGTCAAATTGGATTTTGTGATGAGAGAATGTAAATGATTTTTTTCTCACCGTTTTTGCTGTTGACTTTCACCGTGTTGGAGGAGAGTTGAAGCGTAGCCCCCCCTTTGTTCGTATGTGGAAACCTGAAGTCCTGCACCTGACCGTCAGTGCTCAACACATACACATCCAGCACTGACAGAGAAAAGGAGGTGAGGGAGAGGTTAAAGAGACGTGAATATTCAAATGCCTTACAAAAGGGTGTAATAGAGCTGTGTGGTTAAGGCCCAGTAGCACGCCTGCAAAGACTCCATGTTCACTGTAACAGTAAAAGAGTCAAATCTTATTGGCAAGATCCCGTAGGGTGTCGTTTACTTTAAAAACCGTGTCACTAAGCTGTTAGCTGGCATTATGAAAGCCTCAGAGGCAAGTGCAGGGAAAAAATATTGACAAGAGGCTGCGGTGGAGAGTAAGTGAATGAAAGCACATAGGCTGCTGCAGCATAAATGTCAAATATTCAAAGGATCAAACATATAATTGAGCTTTACTTTTACTTTCACTTTCCCCTGTGGGTGCAGATAACTCTGGGCTCGATGAACAAATCTCTAAAAATCCTTTAAATTCCTGCAGCCCTCTTTTTCTGGCATGCCAGCTGCCGGGTGGTGCGCCCTTTGATGTGTGAAATTACTAAAGGGTCATGAGGACGCATATATCATCACATCAGAAAAGGCCTCACTTCCGCAGATCTTCTGACGGACACAAGCGAGCAACCGTTCTCTCCCCATCTTTCTAGCTCTCAACTCCCTTTCGCTTCATTTTGTCCTTGATCCTTACCAGGAGAATCTCAGGAAACGGCTAATTAAAAAAAATAAATAAATAAAAAATAACAATCTTATTTAGCTTTTTAACTCTGCAGGCAGGTCAGGTAAGCTGCTCTCCACGGCTGTTTTCTCTTTGTGTGGGCGTAGTTATTCTCCTTCGCTGGAATGTTTATTTTAATGATAACAGAGCTCGACGAGTTTGTGAACACTGAATTAATACAATAATTAAATAGTCAATGTACAGCACTATATTGTATTAATCAGTGCGTTTGGTAAAGTGAAGTCATTAATAGCGTGACTAACTGCTATTTAATGGAAAACACTAGCAGAGAGCATAGGGAGAGCTGTTTGAATGGAACAGAGCCATTCAATTGGCTTGCTTTGTTTCCCACCCCTGAGGTCTGGGCAGTTCATCTCGTCGAACATGTTCAATGAGGGGACTGCACAATGAAAGATTAAAAAGCAATGAGCGGAGAGTGACGAAACTGTAATTGTGGCAGCAAAGGAGTGGAAACATGACTGTACTGTATGAAGTGAAGGAAATAATGTCCTTAATAAACTGCTGCCTAAAACAAATGTGTTATTCAATCAATCCAAGCCTAATTTCTGGCAATTATGCCATGTGAGATGGTAAAAAAAAAAAAAAAAACAAAAACTGGAAACCTCTTTGACGTGGACTTACTGATATTCTCTGCAGGCACTTTCACAATCGCAGGCTCAATCAGGTTTTCCGCAAGGACAAACGCGCCCTCCTCCAGGGTATCCAGGAGCATCGTGGCTGCGTGTGTTTGTTCTGTGGAATTCATGTCTTTCCATGATTTCAGCGCTTCCTGCCTCAGTAGGTTGTCAACTGTGTCCACAATTGCCTGTATCCATGGAGACAAGAGAGTTGTCAGCTCGCTTTCGCCTCTCATCATAACTAGGCTTTAATGACAAAGTGCTGAGGACTGGGTAGCAAATGATAAAAAGACCGCGAATGGCCGACACTGACAGCAGCAAGCAGTGTGAAAACAGAAACATATATTGTATAGTTCTGACTCTTGGAGACCCACTCCGATTAAAATTGTGTCTTTCACTTGTTATTGTTGCTTTTTTTCCCCTAAAGATGGAGGACATATATAAGAAAATTAAACACAAAATTGCATTTTTGAGTCTTTCTTTGTTCAAATTGTAAATCAGAAGTAGACAAAAAAGTGCAATTTGAAATAAGAGCTTATTTGTGACAGAAAAAAAACGCTGGGTGGGCAACAAGCTCCTTTCTCCAAGCTCTCAGTAACGGGAAGGGGGGCGGAGTTGCTTCACCCCAACCGTTCTGCCCACAACTCAGAGGTGAATTTCCAATAAACTACTGCTGCTTTACAGAAACTATACCCTAGAAAAAGGCCACAGATTAGTACATTTTGGCTAAAAATGGCATAATCCTAATTGAAAGACCTCTGGGAACGCTGATCGGAGTGGGACTTTAATTAAACCAAAGATGCTTAACCAAGTTCAATCTTTGTTCTGGTATTATTGTTTTTTAATGCAAAGCAAACAACGACAATATATAAATAAAACAAATTTTGCCATTTTCTCCCATGAATTGTTGCTTTGAACAATGCAGTATTATAAAAATGGGCTTTGAATTGTTATACAATTATTTTCAAGAACAATACACTTGTTTTAATAATAGAATCCACTGTTTTGGTTTTCCTAGAGGAAAGGGGGCATTATAATGAAATCCTTGACCATAATTGTGCACTAACTCAAAACAGGGGTGCGGGGTTGAGGAGTTTCCCACTTGTTTACAATGGCAAGACTTTAATTTCCTGCTTTCTGATAAGCCATAAATAAGCAAAACATTCCTGAAAACCCACACTTGTATTATATTTTGATAAAACCACATCTCCTTTTGACCCGAGCGGGGGGAGTTCAAGACACTCGAGTGGCAAAATGAAGAATTGCTGTGAATTTCATTAATCCAAACAGGCTTTGGCCCTTAGATTGCTCTCGCTGTTTGTTTCAGAGTGACAATTTAACCGAGGCTCCCATTAACCACTGGAAGAAACGTCACAATAATTGTAATTAACCAAAACAAGCTCCCGTTCACTAAACCAATTAGCCACAGCTGTGATTACTTAAACTACTAATTGACCAGTGATAGGATTATACCTATGAAAACAAGCAGGAGCAATGTCAACCACAATCTCCACCAATATATAATTATATATACGCAGTAACCTTAGCAACAATGCATGTATCTAGATGGAGGTAAGTCTGCCTTCAGAGATCAAAAAATCCAGAAGCAGCAGAAAAAAAGAGAACATATGCCTTTAGTTTTTGTTTAGGAAGAAAGATCTTGTCTTCAGAATGTGTCCTCCTTAATGCATGTCTAGGTTAAGGTCAGTTTACAAACCGCAGGAAGCCTGTGTGGGTTGGCTTTAACTGGAAGAACACATGGTGAGAGCTCACTGATTAGGTCAACACAGAGGCTGCCCAGACCAATAATGATCCTCCAAACTATTGTGAACAGTAGTTAGATGGACTCTGAAGAAGAACCTATATAAATAAAATACATGATCTGAACAATAAAGATTCGGTTTCGCTGGTTTGTGAAAGTTCAGACGGGATGAACTGTGTGACAAACCTGTCAATCCACGTTAAAGAGGCGTTTGACAGCAGACCGACGTGAGTTTGTCACGTCATTAGAGTACTTGGTCGCCACCATTACCACCACTAACGCTTTGTAAGTCTTGTACTCAGCCCACCCACCTGCTGGATCCCTCCCTCTGAGTGTTGAAAAATTGTTTTGTGTGTTTTCAGAAAGAAAGAAACTGGACGAGTGTCTGTTGAGAAGTGACTTGTAGGGCAGAGGCAAGACCGGTTCAAGTTTCACCTACTAAGAGCAGAAAGTTCAAAACAGAAACTATAAAGACTTTTTCCCATCTGCAATGTCAGGAAATCAAAGACAATCACAGACTGAGGTTCAGTCTCTTGCTTAAAGTTTAACCTTTCATAATATAGTAGTGCTGCACACAATGCCTTAGTCACATCTGCTCTTACAGGCAGAGATGGCCCGTCAGCAGGCTAAAAACATCAAGATCGTAGACCAATCAGTGAGTCTGTACGACGAAAATATTTACACACTTAGGCAACACTGAAGTAGGTGCGACGCAGGCACATTGTAATGATTTTTTTTCCCCATTGAACCATCCAGACTGCACAAGAGACCAGGAAGTGCTGAAGTGTGTGCTCCTTGCAAGCAGTCTGGTTGTTAGAAATTAGGAAATTAGACAATTGGTGCGTAGTTGTTTTGGACACCTAACAGGCGTCCTACTTACGTTTCACCAGGGCACCCTATAAAAGCAGCACCTTACCAACAACTGGAGTGCGGCATAAGGGCACCATTCAACCGGATCACTTGTACGAAGAGCATGCAACTTCGATTACATCATGATAGACACACGCACAACAATTGTAAATTCTAATTTTTAACTGAAATTAAGGTGGCTACACCTGCAAGACACACCTGCCCTTCCTCTCCACAACCCTCTACGGGCCCTAACAACCCAAAAACCTGCAGCTGTGACTGAAGCATTAGAAAGCAGATTATACATTTTCAACCGTGAGCAGACAGTAAAAAAAAAACAAGTCAAATAGCTACTTCTTTCTATAAAATGAAATGCCAACACAGAATTCTTTTTTAGTGTTAAATATATATTTTTTGTTTCTAAATCGAGGAATGGACATCTTTCCTGAACATCCCACTGGCTCTTTACAGAAATTCTTTTTTTTTCAACTTTTGGAGGGGTAATGAATAGAATGGGGTTTGTCCAGGACAATGAAGGGTTGTCTGCAGATGCACTGACCAGCATGGACCAGGAAATGGTCAGTAGTCAAATAATAAATGCTAGTTAACAAATGCAAGACATGAGAGTACATCAGGAAACTGATGAAACAATTTGGAATTGTGATTAAATATTTAAAGGAAGAAGAGTTAAAGTCAAGATGCCAAGACTCTACGCCAAGACATCAGTATAGGAGCTTCATCTTCTACAAAAGTCAGTGAAGTTTAAATTAAAAACAAACCACATCGTGTGGCAGTTGCACCTATTTCACTTTGTTTCCTTTGAAGACCTATTTCTTTCAGCAGACATCTAGATAAATGTGAGGTTTAAAGATGGCAGGATTTAGTAATTTTAGTTTTTTTTTACCATTATTGTCTTGTTTTATTCTGTCTTAAATAGTTTTAACCTTAACTATAAAGAACTTTGTGAACCTTTCTGGGTCAAGGGCAATATAAATAAACTTTTCCTGGTAACTTTTCTGTAAAATCTTACAAAAATCTGACTGGCAAGTCAGCTTGCAGGTCACCAAACACACAAAATCACACACATGTGAGGTTACACATCGAAAGAATATGATTCTCTTCACAGAACTTCCTGCTTTGATAACATGCGCAAATGCAAAACACTTGTGATTTGATTTAAAAGCACAAGTCTTTGTCTCCAAAACATTTTTAGAAGAATTTCACTGACGTATGTTATTTTTAAAATATTTACAAATGTTGTACTGTTTTGTGGAGCAGTGCTTAGCGCTCTTGCCTCACAGCAAGAAGGCCCCCGGTTCAAGTCCCAGCTGGGGGACCTGCAATAGAATCACCACCTGTGTGGAGTTTGCATGTTCTTCTGGTGCATGCGTGGGTTTTCTCCGGGGACTCCTCCCACCATCCAAAATCATGCTCCATAGGTTAATTGGCTATGGCTATAAATTATGATTGGTGTGTATGTGAGTGTCATTTGTGGCCCTGCGACAGACTGGCGACCTGACCAGGATGTTCCCTGCCTTCGCCCGTGAGTGGCCGGGATAGGTTCCAGCAGCCCTGTGACCCCAAAAGGGACAAAGCGCGTTTAGAAAATGATTAAATTTTTTCTTTTCCTTATTCCTTCATAGCTGCCATATTTCAAAGCCAACTATAGACAGCCTGACAACAAAAGCACCAACTTTACAAATGTGTCTTTGCAAACTAATGTTAGACTTTCAGAATTTCACAACTGCAGCTTAAGCATGTAAGAAATACCAGAAATACATTTATATCAGCTCATTCACAGATATTAACCAGTACAACTGGACGCTAAAAGAACAATAATGAGAAACTCTTGTTTGAGATACACAATGACCTTGAAAGATGCAGCAGAAAAAAATGCAGTTTTTGTTCTCAGGTAAATTAGACCCTTAAAGTAAAAACATCTCTTTGGCTTGCACCCCATGAGTCTTTGAGTCAAAAAGAAAACATTTTTTTAATTATTATTATTCTATGCTATTTATCTTTTCCCTTGTGCTAATATTATGTCTTTCAACAGAGCTTTCCCAAGACAGCAAGCTGTTCCAATTTGATAGAGGTGAAGTAAGAACCCGACTATAACGCCAACAAAACAATTGCGTTTGCAATTAATCCCTCAGAAGAAACACGTTTTCAGTGGGACAGGATGTGTTCTTTTATTTATCACTATGGGGACGGGGGAGGCTGGAGATTGTACCATCTCAGCAAGTGACAATCGAGCCACTGCCACTTTGATCACACTCCTGGCTGACAGGGAAGTGCAATTATGACCGTGGGAAGTCAATTATTCACACAACGTGTAAAAAGCCAACAAGAGCGACAGAGTGAGGAAAAGTGTTGAAGAAAGATGAGGAGGACAGAGGAAGAAAAAAAGTAAAACTATACTGACGTGGGAGGGGGGGGGCGAAAATGGAAGAGGGGGTGGCGAGGGGGGGTTGTCCTCAGATGGACAGGATCGAAAGGAGAGAAGACCGCAGAGACAAACAACAAAAGCAGCATTATACGAGCAGGTAAGCTGGCACATACACATCCAAAGACACAGACAGAGTGTGCTGCATGCTGAGAGCCAGACATCAGGGATTGGGGGAGTGGGGAGGGGAGCAATGTGGTAGTTATACCTTCATGTACGCTCGGCATGTCTTCTCTCGTTTTTGAAGCTTTTCCACACAAAAGAGAATCGGGCATAAGAGAAAGGTTGGAAGAGAACAGGAAACATTAAATAATGCAACTCAGCATCAGTTACAGAGCTAATGAAAAAAGGAGGAAAGAGACAGGTCTGTGAACTATAGCCTCAAAATAATGCAACAGCTCTAAAAGCTTCCAGGGGAAAATTATGTTCATTATGTTAGAATCCTAAGGATTACGTACAAATGAGAAGGGTGAGAAAGGAAACTGACAGACAATGAGAAGGAAAAAGAAATGCTGAACGTGGTTACTGATGTTATCTGTTGTTGCTGCTTCAAAATACACAGAGAAGATCTATCCAAAATGAAGTCGTTCATGCCTCATTTTATGGAGAAATTCAAATGGAGTCAGTTTTTTGCAAAGATTATTGCTTTCTGTTGGCAAAAACAAAGATTTTATCATATCAACTGCAAAAAAAAAGATGTATTCACATCATAAACACAAAAAGAAAGTGTTTTTTTTTAGTCGAGGGCTGGAGGGTACCGCTTGATTTGTGGAGGACGGACTGCATCAAATAACCACATCCCATCATGCTGGTTTTTATCTTAAAAAGCAAATCAGGTTTTTTCTAATTGCGTGCATGTCTTTTTCTTCTGATGACTTTTTCCTTATTTATTTTACAAGTCAAGACCATCAACTAGCAGTCTACTAGAAGGTCCTCGACGTGTCTAAAGGCCTAATTGGGTTCACATGCTGGCCATATAACGTTACATGTTACTTTGTGGAGGAAACTTCTAAATCAGAGAGGCAACGTCTTCCATAAGGGCAGGTGATTGGAAAAAGTTTCAAACTAAACAAGTAATCAGAAATATGTGAAATACTTTGGATTTTCTTTGGTTGTTTTGCAAACTAACTCCTGTGTTTTTTGTACAAAGTTATTAATGATGTTTTTCTACGTAATACTTCAAAGCTGTTCTCTGTTTTGCAAAATATTGTCATATTTATAGGTTTTTTCTTTTTTTTTTTCAGATTGTGTCAAAACTCTTTCAGCCACAAATCTAGATTTTCAAACTACGCAGAGACAGAACAAAGTCAGGAGAAACCAACCAAACAGTGTAATTGAATAATTTCATTTTCAAAGTCAAAGCAGTCCACTTCAAGAGTAACTTAATATCCAGATGAAAGTAGCTTTTCGCGCCGCCCTGTTTTGCCGCATGTGTGAGGTACTTTTGTTGCAGCTGTAACAACATGAAACAGAGATGTCTCTCAGTACACGTTCAAAAAAAAAAAGAAAAAAAGTTCATCTGTCTTCAGTCAATCTGAACTGTTTTTGTGGAATTTGACGGCAACTTCCTGCAGAGAAACCTCGTTTGTCCTAATCCCCTTTATTAATTATGCATCTTTGCTAAAATACTGAAAAATAAACCTGCTCAAATCCCCTTGTTTACAGAGCAACTGCGCTGTAACTGTCTCCGAAGCCTGGATAGTTATGCAATTTTTCAAACTGTCAGTCAAGCCTCTGTGGGACTGCCAGCAGCTGACTGAAGTAGGTATATCTTGGGCCCACTCTTTTCTCCCTGGGTGCCTGCAGAAGCTCCAGGAGACAGCAGTTCTGCTCTTGTCAGCAATGAAGAGTTATTCTGTGTTCTTGAGGGGGATTGTGGCCATTAGCTTCACTAAGGTGGAACTGCCAGGTGAACCTTTTTTTTATATATCCAAAAGCCCATAATTACCCAGGAGCTGTAGGGGAAAGGGGTCCCCCTCAGGGTTAAATCTGCCCGTTAGCCCCTCACCTGAAGTGGTAATAGACGTATGAAAGAACAGACTACATTATCCTGCAAAGAGAATGTTGTGACGCCGATTCCAGCTCAAACAGACGTTCAGAGAGGATTTTACAGCACCTTGTTGAAGCTGCGGCCAGCTGAGTCCTTCTCGTTGGGTCTCAGTTCCTGCAGCTGAGCATCCAGGATGTCCACAAGCTGCTCCATCAGGCGCACCGAGGAGCTGACATCTCCTGCAAACACCGGACCCTGCGTGTGCCGAGCTAGTTCGTTGGCTAAATTAGCTGCATTTTCGCCACTCCGGATCTAAAAACAGCATCAAAAAAAAAAAAAAAAGATAGGTGTCAGGGTTGAAGTCATACTTACGTAACATGAACCCTGAATAATTTATCTCCTGTACATCCATTGGAACCTAGTTTGCTCCATAAAAAAGAAGATTTTTTAACTTATGTTAAAGCAAAATACACACACTATAATGATAAAAAGAGTCCAGTAAGCACCAGTCTGAATCTGTTCGTTTACTAATACATCCTCCTTTTCACAGAAAAGCATCATACAGTCTTCATATTTCACATGCACTTATCCTTTCTGTGCAATTCTGTTCCCACAAACATTCATACAATTTAAATTAAAAGAGATAGGATATAACATTTGTAATCTGACCACCTTTTAAATCTTTAAGATGTGATTAGGGGTCTTCAAAATATGCACATTTTTAAGACTGCACTAAAATACTGTACACTTGGTAAATTAAAATCAAATATGTCAAACAAACAGTATTTGTGACAGAACCTGGTTCTGAGTATGATGCAAACTATTAGATTCTTGCAAAGATTTATAATCCTTGTTTTTAGATATTCAAGACATTTTAGCAAGTTTTAAAAATTGTTTCAATGAATCCATGCTCTAAACATTGCCAAGATTTTTATTAATATTGGCAAGGGTGATAATTTTTTTGTCTTAAAAAAATCTTGAAATAGGGAAATTATTATTAGGTTGAGGGAAAATCATTTTGCTCTACCCTCTTGATGAAAGAAATACTTAATTTAAGACACAAAAAACTCAAATTTTCCTGTGATTTTTAGTACAATTTTAAGGATTTTGCTTAAAGTTCAATATCAATTTGACAAGTTAAATTGGCATTCATCAATATTTTGATGAGTGCTAGTTTAGATTTAGATTTTATTAAAATGGGTTCTGCTAAGATTACTTCTCATGTTGTTCAAATTTTGTTCTAAAATAAGTCATTTTCATTTATTGCACTACTTTTTTGTCACTGTAATCAACAGTTAAATGTATAAGAACTACCACTAATTTGCTTAGCTAAAGAAATACTTCTTACTGGGTGGTATAACACTTAAATTAAGTAATTCTGTCTAACATAGCTTTTTAGCTTATTTCTCCTTTTTTTGAAAGCGTTTGTGAAACTCCTTGTTTCTAGATTTTGACATTTCATAATAAGTAAAAATTATTTGCTGTATTGACAGATACATTTACTGCTTTCTTCTTTTTGCTATTTTTAGCCATTCTGACAACTCACCCAGCTGCAAACATATTACAAAAGTACTTACACATATAATTATTATATATTTTCTGTTTTCTAAGACCTTTAGGGAGAATAAAATCAAATGCAATCATCCTTTGATGTTTAATTCTCCTCTAAAAAATAACTTTTAAACCACAACAAAGCTTTTCACTTACATGCCTCCTGTTAATGTTCCTTTTTTTTTTGTCAAGGTTAACAATCACTCCCTTAGAATGCTATCCATTTTGGGTTTTTTTTCTCTGTTGCATTATAAAGTATTCAGTCTATCGTAGCTCTAATCTGCACATTTACGTTTCTACCTCCACGACATCAAAGCAGCAGACACCAGAAGCCCTGCCTCAGTTATTCTCAGTAACATCATGCCATTCACTGTAGATATTTTAAATTGCTCCTTCTATCAGCTGCTACTAGAGTACACACATAACAGTGTTCTTAGCATGCCCTGAAATGCAAAATAAATGAGATAAAGAACAGTGCATACATGATTTTAGCCATGTTTTTGGACAAATTCTCCTTTTTACCTTCTGTGCCACCTGAGTCACCCAGTGGGAGGTGCAGTTGCTGAGGTCTGGTCCTTTGGAGCACCAGGTCCCCACAACAGTGCAGAGGAAAGTGGCGATGCCTGCAGCAGAGCAGAAAAACACAGCGGTTGGAGGGAAGCCAAAGCTGTGCTCGGATCCAGCGTCTCCTGCTGATCTCTCATTTAAACAAAATCTCCTGAGCAGGAAACTAACAGTGCAGCAGGACCACTTTCAATTGATCCTAAAGCCTGGAAGAGCTGCTTATCATGTACGCATTTAAAACAAGGGGCTGCCAAATTCCTGTACGGTTTAGATGTAACAGATAAAAACAACACTCAACAAAAAAGTGTCATTGTTCATGAACTACATCCACACTCTCCCTTTAAAACCACCGAATCTGCCAGCATTTCTGTAACACACTTTTCCTGAGTTATTGACAACAACACAGAAAATCCATCTCCTTCTTTTTTTCCAACATTTTCACTTTCTTGCTTTTATTCTTCAGCAGTACGGCTTCGTATTATTACAGTACTGTCGGATTCTGCGACGAGCTGTAAATGCAATTCTGTGTGATCACTCCAACCTCATTAATGTCAGATCAACTTATTAAAGTGCATCACAAAAACATGTCCTCGGTGCAAACTTCCTTTGTTTACAGCAAAGTTTTAAGGATTGAAATTAACAGCAAAAAACAGCATTATGAACGCTATTAATTCACATTTTCATCTCAGGAAACTGCTGCAGCCACAGCATATTTCTGCTTTTTATGGACTTAAAACTGCTGCAGATTTTCTTAAAGGTTACAAAACCCTGAAAATGTAAATTAGGATGTAAATAACAATAATATCATTCAAATAAAGACCCTTTCAAAGCATTTTGTCTGGGCATTTGGAGCTTTGATTGCACATAGTATGATTCTAAAAAAAAATTGCTAGACTTCATTTAGGAAACTTGATTGTTAATGCAAACAGTAAGGATTAATCAAGGTGATTCAAAACAGCTGTAATGAAGCAACAACAATGCATATATTAACATTGGAATGTAAAGTGTATTTTTATTTTGAGTGGTAAATACAATCATCTGAAAACTTGTTTATTTTATCGTCGGGGAAGGTTTTAACCTGCTGACGAGTTTAATTATAATAGGATTTAATTGGAGCTTAGTTCATTTTTCATTGTTTGGGCTTTTGCCCCATCAAAAGTAGACAATTGTGATCTAGTGACACTATACACTTACAAAAAACTAACAATAAGTTAATTGATAGCTGTAGTTGAAAAATATTTGTTTTTGTTTTTTTTTGGTTTAGATTACACCAACATCTGAAACTAACAAGTTCCAGAGGTGGTGAGCTAAGCAAAGAACCAGGACTAAATATTTTGGGGTCACAATTTAAAATGTAATGGAATCAATACAATTCTTTCTTTTGAAATTTATAACTTGAGAAAATAACATCATCAGAGATGAAAGAGGGGTTAATTCTAGCTTTGAGGGAATTTCTAGCGATACTAGCTGCTACATATCTTGGCCATTGACTAAACATGAGAACTGGAGCGAGTGAGTCTGACGTCACCCTTAGAAAATGACTGACTTCCGCCTCAAGCAAAATTAAGTCAGACAACGTCATTAAGCAGCGATTGGTCTGAGTCAACGTTTCTATGCCAACCACTCTGACTAATCAGGAGTGAGCTTGTTGGAAGTCCAAACCCCTACCACTTAGAAGCGGGCTTAGGAGAATCCGTCAATCAATCAAACGTTTCAAATGTTTGACATGTGGGCCAGCAGGCTCCACCTACATCTGATTGATCTGTTTATAACTTGAACAGGTTGCAATAAGGAAGCATATCATAAAAAAATGAATATTAGCAAGAATATTCTGACAAAATAATAGCTGTTTATTTCTCAATAGAAGGGATTTTGGCTTCTTCTTGGAACCAGTGGATACTTCTTGTTTGGAACGCCAGGGGGGAGGGGTCAATCAGTCCAGTTCTTATATGCAGTCAATGATCTTGACGAAAAGTGATAATCTTATCTCTCACATAAAACAGCTAATTTTCTTAAAACAATAAAACCCTAAAACACTTTTTGTTGAAATTTTGGTATTTTATTCTCTTTATAATCTGTGAAGATAAAAATAAAAAAGGTATCCAAGTTCAACAACAGATCAAAAATATAAACTAAAATACCTTTAGAAAAATACCAACCTTTAGTCCCTTTTGGACAGGGCCTCTCAACGGTGGTCCCGGTGTGAGTCTGGGGCCAGTCGATGGCCCTCCTCCTGGTCGCCTCACAGAAGCGCCTGGGCGTCTGCGGCAGCTCAGGAACTGTGGGCTCCGATGTTACGGAGCCCTGGCTGTCCTCAAAGGGATCTCTTCCTTCTCTTGGATCTGATCCCCCAACAGTGGTGTCACTTTGGCCCCTCATGGTGGGAACAGTGGAGGTGAACTCTGTGGTGGTCTTGGGTGTAAATGAGGAGACAGAGACGCCCTCGATGGCCGGCACTAGAGTCACAAAGGAGTAGAGGGCTGTTTTAGAGCGAGTCACAAATGCAGTTTCCATCCGTGAGGGCCCTGCAACAGTTGGGAGCTTTGTGTTTAGCCACCCACAAGTCCTGAAAATAAAAGCATCATGGTGGTTATACTTGTAACTCAACTCGAATGCTGGTCTCTCACAAAACAAAGCAAAAGAAAAACAGTCAATGTTCAGTCAATGTTCCTCCTGTTGTTGCTAGTTTACTTAAGCTAGTAAATAAGGCAAACAGCAGCAGCAGCAGCAGCAGCAGCAGCAGCAGCAGCAGCAGCAGCAGGCCAGTCTTTGACACAGCAGTGATTTCTTCTCAGCAGCGTCAGTTTTGGGCTGATTAAATGTCAACCACCAAGACAAAGACCGACTTGTTCATTTGTTTTCCCTTTGATAAAGCTGGTGTGCAGAAGGAGAATTGCGCTGCCCGGAGCGAAAAACCATACATCAGCAATAATGTGATTCCACCGTATTCAGTCAACGCCCACCAAAGCAAATCTGCGAGTAAAAGTGCATGTGTGCAAGCACACTTGTGTTTACTCCATTTCTCAGGTGCGTCTTGCCTTAAAATCCCTGCACACGGACAGATTGCTGCGGGGAGCCTGAAGAAAGCAGGAAAATGGAAGCAGAGATGGGGAATCCATAAATGTAATACAATATGAAAAGCCAATAAGAAATAAAGGAGGAAACACGGTTAGTGTTTGTGTAAATGTACACATGCCTGCATCACTGACGGCTGCTTGGATGGACTTCTCCTGCATGAATGACCATGCATGTTTGTTTTTTTTTCCTGAATGACACATTTTATAGTGTTGCCTTCAGGTTTCCTCTGTGCTTCTAGAAAAATGCAATATCATGCTATCTGAAACTCCATCTCTGGACTGGTATGTCCATTTCCTGAGTGAGAACGGTGACAGTACTGACATTTCATATTTCTCATAATCATCCTGTCAAGAAGACTTTAACTCTTTTCATTAAGGTGAAATGTTTAGAGTTTTTTTTTTTTCTCAAAGCTGGTATCTGTGAATGAAGTCAGGCCACGGCGAAAGGAAGTCTGGCAGTAGGGGTAGAGGGGCACAATATACGGAGTGGGCTGAATTGTGACATTTCACACAGTGACCTTTTTCCCCCTGACAGGAGCCCGGGCTAATTACCTTACACTCATTCATTCATTGTGTGCCTGTCACCCACACATTCAAAAGTTGGCCTGTGGATTTAAACACCAACTGGCATGTACAGCCTGCCGCCCAACGAACAGCTGATATGCAGTTTGCATTCGCAGCCGTCAAAAAGGCCCGGAGGTTAAAGACAAACTCCAAAAATTATACCAAGAAATCCACCTCATTAGCAGGTTTTAATACTTCAGTGCATGAGCTTTGTTCTAATTATTTCATATTTACTTCAAGACGCAATAAAACACAATAATTGCACTGGAACATTTAAAATATATATATAAAAAGTTCTAGAAATATTATTTAATGAAGGAAATGTTCAACCTCTTGGTTTAGAAAAGAATAGTCATAAACAAACTTGATTGATTCAACGCACATAATGCAATCCAAGAAAGTGTAATTTGGTTTGAGAGTATTACATTTCTCCATACCTGAGCAAACGCCTGCTTTTCTACAGCTTCATATAAACTCCAGCGGGATGAGTCTAAGCGGGTGCTTGCATTCCCTGATTAACCAGCTTCTATTTTTCTCCAACTCAAGACACGAATATATTACTTTGAAGTGCGAGTGATCACAACATACCAGCATATAAAATGCAAAGGCTTTTAATGGCATTTTTTTTTAATTTTCTATCAATGAATAGGTCAGTATCCAAACACTTGAGCTTTAAATTTCACCAAAAATGTTAGCAAGTTTATTTATTAGAAAAGTAATAGTCCCACTCAGATGAAAACTGTGTTTTAACATCTTGTGGCATTTAAATGTCAAAATTGAATATCTGAGTATTTTTTCCTCAAAATGGGAATCAGGAGCAGTGTGAAAAAGAGCTTCTTTGTTAGGACAAAAGCTCCCTGCTTTGCTCCATTCTGATGCATCCACTTGAAGACAAATTGATCCAGTTACATTTTTGTTTTCCTCGTCCAGGCTGGTATCAAAACTGTATGACTGGATAGCTCTAATACTGCTCGCTATTTGTGTTGCACTGGTTAATTCTAAGGAGCTCCTGCCGCTCTGCAGAACCTATGTCCTAGAAAACAACACAGCTTTGGGGATTTGGGCTAAAAATGGCATAATCGTCACTAAAAGACCACTGGGAATTTTAAAAATAGATCAAAAGATGATTGGAGGGTTTCAAAAAATCTTTCAAGTGGGGGTTTGCAGAAAAAAAAAGTCATTTTCCCTTTTATGATTGGCTTTTTAAAATAGATAGATTTATTTGCAAACCAGATTTGTGTTTTAAAATATTTTAACTAAGAAAAAAAGAACAATTAGTGTTGAATCCCTCCAAAAGATAAATATTAAAGCAGTTAACTTTTTAATTAAACAAAAACTGTTCAAATATATTAGGATTCACTAATATCTTATTCAAAAAAAGATCACATTTGTTTCATCAAATACTCGTTTTTTGTACTTTTCCTCTTTTTTTAACATACGTGTAATGTGGAATTTGTCTCTGTCCATTGACTAATTGATTATTCGACTTATCGTTCAGCCTCCTCAGTTCTGCCTTTTGGGAACAGATTGAATTCTTTAAAGAAAGAGCTTTAATAATGAAAGATTGCTCCGAAGGCAGCTGACAGCTCAGACTAGCAGGGTGGAGGCTGGTAATTCCCCACCCCCCTTCCCCTCTTTCTTCTGCTTAACATTTCAGTCAGATCCAGATCTGAACTGTCACAGAGTTCTGACGCTCTGTTGCAAGATTTTTATAAAAAAAATAAAATAAAATAAAACTGTTCCATAGACCACTGAAATCTGCTTAAAATAAATAAAAAACACCAGTGGATAACATATACGCAAAATTGTGTATTTACAGTAAAATTAGCAGCCATCATTCTTCCTGCTTATGCATTTGTCACAACTGCATGTATGGGTGGATACGGAGTGTGTGCGGGCAAAAAATGGGCAAACCTGAAAAGGAAATTTGAAGATCATAGACCGTTCTGTAAGCCCGTAGAGCTGAAAGTGTTCATGCATGTTTATTTTTCTATGTGCATGCTGCAGGCAACAGGTCATAGCGAACGCTAGTAGGTGAGATGCGGGCGTGTCGCAGGAGTTTCATCTATCAAACCCCTGTTATCGCCTCAAGTGTTGGGTAAGGGCACCATACAACAGCATACGTCATTAGTACATGTAATTTACATTATCCTTACAAATACTTTCACAATGCACTACAATAGTATACTCCATTTTCATGATGTCTCTTGAGGTGACCGCACGAGCCGTAAAGAGCTGCAAGACACACTCTACGACCCTCCACAGGTCAGGACAACCCAAAAACCCAAAGCACTTGTTTGGGTCAACCCCCTCCATATGGGTGCTTATGACTAAGGCCTTACTTATGAGGCATCCACAGTCATACAAACAATGACAGTTTGTTTTCTTCCAGCTAGTCATCTTTAGATGGACAGTTAGACCTGTACCAAACCTAGTTCTGATCCTCTTTCTTGTGCAGACTTGGGATTGCCTTACTTACATCCATATATGATTGCTTCTCTTTAGCCCTCTATAAACATTTGCCTCTGTGTGGTTGGTAATGATGGGTTTATCTGTTTCTAGATCCAATTAGCTTGGAAGGATTTCTCACAGTTAACAAATACCAACCTGCCCTTGTTGACTTTTGTTCTGACTTCTTATTTCTGCATTTTCCGAGCACGTTACTTTGAATTTGCTTGTTGAATGATGCTTTTTTTAAAATTTTTTTATTTTTGCCTTTGTTTTTTCCGCTTGCGACCTTATCATTACGATATTCAACCCCGGGCAGGGAACAAACGGCGTCTTTTGCCACATTCTGTGTTAAATTATCTTCTTGAAGGAGTTCTGTAATGCCTTTCCATTGTTTTAAGTGACAGCTCTCTCTTTGGGGACATGTATCCTGTCAATCAGCCGGATGTTGCAGCGTGTTCAAGGCTTTGAGCTCTTCACTGCAGGCGAATTTACTGCAGACCTTATTTAAATTTCTGCTAGATAAAACACACGTTTATATTATCTTGTTTTATCTTGTTCAGGTTTTTTTTTTTTTTGGTGTGCAAAAGAGTTTAATTTAGTTAATTACTGGTGTAAATTTTAAATTGCTAATCCATAAATGCTACTTTTTTTGTGCGTTCTCCAAAGATTTGATATCCACCATTTTTCCACAGAATTCTGCTTTGTTTTAACTGTTTTTACCAGAGGAATGTCAGAGAACAATATTCATAAGAAAATCATAGATGTTTTTGATTGCCCAAGGACATTTTTATAAGATTATTCGTTCATTTAGCCTTTTCTGACAACCCCAAAATGACACTTCCATTTTTAATTAATTGTTAATGCTATTAGATACTTAGTTGTCGCCTTTCATGCTCACTCTTTCAAGCTCTCTTCTTTTGCTTTAATTAGGAGGGCACTTAGATGTCAGCTGACGTTTTAATCAAAGGCATGCTACCATATTTGTGGATGTTTGTAGTCGTCATATCTCCACATTTAAATCAGAGTCTATACCGTCAAGAACATCAGACATGCAACACATCTACCCTATATTATGTAAAGTAATGTGCTCAGATAGCAGTGCCTCTGCAGGCTTGTCCTGATGCCTCTGCACTATGCACGCTACAATTTTCCTTTGATTGCAAAGAGCAAATCCCCCTCCAGCAAGAGCCTCGTGTCCTCTGATAGCACTCATCCAAGAGAGGGCTGCACCAATTAGCTACCATTTCTCTCAAGAGGCAGTGAAGTCACTCCTTACAGGAAATTTGACACTAAAGGCATACTGTTGCCATATGGCCAATAATACCTCTTGTAAATAATGGGAGAGTCGAAGATTGAGCTTTTGAAAGATGACTGCGACCAGAGCTGAGTGTAAATTAGGGAACAGAGAATTATCCGTCGAGATCATCGGTGCAAACACTGGAGGTAGAGCTAAATTAGTTTCATCATTTCATAGCGCCTTCGAGTCCTACATGCATCTGAGAGAAGGCTGACAAAAATATTAAACCATAACCGGATGATGAAAGGTCTGCGTCTGTGGTTCCTTCTTGCTTTAATAGCTCACACTTCAGTACTTAGAAAAAAAAAACTCTACCTGTCCCAGCAGAGACAAGAATAAATGGATTAAAAGCTGACAAATAATTGCTATTAAGAGAAGAGGAACTCGCCATCAAAGCTGTGTTACATGGTTTTAATTTTGAAGATGAATCACGTTCGAGTTAATCCTAATAAACACACCCATGCAGCTGAGCTGAGACTGTCATCATGGGATTTTTTTGAAGTCTTTGGAAACTGTGGGAGCTTTTTTTTGTGCTTTTGTCTGTCGATCCAAAAGGGGAGTAAAAATAGTATTTAAAAAAAAAGCTGCCCTCAGTATCTGATCATCATGGTTTTGACTCCATGTGAAAAAATGTGTGCTTTTTCTTTTATCAAACCATGTTTTGCACCGTTCAGCTTGACTCAGTAATGTCTTAAAGGATAAGATGAGGTAACAGTCACACTTCTTCATCTTTGCTTGTAGCCCATGCTGATAATTAATGACAGAGAAATAAATCCCACAGGACATGAAATGCACATCAGATGGTCTTTCGTTACCCATGCTGCTCTGCCTGATTCAGGCTTGCATGACTGAAGCTGGGAAGGTAAAGAGCCGCAAAACTATTCTTCTGCGCTCTCTAATTTGACACTAAAGAATGTGTCATTATCCCTAAAACGAAAAGAAAGAAAAAAAAGTTATAGGAAACAGTTGCAGAGCTGACACTTGTTCTTTAAAGAGCAACAGACAAGAAAAGCTCTGCCCGACATATCTTGTGTCTGTGTGGGGTAATTTATGAGGTTTGAAACCAAATACTGAGGAACAGCGGGCAGAACACAGGAACATCTAGACAGTCGGAGTCAGGAGGACATGGAGAACCAGTTCACAGAACAGACACATGCATGGAGACAGATATATATATATATATATATTGGGACAGAAATATCTGAAACTCTGTCATGTTCACCTATGAAGTTCAATAAAACACTTTTTTGTCATAATCCAGCAAGCATAACAATTAAAGCTCTTCCAAATCCCCTGACTCCTTCACTTCAGACTCAATTTCTGCAGCTAAAGATCATGCTTCAGAGGGAGAAACGTAGGCTTAGTGCATGATACATCTATAAATGTCCTCATTTTGAAGGCTCACCTGAAGGCATCGTAAAAAGGATATAAAAGCTAGACAAAGCACAGACATGTCGGATGGGGTTTTGCCACAAAACTGCAAGACGGCAAGAACAAAGAACGTGAGAAAAAAAAAGGCAAAAAAAAATGACCCACTTTGTGGGTGAGGAATGCAAAAACTATTTTTTTTTCCCTTCCTGTTAATTTAACACAGAACTCGCTTACTGCTTGCTGCTGCTAGCTTCTCCAAGCAGCTATAAGCCTTTTGGACAAAGCCATCAATTTTATGCTTCTCGTCTTTAGGGTCTCAAATCAATGCTACCTCAAAGACAAATTCATTTTCTCCTTTCTCTCCTTGTTAGTGTGAAATGCTCCCTGCAATTACTAGCTAAGAAATCAGTTAATGTCTTTCCACATCACAGAGAATAGATTACCGGTGTCTCTCCAAGTTTTGCAACTGTGGGCACTTAGATGTGCTCCTTTTATTGGCATGAGCTCTTATTAGGTAGATGTGCGAAGAGGTGAACTCCCTCAATATTGGTTCACAATTCATTAACGGCGAGAAGGTTTTTCTTTTTTCCCAAACCCGTGTGATCTGTTCGGAATAATCATCAGCCGAAAGATCAATGTGAGGAGTGATCTAAGTTAATCACTTCAACTGGGGCCAGTACTTAGCAGCGCACGGCGTTATGCAAAATCCTCCACAAGTGAGAGGAAAAGACAACTTGCTTAGGTCAATTATTTTTTTGCTTTTATCACTTTGCCGTTAACTCCCTTGATGTAAACCCACAATCATGCTGCTGTTTCAGTTTCTCTGTAGCATCACAGCCGAGGTTGATGCCTCTGACAGAAAAGGACACGGACATTGATTGTTGTTACTCGAGTGCTAAAAAGGAGAGGAGATCCACTGGATTTGGGGCTCAACTTCAGTTCCCTGTGTGGTCAATGAATCTTTATGGGCACAATTAATTTCTTTTGTGCCTCAAGTGTCCTTGAGTTTTAGACAGTGATACATTATTCCTGGACCATTAGTCTTCTCTGCAGAAAAAGGTTGTTAAATTCCACATGTCGTGGGCAGTGATAAGTCTTTAAGAGCGGCACATTAAAGAAGACCTGGAAAAAAACAAACGATCAGAATCAATTATTCTTCAGTGCCTTTCGCAGAGCGTGGAGTGGCCTTGGCATTTCGAGGTGCTTCCTTCCTGAGCACACGATTGAAAATCGTTTCCATGAAGCGCACTTGATGATTCATTTTCACGACGTATGTTGCAAAAGTACATTTTTTGATTGGCGCCAAATGACAGAAAAGTCGCAGAAAACCAGCACTTAGAGTAATGACTGAAATCAAACACTGTTCAGTTACTGCATCAAGTTGCAGCAACAAGCTTGTGTGGCATTTCTTTCCACACAGAAATGACAGTGGAAGGAGCATGTAACCCACTACTAGTATTGATCAGGAAGCTTGTTTGTGTGTCCAAATAAAATCGGATAAATAGGAGTGGAAATGGGATCATCAGGAAATCCAAGTCATTGTCCAAGGTTACATGTTTTTTTAGAGAACAACCTATTTTCTGCAGCTATTTAACTTTAAACCTTCATTGAGTCTTTTTTCTTTTGTTAATAGCTCTGATACTTTTAGCATTAGCCATGATAATGTGAGAACGAATATGTCTGTATAATAGACAACACATTGCAGCAGTTCATTCATACTCAGCAAGAAGAAACCACGGTTGCCTTGGATACGCAGAGTCTGGTGCGGTTTCTGTAAGATGTGGTTCCTTCTGCACATTTTAGATAGACAACTACTAAATATTTAGATGATAGTAAATAAAAGCAAAATCCTTTCTCCTTTATTAGAAGAAGTCTATCGTTGGGTCCAAATCCCTTTATGATGTTTGCCATTTTGTAGTGCTGTCCGGATCTACAATTCCAAAATCGAGTGGATAGAAATTCCCCAGAAGTCTCTGTTCACTAGTTTGGTGAATAAAGAAAACATTTTTGTTCTACAGTCTAGGATCTTCATATTTTACCTACATACATCTTATATCCCCCCATAAGGCCAGTAGTGACTGAGGCTTTAATCCAAAACCTCATTGGTGGATAACTGTTGGATTGTTGTTATCGGTAAAAGGACATTTTCCACGTCACTTGAAAAATTCCACAACACAAAAGAATTTTGTGTGCGTGCAAACAGGCTCACTGGTGACAAGTGGCCCTCTTTTTCCCTGAGACTCTTTAAGGAAAACAAGCATAATTATAATAATTTAGGGGCTAATTTTCCCTAAATACACAATAGAGTTAGAGGTAAGTGAACTCATTAAAGTTTTGGTGATTTTAATCATTTTTTCCAAAGAACCTTTCAGCAAAACCTTGGTTGTTGAGCAAACCTATACGCAAAGCTGTCACCAGCTTGCACCACCTGTCCCTTACCACCCCTTCCCTTTGGGGGTCCAGTTATCATGCTCCGGAGATTCCAGAGAACAGCAGGAAAACAAACAGACGTGTTGACACAAGGCCAGAGTTCATGAGCATGCAGCCCCGGCCGAAGTCCCCCCCCCAACAGCACACAGGTCAAGCCTCATGTTACCCCCCCCCCCATCCCACCTCTGCATTCCCTCCCAAATAACTAGAAGTTAAAACTCATAACCTAATCTGGTTCAGTGCTCAGGAGAGCAACATGAGCCTCCAACGTATCATTGAGTCGGGTCAAGATTCTTGTTTCCCCACTTCACACAAGAGACTTATCTGGGCTGTATGGGATAAACTGGCTGCTGTCAGGTAATTAAACCCATTATCAGGCTGACATAACATGGCCGTCTGATGACACATATGTCCCCTCAAAGCACTCCACAGATTAATTCAGGACCTTTAACCGCCGTCGCTGTAAAAGATGTTCCTTTCCAGCAATTCTCCTGCAAAGATGCATCATGTGCTCTATAGCTCACACACATTTCAGCCTTTCAAAAATGTTAGCCTGCAATAGGTTTGTGATTATCTCCTCATCTGTTACAAAAAATGGCTTTGGCAAAATTGAAGAGGTAGCCATGGAAACGTAAGTTAAAATCCAGAGGTGGGGGGTAGTGGATAACCTCTGTCATACTGTGCACAATACTTCTCAGACATGTTCCCAGCATGAGAGAGGAGTTCAGGAGGGCAGTGTTCATAATGGTTTTTGATAAGGCCCAAGATTGAAGAATTTGATGGGTTCCAAGCACCCTCTGGATTGAGTGCCTCGGCCCGTCTAGACGTAATGAAGAAGCGGCTGTTTGTAGCCGCACGACCCCACAGGAAGCTATTTCTCATTCCAAGGTGAATCTGTAATTTCGGTCTGCAAATGAGGCCTTTCCCTGATGATTCTCTGTGGCGACCCCTAAAGGGAGCAGCCGAAAGGCAAGGAAATAGTAATGAGGCTTTTCCTGGAGCATAACACAGCCCTCCTCTCTGTATCACACCTGGATTGGATCCAAAATTAAAAGCCAGCCACCTGTGACATTCCTCACTGCAGCCAAACAAAAGATGAATTAGAAAAAACAACGGACAACAGGAAAATAAAGCAGCTCTGACCTTCAGCCGGATCCGGCGGGCCAAACTCCAGGTCGTAGCGGACGATGTAAAAGTTATTCCACACGTACAACTGGTTGTCCCTTGGGTTGTAATCCACAGCGGTGATGTACTGGTACTGGTTAGGGAAGGGGATGTTGGTGTACTCGCCCTGGCTCAGTTTGGTGTTGTAGATGTAATCGATTTGGCTCCGGCTGGCTTCACTTTCGTTCTCCTCATACGTTGAGCGCACCACATGCAACACTCCACACACCATGAAGGCGTTGGACGCTGAGCGCTTGTCGTACGCCGTCTCCCAGGTTTCCTCGAAGCGGAGTGTGTACGGGTTGAGCTGACTCACCACTATCCGTCCATTGTTCTGCTCTGTGGCATAGATTACCCACAATCCCCTCTCATCTACTGCCAGGTCAATGTCCGTCTTGCCACCCCAACGGTAGGGAGAAGTATCATGGTAGTTGGCGTTGTTTACGATGGCTTCACCACTTTTGATGCGTGTGCGGAGGTCAAACTTAACAATGTTGCGTGTGCGTTCCTTGTTAAAAAAGATAGCACCATCATACGCAACAAAGCCTGTCCCGTCCACGCGGTGCGGCAGTTTATAGGAGGTCGTCGGACGACTGTTTTTGAAGTCTTCCAGAGAGGCATACTCCATGAGCATGTCTGTGCGGTATGGAGTCCAGGGCATGAAAAAGACTTTGTCTCCAGCCTGCAGAGGGTCTTTGCACCACGACCCAGCTTGCTGCTCGGCCTCAAACAGGAAGGTGGCTGCTCCGATTCCTTTTAGAGTCCCAGGACAAATGAAAACTAGTGACAGAGATGGAGAGCAAAACAAAATACAACACAGCAAAGTATTAAAATACACACTTGACATTTGTTACAGTTCTTGCTGCTGTGTGACTCAAGTGCAAGACAAAAGATCAGGGACTGTGACGTTGGAGGAAGCTTTTGACTAGTGCTTTGAACTAATGAATAGGGAAGAAAAGAAAAAAAATGAATGTCTCATTGGGATTATTCAGAATGAAAAATGAGAGGTTAAGAGAACTTGCACCTAAGAAGTCTGCCGCTACACTGTTAAAAGGGACAAAACCAAATAAAGGAAAGGAACAAAATTTAAAAACCCTGCAAATGAAAGACAGGGGAATGGAGGAAGAAGAGGTCACAGTGTTTTAATTTTTTTCTCAAATAGCAGTCTGTCTCTTATGTCAAATGCCACATGAACAAATTGAGGTGTGAACACATTGCACATGCATAGAAACATGACTGGAGTTGTGAAATAAAGGATAAAATGTAACAGACTTCACATTTTGTGAGTAGGGTGAACAACAGGTCGTCAATGGTAGTGGGAGCAGCAAAGCAGAGGTAAAATGAAAGTGGAGGTTGGGGAATAGAATAGAACAAGAGTGGTAAAGGATTTTTTTACTACATTTGTGGCAAAAAGGAAAATCCACTGATGGATGAGTGAGGCTGTGGCAAACTGCCTATTAAAATAAATTATTTGTGTACAAAACAGCGTTTTTTTTTTCTTTTTCCTTTCAATTTTTCTTTCCGTCGACGCCAAACTCACTCAGCCATCACTGCTATTTCACATCACGTGCAGCAGAAGTTGGGGCCAAGCAAAGACTGAGCCAAATAAGAGTATAAACACAACTAGTCATTCATCAAGGGTTACATTGCTAAGAGAGGGTCCAAAAAACAAATCACCAATGACAAGTTTGTGTGTTTTCTTTCATTTTGCAGGGAAATAGTAAAGTTTGGTGATTATGGTTGTCGTTTGAAATTCTGTTCTGCAAATCATTTGAATTCCATGGGTGCAAACAATCCTCCTATGGGTTTAGCATTTGACAGGAGAGGCAATCAGGAGGGGAGGGGAAGGGGACGTGAAGGGAGCTGTACTCAACACCACAGAACACGGAGCCGAAGTAAAGGGGGGGAGGGAAGGACCAGACCACTCATTTACCTTTTTGCTCCACTTCTATTTCAGGCATTGGAAAAGAAAGCAAAAAAAAGAGTGCAAGAGGGAGAGAAAAGTTATCATGAGTCAACTAGCAGGTACAAAGAAGGAGAATTAGTTGGAAGGTATGACCATGAAATGAACCGTAGGGCAGCTTGGAGGAGGAAGAGCTAGAGGAGATAAAGAGCGTGTTTGTTAGTGCGTCGGCCTCTCATCCTAGGACATAAGAAACAAAGAAGTTACGACTAGAGACAAGCTATGTGCCATTCTTTCCATTGTGTTCAACTTTTACCTCTTACTGGCTTTATCTGCCAACAAAAGCAGAATAAATCCCTCTAAGAATGTTTCTCCTTGGTGGCACAAAGGGAAAAATGTCAAAGATGTGGTCAGATTGAGATGGATGCCATTCTTAGAGAAACAGCACAGGTATTATTTTTGGCATGTATCAAGTGAAGGTGGAATTTTTGCTCAGACCTAACTAAACACAAATCAAACCTTGATTTTAAAACCTACTCGCCCACACGCAAAATACATGACACGGTGCTAATGTTACAGACCCCGCTCTTAAATGAGCCAGCGAGGGCATCCGCACATGAGATGAGTGATGAATAGTGGGCCTTATATGGAGTTTCTTTAGTGGACTGTTGCAGCTGCATATACTGGGTGGAGGGGGAGAGGCTGGAGACAATATGTGAAAGATTGAAAGTTGAAAAAAAAAAAAAAGAGCAAAGAGGTTAGTCAGGCGAACAGAGCAGGAGGTAAAAGGGAGGTCTGTTTGGAGGAAGAAGAAAAGAAGAGTGAATATCTTTTTTTTTTTGAAAATGTCTACAGTTTGTCAACAAAAAGCACATTTACAGGCAGTAATGGAAGCTTTTAAATGTGTTCCTGAACCACTCCTAAACCACTTTTACTTTAAAATAGGACTAGATTAAATGAAGTTAAAAAATATTTAATTAAACCATCGGAAAAGTGATGAACCATGACTTTAATGTTAGCACAGCACAGACTAATCTGACAATAATCTACTGCTTCTTTTGCAGAAATCTTCTTTTTTCTACAGAGTATTAATGAATTCACTGCACTAATGTAAAACCATCATTTCCACCACTTAGAGAAGATATAAAAATCAAACGTTGCTGATATAAGAATGTTTTTAAATGTCAGACAGCAATTGGGAGAAAAAGATATTTTCTCAAAAACTCCTTGGGACATCAAGTGGTGCAGATGAGCTTCAATGTAACTGCTCCAAATATAAAAAAAGATATTAAAGTCTTAAACCAATATTACTTGATAAAGAGAAACAACTGCTGAGGATCTTTTTTAATACATGGAAAACTTAAACTCACAAAAGAGTGACAACTTCTAATAAGGTTGTGGAACTAGTAATGGTTCTTAAATCAAACCAGAAACATTTGGTAGTAGGCCTACTATTAAAGACCCACTCCAATGAAAATTGTGATTTGGTGTTTTTAACATGTTTTCTGATGATGGAGGACATGTATAAAATAAAAATAAGCTTAAGATTGCATTTCTGAGTATTTTTGTATTCAAAACAATGTGAATCAGGAGAAAAAAATGCAGTTTGAAAAAGAGCCGGGCAGGCCACACGCTTCACTCTGTAGCGTTAAAGGGAGCCGGGGGCCACAACAAGGGTCCAGCCCACAACTGAGAGGCTAATGCTAATGAACTCCTGCCACTCTGCAGAAACTATGTCCTAGGAAATGACAGATTTTTGGATTTTGGCTAAAAACGGCATAATGAACAAACCACTGGGAACACTTTTAAAGTAGTTTAAAAGAGGATCAGAGTGGGTCTTTAATTATTTAATGAGGGGACATGTCAACAGCAAAATACTGTGGGCCTACATGCAAAAAATATATACTGAACAAAGTGAACTTTTTATGGAAACATTTGCTTAATTTTCTCATCTAAAACTAAGTAAAAATGTTGACATTTTATAAAACATCAAACCTTTCGTTTATTTAAATAACGTTCATAACAAGCTAAAAAGTGACAGCAAATGTTGACAGCATCAGATGATAAGTTTGAGACATTGGAAGGAAGAAAACCTGTTAAACTGACAGCAACACAAACTGCAATCTTGCTGCTAGAGATTAATTAGTGGACGTTAATCCTCCATCAATGTATTTTGGGATGTCAGCAGAACACAGTTGTTGTGCTCTGATATACCTGTCAGACAAAAGGAACGTTACCTTAAATAATTTATTGGGAATGTTTGGTTCAAATAACAACATTTGATAAAAAATGTTTGAAATGTTGAGCCTGTTAAAGCAGTTTTTTTCATATATTTTTTTTCAGCCTATTTCTTTCGGAAAAAACGAATTGATTTTTTTTTCTTTTTTACAATGTCTGAGTAATTATAAACATTTTTTAATGGCTTCCAAAAAAAATATATATTATATTATATTATATTATATTATATTATATTATATTATATTATATTATATTATATTATATTATATTATATTATATTATATTATATTATATTATATTATATTATATTACATTATATTATATTATATTATATTATATTATATTATATTATATTATATTATATTATATTATGTTATATTATATCACTTTTTGACCTTTTGATGACCTTTTTTGCTCTTCCTACCACTGAGATACTGACACTGCTTTTCTTAGGGACAAATTTTCCATTTTTTCAGGGTACAAAAACAGATTAAATGTATACTGTAAAAACTCCTTATATCTACTATGTCTACATAGTTTTTAACCTTGCCAAAAAATACTTAGAACTGTTGTCTAGTTCCCCTTAAATGGGACCATAATTCACAAAATAAACATCATGCAACTGAGAGATTAAACTGGCTAAGAAAATGTTTACTGAGGCCACAAATCAAGTTAGAGGTAAAGTCATTTTCCCACAGACCTCAAGACGAACTTTTCTATAGAGCCCCCTAATAGAAATGTATACATAGACAAACGGAGCTAAGAAGACAGAGACTTTACTGCACCTACACTTTGCTTTCAAATTACTAAGGCTGTTTTTTTTTTATTTTAGTCCTAAAAGTGAGCATAATTTCTACAAAACCTATTTATGAATACACAGCAAGAAGGGGGAGTAGATTAAATGTGTCTTAAGTGCACATCAGGATCAAGGATGAAACCTTAGCTTTGAAAACAAATATTGTCAAAGTAGAAAATGATCTAAATGATTTGGTCACTTTACAGGTAACTGAGGGGAGACTTCTTTTTATGAGAAAAGTATAGGCACTTCATGATCACACAGTAAAGTTTCAGTGTGAGGTTCAGATGGCGATACTTACTATAAGGAACACACTCATACTGGACCTCTAAGTACTTGTAGGTGCCAGGGCATGGATCAGGAAAGACATCAGAGCCAGTGACAACCACACACTGCGTACGGTTGTTGCACCTAGGAAAAAAAGATTGACCAGAGATTTCATCATGACTACCTTCAGAAAGAGCACTCCGCAGAGAAAACATTAATAACAAAGAAGAGGAAAATGTGTCAGCAGTCACATAGACATTAATGAGATCCGAGGACGGACTGTCATTTACGCATCCTTGTTTAAACCTCAAACAAGAAGAGGAATGACAGCATTAAGGGCGAGCAAAATAAAGGTTATGGGAAGAATGACAAAGTAAAAAAGCAGCTGAAGGCATGTAAGGAATTGCTGCCTTCGTAGTGCTATTAAAAGAGAGGACATTCATTAAAACACACAGAACAGGTGGCAGTGACAGGCAGTGGAGTGGAATTTGTGGCCTCAGGTACAACAGAGCTCCTATGCATGTATGACCGAACCAATGTGTCATCTCCATGAAAGGTTATTTGCCTTCCAGTATGATACAGAATCCCTCAGTGAATTAACAGTCTGGTGTGCAAAGACTTGCAAAGACAGACTGAGTGTGCCTTCAGTCGCGTGTGCGCCTTGGCACATACCTCTGGGTGCTAAAACGGTTTAAGAAAAAAAGAAAAGCGAGAGGGGATGGACTTAAAGCCCAGCACAAGGCTGTGTTTGTGTAAACATTATATAGGGTAAAATTGGCTTCACTTCAATCAAGCTCCCTTGAATGAGAATTGTGTCGGCTATAAGAAAGGCAAACAAGGGAAAAAAAAAAACCATGCTACAATTGCCTGCCTGTGATAAATATTTCTGAAGGTCGTACACATTTAACCACACGAGACAAAGAGCAGATTCAGGATGTCTGCAAACTGCTGCACAAAAAAAATGGAAGCCTCCGTCCAAAATAACGTGTTCATAAAAATAACATTTGCCAAAATAAGGCTCTACTTTTCATCCCATTGCATTTGCTCGTGGGACTAATGGATGACCAGACATTATGTACGAATAAGAAAGTCTGTAATGGTGCTGAAAAAGTGCATCAGAGCCGTTGGCGGAGGTTTAAGCTTCTATGTGAGCAGCACTTACTGTAGGAGGTCTACTTGTTTGGCTGCGCAGCAGAAAAGGCTTAAGGGAGCTGCTGCAATAGCAGAAGGGTCACGGCCACACTGCAGAACTAGCTGTCACCAGGTGAGAACGACTCAATCATCTCCAAAGTGTCCAGATTTTCCTGAGGATTTTTTTATGTAGAAAGGACTTTCTGTGTCTGTTATTCAATCTCTTCGATTCAATCCCATGAAATATTATTTGATCATATTTCTTTTGTTTTTATCATATTACACTTAATCTGCTTAATCTGTGTAGTGAAGGCCTTAGTCACATGCATCCGTACAGGGGTTGACCCACAGGATGCTGCTGGTTTTAGGCATGTCTGTGGAGGGTCATAGAGAGGAGTGGCTGCATCTTAAGGCAGGCTCGGACAGACACCTTAAGTCATGTGAAAATACCACGATTGCCGTGCATGTGGTAGGTGCATCGTAAATGATAATATACGTTTCACGCACTGTGTTAGGGATTCCTTACATCGCACTCTAGTCATTAGTAAGATGCTTAAAGAAATGAAATATCCATAAGACGCAGGCTTGCCGGGCATGTGACATGAGCCCACCATATCCATTTCTGCATAATTGATGGCCAAAATACTAAATCTCCCATCTGAAAAAAATCCTTTTTTCAAGAAACAAGAGAAATGCTTTAAATGTTCCAGTCGATGCTGATAGGAGCTTTTTATTTTGTGGCCTTTATGTCATAAAAAAGGGAAGATTTTCTTTCAGATTTATGTAAAATGTAGAGTTATTCTTGTTCTCGCCATTTAATGTAAAAACTCATTACCGAAAATGTTTCAGAAAAGAGGTTTTGCATTTTGGCCATCGCTATGGGGTTCACACTGGACAAGCAAAGAGGTTTTAAATTATCGTATGGGCCACCTGTGTTCCCCACACAGATTTGCCCATTTTTCACCCACAGAAAGCCTTTCACCACCCTTAAGGGCAGTTGTTACTAAGGTATAACTCTAATCAAGTGTACTGAAATGCAATATTAATTCATTTATTTATAGCATATATAAATGAAATACTGTTTTATTGAAGGATTTTTTTTTTTTTTTTACTAATGAGGCTTACATCTTTGAGCTTATAGTTTTACCAAAGTAAACATCTTTTTCTCTTTGTTTTATATGTTCATCTGTAACAAGAAAATACGGTTCTGACTGTTGCCATACAACATGGTACAACATGCTGCCAACGCTCACTAAGAAAAGAAAACAGGCCACATTTGGGGCTGCTTTTCTGAGGGTCTGACAAACACTTTACTCATCTTTTGGCTTAATTTTTAAAATCCGCCATTTTCGGAGGGGAAGCATTTCTGGCTCTTTGTGAATTCTCCGTGGCAGACAGTGGTGTGTTGCGGTTGAGCAGGTTGCAGATTGTGTACAGTTGGTTTGATGTGAGCCATGAGACCACATCAAACCATTTACAGTAGGCTGCAGCCCACAAGAGCAAAGCAATGAGTTAAAAGACGATAAAACGAGAAGGGGGGGGGGGGTGTCACTCTCAGAGGATCCATCACTACAAGCAAAAACCTTTCATAGTAGATCATTTGATCTTTTCTAAGTACTAAATATTGATTTGTGTACAGTACTTTCAGCTAAGAATCTAAATACATTTTTTCTTGATAATTCCTTCAGGTTGTAAAAAAAAAAAAAACATCTCTGTTCCTTTTTCTCCTTTTCTGGGATTCTGAGATGGTCCTGTGTTGAAAGAAAAGGAGGTGTTGCTGCTAAGCATCCTGACAGTCTGTTTTTTCACAGCAGGTACTCACTGCATGTAATATTTACTGCACCGAGCACAATGTCACGGCAGTGATGTGTACGAAGTCTGCTTGTTTTCCATCAAAGACATGAACCTTTGACCGGATCAAATATTTATTCGCTTAGTTTTTAAGGGTCAGAGAAGAAGTGACCATTGAAATCATTGGAAGGAAGAAAAAAACAGACACATGATCATGTAGGGGAGAAGCTTTAAGGACTTAGGAGGTTGACAGGGGGAGGAAAAAGCAAGTAAAGGTCAAACACAACAGTCATTCACAGCTGTTTGAGAGGAAATCATCACTTGAATATAAATATAACATAAAGATTCGAACTAACCTTTCATTCAACTTTTAAACCAAAACACTATCTATTCAATAACTTGGTTTTAAAAGCAGGCGTCAAATGAAAAGCTTCTGTAAGCATCTCCCAAGAAAAAAGACTGAAGCAGACTTCCAGCTGTTAGGATCTCAATGATCTCGTTTAATGTTTGTTTATCCATCAGCGGGTCTATTGCCTTTTTTCTTAATCTTGACAGTGTTAGCGAGGCATTACAATGGCTTTTAAATACCTTTGTTCTATTCCGCTGCACACTGACGAAGGACTGATGAGGGCCTCCAAAAGATTAGCGCCGCTCTTTAACGTCCGCGCTTATCACGGCGACTATAATTACTGTCAGGAGCACGTATTACAATGTTATTGGTCAAGGATTCAGCATTTTACCTGCAGAAGTGCAGCTTCAACATTGTTTAGAAGGTATGGTAAACTAAAAGCAAGGACACACTGTGTTTACCTTCTAAACATTGAGACTTTCTAAATGTAACAGCAGCAGCATGTATGCAGGTTAAGAAAAGATGGTGTAACATAATGTATTCATAAAATGTGCTGTAGAGCTGCATCTCTTGGGAGCAAATTCAAAAAAAGAAGGAGGCAGATAGAATCCCAGGGGTTTGATGCGGTGGGCGATGAAACTATCTTTGTGCGAGGGGCAGGTTAAGGCAGAGTGTTAGAAAATGAACAGTGCTGGTTACTATTTCTGAGTGCCCTTTATAATACACACATGTCTTGGGGTACAAGCAGCGGTTGAGCTGGAGTGTTGCTGCGTGGCTGTTTGACAACGAGGCTGCATCCTGTGAAAGGGTAACCAGGATAAAAGGCATGATGATGGGCAACGTTCACTACCTGAGGCAAAACCTCTTCAATGCACTACAAGTGTTTGAACAAAGCAAGCGCTGTGTTCCAGATAGGGAATTAAGGGGGTGTTCATGTGACTTGCGGTCTCTGAGTACACTGATTATGACTCAAACAGAAGCAACAACACACAGCTGGTGTGAAGGGCTCTGCTGCTGCAAAGATGTCATTTCCTGCCTGTCAGGAATAAACCACCTTTCAAGAACTCATTCCTGCCGGTATTTAAAAAAAAAAATGTTTTAAAGGTGTAAAATTAACCTGCACATTTTCAGCTCTTTTGTATACAATTTTCAAACCCCAACCTTTAAAGACCCACTCCAACAAAAATAGTATTTGGTTTACTTTTTAACATGTTCTTATGGCATTTGTCTGACAGTTGAGGACATATCTAAAGAAAACTGTGCAAAAATGTGCATTAAGTATTTCTTTATTCAAATTATCGGGAATCAGGAGCAGATTAAAAAATGCAGTTCAAAAAACATCGTAGTTGTGACGGGCCACAAGCTCCCAGCTCCGTTCCATTCTGATGCATCCACTTCTAGAAAAACAGATCCATGGACATCTTTGTTTTTCTTGTTCGAGCAGGACATCAGACTCAAAACTGTACGGCTGGATGGCTCCAATATTTCTTGCCATTTTTGTTGCACCAGTAATTTTAGGTTGGGGGTGTGAGGGGCTGTAGGACAGAGTGTACAGTGGTCCCTCGTTTATAGCAGGGGCTACGTTTTCTAAAAATGATCTGCGATAGTAGGATTCCAACTGTTTTAAAGCTCTAAAAGCCCTCACTACTCATTTTATTAGCTTTTCTCAGACAGACATGAACATTTTCATACTTTGCTCTCAAAAACACTCAAAATTCAAACCTTTGCTGAAAAATAGGTTGAGTATTATGGACAGCAGTCAACAGCCAATTAAAATGCAGAACACAGAGTGCTGTTAAATAAATAAACATCTTCAATTACACCAAAAAAATCTGTGATGACGTGAGGGACCACTGTAAACAGAGAGCTCTAAACAACGTTGAGAGGAAGGGGAGGCGGGGTTGCTCTGAGCCAATGGGCTCGCCCACAACTCAGATGGGAATTTCTAAAGGCCGTGTCACACAGCCACTACTACATATTGCACAAAAATTGGTCAAACGAGAATAAACATGGAAAAAGTGAGAAAAGTTGTGGTCTGCACGTGAAGCTTTCAAAGATGTATCCCGAATGAACCACATTAAAACCACGGAAGAGGTACCACTTAACCATGCAAAGAACACGTGAATCAACGTAGAATATGAACCGTGCATGATTATAGTGCTATTTATGTGCAATTCATTAGGGATTTGTAAGTCAATTACATAATTCTAATATGTTATGTGCACCGTATACGAGATATATAAAAGTTATACATCTGTGGTGCGTGAAAAATCTGTTAGACCTCCGTGCAACGGTGGTCTAACAGCATAAGAGTCACATAATAATTGTGTAGAAACTATGTATAATATGCATAAAATTTGTAATTCTCCACCAACAAAATATTTTGAACAGCTA
Organism: Oryzias curvinotus; assembly: GCA_023969325.1. NCBI lineage: Eukaryota > Metazoa > Chordata > Actinopteri > Beloniformes > Adrianichthyidae > Oryzias > Oryzias curvinotus. The sequence continues at coordinate 33,189,888 of CM043722.1, forward strand.
AAAATTTTATTTTATGTAAAGACCCGTTGGCCCAAACCCTCGACAGACATTTGCGCACATCAACTAATGGTGAACCCGAGAAACACTTATGAATTATGTATATCACTTGCATATCCTGAAAGACCCAAATTTCATACGTGAAATGTGCGTTGAAGCTTTTTGACGCGGTCTTAATAAACTCCTCCCCCATTGCAGAAATGATGTCCAAGAGAACATCACAGGTTTTATCGACAACTAGCAACACTTTGGAAAATAGATCAAAAGATGATCGGAGTGGGACTTTAAACCAGCTTCCTTGCTATTCTGAATGAGATGAAACAGACTTTCAAAGCATTCCTGGGATGAAGAATGAGCTGACATTTTATTTTAAACTAACCAACTAAAGCAAACTGATCCTTTCAGTCCATCTACAGTTGAAATAACATTTGAAAAGCCTGAAACATTTCTTTGGTGTGCAGCAGAAAGTTGGAACATTAAATTTCCTCCCCAGCTCCTGGTTGTGTTTGTGAAACCTGATCTTTCTCCAGCGCTTTACCTTTGTGATATAATCTTGTAGGCATCAGGGAGGTAACAGTTGACATTCTCCATCTGGAATGGGTCAGCGTCGCAGATCTTGTCATCGGTGCGGCCGTAGTTGGCCGTCTCGATCATAATGACATCACTCCCGGGGCAGCGGAGATCAATTGCATATCCTTCACACGAGAGCTCACGCCTGACCAGCCCGAAAGGCAGCGCCGCACGGCTGAAACCTGACAAAACGAGACGCACGGAGACAGAGAAGACAGCACATTACACAATTAATAGGTTAAGAGATCTCTGCATCAATACAGTGAGACCGCACATCATGCAGTAAAAATCTGCTGGCACGTTATAAATAGGCAACAGCAGTCCAGTGTTTACCACCGTTTTAAACAAATGGACCATTACACGCAATCCAAGAATAGGGAAAGACAAAATAATTCCTTTCTCCATGTCTGTGTGGTCAGGGCTGTCAGATTTTTGACTCATTGGAGACCAGAGGTAATCTAATAAATTTCTGAGCAAAGGCTGCAGCGCCTCAAGATGGTCTTCACCAATGGAGAACGTCCAGAGCCAAATCTATTTGGACAAAAAGCGTTTTGTTTTACAGTTGTAAAAGCTCCATCACTTGTTTCTTTTGCTTTGTTTCCTGGGCAAAGAAAGGCAGAATCCCAGCAGATTGAAGTGCAATATAATCCATTTTACAGTGCCAACAATTGAAAGAGGGAAAGTCTGGACTCTACACAGGAGGACTAATCTATAGATGGAAGAAAGCTGATGGGAGAGTGGCCAAATAACCCTAGTTTTGGATAATTTTTCCAATATCTGTGCCAGATATGCAACAAATTGCAGTGAAACAGGCTAATCTTTGTTACTTCCTTTTTGTAATGTACCGTTACAGAATTCAATAGAGGTTTTGCAACGAGAGGAAACAGAAAAGTCAGAAATCCATTAACAAAATTCAAGCTAAAAAAAATAAACAAAAAAAAAAACCAATCTGCAATTCTGAAAAAAGTAGGCAAGAATCATTGGTGGAACATTGAAATGTATGTAATTAAGGGAAAGTGTGGCTTGGCATGAACTGTCAATAATCTCGGACGTTTTCAGCACCGGTGGCCAACAACTACCATTTGTATTTTATATGCACTGCTCTCTCCTAATTAGCCATCCTTTCCGCCTGCTACCTTTTCTCAGCTCCCATTGGTTCCCGAGCGTTGTCATGTTCTAACACTTACCACTTCAGGTCCTCTTGCTTTAATTATCCTCACACTTTTGACAGCCAGGGCCTGATGCAATTAGCATTGTTTGAACTCCTCAAAGCTGAAACGATTCCGGCTTGAAATTCCTACTCTTAAAACCCAGCCCACATGTCTGCTAGTCATTTGAGCCTACTGCGTCCAGCTCATTTACAGTGATATTCTGTGCAGAGGCTGCACACGCCGCTGCAGCAAAATACAGAAAGATCGACATCTGCAAAACATTCACTCCAAAGAATAGAATGTTAAACTCATAGCACATTAGGAAAAACTTTTACAGACTCTTGTTGAGGTAGCATGAGAACAAAATATGAAACTAATGGTATAAATTCTCTGGCATTTAGCAACTAGACATTTCATTATAAAACCATGATCCATCTAATGGCCAGTAGATTCTGCTTAGCTGGACTGTATATCACCTCATTAGAAGACGCCTGTGTAACTGAACCATAAGTGAAGGGCTGTGGGGTCACTCTGTCTTTTCCAATAACCATGACAATTACCCAAACCTTTCAGAAAACCTGTCCAGAATGGTGGATGATAAAACCCAGGGAGAAATCGGCGGCTTTACTGCAAAGAATAATGATCGTCCTGCCTGCCATTCCTCATGGAAGGAGTGACGGGTTTATCATGGCAGCAACAGAGAACAGGCAGAAAGAATGCATCTCATGGGGTTTTAAAATTCTGAGCAGAGAGACAGTCTTTCGGCTAAAACACCCTCATGGCCCCACACGCCATCTGCCTTTTTGTAACTCTGTCTCTGGCTGTCCACTGGCGGCTCCGCTCATCTATCAGAGCACTATGGCACGATGGCATGCTGTTGTCAACAGAAGCCCGGCAATTGATTAGGCTTGTGCCTTGCTAGCCTCCTCTCCCCACGCCCGTATAGATCTCTCTGGTCATAGGCTAACACTACATCAATTAGGGGGAGTATCTAGACTGTGCTGGCGGCCTAAAGAACAAATTGCCTTTTCTCCAAACTATAGATACTTGTGTGCTCATTAATGACTGTCTTGTCAACTTGTAATTGGGCATGTAATGACAAATCTGTCTCAAACCTTAAAATATACTGTACTTAAATATGTTTTCTTTTCTTTCTGACTGGACAAAAAGTTGAATTTTTGTGGCAAGTCCACTGGATGTTGCGTGAGATCTCGGGATTTAGACACAACTAATAGGGAAAAACCTTGTGACAACATGTCTTTCTGGATGTGTGTATTCTTTTGTGTGCGAAGTTCCTCGGTTTAAACAAGTTTTGCAAGGTTTTGAAAGGAAGGGAAGGTCGTTTGTTTGCACAGTGCGTCTTGGGGAGGCATGAAAAGCTTTTCATCTCACACTTTGTGCTTTTCTTTCCCCCCTTTCTGATTGTTCAACTTTGCAGCAGCTGAAAATTGCAACAGACGGACCCCAGCTGTAGGGGGAAAAGTTGTCAAGAAACTCGCACGATAAAATCCATAACACAAACACGCTGCTAGAATCTGTAGAGAATAGGGTGTTTTTTTTCCCCCTGTATCCGAGTTTAACACAGAATCATCAAAATCAGAATGGGATTTGTATGTTTGACGTGGACCATTTAGTCAAACTGCCATGGAAACCACTTTGATGTGGCAATAATTGGCTCTGATCCTCGTTTGTGCCCTTGTTGACACGAGGCCTTATCATGTATTCTGGTCAGTGATAGACTGCGCAGAAAGTAGCTTTTCAGATTCCTCCCCCTGACCTGCCTGCTAAGCCCTCTCCTGAGCTTAAGAGAGCAAAGCTACCGCAGTACTGAAGCCTCTTAGGTTGCATTTTAGTCTATTTTTTTTTTTCCTCTCCAGCTGACAGCTTGTAATTCACTGGCGACAATCCTTCTCATAATACATATTTTGTTTTCTATCAACACCCTTGAAATTGGAAGTGGCACTGTGGCTCAGATGGGTGCATGTGACATCATCCGCAGAGTTACCGCTCCGACGCGTTTCAAGCCCTTGAGAAAAAAGGAAAAGATAATAGAGGTTTGGTGTTGAAATGCCGCTATTTGGCAGCAGACTATAACACATATGTTCAGGTTCTTCATAGCTGCTCCGCGTCAGCTCTCAAGAGAGCAGTCACAATGAACCTTTAACCCATCAAACTGCACACACATCGGGGCATCAGACATTGGGAGGGAAAACTAAAGGAATGTCTGATAACCACGAAGAATTTTTTTTTTTTTTTTGTGACGGGTGGGGAGAGTGTGACATAGGCTGGCACAGACAGAGAGCAAAAGCGTTTTTTTGACGCTTGTCATCCCTCATTAAGGTTCCTTTGATTGGCCTTTGTGGTCCGGGAAACGGCAAACAGCTGCATGCAAATGGCCCTGTTTCCCAGAGGCTGGCCCCCATTGTTCCTGGCCCTGGTTTGCCAGGGACGCTTTCTTTTGCACCATAAAGGAGGGTGTAGCCCTTGGTTAAATAAGATAACCCCCACTGTGGTCACAGCGGCGCTACTTCAAGATTGTTTGTCTTTTTATGTTGCCCCGTTCCTCGATTCTACTGGTAGCCAAAATCTCTGGAGGAAAGAACAAATCTTAAGAGTCAAGCTTTTCTTCCAACAGTGGGGCATGCCTCCATAATCCAATATCCGGAGTGACAGAGCGGCCATCAGGTTTTTATTTGGAGAAGTAAAGGGAACTTGTTAAATGAGCCAAAAACATGAAAAACACATTTGACTTCCTAACATAAAAAAAAAAAAAAAACCTCATCAGAATTTTTCCTCTTTCCATCTTTCAGGCTCTTCTCTTTTCTTCTCAAATATTTAAACTTAACAGATTGCCAAAGAAGAAGACTTTTTTTTATGCAACAAGGACAATTTAAAACACTACACAGATTTTAAGGGGAAGCCAAAATGTTCACAGATGAGGATCATGACTGTCCATCAGGTGTGATAAGCACACAGGAGAGGTGAGAGATTAGAAGGGAGATTTGGGATTCACAATGTAACACCTGATTTTCAAACACAGACAACATCCCAAAGTCCTCCCCGGGCCTCAGAAGCTCACATTTCATTTTATCTGTCAAAATGTGGAGAAACACCGAAAATCAAGTTGGACATGAAGCACTATTTCCCTCGACACCTTAGTCCTCATTCAAGTCCACCTTGCTGGGAATCGTTTCCAAAGACGGTGTCAGACAAGACCACAAACCCTGGGGCTACACCCGCCTTTCCCAGACTGCTGCTATCAGACACTCTTTATTCCCATATAAGAATTCTAAAATAGAAACTGGCAGTATAGAACCGAGTCCATCTGTGGTTACACGGAGCTCTCTGAGTCGTATCCCTTTTCTGTTCACAGATACATGAATTCAGCATTTTCAGTTCAAATTTCTGAAGCTGCGATTTGTGTTTAAGACCACAAACCTTTCTCTAATTCATCCTCTAAATGTTTTCTTAACTTGGGAAGGAAAGAATCACAGACTCCGCAGTGACGCATGTCTCAGAGGAGCCTCTGCAGGAAAGGATATGCCATTTATTATGGGTAAGTGTGACATATCTTGCTGATGCTTCTCGACTCCCCAGGTTGGTCGATTTATAAAAAAAAAAAAGATGGCATCACACCAGATGGCTGTTTTCCACTACAGGTCATTTTCAATGAGCTCCAAGAATGTAGTGAAAGCACATATTGATTGACATCATGGACAATGTTTTGGTTTTTCATTTCTCATTTTCAGGGCATTTAAAAAGTGGGCTGCTGCATTTCATTTGATTAAAATTTGAGTCAAAGTCTATTTAAATTATTGTTATTGTTTTACACTTAGCATATACATAGCTTACTTAGCATTAACATATTTCCAAATATTTATAGATAAAACATGGTTAAATTCAATGTACTGAATTATTATTAATACAATTATTACATTTAAATTATTGATTTTTATTCTAAACTTTAGGTTTAAGCAAGTTTAAGGTAGAAGCAAAAAAGCTCAATGAAAACTGCTGTAAATAATAAAACTTCAGTGGCCCAAGCTCAATATATGGCGCAACTTGCGCCTGTTGCTGTTGTTTTTTAAGTAAGTGTTTGACAATTTTGCCTTAAAGCATAATAAAGTTGTTTTGAATGGTAGGGAAAGCGAAGTATGAGGCTTTTTTACTTTAAAAGACATGATATATGTCAGACTCAAAGGCAAAATGCTTAAAAAATGTATCCAAAGTTATGTTTTTTGCATTAAAACAACCAACAGAGAAGTGCAAAATTTATAAGCCCAAATAGAGAGAGCCCCAGGAGAAGAAAACCTAACATACAAAAAATAGAAAATCTGTAAACCAACTTGCATTCTCCCTTAAAGCATCTAACAACACAATATAATCAAAATTCTCTGAGCACTTTGTCTTGATGTAGCAGGAAATCCATCCCTGGGATTAGACAACACACAGAAAATGTTTACAATTCACCACAAGTGATGCAAAGTGGACACAGCTGACTATCCTGGCTCTCCAAAACAGCCAGCTAAGCTGCAAGATGGCTGAAGATGAAGAGTTTCTCTGGTGGGAGCAAAAAACTAAAAACGAAGCAGAAAAAAGGGTAGCAAAAACAGTTTTAAAAAAAAAATCTATTTTTTTCCCTCTGTTGGATTGTATGATCTCTGACCCTGTGGCTGCACATCAAAGAAAGAGATCTGCCTCATTACAATTCTAATACAAGTAATCCCCGAAATGTAAAGAAGGGTTTAAAAAAAAAAACATTTATAAGCACCAATGAACTATTTGTTGCATTTAGGCTAAAAAAAATAAGTTATTTTACAATCATCTAGAAAATTGTGGGTTTATTAAGCCTCTGTTTTAATCTAACATGTTTATGTTGCTGTATTGATCTGCTGCAGTGAAGAAGGAGCTGAGCCAAAAGGCAAAGCTCTCGATTTACTGGTCAATCCATGTTCCTACCCTCACCTACGGGTCATGACTGAAAGGATAGGATCCCAGATGCCAAAATGAGTTTCCTCTGCTGGGGGATGCTCAGCCACCCTAAAGATAGGGCGAGGAGCTCAGTCACCTGGAAGGAGGTTGAAGCAGAGCTGCTGCTCCTCCACATCAAGAGGAGCCAGGTGAGGTGGCTCAGGAATCTCTATCGGATGCCTCCTGGACGCCTCCTTGAGGAGGTAATCGGGGTATGTCCCACCAGGAGGAGGTCTATGACTCTTGATTGGTCTGGGAGAGCCTTGGGGATCCCCCAGCTGAACTGGAGGAAGTTTCCGTGGAGACAGAGGTTTGGGCATCTCTGATGTTCACAGCGTTGGATTAGTAGCAAAAGATAGATGGAGAAATGGATGTTTCTGCTTCCTTACCATATATTTTCATCAATACCTGCTGGATCCATGCTGATCTGCCAACCATGGCATAACGCTCCTAGAAAAAAATGGATTAACCATTTTTCTTCCAGGTTTATTAAAGATTCAACGAAAAGAACGACCACTCAAGCAGCTGTCTGAGATACCAAAACATAATAAAAAATCTATTATGCCTCTGATGATGAAAACATCCTATACGTTCCTGTAAGGCAGTCACTTTGACAGAATTAGTTCATGGCTCGTTCAATATCTAACATACTGTTGCGTCTCTTTGGGGAAGTTGATGAAACACGCAGAAAGAGGCAAGTTAAAGCAACTCTCCGGAGTGAAGGAGGATTGTAGCTTTGCAGGTTTGATCTATCCCGAGTGATACCCAACTCCTCTTGAAGCCCATTTTTTACCCTTTGCACTTAAGCCCCAGCTGGATTCTTCAAGCAAGAAACCTCTAAGGATGCATCAAGTCCCCCCTCCCCCAGAGGGTGGGAACTGAGAGTAAGAAAGAAAGGGGGGGAAGCAGAGAAGAAGGAGCAGGAAATGATTTTGTCTCCATCACATGCGCGTGCCTCTTTTCTTGTATGCTAGGGCACGGTTCCCTTAAGTATCTCCTACCTCACTTCACCCTGGCCTGTACAGAGCATTGACAGGGTGACAGCAGAAGCTGCAGCTGCATCATGGATTACATGCATAATGAGGCAGACACTACAGTGGTGACTGGAGGAAAGATCAGGGCCCAGCGATGATAAAGAAAAGGCAACTCTGATAAGAAACGGGGACTCTATCTTGACTGACAATGCAGAGCTGATGAGAGTCTTTTAACATGCAACCTTTCCACTGGACCACGCTGGTATTTCCGCTTATAAAGGAACCCATATGCGGTAAGGGGGTAACTGTTTGTGTTGAGGCACTTGAAAACATTAGCGTTCATTCATGAAATTGTTCTCAGGGCTTCATCTCAAGACTTTTTGTGCCTCATTTTTGCACAAACATCCATAATTGTTTTGTTATGCTTCTTTCTGCCTTTTCGCTTATGCTTCTCATCTGGTATCAATTTCAGACCACAATAAAATGCAACTTTTAATGCAATTAAGGCAGTGCATGCAGGTGATTTTTATCAGGAATGTCTCCGGGACACGTCGTGAGCATCCGGCTTAGGAGCGCTCATCCTCTAGGAGCCCTTTTCCACACCGCAAACTCTGCTTTGACCTAATTTGAAAAGTGTGTTGGTTGTACCGCCGTGTACTTCAACGTCAAGCTTCTGGAAATTCAGGCTACAATGTGCGCCACCCCGGAATTCAGAGCTACATAACCATGCCTGAGGTTTTACAGATTTTGTTCTGTCAATAGTTTACTTCAGAAAATCATTTTTACAGATGGATTACAGTAATAGCACATTGGATAGTGGTGCTTTAGTAAACTATTACTGTGTTGAGCAAAAGGTCATGTGTTTAACCTATTAACAACAGGGCTATAGCTCCAGCATTGATTCTTGCAGCTACTGTAACCCTTCAACACAAGTAATGTAATTCCAGTGGATTCTGAAGTAGACAAAACCAATACTTGTCACTAGTTAGGCCTTAGTCAAATACACTTGCATGGGGCATTGACCCATAAGGGTATTGGAGCTTTTAGGGTTTAGAGAAGAGTGGCCGCATCTTAAAGGGAGTGAAGGAGTGTCTTGCTTCTCCTTGAGGCTTGTACGGCCACTAAGGGATGTCATAAAAATGGAACATAACATTTTCATGTGCGTGCTAAGTGTGTGGTGAAATATTTGAAAGGATCATCTAAGTTGCGCACGCTATGATACAGGTGATGATGTCGTACGGTGCCCTAACGCCACACTCTACTCGTTAGTAAAGTGCGAGTACTGAGTCTTACCTGACCACGCCCAGATGCTGCACGCACAGGGTGTGCTGGTGTTACGTAAATGTTTGTCGGACGCCCATAGGAGGTCCACACAATCAACAATCTGTCTAATTTCCTTATTTCTAAGAGCCAGGCTGTGCGCAAGAAGCACACACTAATCAAATGAACAGCACAAAAATGCTTCTTTGCACAGTGCACATGGTTTTGGAGGGTTTAAAAAATCAGTACCTAATTCACTTGCTTACTTATACTCTATGGTTTCTTAAAGTATTATAATGACCATTCCTCACAAAAAAACAAGCCCAAAGTGATATTTTGATCCATTCACACATTTCTAAGTATTCCTCTAAAAACCTGGGCTCCTAGCACCAGCCTCTCCCAATCCACAAAAACGAGCGGGTCCTCACATTGTGACATCACAAAGTGAGGAACCGCCCCTTCCAGGAAGAGTCTGCACAGCCAGCACCGCCCCCAGGCTAACACAAACACCCATTTTCTCCATTAAAGTAGCAGTGATTGGCAAAAACGCTTTCCTTATATATGCACAATATGCACATCCATCTGTGCAAAAGCTCAGATGTTATTTGTTTTTTATTGGGCGAGACACAGAAACGTTGCTGAGGCTTTACGTTGACGTCATGAAATCGACGGCACCCACATGGAGCGAAAGGCGGAGCCTCATAGGTCGAGTCGTCTTACTTCCAGGTATGAAAAAGGGCTGCAAATATAACTAATATTTCATAAATTGTTCATTCTTCAGTGTGCCAAAGGTAATATATTCTCATATAGATGGATACAGTCTACTCTGAAAGGTTAAGAAAAGCATGATATAGGGCAGGCTCTTTAAGGATTTGCTATGACCTGTTGCTTGGAGCAAGCCTGTAGAATATGTGCATAAACATCAATCTTAAATTTTTGTTACATGCCCATGTAATGTTCACAGCCTGTGCAAAAGACCGTGGGAGCTTAGTAGAGAGATAGGTCAAGATGGCAGCAAAAAAAAAACAACGTCCTGAATTCCCAGATTCTGAGAATTCAACAGCGTTTGTCACTTTATTAACAATGATTGTCAACCTTAAAAGGCCCGATAGGATTGCTTCTGTCTAAAAATGTTCATAAATCAAACAGTACAGGCAAGCTGAGTGTGTGCTTTAGACCCATGAGACAAGCTGATGACCTCATAATTAATCTGGAAGTCCTAAAAAAAACGATCTCACCCCTTTGACCGTTACACCCCATACAGGTTTGTCAATTTTTCACCCCCGGACAACCCATAACTACTAATTGTGACTAAGACGTAATAGCCTCATTTTCACTGAACAGAACGGTCCAGTCCGGTCCAGACCACTCCGGGATTTTAAGCGTTTCTATTATAAAAATAGACCCATTAAGCCAGACTAAATCGTACAATTTTTGGGGCCCCCTTGGTTGTAGGTCTATAGAAAAATGGACCGGTTAGGGCAGAGCTACTGTTGAAACCCATTGATTGGCTGAAGGTCATTATGACAAAAGAGAGCTCCAAGAAAGCGACTGTATTCCTCTTCGCCGCCCGCAATCGTCTCTCAAACGACAAAATGCTTTGGATCTATGAAGTACTAAAAGCGGAATACAATGAGCTGCTGGATGACCTCTATTGTTGCAGTTAGCTTCACACCACACGCGCTGTGATGGTCCAACTTTGAGTGGAAACGCTCACCTTAATTACCTGGACTATTCTAAACCGAACAGGACCGCTCAGGGAAAATGAGGCTAATGCGTTGCTTATTAGTGCAAAGCTGATTTGCAACAGATGCTTTTTTCCATGTCAGAATCAGCTGATTCGCATCAATTGCGTCAACGACTGAATAGTGCATTATTGAGGTATCACCGGCAACTTCAGATGTTAAAGATTTAACTCCGGCTGACCCTAAACTCTCTGTCAAAAAGTAGGGATCACAACCACCTAGAAGAATACTTTCTGCATGCACATGCTGCCAAAACCTTTTTTGCTGCAATAGCTTGTTCAATGGCCATTATTTTTATAGACTTTTTCCCTTTCAGGGTCGTAAACATACATGGAGTTCAGAGTTGTAAACTTTGTTTGCACCTTTGTCCGTGTTTCAGCGATTTATCAGAAAATTCACAGAAAAGAAAAATCACATTCCTTGGCAGTAACCCCCCGCTATCTCTGCAACGCTGACCACTTTGATTGACTTGAGCGTGATGACCTTGCTTCATTCCCTTCCACCAGCATTCCGGTCAATGTGAGCAGAAAAACAGGAGCGCTGATAACAGATACCCAGATGGGGAGATCTAGATGACAGACAGCTTCCTGCTCCTCATCTTCGATAAAACCATTGTGCCGTACACACTCAATACGGAAAAACGCTACAAGAGGTCAATACTGATAGAATAAGGCAAACAAAAACGTTCTTTGTGCTTGGCTGTTTCGCCGACTTTTTCTCTTGCTCCGTACTTATTCAATTTCCTGCCCGGCAGGAGAGGGCTTCCTTATCTGAGACTGTTTATACCTGCAAATCGGCTGGTGGCCTTTTGTTTGCAGGTGACCCGCCCTGAGGTGACATTTAATTCCTAGACAAAAAATGTGTGGTCATGCTCCGTGGCACAGACTCCCAGCCTGAGGAGATTACTAAAGCAGCAAATTCAACAGAGCCACATTCATGGCCTGTAGCACGGGCTAGCTGGCAGACACACAGGGACCTTACACACATCATTACACTGACTCACATCATATATGACCATTAGCCTTGTGAGAGTGAGTGAAACAGAAACCAGTGCCTGTTGAACCACAGTGGAACCAGTTCAGGCTTATATTTAATCATCAGTCCCTCTCACTGGAAATCTCTGCGAACACATTTCAGTAACCAAAAGCACATTTATCAGCCCCACCACTATGTTTTTATTGATTGCTGTTCTTTACCTACTGTTGACATAACTTCTAAGTCTACAATTTGCAGAGCAAGTCACAACCTTAGTCATAAAACAAAAAAACAAAAACATAAAATCAGAGATCTTACCTGTAATGACATTTCTGAGTGAGCAGGAAACACAAAACAGTTGAACTACATTCTCCCTCTTCTAATCATTTGTATTTTGAAAATGTCTTTTGTCAAAATGACATTTCTGTTCTTCAACGCACTCCTTCCATGCCTGATCTCATTGAAAAATTACTACTTCAAGTATATGTCAGGATCAAAGAAAACGACAGATGTTGTGCTTTAAAAATAGGCTGCAGGTATAACAGCGATCATTGCCTAAACACAAAAATGTTCTATACTTTTCTAGCTTTTGTTTTTGCTTGTTTGTTGTGTTATTGTTCTTTCAGCTCAAATGAATTAGTTCTGACATGCCTCCGGGCCTTTTTAAACTCCCGCTAACGTTAAAACGTGCAACAAGTGCGACAGGTTCTTGTTGCTTCAGGAGATAGCTGCGCTCCAGAGTTGGCAAACACCTCCCAAAACACAATGAAAGGCAAGAGGAATCTGCACCTTTTCACAGCGAGGCCTTGATTTCTGTTTCAAACGTCTCTGCTTCCTTTCGAGATTAAATGCAAGGCTTTGTTGTGACAGCTGAACCCCCCCTTGTGAAACAGCGCCTTTAACAGAGACAGTCCAAAAAGTTTTTGAGTTGGAGTCCAGCTTTTGCCCTGCTTGGAAACCGGAATTAGGTTTTAATAAAATTAGGCCGCCTGAAGAAAAGGTAAGCCCTGTGACTTGAGATGCTTCAAGCAATAGGGATTTAATGCATGTTTGGCAAATAAAATTAAGGACAACTGCAGTGTGTGCCCATTAAATTAAGACCTCGTTCATCAGCTTGCCGTGTAACTGAGACTGTGCAATCAGCTCCAAAACACACAATAGTGCAGGAGACTTCCAGAGGGGAAAGAGTCCCACCTAAAGTACAGGATGGAAAGATTCCTCGCTGCTTCTGCTTTTCCAAAAAGGCACTCAGGAAATTTCTATTGCAGTAAATCTAGGATGACCCCATCGAGGGTGATATTGTATTTCATTTCCTCTGAGTGAAATCCTGATCCTGGAGATTCATGTGGGTCTGGCTCATTTCTGTTTCATGTTCTCTTATGATTCAAAACTTTCCAGGCTGTTATTAAAACAGGGCAGCCCCACACATTTCGCACACTGTGCAGACATGCGAAAGCAGCCGCTGCAGGAGGAGTTGTGAAAAATTCCTGACAATATTGAATTGGCAGATTAAAGAGGGAAAAAAGGAGAAAATGAGAAAAATGTTCTGTCTCCATGTAACTTCTCCTTTGATGGAGAGTCCATTCAATTGGGATGATGAACCCCTGCCTTATTTTTTTGAAATGCTTCCAATTGGGCACAATTTCAATAAAAGACTGATGTATCCCTTTTTTTTTTATTCCTCTATGCTTGTTCTCACCACACAGATTGACCAGTCATCTGTGAATCTCCCACGGTTTAGCAGATAATTCATGATCGCCCTACCATGGACCCGCAACATTCAATATGAATTATAAAATGGCAAGCCAAGCATATCAATGGATGACAGACTGGATATGTATGGCCCTGGGCCAGAGAGGAGTTAGAGCACAAAAGCCTCCCCCTCTTCTGTCAACCCTCAGACTAGAAATACCAGCGTGGCACGAGGGAGGGCTCTCCGTCAGCGCAATGTATGGCACTGCTTGAGACAAATGTTGTGCCGAGACGTAGCGTTAACCTTTGCAACCTTTTGGGGAGAAACACAAGCGAGCTGGTGGGTTCAACAGAGGAATCTTTCACCATTAACACAATCCAGCCCAGTGAGAGGTGTACAGTGTGTTATCCAAAGTGCCAGGAGTTTGAAATCATGTCTTTTCAGGGTTCCAGCCAAACATTTTCCTCTGGACTTTTTTTTATCAAAGAATGCAGATTGTTTTTCTCCCCCATAGTTCTGAAATGCTTCTGCCGGAACCTCACAAGCATGTCTCTAATGTCCACCTCCACAGACACAGTTTTCACAGGACTTTTGTGCAACATTAGGCCCCAACCTAAAAAAAGAAATGTGTTGACACCGACTGTGCAACATTAATATGTCTTTCTTCAGTTTAATGAGCCACATAACAGTCCTCATTCATCCACTGAAGACATGTAGCCGTGCACTTCCTCCATCTTTGCCGTTGCCACTTTTGATTCTGGATGTCGTCTTTTATGTCGTTAGACGATGCGGCAAAGTAGTCTGAAAGATCTACGACAAATCGGATACCCACATGACCTACTTTGCTCTGGCAGAAGCATCATTTCATGTGTCTGTTCTGCAGCAGCACAAGGCTGAGGGAGAAATGAAGTTAAAAAAAATATCTAAAAAGAGCATAAGATATATGAGGAGTTTAGAAGCTAAACTTTAAACATTCAAAAGATTGACATTAAACATTAAAAAAAAGAGATGGAAATCAAAACCCGTTAAAATATTTCTAATTAAATTTGTCATCTTTTTGAGAACAGTTGGATCCATTTTTAGTGCGAGTTGGAAGGACAAGACATGACTCATCTAACATGCATGGTCTGCAAATTGCACCGAGGGAAAAGGAACAAATGTCTTTGCTCACATTTCTACAGGCACCAACAGCTCAAAGAAGTCAAATGAGTAAAGCAAGAAGCTGCTGAAACACAAATGATACCAAACTGGAGGGGCATGAAAAAAACAAACAAAAAAAACATCGACTGTCAGCTTTATCTTGACAGAGTCAAAATATTTGATAACACAGTGTCCTTTTATCTGAACCTGTGTCATTTCTTACAGTAAACTTATACTTTAGCTGACAAGATATAATGTTTAATGAGGTGTTAAGGACATCTTTTTCCTTTTTTAGGTCTTTGTGAAAGCTACATGCATGATTTAACGCTTAATTCTGCTCTTGTTTGGACGATTTGCTTGCTTGACCAGATATTGCCAAAAAAACTTTTCAGGACTTTCAAAAAGATCTAAAATTAAATAAAAGTTTTAGATTGGGTTTTGGTGTTAACAGCCTAAAGCCTAAGTGAAAACTGCCCCCATGGGTGGGTACAAACCTGTCTGCAGGCAAAAAAAATGGGCAAACCTGTACGTTGCGCGTAGGTGGCCCGCTCAAAATATCATAGACTGCTCTGTGAACCCACAGGGTGAAAATGTTCGTACACATTTTTTACCTACGGGCAAGCTGCAGGTAACAGGTTTTTAGCAAATACTTATACAACATGCAAGGGTAAGTAAGGGGGAAGTAGGTGAGACGCAGATGTATCGTAAGGATATTTAGCTTTTTTAAACACCCCACACCATGCACACTCCACAAGAAACCCATTAGTCCAGTTCAATTCATAATTATGGGCTCCTTGAATGCAGCATGACCTGTTAGAACTGAGGAAATTAGACAATCAAAGCGTAGTTTGTGTGAGCATCCTACGGGCACTGAAGTGTCAGTGTGTGGCATGACATCCCCTGAGGTGGCCGTACAAGCCTCTTAAGATGCAGCCACTCCACTCCTGTAGTTGAAAGAGCATCATTTTCTGCTTACTGCAATGCAAAATGGTTTCAATCTTTAGCGGAAATAAAGGTATTTATGTTCGTTTTTCTTAGAGTGTTTGAGACTGAAATTCTTAGTATTCTTGTTGTTTTGTATTTTCCACGAAACTATAAATGGTCTTTTTATAAACCTGGAAAAATGATTGACAGGATCATTTCACCCCATCACACCCCATGTTACTAATTAGTAACATACCAATAAAGCCACTTCATTTAATATTACCTATTTTGGAGAAAAAATACTGAAAAACATTTCTTATAATATTGCAAATAAATTGAGGAAGCAAGGGGTTAAAGATAGCTTGTTTTGACCTAATGTAAAAGCAAGCTGTGTGTTGTCTCTGCATGCTGGTGCTCTGAAAATAGGTAAATAATAATGGTCTAAAGTTGCCTTTGTGAAACTTGCAGTCTGACTGTTATAGAACAGAAATATGCGATGAATGTCAAATGTCCACGTTTACACACAATTTTGAAAATAATCATATAATACAATAAAACTAAGTACATTTAAGAAAATATTTATGTACCAGTGGAAACCATTTACTGTAGACAGCCCAAACGGTGAAAACGTTTTTAATAAATTTGTTTTCAATAAAAGGGGATAGATAAGAGAGAATGGGTACAGCCTTGCCCATGTAAAAAACAGTGTTTAGTGATTAAAAAGCTGTTGGTTTTGTTTTCACACAAGCTTCAATCTGGAAGTCTTGGGGGTTTTACGGTGCATTTCAGCAATTGTCTCACACATTTTCTGGTTTTCAGAAAGATGGGGTCTGGTGATGCCATTTCCAGCCAGGATGACTAAAAATCCAATATTATAGTTTTTAATTAACTTTTTTAGAACTCATCATGTGACATCACCTAACTTCTCACTCTAATACAAATCAAAAATTGTTATCAAATGAGGGGAACCAAAATATGTGCGCTTACCTTTTATTCAGTTTCTATACTAAAGTACTTTTATTCAAAAATCTATGCACAATATGTGTTATTCCAGCTCACTCTCCCGTGGAAAAAACCACTACGTTCACCACAAAGATGCTAACTGAGCCTGTGTGTACAAAGGCGTGTTTACTGGAGGTTTTTCTGAGTTTAATGCACCAGTGAAGTTCTGAAACAGATGGTTAACAGTTCAGATGAACGATAAGTTGTAAAGCTCCGCACAGCTGAGCGGAGAGACTCAAGCTATGAGATGAGAATTAAACCTGCCAGGAAATGCCCTTTTTAAGCTGTCAGTGGATACAATATTACCATAAAAGTATGGATAATGGGCAGTTAAAGACTTACATTTTTCTGAATGCCATCTTTGCACAGAATTCTCCTCATTAATGAAAAGCTATAAAGAATATCTGTATTTTTTTAAAGCAAAATAATTACTTTCCTGTTTGTCAGCTGTTATTTTTTTTTCTAATTTGTCTACTTAGTTTTTCAATTAAATCTTTTATTATTATATTTTTATTCCTATACCATTGGAACACACAGCAGATACAGACAATCATCAATAAAATCAATACAACATATATAATACACACAACATATACTCAGACTCGTGCAACCAAATGTCTTGTGTAATTTCAAAGAGCTTTACTCCCCAAAGTAATAATTTTAAAGAGCAGGATGTGTGCCTAAAGTAAGATTTTCGACAATCTCTTAAAAGAAAGAATTTTGTAGGACTTCTGCGTCAGGTTGTAAAAATTTCTCTAATCATACCACAAAATTTAACAAACTGTTTAAACAAATAAAAACATCAGATTATTGAGATCCTACTGTGTTTTTTACGAGCTCATAAATATGGGAATGAACAATACTTGTGTTTAAGTTGTGTTTTTAAGAGGTCATTGCGGCTTCAGTTTCCTACCAGATGTTCTGTTGTTTTGCTTCTCTGAAGCACAAAAACATAAACCGTTTTTGTCCAATTTAAATGGAAATCAGTTTCTTTTAAATCTAAAATATGTTTCATTCTTTGAAAACAGTTGTTTTTGTGTTAGTATTTCACAAGATTGTTGTTGTTTTTTTTTTCTTTTAAATAATCCTTTATGGATTTTTGCTAAATTTCCGGCAGTATGGTTTGGTTGAGTGGCTCCCAAAGTAGTAAAAGGGTAAAAGTATCGTTAATGGTCTGTCCTCTAGTAAAAATATCAGAAAGATTTCGTTTTTACCACATTTGTTTGGAGTTATCAACACTAAAATTCAGTGTCAGATGTTGTATTTTTAACCTACTTAATTACGTTTCCAAATTCTTCATTTGGTCTTTAATAAACTACTGAAATATTAAACTTTTATCTGCAAATTATAAGTGTTTCTGTTTTATAATTTCACTTATCCCCTACAAATAAGCAGCTGAAGCTTTCTTTAAGCAGCTGTCTAGTATTTTAATGATTCAAATAATGGATACCCACAAAGCCGGAGTAGCTTATAAGATGTGCTCAGGTAGCAATTTTTATTATCTAATTAGGGAAAAAAGACAGCAAAAGTTCTACAAACCCACTTTTCCCCTAAAAATTGGTCTTAAATGTGTGATTAAAGCAAATCAAAGGCTCTTTTGGAGAACAAAATACCTTCAGCAAGGATTAACAGACTGACTCTCTGTTGTGCATCTTCACCTGAGCCTTTGCAACATTAATGGAAAAGGCAATGGAAGAAAGCTTTAATGTATTCTCGCCACAGACATTTACAAATGACTATCCGAATGTGCATTTTAGGAAAAGAAGTCTGCTGGTGGATGGCTTTAATGAATGTTTTGCTGCTGGTAAAATAATAATAAAAAAACACCTTCACAATTTTATGAGAAGAGCTAATGCCAACAAATATTTGCAAAGCAAATCCAAAACCCTACACTAGCAGGCATCTTTTATTTTTAAATTTAGATTCTGGAAAACATCTAAAGCCAAAAAAAAAGGGGCATCAACTAAAGGACGTGCAAAGGCCCTGTCATTTATTATGCATAAAACATTGTACCAGAGGAAATCGGTGGGCAAAAGGGTGCATGTGTGACATAAAAACTTGAAGCTTTTTCATTTTTTACAACCTTAAATGTGAGACTTTAAGTCCTCCCTGGTTGCAAAAGTGTTCACAGAATGTGATATTTAAAGGACAAGTCCCGCTGATGCCCCTCACTAAATATTTTAGTTTATTTAAAAGGGGTGACTTTATAACCTGAGAGATATGAAAAGGAATGGAGATGTTGACCCATCTTTATCCTGCAATTACCTAGAATATTGGGTTCTATTAGAATAAGCTCTTTTATCAAAACAAAACATTTATTTTTCCCACAGTGGTCTTTTCAGGTAGGTCAGCGAGTATTTCAAAGCAAGAGGAGTGTTTTGGGGAAAAATCATAACCCAATTATACCCTCTCCCGGTGAGGGACAGGAGTTAATTATTAAGTGGCGTTTGCATTGCAGGAAGTAATGGAAAGTAGATCACAAGTACCAAGAGGCAGGCCCTCAGGGCTGGACAGGCTGAAGGTGAGTGGCATGTGGATTGAATCAGATATTGTTTTCAGATGGACCCACACACACATGTGCCCTTTTTATTGACGGATCGGCAAATATGCATTCTTGAGCCTGAGAGCCCTCACATCAACTGAAACCCAAAACCTGCACTCTCTGCATACCAAAGCAGGATTCCTCCTTTAGAAATTACACTATTCAACTCAGATTTTGAGCCAGACCAAATCAGAGATCTACTTTTGAGGCAAAACAAATCTATCTTCCTCATTATCTAAATCCATGAATCTTGGAGAAGAAAAAAAGAAAGACGGGGGGGGGGGTTAACGTGTCACACAGAAATCTGCCTTTACGAATAAAGTGTGCAACCCAGAGAGGTCTGTGACAAAAATATGTAATAAATTATTTCAATTATTTAGAAAAAGTGTGGGGGAGTCAAATCCAAGTAGAATTGAATAAAAATGTTTTTACTTCTTTAACTGTAATCAATGCTTGGCACACAGGCGTGACACTAGTTTACTGTGTTTGGCAGTAAAATAAGAAAAAAAGGGAAAATGATCATCATCAACATCAGAGGCTTTACTTGACATTTAACTGACAGCGTTCTGTCACAAGACTCACTTAGAGCTGAGTGCACCAATCAGACTTGGAGGAAAACAGGTCATTCCAAACTTTTTATAACCGAGCAGGAGAATTTTTACATCCTTCACTGTTGCTTTTGATGGTTCGAAGTACGCTGACCGTCAGAACAATCTGTTTGAAATGCAAATCGAGGCTGTGCCACTTTTTAATTTTTTTCTTTTTTCAAATAAAGTCACGAGTCAGACTTTAAATTGTACTTCACTGCGCAAAGTCGCTGTGACACTCGGACTTGAGTTTTTTTTAAAAGTATTTGAAACACCTTTTTGAAGTTCAAGGGTAAAACACAGAAGAAAATCTGGTTTGCGTTAGTCCATGTCAGTCTCTGACATTTCAAAAGTAACCACAACATAGTACGTTCATAAATCCAGCACGTTCTGGGGAGAAATTTGCAAGAGGAATCCATGGCAACTTACCTTGTGAACACTGAAAGCAAAGGAGAAGGAACAGGAGGCAGCCAAACACTGGACCCCTCCACTGTGCAGAAGCCATTGTGCTGTTGTATGCAGACTTTCCAGAGGCCTGATGGCTCGCAGCGGGGCTTCAACCCTTCGTGGTGGATTGTTAGAAAACTTGTACAACTTCAGTGATTTCTGAGGTCGGAAGGAGCACAGCTTCTCATCTTTCACCTAAAAAACAAAACAAAAAAAGGAATTTATTGTCTTTTTTTAAGTCAAAAGTTCATCTGTGAGCTGCTTATGACACAACGTCCAACAAATGGAATCTTTGATTTTAAAAAATGTCATTTAAGCTACACATTTGTCCCAAAAAAATTAAACTTTCGTTTTTGCATGTTTATTAAGGCACCCACATAAAAATAATACACACACGAGCTTGGTGTTTTTGCACTTCTTTAGCACTCTGCAACGTGTTACGACTAAATGTTGACACTGTTTCATTCTCTCACACCTCTATGTTCCACCTTCCCCATTTACTCCCACCTCCCCATGGGAGAAGGCTTGTCACTGCGGCAACACGCTCACACAGGACGCCATTAGAGACACGGCGGCTTTGAGAGCTACTTTTGTCTCTTTCCTTATCAAGGGGCGGCAAAAAAATAGTCCTTTGTCTGCAAAAGCAGCAAAAGGTTAGAGCCTGAAACAGACTCACACACCAGGCAGATAAGCCGCTTACCAAAGTCAAACACTGGAGGGATGTGTGTCATACATGGAAGACCGCTCACATGCACACACAATATGCATGTGGCACACAAAAGTAAGGACCTCTGCGACTTTTTGATGTAAATACACTAGAGAGACAACATCCAAACACCCACAAACACCCAAGTATCGTGTTTATTCTCCCGTGGCCAAAGCCCAGCATCCCAATGCACACAACATCATTCACCTGTGCAGAGGAAACCGAATGTTTCCTGTTGCTGAGCACCGCTCCTTCAGCGTCACCCATCAAACACCCTGATTATTTTATAATGAACCTAAATTTGAGCGGCAGACCAGTCGGCACTAATAAACTTGGATATTTCTGGCCACATCAAATCCCAGGAAACACGGCAAACCTTCATGTTAGCAAACTGAGCAATTATTCAAGTTGCCAATAAATTCATTTTATATGTGACCAGAGGCGGAATAATAACCTACGAGATCCCGCCTGCCAAAACCTGGGAGTATTTATTTGAATTTGAAGTTTCTCTGAGAAAGAAACAGTGCAGCCAAGTCTGTGCCAAGGAAACAAGCACACGGCTTACTGATAATTCATCACCTAAACTTGGGTGGCTTTATAATAATTGGGCTTTTATTTGTCTTGAAATTGTTTATCTGACAGTGGCGCCAAAGTGGATCAGATAAGAGTGGAGCGCTCTTTCTCTCCTGCATGGGAAATCTTGCTTTTCTGCCGAGGCGAGCCTGACTCCTCAGTATTCCAACAGCACCGCCGCCGGTTCAATATCGCAGAGAGTCAAACCTCCAGAGACACGCAGGACTTCTTCCGCAGCCATTTATCAAGGCCCAAATATGAAGCCTTAGGGGGGCAAAGGGTAACCATATTGGTAGGCAAGAGGACGAGATTGGAAATTGTTGGGGGGGGGGGACGTGCCCCTGCCCTTCTAACTAGTGGGACCTGCTGAGCCACTCAGCCCCTCCAGACGGCAGGGGGCGAGAGCCTGCCCGGCCCTGTGGATGAAGTCTTGCCCTCGCCACCCCGGGGTTCCCTCTCATGATCATGCCTCCTTCCTCCTCTAAGCTGGTGGACACAGCCATGGGGATCTTCCTAAAAAACCCTGTTTTGGTAGGATTTCACTGCATTGGTCCAGACTTGAGATAAAAGGATTAGGCGATTAGCATGAAGATGCTTTGCACAGGCACTGGCTTACACAAGCACAAGATGCATCATCATTTCACACCAGGGGACAGGGGGGGCTACAACGTTCCCAGGCAGAAAATGATTTCATGAGGTAAGTGAGGCATTGATAACCCCTTCAATTTTCAGCAGAGGATTTCTCTGCCTTTTCTAAGCCAGAGAATCATTTGTTACTGAGCCAACAGTTGCAACACAACAATAGTCATATTAATGCCTTAGTCACATGCATCCGTATGGAGGGGTGGGCACATACACGGGGGGCTGAGACTTTTTGGGTTGTCCAGGCCCGTGGAGGGTTGTAGGCGGGAGCAGCTTTATCTTAAGAGATGTGTCTGAAGGAGCAGCCCATTTTAAGGAACGTTGTGAGGATGGAACGTACCATCGTCATGTGCGTGGTAAGCGTTTCGTGAAATGTTTGTAAGGATAATGTAAGTTACATGCACATATTGTCTTATGGTGCCCTAACGTCTCACTCAATTCATTAGTAAAAAAACAATTCCCACCCTGCCTACCAAAGTGTCAAAGTGTCCTTGGGCATGACACTGAACCCCACATTGCTTCAGGTGGTTACAGGTTGGTGCTAATGTTAGGCAACAGAGCAGCTATCAGTGTGTGAATGCGTGTGTGCATGAATTTGTGTTTTGCAGTTCCCCCTGAGGCTTGTGTGGTCAACTCAGAGGACGTTATGAAAATGCAGCATACAGCATGATGCAGTATTTGTATCGTGAAGTACTTAGAAGGATAATGTTAGTTGCACGCACTTGTGATATATGGGTATGGCCTTTATGCCACACTGTAGTCATTAGTAAGGTGCACGACCTGGCTCTTAATCGCATGCAAATGCTGCACGCATGGGGTGTTCCGGTGATACCTGAGCGCCTGTAGGACATCCACCCAAACTATGCTCTGGTTGTCTAACTTCCTGAATTCTAACAGTCAGGCTGCGTGCAAGGAGTGCACACTTATTACTTGAACAGCACTAATGGGCTTCTTAAGCAGTCCGCTGGAAAAAAATAAAAATCTGTATAATATGTCTGCGTCTCTTCTATTTCCCCCCTATTTATCCTTAAGTTTTTTATTAGTGTTCACTACGACCTGTCGTCTGCAGCATGCCCATAGAACTAAAACAGCACATGACCATTTTAGTTCTACAGGCTCACCAAACGGTCTACAACCTTGATATTTCCTGTGGCAAACCTGTACAGATTTGCCTATTTTTATCCCCCAGGCAGCCCGTATCCACCCATAAGGACAGTTGTGACTAACCTGACACAGACAAGTAAAAAAAAAAATTCAAAAACTGAATCTCCTTATACCGAATGACTATCTGATGTGCTCATGCAAGAAATGTACACCAGAGGATTACTGATAAAAGCAATTCATTTTCATCTGAGTTCATTTTCTTACAAAAATTATGACAATACAGTTTATTCCCAATGGATTTCTCTTCATTGACTATATATCCCTTTGGAAACAAGCAGAGAAATGAAAAATGATTCACAAACATCTATGACATCTGTTTTTCTTTCGTCTCCCATGCAGACATAGTGGAAACCCAAGCTCAGAGATCTATCATCAGTTAGGTTAATGGAGAAAATCACAGTCCACAGCAAATTTTTCACAGGAGGGTGATAGAAATAATAAGCATGCATTTAAAAGGACAGCCAGCAATTAAAGCATAATTAAAATTAATGGACAGAAGGAGACGGCACACATATCTTAATATGAAATACAGGGCTGTGTGCAACAGACGGCCAAATGAATGCGAGGCTCTTTTGACAAAGCTTGTGTCTGCCTCACTCAAACACGAGAGGCGTCCAGTGAAAGAAAGAGCGAGGGAAGGAGGCGAGTTCTGGGGTTTCTAAGATGGGAGGGCCCAAATGGATGTGAGATGGGGGTGCAAAGACGGAGAAGAATGGAGGGGGGGGGGGCGGGGTGGTGAGGTCACCGGGGAGGATTGACAGGCTGTGAGTACGGCCTGACCTCCTAGGTTCGCCTCCACGTTTTCTCCACAGGCTTAGAGGAGACAAAAATAAAGCCAAGGAATGTTAATTTATTTTCAATTGTCAACGCCCAGAAGAGAGTGTTAAAGAGTGCATACATACATATCAAGTAAGTCCAAGTGTAAGCTGAAAACCTACAAGTGGAATAGAGACGTGGCTCTGTGGAGATGGATCTTTGTCCTCCCCTCATTGAATAAGCACTAATTTGCAAAAGTTTCTGCCCCACCCCACCCCCACAACCCACACTCTGGACCACAAAGCCGCGCATGCGAGGGGGAAATTTCAAACACCAGAAAATGGTTGGTGGACCACAAGCGGTAGAGTTTTGCCTCAAGACATTTTTTTCCCTCCCCTCCCATCCTCGGTGGACCCAACGTTTCTGGGGGACTCTTTTGTCATGACAGTCCTGTCAGGGCTGCGCTTTCAGCCCCTGCAGCGACATTATGTCACTTCCTTGGCTCTACCAGTGATGAAGAGGAGTTGCCACTAGCTGCCAGAAACAGAAATGCATCAACACCGAAAGCAGCACGCCAAGTATGCTTCATCAACACTTAGCCAATGAGACACACTGCAATTACTGTGAACAGGCTGTAAACTGTGTAGCTGCACAGACTGAAATATGATCAATGTATCTTTAGAAAAGTTCTTTAAAATTAACGTCAGAAGTGTCCCGATCCAATACTTTTGCAACACATGAAACAAATGAACAAACGCAGAAATTAACAGATTAAGTTGTCCCCAATTTTAATGTTATTATTCTTTTTTTTAATTATAATTTTACACTTAATGAGAGCACTTCTGTGAAGTAGATTAAACAATAAAAAAAAGACAGAGCAACTATCGACTAGAAAAAATAACTAACTACTAAATAGTCAAATTAGGTGATAATTAGTCAAGTGAGAAAGTTTTGTGACTGTAGCTTTAGGATCTTCAGAACATTTTTTTCAAAATTGCTGTTGTAGCATGAATATGCTGATAGCTCATTTCAATGTAAACAGTTATCCATTTCAGCTGTTTTTGAGAGATTATTGTTTTTTTTTTTCTTGATCCTGGAGGTTGCACATTGCAGACGGTCCCTTGGCAACCATCGCACTACTGTCTCACTGTTTAATTCTCATTTAAATAACATAGAAAAAAAAAAAACAATCTTCTTTTTTACATTCGAAATTCTTCTTGGGTCTTTATTTGAGTTAAGTTGTCAGTTTTAAATGTTTATTAAAAGAGTTATTGAGCCCAAAAGTCCAAATCTGTCAATGTCTTGCTAATTTTCGAAACTTAGTGTGCCCCTTTGTTCGGTACCCATATTCTGCTGCGCTTTACTAATTCATGTTGCGATCCGTTTACTTTTTTCTGACATCCAGTAGAGTATTTTATGTAGACCACACATAGTTATCTATTAATTACTAAAACTAGATGAAAAACTTTTTCAATCTGACTTTTTTTTAACCAATTTAAAAATGCATTTTGGGTTGAAAGACAAAAGAATAAAAAAAGCCACCCTGAAAAGGTGAAATGCTCCTTTTTTATTCTACTGAAAGCTCATGACAGTTGGTGTGTTGTGCTGCTCTTGGCCAAATGATTGAGACAGGAGATAAGATACAGTGCCAACGGGCAAATGGACACAGTGAAACAGAGAGGGCTAAGCAAAGCAGCCCGACAGAGTGAAGAGAACAAAGGAGAGCCCAGCTTAACAACCAGGTTAGTGTCGAGCAAAATAAAGAGGGAACGTGTTCAAAAGGAGCAGTGTGGGGGGACAGAGACGCCTGAAAAAAAAGAGAGTGTAAAAGATTAGGTTTCGGGCGAACCCAGTGTTTCGGATCACTTTTTCCACCCAATAATGAATAATTCCAAAAACAGTTACCACTACAGCTTCATCCGTCTTTGTTTTTTGTGAGAAACTCAAATATATATATATTTTTTGCCTAACTTAGTAGTTTTGATAAATAAATAAAAACAAATGAAAAGAAGGGAAACAGAAAAGGAATTGCCTTCAGAGTTAACCTGCGAACGGCCTGTTGGGCCCCACAAACATTTCAAAACGCAGAGAGATTGAATTCACAGTGAGAGGCAGCCTTTGATTTGCTGCTGCCGCACGGGTGGGGGGGCTTCTAAATGTCATGAATAGATTTAAGAGCGGGGCTGCCTTTATTATTACCAGCAAAACAATATCCTGAACAAACATTTTCGGGGGGGAGGGGGGGGGGGGGGGTTGATGTGTAATTTCAGAGCATCAGGAGCAAAAACACAACATCATGTTTTGCTGCAGTCTGCACCTTCCATTGCATGTTTTTTCTTCTTTCCTAAGAAGAAGATTTTCAGAAAAATGGGGTTTTGAAATAGTTCACAGGAAGCAGATTGTGCTCGTTAGTCTATCATAATTAACACGGGCGTCTGAAAAGCTCTAAACAGAACATGTTTGGCACCTTGCTTAATAACTGACTTAAACAGCTAATGCATTATCAGAATTGTGCCTGATTTTCTTCCCAATCAGCTCTAACGATCTTAATCACAAAGCTGGCAAGGATTACTGTTTTGACACTTTCAGATTCTGCACACAAACAAGATAAATGAACCCACAAGTGATTTAAAAGAAAGAAATGAAAGAAAAAACTACAAAGAGGAACATCACTCCAAAAAAAAAAAAAAAAAAAACCTGATATTCGGGCTGCTTTCAGAAGTTCTTTCAGTTTGACTCTGAACTGAAAACCCTGACCTCAGAGCAGTTGGTTAAGCAGGAAGGTCCGCACGGAGGAGGAGAGAGCAGCTTGACGCTGACACGGAAAAGAAAGGTTTCTCCTTTCAATCAGTCTCTTCATAAATTTTCTGAAAGCCTCACTTCTCACCTCCTCCATACCTAATTCTCACACTCCCCTGCATTTATCCACAAACACACCCACGCTCGTTCCTCTCACCTCTGCGTCTTTCCAGTATTTAACGGCATTTTTTACAAGCAGCCATAACTGGCTCGGCAATGTCAGCCACACCTGATCTTTACTACACATGAGCGGAATACCGATACACAACACTTTCACCACGTCGACGGCGAGTGATATGTTGATGTTCACACCTTGTGGGAGAAAAAGCCAGTTGTTAAATTTTTATGCACTCCAGCCCCGCTAAGACTGGATTAGTTGCTCAGAAGAGAGCATATTAAGTTAATACATAACATCTGCAATGTTAATGAAAAACATGGGAAAAGATGTCTAATCAGTCTCCAACATTACTCAGCCCTGTGCAGCTTTCATAAAGGCTGCACCATAAACATCGTTTCAAGAAACACAGCATGGACCAGAGGGATCTCGGTTTTGAGGTGAAAGCCAGGGAAGTCTGCAGAATCCCTTTTCCTCCACAGGAAATGACACATTTTGTGCAAGCGATCACAGAGTTGTCATATTGGAGAGGACTAGCCAGGGTTTTATCAGAGGCTATTTCTGCTGGAGACGACAGGTCCAAGTACCAAAATACATCCTAGCTACTGACACGACAAGATTCAGATGGAGCTAAAATTTGCAGGCCTGCTCCATTTTTTCATTACATTCACTCACTTTCTTCCGGGGAAAAGTAATCCCGTCTAAAAAGGATCTTGTCACTTAATCAAAGTGATTCATTTGTCGTCAAAAGTATGTTTGAGAGATGATCCAAGTTGAATATAAAGGCCTATCAAACTGACAGCAACTGGCAACAAAAACAGAATTTAAAGTGCGCATCTGCTTTAAAAATAGGTAGTGTGAAATTAAAAGTGGATTTAGGGATTACGATGTCTAACAAATGCAAAACATTCCATTAAAGATCACTTTTAAACCAAAGTAAGGTAACTTACAACTTCATCCGGACAGAAGGATTTATGGTCAGTATTTGCATTTCAAAAAAGTCAAGAAGGATAAAACTTTCCCAAAACAAGATTTTCCATCCATTTCAGCATTTCAGCCGCGCATTGAGGAGTCAAACGTATAGTTTAAAGCTTAACTACAGCAAATAAAAAAAGAAAACATCATGAAAGTTTGTAGCTATAAAAACATGTGGCCACCTGGAGGAAAACCTCTTTGTGTAAAACAGTTTCATGCTTACAGTTAGCTTCACAACATTAAAAAATGGAAACAGTGTAAATTTTTTATAAATTCCCACACAGAAAGTCAAAGGCTATAAGCTCAAGTGTACCAAGTGGACAATTATTTCCTCCGTCGGATAATTTTCTATAAACGCCAGTGAAAAGTCAACCATAATTTTATAGCCTTTGACATAAGCCTTTATAACATCTTTGATTTTTACAGTTGTTTTTATAAGATTGAAAACTTTTCCCTAATTCATGAACCACGAATGAACGAGGGAAAGAAATTAGGCTTATGAGAAAAGAAAAGGGCCTTTTTCTGTTACAGAGGGAGTAATTATTACCAAATCAATCCATTTCAGTTTGATTTGGACTGAACTCTGCAAACTCTAAAAACACAGTCTATCTTTACCAACAAGTGCGACTTTTGGTTCAGGAATGAGCAATATCCAATACCAATTTATTCAGTTCAATAAAACAAGTATACTATGTTTATATGGTTATATAAATGCAATTAAAGGTCATTTAGTATTCAGTAGTACAATACTACATCACTTTATTATTCTCCAGCTACACTGGATGTTCATATTTTAGATTTTTTATGTTATATTTAGAACTGATTTTTATTTCTAATCCTGACTTTAATGTATTTTTTAACACTTTGGGAGCATCACAATTTCATTCAACATTCTGATTCTGATAGCATTCCAGTTGATTTTTGTGACAGATTTGATTTAAACTTGATGTTACACATTAAAAATAGTAGCTTTTAGAAGCGAGAGGAGAGGTGAATAGACTGAATCTTAAATGGGCTATATTGTGCTTTTCTTAAGCCTTTTAGAGTAAACTATATATGATATTATCTTTGGCACACTGAAGAACACATTCGTTATTTAAATATGAGTTATTTTCGTAGCTCTTTTCCTAACCGGAAGTAAGACAACTGGATCTCTGAGGCTCCGCCTTTCGCTTCTTGTGAGTGCCGCCCATTTCATGACGTCAAGCTAGAGTCGGCCTCGGCAGCTTGTCTACATTTCACCCACGAAAACAAACAACATCCAACCTTTGGATGTGGAAGATGGATGTGCATATCATGCATATAAAGTAAAGCATGGAGGAAATAGGTTTGTGTGTTAGCCTGGGGTGGTGCTGGCAGCGCAGACTCCTCCTGGAAGCTGGCGGTTGCTCACTTTGTGACATCACAATGTGAGAACCCCCTCGTTTTTGTGGATTGGGGGGGCTGGGATCTCAGAGAGCAGGTTTTCAGAGGAATGCTCAGAGATGCGTGAATGGATCAAAATACCGCTTTGGAGTTGTTTATGGTATTAAAATTATAACTCAAGAAGTTGATTTTGCAACCCAGCGAGCCAGTGTGGTAAATATAACCAAAATTAAAATAAGAAGCAAATTCTTCTATTCATGTAAAAAGAACACCAGTAATTAAAACAATAAATCTTTATAAATTAATGTTTAGTAGTGTTCCAAGAACAGAAAAGTTCAAAGACCACAATTACATTGGATTTGGCCTAAAACCCTAAAAAAAAATATATAAACTTAATTTTTGAAGGTTAGGTCTTTAATAAAATCTCTGATTAGAGCAAAAAAAAAATGTAAGGACTCTTTGAAAAATAAACCATTTTTTATTCTCTTAATGTTAATTTACTTTATTTTATTGTAATAGTCGAGTAATGATATAATTAAATCTTACTCTGATAAATCAAGTTGCTTTGGAGGAACCCAGTAAAGTCGCAATAATCAATAAGTAATAAATTCTTCATACCTGCCAGTGGCGTAATAAACCACATATTTCAGGCATTCACTGAGCTGTAACATATCTCATATAGGCAGCCTTTTTTTTTATCTCAAGAACATATCCATAAATCAGACGTTTTACATCCCTCAGATAAGCTGCCTCTCCCACCAGCCCTGCCTACATTTCATGCTTTCTACATTTTCATAAAGATTTTAGAAGCTATTTAAAGTTATATGAATTCTTTCAGCTGCATGGCAACAATTTCCTGCAGTGACTGATTTGCCACAATGACAACATGGTGGTTTGCCTCACACACACACACACACACACACACAGATATATCCGTCCTCCTAGTTTCATCACATTCCTGGCAGAAATTTACTGAAATGTTTGTCCAAACTTGGGTCTGCTTCACATTCCCCATGCAGGCCTGGGTCGGCACACGGACTGCATTCTGTGGGCGCGCAGCCTGGTCTGTATTAATGCAGCGTCTTCACCTCAGTGATTGTTGAGCATCGATCTGCTTCTGATCTTAAATCTACACACGAGCAGAAAATCTGATAAATTCTGGAAGCGTGAAGTCCCACTCTGAGAAAATAAAACACACATGTTGAAGTCCTAAAAGCAGAAAAAAAAATCAATTTTTTAACTAGCGTTGGTTAATGAGAATGCAGTTAGATAAATAAAGATACATCGCAACAATTCAGTATTTTAGATTTACACATACAGACAAAACCATTAAAAATGAACCCAAACAGTTCTGAAACAGCACTTGGGATCAATTATTTGTTGCAAACAATTTCACAATAAGTTAAAGCCATGTGACAAATACTTGAAAAAAAAAAGCTTTTTTGTTGGTATATCTCCATAGCAACCATTTTATGCTTTGGTTGCCTGGGGGTGACGAACAAGTCAATGTAATTTTCAGGAGAATTGGCAAGATTAAACATTGAGACTTCCTTGGCAACTGAGTTTTTTGTCAAACATGCCCAGCATCCTGATATGTTCATAGCCTATGTCATATTGCTTTGTTTAGCTTGGGTGAAACACCACTTTTCTGAGCTTGCCGCACTAAGGCCATTAAAAATCTACAACTTCTAACTGCAAACTTTGTTTTTAAGTATCTTAGCAATAATGCTCGAAGAGTTAGGAGGCGATAGGTGAAAATCCCTAAGAGGTGTTTGACTTTGTAGCTGAAACCAATTTTTTTGAAATTCAAGATGGCGGCCTCTTTTTGAGGTCAAAGATCAACAAACTTTGATTGTGGTAATAGACCTAAGCATGTGTGCGAAATTTCGGAGAAAACGCAATTTTTTTTTCTATTTATTTTTTTTTGGGGGGGGGGGGTTCCACACTTTGTCCCAAACTCCGGATTTATTTTTAAGGGATCTTAGCCCCATTCCTTTTTTGGATGGTTTCTTCCGCTATGACATCAACTTCTTTTTCACTATGTCTAAAATTACTCGGTGTACCCGGTACTCGGTGTGTGCACATTTTGTTGAGTTTTTGAATTTGTTGAATTTCACTCAAAGTTACAGTGAGACAAAAGAATTGCGAAAACAACCTGGGCCGTCCAGGACTGCAGCAGGACAGAAGAACAAAACACTTGGCAAACATTTCTGAATAATCAGGGGACGATAGAAGCTCAGTCTCTGGGATGTTTCCCTGATGAGAACGTCTGGAACTGTTAAAAGCTCGAAAACTAAATCCAAAAAGTTGATTAATTCATAAAACCGCAGCAAAAAGGGGGTGTTGCTGTACTCGTTCTAAATTAAATAAATAAGTAAAATGCCTCATACACTTTGGCCATTACAGCACTGTGTGGAGTAATTGTCAGTGTTAATGACTCCCACGAGAGTGCTGCCAATACTATTACGGACCCACCACCATGTTTAAAAGCCAATAGCAGATATTCACTGGTTTTCTCTGCAGGTAAACCCATCAGCCTGTGAGGGGAGCGTTTAGCGCTCATTCATTTTTCAGCGTCTCAGTCACAGTGTGCTTTTCACTTGAAAGTCTTCTCTGAAGGGCATCTTTAAAACCTGCAAAAATATTCATGGCAGCGTGTTTACACAGATGTTAGTTCAAATGCATTTGGTTCTGAGTCTCACAGTTTATCACCCAGCTAGTAGAATTACGAGGATCCGAGTTGTTGAGCTTTGATCAACATTTACCTTTTCTCTTGGAATCTTTGAGTCTCCAGTGATTAAACAAGTAATTCGTACCTTTTTCTTAATCCACAAGATGCCATAATTTATTTTTTTTCCCTTTTATTTACTTTTCCCAGAAAACATCTAGAGTTTTGTGTAATCCCACCAAATCTGAAACCAGTCAACAATCTTCTGCTAAGGGGGACAGATCTTTATTAAAGCAAAAACAGTTTTCCTACTCCCAATTATTAAATACACATCACATTTTTCGATGTTATTTTTCTTTGATCTTTCCAAACACAGCCTAAAGTGATGCACAGGTATTTCTTTTTCATATACTTTAGTTTGAATGACAGTCAGTTTTAAATCCTTCAACCCCTATAGGAATCCTGTAATCTGTAGCAGATGCACCAAAATCAGTGTACTGGTAGATTTTACTTTTCACAAAAGTGCATGGAAAATCAAAGATGTTGCAACTATAAAGAAATGTGTTTTTATTGAAAAAGATAAGGGGGGGGGGGGGGGGGGGTTGGCAAAAAAACAAAAATAAATGTAATTTTCTAGGACATAGTTTCTGCAGAGCTGCATAGTTTATCTGAGTTGTAACACTGTTGGCATTGAGCAACCCCGCCCCCCTTTCTTTTCCAGCTGCCCAGCGTATTTGCTACGTCACATATTAGCTCTATTTCAAATTATTATTTTTTTTCGTCTGCTCCTGATTTACAGAGAAATACTCAGAAATAGGGGTGTGACGACAACTGCATCACCGCACTTTTTTTTTTTTTTTAAGTTCTGCAAATGGTGCGTGATTGGAACTATAATAAACACATTCAACACATTCATCTTTGCTGACAATTTATTTTTTCTGCTAGTCCTGAGTTCAGACTTCAAGGGAAACCTTTCATTACTCTTCTCCTTCCCTCCCTGCACTCTTTCTCACTCCCTCTTGTGCTGCACGCCGCGCTCCCTCTTCTTACACACCCGCGCAGTTTCAGCAGCACATTCACATCCTCCTTCTACAACTGAAGTTTCATCTCGCGAGGTAATACGACAAATTTACTGCGTTCTAATTATTAATTTCTAGGGGGTGTTATTACTGTTCTCCTTCACTCCTGTTAGAGTGTTAGAGTGCGATGAGTATCGCTACATGTGTTTGGGAACTATTTTGTGCAGCGCAATGTTACGTCTCTGCATAAATAAAGGCGGAGCCTCCTGCCCCACGTTCTTCATGGGTGTCAGGCTTCATGGCTCCCAGAAAAGAGACAAACTGTCTGCAGTCTTGTTTATTACTGGGCAATATATAATATTCTGAGAAGATGTCTGTACCAGAAAGCACAGGTGAAGCCTCGCTTGCAGCTAGAGAGCAGAAGAATCAACACGCACCCCCAACACACTTGTGCGCTCATTCCTCCTACACACGCAGCGTGCCGACACACACACACATAGTCATTCTACAACCCCTACATAGTTAGTTCAAGAGTTAGATATGTAGTAGTTAGTTGTTACTGTTATTTGTTAATAAAAAATACTGCGTTGCAATTGTATTCATTTGCGACACGGCTGCCGGGGGATTTTAGCGGGGGGGGGGGGGGGGTGCAGTTAACCGCGACACCGCGCCCCCTGCTGGTTCATCACCACACACCGTCACGGCTCTACTCAGAAATGCAATTTTCAATTTAATTTTCTTTACATGTCTCCTTCGTCACCAGAAAAGTGCCACAAAAGCATGTTAAAAACTCCAAAAACACATTTTTCATCAGAGGGAAGGTCTTTAACTCATCCAAAGAAGTTCATCCTAAATGAATATCTGCTCTGCAGGTAGGATTACTTGTCAGTTTGACAAAATCTTAATCCAGTGCAGCTGTACAGTAAAACGTATTAAAGGAAAAGAGCATGAAAATGGGCAACTTTAGCTTTTGCATTATAACGACAGGCAAGCAGTTTTTTTTTCCCCCTCAAGGAGAAAAACAATTGTTCAGCTCTCCTTTTTTCCACGGTAAAACAGCACTTCTGTGTCCAAAAAGCTTGCTGTTATTATCTTTATGATTATTATTTTATTAACGTTAGTATCAGAGCCTGCAGACTATGCTGTAAACACAACAATGATACATTATGGCCTTGTGTTTTCATACAGTTTTTGCAAACAAATACCTAATTACACATGCTGCAGATCCACACGGAATTATCACTCATTTGGAGACCCATTTCTGGCCAATATCCACTCACTTTTAGCTCGACTGCAGACTCCAGAACTCCTGAGGGAAATATCTGCCTCTTAATCTGCTAAGTGCTGCATTATTAGCTACTCACTAAATTTGTCTGGTGTTTGATGGTGGGACGGTTCTTAGCAGATTATTTTTTTTGCGGTTCGCGAGCTGGGATAAGACTCTTTCACATTGTTTGTTGTTTTTTATTTATTTATCATCATTTATGCCATCTTCCTCGCATTCACACCAAATTTAGCTCACGCATGCACATTTATAGATGCAACTGTAGCATTTGACAAATAATTAGACTTAGTTTTATCTTGATTAGTCCTTAACCTTATTGTAGTTATCCAACTTTTAGCAGTTTTCATTAAAAGGTTTTAAATTTAAATTATTCTGCAACTTTGGAACATTCTTTTTTATTTTTAGAAATGTATAGTATTTGAACTATAGTTTAAAATAACATTTTTCATGCCTTCTTTCCAGGTTTTTGTGCTGAATTGCTTTGGAAATTAGCCTTGGACTTTATATACATTCTGCAGGCTTTGATGGGTTTCCTGCCTGTTTTGAAATTAGTCTTTTTTTTCCCAACATTGGTTTCTATTTGTTTGTCATCCCGCTCCCAGCTTGTGTCTTGGTTTCAATAGAAAGCATCGATCTACAGCTTTTCTACTGGGAAATAGGAACTGGTGCACTTGATTTTCCTGTTTTGTCTTGCATAATTGCTTTTTCAAGCTTCCCGTGACTTGTAGAGACAGAGTCAGGGTTGTTATTTAAGAGTACATATCTTACAAAAATGTGGATCTTTTGAAGTTTTGTTTTTTTAACTTTGAATAATT
The DNA here is from genome assembly GCA_023969325.1 of Oryzias curvinotus. Classification (NCBI taxonomy): domain Eukaryota; kingdom Metazoa; phylum Chordata; class Actinopteri; order Beloniformes; family Adrianichthyidae; genus Oryzias; species Oryzias curvinotus. The sequence goes on from CM043722.1 coordinate 33,224,748, forward strand.
TGAAATATAAGACCTGCATGACATTGCATTTTACATCCAGTCACGTAACAAAAAAAGAGAATTGAGTTGTTTGAGGCAATTCTTTGGTTTAAAAAAGGTAGTCAGCCTAAAGCTTAAGAAGCTGAATTTCTGCATAATTGAAGCCATCTACCAATATTTCCAAGAGTTTGCTCTGCTTGTTCTATTGTAATGCAAACAGAAGGGCCATGAGAGTGCAGAGGGAGTGGATTTGAACAATGATGAGAGCACACGCAATAAGACACAGGACAGCTGTCAGGGTGAGGGAGAGCTGAATTACAGATTAAGGACTGGTTTTACCAAAACTGAGCTCATGTGAAACAAACTGCAATTCAGATAACTGATCCCCGTCTACAGCAACTAACAAAGAATATTATTTTAGGTCAAAGAAATTCAGATTTTACTTTCCTATAATATTTTTTGAGCCATTCTTTTTTTTATTCTGCCAAGAAATCTTGAAGAAGTTGTGTTTATGTTCCCTGGGATTTAGTTTAGCACAAAGTGTTTATGCAACCACCTAAATCCACTTGAAATTTTTGAAAGGACACATGTGCTTCACTTTAAAAAGCAGTCATCTAAAACCTAATGGGCTGTGAATGTTCTGCCTCATTCGGTCTATTAATTGTTGCTTGAAGGGCTAATGGTTGTTTCCTTACCGATGCATTGGCTGGCAATTAATATGATTCATTCCTAACTTGGTTAACCTCTAAAATATTAGGAACATAAAAAAATGGTTGCCGAGCAGAGTCTGGTCCTACTGCTTTATTTGTTTAAATATGTTTTTGGGGCATTTTTCTGATAATGGAGGATATATATTAGCCTTTCTGAGTAATTCTTAATTTAAATGATGAACCCAAGCAGACAAAAAGAGTGCCGTTCGAAAAATAGGTTGCATTTGTGACGTTAAAAATACACTGGGTGAGTGTACAGCTGGATAGCTGAAATATTGCTCAACATTTTTGCACAGAGATTGATAGATTGGAGTTGTAAAGGTTTGTTAGCTGGCAGGAGAGCATGTAAACAGAAAACTCTCAGTTATGGGTGAGGGGAAGGTGGTCTCGTCAATCGCCTCGCCCACAACTCAGAGGGGAAGTACCTTATCAACAAATTCTAGTAGCCACAAAATGACCACGAGGTTTACTTGCCCGCATACTCTTTAAAACTCAGGGTTAATAATTGCAGCAAAGCTGAACACGTGTTTTTACACAATGAGGAAAAAGCCAAGCCAGACTGCTCTGCGTCTAAGCCAGCACACCTAACCTCTCAGTGCTCGAAAAACACAGAAAAGGCTTTTATTGATGCAAAGCTTCTCCCTGCTGCCAAGTTTTCCTTGTGCTGTGGCTTAGCCCAAAAGCGGCGTAAAGGATGCATGCTTCTTTTTATTTTATTTTCAGCCTCCTGCCTCCGTTTGTTTCCTCCTCCAGTACATCATTCCTTTGGGTGTTTGTGCGGTGTCCCCTAGTTACTGGATGAGAGACCATGCAGCTCAGAGAGTTAAAAGCCTGCCCTGTCCCACTCATAGGAACAAGACCATCAATAATTCACCTTCATCGGGAAGCATTATCTAACAGCCTTATAAAATTTTAAAGATTGTGGGTGACAACATGGAACCATGAAGAAAGTGCTTCGTAAGAGAACACTCCAGGTAGCAGCAATGCTGGAAACAGATATATGAAAGTGGAGCCTGCAGTGACTGGTTACACATAAAAAAGACAGACACCTCTTTGAGGTAAAAGACGGCCTGCTCTTTGTTTCTGCACGCCGTCTGCGTGGCCGGAGGTGCAGACGTTTGCTCGGCTGTATTAGCGCCCAGGCTCATTCTCACTGACAATAAAATCCCTCTAAACCAAGATCAATTACTCCCAGCTCTGCTGTAATTAAAATGTCCTAACAAAGGTCTGAGGACAGAAACCGACCCATTGAAAATAAGATCAGTCACATCCCGAGTGATATCCGCAAGAAACAAAAAGAAGGGGGGCAAGGAGCCCATAAAACAGCAGCGTCTACGCATGACTGTGTGGTTTAAACCAAGTCTGCTTCATCCTGCAACAAGGTCAAGAAATGTTTTAGGTTAAAGCACAAGCGGCCACATGAAACCCAGATATGTTGCTGTTTTTAATCAGCGCAGAATAAAACACTCATTCATCTATACAATAAAAAAAAACTCGGTTCATTACTGCAGCCACAGCTACTAAGGCATCAAATTATTTTTTTTTTTTGCGATCTGATGCTTGACTATGCTCTATGGAAGAATGACAGAATGCTTATGAGTCTCCTAATTAAAACTCAGCAGTGGAGTGATTAGCAATCACAACTGCACTCTTCAAATATCAAGATCTGATTTGGTTGGCTGATCAACAACAAGGTTCCTTCTCTCGCCGCAACACACAGAGCACGCACTCCCTTTTTCGCCACACTAAAGATGCCTTTGAAGTGGCGGAAATCAGCACAACTCTGCAAGAAAAGGCCCAGCTGAGTTTCCACTTCTATGTTGGCTTTTTTACTTTTCCCTTTTTTTTCTCCTCTCTGCCAGAGTGCCATTTATGTTGCAACACTTTTCTTTGGTTTAATGCTGCCAGTGATCACTAAACAGATTATACGCTGACACTGATGAACGCTTCAGCGTTTCAGTTTCTGCAGGACGATTCATCATAGTATTACGCTAAAGTATAAAACATCAATAATATTACTTATGGCAGCTACCAAAATGAAACCTGAAGGCTGCTCCCTTGTAGCACCGACAAGAGACTATCCCAGACATCAAGAGCGAACAAGATGGCTGACTTTACTGACACGCAGTGAAAGCACGCTCCATCCTAGGTAATAGATTCTTTTTGTACTGTGACTCCTCTTTCTCCTTATCCTCTGTGACAACGCCTGCCAGTCAAAGCCCAGGGAACATTCAAGGGCTTTTACAACATCTCCTCACCTTGAAAATAGATTGGCTTCATCACAAGGTACCGACTGACAACAAATAGACATCAAATGGCTATTAGGAATGGCAGCCCAATAGCCTGCAGCTTACAGGTGTTCTTGTGTGTTTTTTTTTCTGCATCTTCCTAATGCACACAACAGCTCTGCAAAACTGGCATTTGAAGCATTCTCTCTATACATAAAGACACAACAAGAACCAGATGCCGTGGGAGGTGACATTTAAGTGTTGCATGAGAGTGCTAAACGCAGAAGGGTTTTATGATTATTGGAAAGAATCTGCAGAAAACTAGGGTGAGTGAAGGGGGCCTCAAAGTAGTGTTTAATTCAACCTTTAAAGCTGTTTTGCAAGTGGCAAAATGTGTCTGTGTCGTTCACGTGGAAGCACTTAATAGAAAAAGCGAGGCTGTCCATCACATGCAACAGCCCTGCAGATTACTCATTTAGACGATAAAAGATGAGTGCAGGCCTGTGCCAGTTCCTTTATTTTCAATTCATTGAGAAATAACAAGGTTACACTCAGACCAAGTGACCACTTTTACATATTTATATGATTCGAGGCGACCGTAACTGAGGAACCGCAGTAAAGCATCAGTTTTTAAATTAATTGCATAGTGCTATTTAGTGTTTTAAAGACGGAGAAAAGTCTGAAGACAGATGACTTGTCAGACGCAGCTAATGCCAACAGAAAACCTCTAGTCTCTACTCTATACACTTCCTGTGACCTGTGCTATGATGAGGCGAATAAAGAACACTATCTTCTGCATCCCCTGAGACAAGGCAGTGTCCTATATGCTAATATAAGCCAACGTTGGACAAGAAGCTTTGAGGGCGGCCCAGACAGCCCACAGGTCAGCGCTAATCTTCTGATATATGGAGCCTAAACACCCGGGACACATCCATCACACTCGGACGACGGCTCCCCGACTGGGAGAGATCCACACACTCCAAAGGGTTAACACACATCCCAAAGGGACCTCTGATGATCCATCACTCAAGAACTAGCCTTTTTTTTTCTAGTGGAGCAGCCCACGACACTGAGGGGGCAGCTTTCCTATCCGAGTGCACACATAGAGCCAGTGTGGCTGCTGGAGCCTGAGCTGAGAGCCTCTGTTGATCATTAAACATCCATTTTTAAACCAGTGGGGGAAAGTTAACCGTCATCTTAGACGCAGGAGGTTGTGCTAAGAGGGGGAATTTTTCTCCCTCAAAAGTGGTTTCTTGACAAAAAGGAACAAGCATCTGTTAACTGGGTTAACTGCCTTACAGCACACAATCGTTTGTTCCACTTGTCTAACTTAAAACACTGTAAATAGACAAAGTGTGGCTTCCTTTAAAGCATTGGCCACGGATCAGTTTAATGTCAGACAATATTTTTTTTAGCTTTCATTTTCCCTTCAATGTTTAAGGTAAAGTTCATCTTCATCCTCTGTAAAATACCTGCAGCTGATTTAAAACTTTTTATCACTAGATTTTGAGTAGGAATCCATAAAATGTGATACAGATGTGCTCCTTTAATCCATAACTGTCAAAGTGGAAAATAAAATAACAATTTAAAAATATGACGCCAACTTAAGCCTCGTCTGACTTTTAAGGTGCGACGAATAAAAACAAAACAATTAAAAAAAATTTAAAAAATGGTAACTGGTATTTTGTAAATATATAACGTGAGACCAATTTTATTAGCAGCATCCTTGTAGCATTAGGCAGCTGGCAGCTAAATATGCATTATTATTATTCTGTGGTAACAACTGTCACATTAAATCACATTTGGAGTAAAGACCCTTGTTTTTTGTCTGTTAAATGCAGTTTCTTTTGTTTCTAAGTCAAAAGCTCTTCTTTCGTTTCCTCTGTGGCTCTTTTTATGAAAAAATAAATAAATAAATAGAAAATCTTTCCAAATATGATCGTTTTTTGTTAACTTTACAAGTTTGGTGGTTTTAAAGACTTAGCGGTCGACAAAGTTGCTTTAAGAAAGTAGCGGATGTGTTTGCAACACGTGATGGAGCGACTTCACACGTGTTTAGAATGAGTAGGATGTGGTGGAGAATCTAGCAGTTTTCCAAAAAAATTTAACTTCCTTGAGAATCTGATTAAAAACAAGACGAAAAGCATGTAGGTCTGGTTTCTTCATACTGGTACCAATCGGTGACCCAGGGGTTGGGGACCACTGGTTTGAAAAACAAAAACCTCCTTTTTTTTCTCTTTATTTCTTGTCTAAGCAATGAGAAATTAGTTGTTTCTTTCAAGAAACAGACAAATAAGTAAATAAAGTCAAATGTCAGGTTTTGTGTGCACCTTTCAGATGCAGCTGTTTCTCTGGACTCCAGACCAGTCTGCAGCAAGAAGGAGAAAATCCTTCTTACAGAGAGCACTGATGCCAATTACTTCTCTGACAGCAGCCTCCACCGAGCAGAATGCTTGTACCTCTCCTCCTCAGCAGCTTTTTAGTCATTTGAACGACCGGGCTGAAGCTCAGCGCCGCAGCATGGTTTCCACTCCACCTTTACTTTTTTCTCGACTCGACAAACTTACCCCAGTTGCTCCTGCCTTATCCTCCTACACATACACAATGCGGGCAGCTTGTTCTGGGGGCTTTGTTAGAGCTGAGAAACAGCGGAAACCTCTAACAGAAGGAGAGAATTACACACAAAAAAAAAAAAAATCCCCTACCATCGCATCCAGTGTCTCTCATGTAAAATCAATCCGATTCCAGAGCCATCGATGATTACTCATCCCTTCCTGTAGCCCCCCCCTCTCTCTGTCCATTTGTTTGTCCAACTTTCCACCACGAGCGAGTTGAAGAAATTGGACAAGACAGCAGTCAGGCCTGCCTTGATAGAAGATGGCAGGTGACGTCTTGCTCTTTCTTTTTTTTTTTCTTCTTCTCCACCTTCCTGCTCTTTGTGCTTCAAACTGGAGAGAGCCCTCCCGCTCCTACCGCTCTCTCCGGGGTTTTGTGATGTTATTTTGGCCAAACAAAGGAAGGAGAGGAAAGAGCGAGCTCCCCTTCTCCGGCCTGTTGGGGAGCAGTTGGCTCGCATTAGCGCCCAGAACCCACGACCATAAAGGGGCCCCTCCAGCACCTTTAATAGTATTTACCATCTCCGTGTAATAACATTTCCCTCTGTTGTAACCCATTCTGATCCTATTTTTACAGGAGGATCACGTACGGTGGCAGGAACACGTCCTCTCCTCAATCTTTAGCGACGTATCATTTATTTGTTCATTTGATCCTTTGAATTTGACCAAATGTGATGGATAAATTCTCCAAAAAGAGGGCAAAGAAAATAGGAATCTATCAAAAATAAATAGAGTCTTGCTGCACTCTTACTCCAACAAACAACAGCTGCACAAAATTGGAAACAAATATTATCTCTGAGACAGGAAAACAATCAGACACCAATAGGCGCTCAGTGTCGCACAAAGCCTGAATGCTCCATGTCTTTACATCTTCACTCAATCAGTGTCAAATTAAACCATTCAGTTTTCAAGAAGGCACTTGAGAACAAATTCATTTTTGAGCATCTAAACTGTGCAGACTGCTGTGGCAAAAATTAGAAAACGCAGAAACAGATTTGCTGCAACTTATTAATCTTTCTTTTTTGGCACAATCCCTTTCTTTTCCGTGCAACCTTTGATGACATTTTATGCTCGCGCTGAGGAAAATGTTTTTCACAGAGAAAATGTTTTTAACATGGCCTCAGTCTAGAACCCCCCACCCCACCACCACCACCACCACCAAATGCGTAGCTTTTAGTGTTTAATTGTGGCCAAACAAAAAAATCCCTAACCTAATCTGCTTCCAACACAAACGCTTGGTCCTCGCACACGCGCAGAACCGAGCGGCGTGTCCAGAAATCCTGTCAGGAACCTCCTCCTCCACCACCAGCGACACCAAAACCAGGAGCAGCAGAAGCCGCCGCAATGCCCCGCTTGGAGGAAATGGGGGGGGGGCGGCGCTGGTAGCTCAAGTTCTCCCTATTGAAATGCAGACACTTTGATATGGAAATTGGCAGTTACAAAAACCTGCTAGAATTCACACTAGTGTGCACTGAAACCATTTGCGCAATGTGAGATGAGATGGCACTTCCTCCCAGAAAGACAAATGGACCAAACCAGCATGTCTGGATGGGTGAGAGATGGGAGTCGAGGGTGGAGGAGTTGTTGGTTTAGGAGGGGGGGCAACCATTTGTCCCCACCAACCCCACCCTGTCCATTTTAAATTCCAACTGTTTTCAAAAGTCTTAGAAGATAGGGCGCATCTCCTATTGGGCAGGAAAGAATCCTGTGAGCAGAGGAGGAAACTTTTCGACCCAAGACTTTTAGCTTGGGCTTCCAAAATGGCCGGCACCTCAATCAGAAACGTATTCTGTACAATATGACAGAATTTGTTTGGCGTCAAGCCGTTTTTTTCACTCTGTGTGGTTTTAAAAGGGGTCCATTCACTTTTTACTAAACAAATAAAAATTGTTTGGGCTAACAAAAACAGCAAAAACTCTTAAGTAATCCAGAATTTTTGGAGTCTAATAAATCTAATATTTTTCCCACCAGGGGAGGATTTCACCTCCTCAGATTTTGTCTAACACTCCCCAGTTTCCTGATTTTGGACAGACGTTTTTTGTTATGAGTAAATTTTATTTATCTTGACACTAAAGTCCAGCAGTCGTGCTCTCCACTGACTTCTTACCGAGGTCTGCTATCTTTAAAAGGCTCACGGAAGACTGAAATATGGTTCCTCCAGCCCTTAAAACTAAGTGTATGTGTGTGTGTGCATGCGTGCGTGTGTGAGTGTGTGTGTCCCATCATCACACATGGCTGGCTCAGGTCTGTGAATTATGCATGCCCTGTGAAATGATCTTATTTTACAGCAGCAAAATGGAGAAGTAAATGGAGACAGTAGGCATCCAACTGCTGAGCTCCACCGAGTCCCGAACTGGATGTTTGCGTGTGCCCCCCTCCTGTTAACAGCCCTGTTTCTTTAAACTCCCCCTTTAATCTGTTTTAATGCCTTAATTTTAAATGTCGTTATAGGGTTTGATGAATCAAAACTCCTAAAATATATCATTTTTCCATTATATAAGGAAAAACCTTGTGTCCTTTTTACATTTAATTATATAGGAGCCAAACAACTTAATATAAGTTGAATTGTTGGTGATGCAGCCCCCACAAATAACATCATTCTCCACGGGCTGTGTATTGATCTCATCAGTTTCCAACTGCTGGAGGAGCCCGTGGGCCCGTTTCGTGACATTTGCCTTATTCCATCTTGGGAGTGTAAATAAATGGTATTGATTGGACGAGCAATAACCCAGCATCTCCCCTGAAAGACTCGAACATGCGCTCCTGAAGGCTACTTACAGTGCTGTGCCAAAAAAAACACCGATCCCGGCGTGGCGTGGAGTGGGATCCGATTTAGTTGCGCACCGGCGGGAGGCCCCCCCACCAAAACCTCTTCTCTGTTTTAGAAAGGAGCCGCCAGAAACTAGTGAAAGCCGTCCGGGGCTCTGCTGCATTCTCGACCTTCCTCACTGTGGACAGATGTTGCGGATCCACGAGGCAGGTATCTGCGCTTCCATAGGCGTCCGGGACCAGGCGGGTAGCTCCATGGCAGAAAGGATCTGTTCAAAAGTAACGATCGTTACTTCCCCTCCTTCTCCTCCTCCTCCTCCGCCTCCTGTGCTGTGCGTGCACACAGACTCCTTCCGACGGGAGCGCTATGGACAGCCTGCATGAAAAGGGAGCACTTCAAGGAGACGAGATGCGCCTCAGTCTGGCAACTCCGAGCGCGCCGGCTCTCTCCGAAAGTCTCCGACGGTCTGTGTCTCTGATGGAAGGGGGAGTGCGTGACTTTTTTTAGTCCGTCTGAGGGTGCGCTCCCGGTTCCTCCCTCCGCGTTTCATCCACACGCCGCGCAGACAGCCGGACTGGAAGCAAACAAGGCGAGGAGCGGCGGCGCACCGGTCCCCTGCTCTGCAGCAGCTGGCTGTGCAGGGCGCCGCGCAAAAGCTGGCGCGGAGCGGCGCGCAGCCGCGGAACGGACCGGATTCTCATTAATTAGGCAGCTAATGCTGCTGCTTCAGATGTGACGCAGGTGTTACAGCCCAAACAGGCTGCGTTTTCTCCAGGTGATGTAAACAATCCACAAAGTGCTATTTTTTAATCAGCTTTCCCCTTGTTTAATCAGGGGAGGCAACAAAAAGTGCAAGGCTATTAATTAACAAAAATCCACACAACTCAAAGCAGTTCATGTAAATAAAATACTAATTTTAACCCCATTAAAATTCCAGGAGTGTGGGCAGAGGCTTTCACCTGGATGATTAGTAGGAATCAAAACATCACATCAGCATAAAAATAACGAGGCTGAAGAAACATTATTCCAACTGACTCAGACCAAATCATTTTAGGCCTGGAAGGAAACAGCATCTTGACAATAATAGACAAAATAAATCAACAAGATAAAAAAGTCTTTGGACAAAATAAGTAAGTTTTAGAAGGGATCTTTCAGAAACTTCTATTATGTTCAGCAACAATTTACTTTATAAAAAAAACTGGGAGGACCAGTAACATGCAGCACATCTGGCTGCATGGCCGATCTGTGGGTATTTGCTATGTAAAGCGACTGAAATTGCGTTTAGACTTCAAAGCTCCTCACTTAACCCCAATTTCTGAGAGAAACACATCTAAAATGGCACCTAAACTGCTGGTACACTGACAGTGATGTTCCAGCGTTGCCTCGGAGCAGATGTTGAGCAAACATTCAGCTTTCATCCATATGTTCATGCGATGAAATCATGTCATTTCAGTGACTTCATTCATTCCTGTCAACACCAAAGAATCTAAAACAGCATTTTGGATCTCACAAAGTTCTTTTGAAACTTGGATCAGGTTTATACAACAAAAGTTGCATTTTTTTTGTATCATATTGTACATATTAAGACCTCTATATGAGAATAAAAAGATATGTAACCTTTAAATCAGAAGGTGCAAAAAGGATCCACTTGGGGTGAAAATGTAAACTAAATTCACAAAATGTGTTTGAATTTATTTATCAGTACTGATGGATAAAATATGACAAACATAGTCATAAATATTTTTTAAAAATCAAGAATCCTGCAGGGTGGCAAGAGTTTTGTTGTTGTTTACTGCAAATATATATATATATATATATATATTTGTATCAAAGACTGTAGCAGAGAAAGTGTGTCTCTAAAAACATTTGTGCAGCATTCCCTCATGCAGATGAGATCAAGAAGAGTGGCCTGGGTTGTGTGCTTTTCCAGTCTTGCTGATTTTATACTGTAAACAACTGAATTAAAGCCAGTGGTTGCTTGGAAAAGCTGGTTGTCTTTGGTTTGTCCAACTCTCTAAAACGCAACTCTTTTGCTAATTGGTCAGCTTTGATGATAATCAGGCTTTAAACATTTGTGGTTAAAGGGATAAATCATGCAAAACCACTGGTATGTCTTTTAATTTCCCATGAACGCACAAGACGCCATACATGCAGTTGGTAAAAAGTGAATTTTTACATGAAACAACCATTCCTGTTATAAACAGTTATTTGTTTTTTTGCCTCACAAGACTTCTGTGTAAAACAGAAACTAGTTTATTTTGCTGAAAGCTGTGATTTATTCAAACCAGACCAAAGTTTTAAATGACTAAAAGCCAAAACCAAACTAAAAAAAAAAAACAAGCAAAAGTGGGCAGTGAGTATAAAGGAATAAAATGTAAAACACAACAAAGTCTGGAAACTACTGGTTTGGACAGGAAATAAATTGTCTCTCCTGGATGCTAGTTCTTTGAGGCAGTCCTCTATAATCCCACTCAGCCTGTTAAAACTAAACCACTCTGCTTCTAATCTTTTCTCTTTCCATGCAAACAAAAAAGGGAGAAAAAATCAACAAGAAAACAAATGAATAGTTTTTGTTCAGAGGGAATTTTACAGGCCAAACAAAGATGTGCTAAAAGCTTTTTTCATATTGAAAGTCAAATTGAAGTAAAAAATGTGCCAAATCTAAACAGTTTTGGATTAACCAGAAGAAGGAAATGTGAATTCTGACTTTAGACTGGAGAACAGAAAAGTGATCAACCCAAAACCTCACAATCATAACTGAGTTCAGGTTTTTTGTGCCAATTAAGTACATTCAAAATTGAAAACCTCTCCTAAGATTTCAGCACAAGCTAAACATGTACAAGAACCGCATTTGTCTTTTTCTTTTTTAAGTATAGGTTTTGAAATTTGAATAAAGAATAAAGAAAACAAATATCTGAGCTGATGTGTTGTAATTGCAATTCATAATTCCTGTAAGTGAAAATCATGTTTTTTCTTTGGTTTTTAGGTTTAATTAAAAAATTGAAAAGTATTTAACTCAAAACCTTAATTGAGTTTAGGTTATTCGCCATTTAGGTACTTTTTGTTTATTTATTTATTTTTTGATAACTTTTTATTTGAGACAACAAAAAAACAACAGCAACAACAACAACAAAAAACGACAATACACTGGAAAAACAGATCTGACAAACAAAGACAACTACTAATACACAAAAACAGGAGGTTATTTTTTTTAATTCCATCCACAAGCTTGAACTTACCATCATGCATTCTGCTTACTATACATATTTAGTGATACATTTTTAGAGATCCATATAGATAGATAGCAAAGACTCGAGACATATATAACTATGCATTCATTATATTCTTGATACTGGAAAAGTCAATAGCTGTAACCATTATGAAACCCACACTATAAATAATCATCTTATCATTATTACAAATAATAAAAGAAAATAATCATGAATAAAAATAAAAATATTGAGAGTAATTACACATAACTATCAGACGTCTGCAAATGAGGTGAATAGGGTATTGTAGCATTAAGGTACATTTCTAAACTGAAAGAGATTTTAGCACAAAGTGCAAAATGTGCCAAAACAGCCTTTTTCATGAAAGTTTTGGTTTTGAAATGGAAACTTCAGCTCTGATGAACGATTTGGCATCATAAGATGCAATTGTCAATTTTTAAGCAAATAAATAAACAATTATGTGTGCTGATGTGTTATAAGTGTAATTCAAAATGTATTTAAGTCAAAATTATGCAAGAAAAATGTGTTTCCTTGTTCTTTTTTTATTTAATTAAAAAAGAACAAAGAGAGAAAGAGAATAAAGGAGAGGGAAATGTAAAGGAATGGGATAACTGTCAATGAGAAATGTAGTTATAAAGACAGATTGCAAATATATTAATATAACATTTTCATTTTGTTTTACGTTTGACACGACTGCTTTGATACGACTTTTCTTTATTTTAAATAAGAAATTTGTCTCGTTAACCAACTGTCAAAAACACGTCACAGGTTCACAGGCAAATTCATCGAGTCCTGAAACATTCATTCATTCATTCATTCATTCATTTTCTTTACCGCTTTGTCCCTTTCGGGGTCACGGGGCTGCCGGAGCCTGTCCCGGCTACTTGGGCGTAGGCAGGGGATGCCCTGGTCAGGTCGCCAGTCTGTCACAGGGTAATGAATGAATGAATGAATGAATTATTGATTAAACTTAAAAAGAAATAGAACTTTTTAAAACGTTATTGATCACATAACGGTGAAATTATCTTGATTGTCATAGCTCTGTAATAAACGATGCAAAAGCAGAAACATTCAGACCCAGAAGTGATAGAAAACAGTCTAAAAAGGAGCAGCAGAGCATAACTAAACAAAAACAGTTAAGTTCATTCTGAACTGAAGTAGGTTAACTGGCAGCTGACTGTTGCGGTAGTAAAGAAAAGAAAAGACTTTTTTTTAAAAGCCTCAATAGTATCAGAATACCCAAATTTCTTTCTATTTCAGATTTTTTTTCTTTCTTTTTTACTGTAAAGTAAGTTAGTAAGTAAAGTACATTTTACGAATACAGCACCTTTCACAGACAGAAGTCACAAGGTGCTTTACAGGTTAAAATAAATAAATAAATAATATATATATATATATATATGTACGTATATATATATGCATATATATACGTACATATATGGAATAATATACAGGAACATGTGTGCAGAATATGGACTGGAAACCCCAAGGTCAAAATGGGAAACACCTCCGAAGGTGGTAGAGAATGAGGGGGCAAAGATCCTGTGGGACTTCCAGATCCAGACTGATAGGATGGTAATGGAGAACCAACCAGACATTGTAGTGGTGGATGAAGAACAGAGGAAAGCCGTTGTGGTGGATGTGGCATTGCCAAGCGATGGGAACATCAGGAAGAAGGAACATGGGGAACTGGAGAAATACCAGGGACTCAGAGAAGAACTGGAGAAAGCCTGGAAAGTGAAGGTGACAGTGGTGCCTGTGGTAATTGGAGCACTCGGGGCAGTAACCCCCAAGCTGGAGGAGTGGCTACAACAGATACCTGGAAAGATCTCAGACCTCTCAGTCCAGAAAAGCGCAGTGCTAGGAACAGCTAAGATACTGCGCAGAACACTCAAGCTCCCAGGCCTCTGGTAGAGGACCAGAGCTTGGAGGAGAAACCACCCGCGGAGGGTGAGAGGGGCATATACCACGTAAAACAGTCACCCCAAGCCTAAATAAAAGCAGTTACAGTTGGAATGCTTTGCAAAAATACAAAGTTTTTAGTTGAATTTTAAAAGAATTTGTAGAGTCCAGGGAACGGAGGGACAATGGGAGCTCATTCCAGAGTTTAGGAGCAACAGCCTGGAAGGATCTGTTTCCTCTGGTCCAGAGACATCCAGATGTGAAGCCTTCAAAGTAGTTTAAATGGTTGCTGCACAAAATGGAAGACCTGCCCTGACGCCGTCTCCTCCTCACAACACTCCTTTTGCTCCTCCGTCCTCACCCACACTCTTCCAATCACATTCATTTAACTGACTGGATGTCACCAATGTAAACACAGAACACAACAGAATCACTGAACACTAGCTGATGATACCAACCCAGAACAGACTAACAGAGTTTAACGTCGGTTGTAACAATATTTTTGCAAAGTTGTGTACAATTTATCAATTTGTGCACAACTTTGTTTTTATGACTATGCTTCTTATTGACAGATTCCTTAGCTAAAGACCACAAGACACGATTTTCTGAGGTCCGGAGATGACATCAAATGGTGACAAATGATGGAGCTTCCAATTCCGAACACAGAAATAAATAAAACAGCCCAATATACCTAAAATCAAGCAAGCTATTAATATTTTAAATCTTGGTGATGGCCTTTCTTTTGTGGCTAGAAAACAATGGGAAAACTTGGTAATCACAGGTAGATATATAAAGGGTTTTTGTCTTTTTCTATACCACATCTTCCCTGTCTGTGCTCTAAACACCATCTATTTATCACAGGACATTATTGAAGTGATTCCACAAATTTTGACATTTTTCAGAAGATCGTTCAATTTATTTTATTACATGCTTTATGTCTACCGAGTGCAGTTTATTATTCTGTATTAAGGGCTTGTCACCCTTGAGCCTGTCACCATGCCTTATCGTGCTCATTAACATTATTTGTCATGATGTGACGTGTGAGATTCAGGTATCTGACACGTCATTTCATCAAGCTTTCTCAATGTTTAGGGTATGGATTTGGGGACCTAATTCATCTTGTAGCTTTCAGGAAGCTGTGAAATCGATCCATAGTCATGACAAAGCCCGCTAAGTCCAATCTACCTTGTTCCGAATCGAAATCAAAGTATAAGCTATTCTAGTAAGCACTGCGGCCTGTATTTTAACACTGTATATTTTTGAATGCGGAAACCAAGTTCTTTAATGGTGAAGTGAACATGCGCACCTTTTTGCAGTACCTACCTTACCCCACAGAAATGTGGATTTAGACTTGAGACAGCAGAATGGAGATGTGAGAAAAACAAAAACCCTAAACCAGACCCAAGTTCAGGTTTTCCCTATGAATTACACTTTAAAGCTGAAAGCCCCACCTCCCACCCCACCCAAGAATTGGTTTAATTTGGTTTTGACATTAATACCAGCTATTAAAGATCTGAAAATATGAAGAGTGATGATCAATAATCAAAACAAAACACGTGTGCTAGTGTCTTAATTGCAATTCCTAACTTATTGAAGTCAGAATTCTGCAGAAAATGTTGTTTCCTTGTTTTTTTTATTTAATTCATGTCACCAGAAAAAGAAATGTGGATTCTGACTTTAGACTGCAAAACAGAAGCAACCCAAAAAACCTCCAAACCAGATCCAAGTTCAGGCTCTTACCATGAAACCACTTCAGAGCTGAAAGCCCCTTAAGATTTCAGCACAAGAGGAAATAAGATTTGCATTAAATTGTCATTTGCTAACAAATATATACTTTTAATGACAAATGCGACAACAACATTTTTGTGAGCACAAAATCTCCAGCTATTCAGACATGATTTGTTGACTGTGCTGGCCGTGGGCCATAAGGACCAAAACACTAAATGTTTTTTCATCATAATGTTTGATTTATACACCAACCACAATCACACCATCATTAAAACCATTAGACCCCTGATGGGCCTGAGCAGAGCAGCACTGCCGGCCTTACCTGAGCTGTGTCCGCCGTGCAGGTGGAGGCGCCTCAGCACAGCTGCCGCTTTATTTATTTATTTATTTTTTTTATATCCCGCCTGAGCTCTGTCATTTTCCCTCTAAATATCAAGTGAAGTTTGCGTTGTCATTTTCTCAACAATCGATGTGCTGGAAGGAAAAAAAGATCTGTGCCGCTGGTTTATGATAACATTTTCCTCTAGTTTCTAAAGTTCAACCACATGCAGCTTTCTTTTGAACATGATATTATATAGTTAGTAGGAGATTTCACTCTTCCCAAACACCCCTTCCTATTTTTAGACCCTGTTTTGCAGCATTGTAATAAAAGAGCCGCCTCAGCGGTGAAAATTCAAGCAAAGGATGTATTTACCCAAGAAAAGACAGTCTAAGGGCAAACACTTGATCGCCAAGTATTAATATTCTAAATGTCACTTATCTTCTACACAACAGCCAAAAAACATAGCCGGGTCAGTGGTCTCTGTTACATGTGGCTTCAATAAAAAAAGGAAAACACACAGCCCACCGGTCACGGGTAAAAGTGAATTTGGGTCAAATTAACCAGGTGGAAAGTGAGAGGCTGAAAGCAGAGTTGCATGAATTTTTAAAGCATAGTTTTTCCTAATAAAAAAAGATAGAGTCAAAGAAAAACAGATGTAATGATGCTGATCCTCTGGCACATTTTCTTATTTAGAGAAACAATGTTTATGTATGGCTTAATGCTGGAAGTGTAAACTCTCTATTTCATTTGAACTGACCCAGGAGAGCCTGTCTTGCTTGTGTTTTATTCATTGTGGTCAACACACTATATATGTAAATACACACAACCCGCCCTTGTCTCTGTTTTCTCTTCCTCTTTTTATTTTGTGAAGGCTGATGAAGTTGTCAGAAAATGCTTTGCTTAGCTTTTTTCCCACCGTGGCCTGTCATTCTCGTCTAAATTCAAGGTGCAGTTAAAACCCAGAGCAATATCACAAAAGGACCAAAAGCACACCGCAGATAAGGTGCTGACTCATCTCAAGAGGGCAAATACGTTTTTCCTGAAAACAGACCGGACGCTGTAAAATACACCTTTAGGGGCCATCATTTAAAGCTACCTTGATGTCATCAAAGCCCTGAGGGGCACATAGCTTCTTTTTTTTTGCTTCATCTTTTCATTCCCCTCACTTGCTGCCAGAACTTATGCTCCACATGTCTGCTTTATACTTTTTAATTAACGACAGGATGAATAACTCCTGTCCATAAACACATGACATCACCTGTGATTGCTTGCGGTTGCTAGGAAACTGCTTTCCACACAAATTCAGCTAAATGTAAGGCTGCGATAAGCATCACGTTGACACTTTCCAATCAGGAAAACATTTTTCCCAACAAATTTGCTCTGTGTTAACTGTTTGTTGAAATTCATTGAAGGATGTTACTAATGTAACTAATATCAAAATAAAATCTGCTTTAAGTTTAGAAAATGTATGGGTTCATTTATTGTTTAGGAGTTCTGGAAACCACCATTTGAATCATTATGAGCATATTTTACATTTGCATGCAGTTTTCTGCTTTTTTTTATAGAGGCTTGATTCATAGCAGCACGCATATCCCTGTTTCATTATGAATGCAAAGCCTTTCCCCCTTCGCTGTAGCTTTTGTGATTTGCTGTGCTGGACATCATTGACTGCTTGCAGACTGAACTGCTGATACATGTTTGTATATAAAGTAATGTCTGATAGAAAGCTTCCAGGTCATCTCTGTTCCATTCTTTCTTGCAGCTCCTGCAGTTTCCAGTGTTTGATTGTTGATGAGGTTCAACTAAAATTTGGGTAAAAAGGTATTTTCCTATTTCAGACTTTTTTTTTCTTCGTTTATTCTCTGAAATGACACTTATAATAATATTAAAACAGGGTTGCACAGTAGCACTGTGGTTAGCGCTCTCGAAGGCCCTGCTACTGACCTGACTTGGACCTTTATGTGTGGATCTAAATGCTCTCCTTGTGCATATGGATTTTCTCCAGGCACTCATGGTTCCAAAAACCTGCTTTATAGGTTAATTGATATCTCTAAATTGCCTCTAGGTGTGAGTGTGTGGTCCTGCAACAGACTGGAGACCTGCTCAGAGTGGACCCCACCTTCATCCAGTTTCTGGGTTGGCTCCAGCAACCCTGTGACGTCAAGAAGGATTCAGCAGATTCTGAAGATAGATGGATGATTAAAATGATGCCAGTGTCCATTTTAAATACCATCTTATTTCCTGGGGTGGGTGGAGCCTCTCCCAGTTACTGTAGGGTAAAGGCAGAATACCTCCTGGACAGTCCGCCTGTCCACCAAAGTTGCAAAAAGACGGACAACTGCATTCAGACCTAAAGGACAATTTAGAGACATAAATTAATCTGTAAAAGATGTTAACAAGTTTAAAAATTTAGAATAATATTATATTTATTGTTGGAAGTGAAAAAGACCCCCAATGGAACTAGCAGAATGTGTCTTGGTAAGATTTCTTGAATTAATTCTGCGTGTCCAGCTATTTTAAGTAAAAATTACCTCTTGAAATTAACTATAAACACTCATATTTATTGCTCTGGTAATTGTAAATGTTATGTTTTAAAATAAACGTGTTTGCTCATAACGTTTTAAAGGTTTACATATATATATCCTATTTTAAGGTGTAAAACAGTCTAACTCAACTTTTCTAGACGATTTTTCAATAATAGGCATTACTTCATTTCTGAAATGAGTTTGGCATGTCTGTGTAATTTTTGTTTTATTGTCTACAATTATCCCATCTAATCCAATCTAATCTAATCTAATCTAATCTAATCTAATCTAATCTAATCGAATCGAATCGAATCGAATCGAATCGAATCGAATCGAATCTAATCTAATCTAATCTAATCTAATCTAATCTAATCTAATCTAATCTAATCTAATCTAATCTAATCTAATCTAATCTAATCTAATCCAACACTTGGTGAAATATTGACTGTGAAGTGCATGGAGAAACCCCCCCACACACACACACCAGGAGAATATGCAAACTCAAGGTGTCAGCCACTACTCCACCATGCATCCTGTATTTAAATATTCAGCCTTTTTTGTGTGTTTACAAGCAAATTCACTTCTTTATATCTGATTGTATTATTTTTTTTTATGAGCAAGTACATGTATTAAAGACAGACCCTCTGCTAAATCCACTCTGGAGAAACTGCAATGGATTATGGGAGTGATAATAGTTTTGTTTTTTTTATTCAAGACGCTGTTTTGCCACAAAGACGCTCAATCTCAGCCATTCAAACTCCTCCACCTCTAAGTGTTGTCTTTGATATTGTTCCACTCATCTGCTGTGTGTGTTCTCGCTCCAAATGTGCCACTCACATTATGGGGGGGCTCATCTAATAATGTGGGGTGTTTGAACAAACAACTATGCGGAAAATAACAGAGCTGGAAAAGTTGTGGTAAATATGTCTTGAGTCATTATTCGATGGTTTTACTCATTAAGATCAAAAGCCACACATTCAAAGGCACTTGAAAACCTTGAAGGGAAGAACCATTTATTGAAAAAAAGAGAAAAAAATCAAAGGATTTGAGTTCCTGAGGAATTCTATGGGATTTGTTAAGCTCTTGTTCAGAGCAAGAAGACGGTTTCTATTTCTTCCTGCAGGAAATTCCTTATTACTAAGGTTATTGAAGTATTTTTTTTATATAATGTAATTTCACTTGATGTGAAAATCATCAAAAAAGGGGTCATAGACATGAAAAATGTGTGAGTTTAGCATGTTAGTCAAAATAACTGCCCAATTCAAAATATTGGTAAGGTAATCAAGCTGTTTATCTCACACTTAAGGCATAACATTTAATTGATTTTAACAGATATTTCTTAAAAGTCCCACTCCAAACATCTTTTGATCTATTTTCAAAGCATTCCCAGTGGCCTTTTAATTATGATTATGCTGTTCTTTGCCAAAATGAAAAAAATCTGTTCCTTTTTCTAGGACATCGTTTCTGCAGAGTGAAAGTAGCTCATTAGAAATTCACCTCTTGGTAGTGGAAATTGTTGGTGCAGAGTGAGCCCCCTTCCACTTCCCATAATCCATCTGTTTACATGCTCTTCTACTATCTTACAGCCCCCTCACACCCCCAACCCAACATTACTGCTGCAACAATAATAACAATCAATATTAGAGGTATCCAGACATACAGTTGTAAGCCACATGCCACCTCAGATGAGAAAAACAAAAACATTCATGGATCCATTTGTCTGCAAGTGGAGGCATCAGAATGAAGCTGAACAGAGAGTTTATTAGCCGCTGTCTTCATCACCTACCTCACTGCTACAAGTTTCGTCCAACTGCAGTTCTTCATCTGCTCTGGATTTACAGCGATTTCAATAAAGTAAAACTCAGAAATTAATCTTTTTAAACTATGTCCTCCATCATCACAAAAGAACATGTTAAAAACACGATTTTCATCTAAGTGGGTGTTCAAGGGCAGCCAATCAAAATCAGCCCACATGCATGTCCTTCAAAATAAGGTTCATGATAAACAAAACTGAACTTTCAATCCGGAAATGTGCATATCTTCCTTTAGCTTTGACAAGCAAGGATGCAGCGGTTAAATTTCTGAAAATGTCAATACAATATCCTGACGAGCATACCGTGTCAATTTCCTCCAGACAACAAAACTGGCTATCATTCAACAAAAGGGGGGGAAAAAAGGTAACATCTGACAGTGTGTGAACAGAGGCTGGAAATATCCAGAGATTTCACAGCGAGTGAGCGTGCATGCTAATGATCCCTGCAGTTTTGCTCTCCTCTCCAGCTTGCTCTGGAGTTTGTGGCTGTCTGTAAAAAAAGCCTTGTGAAATTACAGCAAGAACACATTAATTAGGAATCTGTCAGCATTTGTTTCTAAAAGAAAAAAAAAAATCATGTTTCCCAAAATCTGAAGACGCTTTATTTGATCATATTTGTTTTTTTTCCACCCTTTTTTTCAGCTAATCGGCATTACTTCCTGTCTTGTGTTTAGAGAAATTACCTCATCATGCATGGTTGTTAATGCAGCCCGCTGTGCTTGCTTACTTCACATCTGCTTTGAGTTCTTCCCATCATGCCTCACCTTTGTTCTGCCTCTGCTGTACACTCTCTTAGCAGCCATGACTCTCCCAGTAGCTCAGGTGCAAACACATAAACCCTCTGATTTGGGTCATCCTGTGCCAAATCTTAAGTGTCATGTCTGCAAATTAGCAGAGCTGTAGTTCTCTGTATCATGTTGTGTTTAGTCTTCCTGTTTCACTGCGAATGGTTTGGTTTTGAATCAAGTCGATGGCTGTGAACCTGCATTTGTGTCTTTTTCTATCACACAAGAAATATTAGCTAACTTTGCTCTTGAAGTTGGAGGGCTCGGGATTAAAATGGAGCTAAAGGAATCGCAGTATCACAAGAAAGTTTCGTACAAAGAATCTGCTGAATCTGTTGGTGCAAATGAAAAAACATCAAAGAGTCATTTGCAAATACGCAGTCACTGTCTTATTGGCAGCAGCTCAGCCTTGTTTGATAAAGTGAGGTTCTTAGAAAAAGGGAGGAAAAAATTCTAAGAGCGGTCCCTGTCAGAGTGGTTTTTGATCAAGGGGGAATTGAAACTTGTAAACTAACAGAAACCACATTATTTTTTCATACAAGTTTAGGGTGGATGGGGTCTGGGTGGAAGGCAGAGGAAAGAGGAAGAAACCAAGTTTCTTCAGATAAAAGCATCTTCTGAACGACTAAAAAAGGGGATCACAGCACAGTAAGACATGATGGATCAGTGTTTTGTGATGTCTCCACCGTGGGATATTGTCAACTGAAAATAGAATTCACACAAATTGTTTTAAAAAAATCCGGACACAGACTTGTAAGCTATAAAATTACTCTGCAAACTGTTTGAGCATTGCAAAGATGTAAAACCTTGTTTTTAGACATTCAAAACATTGGCTTTAAGTTGCTTTTCTCTTTGCTCTACATTTTTTCCAGCTTTTCTCAAAATCAGCAGAGTCAAGAACGTTTTGTCTCATCAAGAGCTATGGGATCTAGAAATAAGGAAATCATTATGGAAATAAGTCAAAATCCTTCTGCTTCAAACTCTTGACAATAGTAAAACATGATTTAAGACAAATAAAAGTCAACTTAAACTATCTTTTTTTTATTATAATGATGTAATTTGAAAATTCAACAAATGCTGACTAGTTAGACTTGCATTCATTGTCTTTATTTTGGACCCAAAAATTTAGAATTACTGGAATGTCCTAAGAATAAGTGACGTTTTTAGATTTTATGAGGATCTATTAAGATTGGCCGTTCTTTACTAAGATCCTCATTTTGTTCTAAAATAAGTCATTTCCACTGATAACATTAGTTTTTGTCACTTTAATTGAAATATTCTACAATTACATAAATACAAACAATAAAAAGATACAAAAACAATTTGCTTATAGCAAAAAAATACTTAATGGAGTGTATAACATTCAATTTAAAGTAATTCTTTCTGACATTAACTTTTTTAGCTTATTTTCCACTTTTGAATGCTTGTGTGGAGCTCCTTGTTTCTAGATTTTAATAATAAATAAAAACCTGCTACACATATTATGAACACATATTTTCACTACTTTCTAGGGATTTTCTTCTTAAGATCAGTGTTCTCTTGCTAATTTTAGGCCACTTCTTTTTGCAGTGAATTTTGTTAATTAGTGTTTTTATTTAAATTCAATTGACCTTGAATTTTTACCAATAAAAAAGTTATTTTTTTCATTGCGATTGGGTGAACACAGAGGTAATATACTGTAGTATTTTTTTTAATTTCATCGTTTTAGGGGATGCTCAAAATTTCCGGATCTTCGTGTACGTTTGATTGGAACACACAGAAAAATCCACTTACCTTGCATAGTCCCCTGAGATTTGAATGAAGTTCAGATTCTGCTGAAAGAAGTTAGACAAAACTATGAAACAGCACTCAGTATTTTATACAAAGGATAAAATCTGACAGGCAACATGGAACCAGACTTGTCCCCTGTCTACCTCCTTTGTTGCTTGAGAACGGTTCTCTTTTCCCTCAACCTTAGAATGTCTGCAAATAGGCTCTGATATGGGGAAAAGCGCCGTACAAATAAATATAATATACCAGAGCGACTGCTCTCCAACTGTGTGATTAGCTCCAAAGACCTCGCTGCGTCTCAGCCCAAAAAAAATCAAGCTTATCTGAAATAGGCATCACAATCTGTAGTCTAGAATTTTAAAGCACTTGGGAACATTTGTTTTAATTTAGTTTCCAATGCTAAGGGTTTTTCTTGTGTATGTGTGTGTGTGGACAGTGTTGTGGTGCTGTGTAACAAGTCTGTGTTGTCCCACAAAGAGGGCTAAAACAGAAAATTGGAAACAGATGCTCATTGTTCCAGCATGAAAAGCAGAGGGGGGAAAGGGAAAGAAAAGCCTCCCAGAATCTGATGTTGCTGTTCAACGGTAGCGGATTTAAGCTTGGTTAGGTTTTCTTCGTAGTTGTGCGGATCTTTGAAAGTACAGAAAGCACACCAAACTTTACAGAAATCCATTTGAAGTGCTTCCCTGAATTCAGCTTCTGCTCAGACTTGGATGGAAATAAAGCAGAGCACAGGTTGGATATACCTGGGTGACTTTTGGGCAAAAGAAATGGGTCATCTTTGTGTTCCAGGGGGGAAGATCTCTGTCACTCAAGCATGAGTTCTGGGATTGCGTCTAATTTTAGCCCTCAGAGCACAGACACATACCATACGGTTTAACCCTTGCACAAGCACAGACGCAATAAATAATAAATGCACCAAACAGGAAGATATTATCCACTCAAGGGTTGGTTGGAAGTCAATCATTTGCAAAACGGCTCACGGGGAAAATTGGGCTCCGTAGACCTATTATGCAAAAATGCGAATGGATGTGAGAGGAACACAGCTAGCATTGAAGTGAGATGGGACATTAAAGCGACATCCGCCCCTTTTCAAAGCTTCAGCTCAATTAGACTCCACGATTTGTCTCTTAAAACAGATTGCCTTTATGAGTTTGACTGAAAAAGTGCAGCCTGGAATAAACCTGCCGTACCATTTTAATCAAGACATAACAATTCCAATAAGCCTCATAGCATTGGGTGGCTGATTAAACCTTCTGACTGTGAGTAAACTCACTTTGTTTGAAAGGAAGTAGGGCAAACATTAAAGCTTTTAGTAAAAAGATGGGGTCAAATTCAGATTTATTCTATTTATTCATAAATATTTGTTGAAATAACTGACAACAAAATGAGAAAAAGCATCATTCCTGTCAATGAGAAAACCATCATGCCCTATTATTTAGTCTGAAAGGCTTTTATGAGGTTCAACATTTATCTCTCCCTATTTTTTAGTCACAATTTCATTTGTTGCGTTAGAATTATTCCACAGCCTCCATACAGACGAATGCATTTTACAGATATTTCAGCACGACTAGGAGATGTTCAATAACGCCGATGATATGCAACATTGATGAAGACGTAAATATATTTATTTCTGCAATGTTTTTTTAAGCTGCTCTCAAAATACTCGGACCTGAAAATGAGAAGAATTCTCATCAGAAATTTTCTTTTCCTGCTCTGGAACAAGGAAAAACACAGCTGTTAGAAAACTCCAGAGACTGCTTCATAAATCAGAAACATGTCAGACAAATGGCCTGGTGCAAAAACTTTAAAGTGCACCGAGGACAAATTGCAGAATTTTCAAATCATTACATAAACTGACAGCCTACCAATGGAAAAACGTTAAAAATGTACAATGACTTCTTTCTACTTGCTCCTTGTCAGCACTCAGCAGTTGAGACGGGAGAACAACACAAAAATCTAACCTTGGGTAAATAAAAGTACACATTAGTGTCGGCTGAGCTGCCAGCAGGCTTTGCAGAAAGTCAGATACTTGTTTCCATGTTTTTGGAAGGAAAACATTTACAAAGAAAGCTAAGTAACCTCAACAGGAAGTGCATCAAAACAAAAAACAAAGAAGAAACAAAAAGAAGGAAAAAAAAGCCTCTTTATTAGTGAATTTCTATTGATGAAATAAAAAAGGAATAAAGTAACAGACATGTTAGATATAACAATATCCTGATTCATCTATGGTCCTTTATTAATTAAAAACTGATAACTTCTATAATTTCTAAAAAAAAAATTGAAAATGAATAAATATCAAATCAATTTGAGGCACCAGCTTTGCAGTTTTTTTCTTAAACATTTACTTTTACTTATTCTAACAATCACATTAATGTTTGAAATTAAATATAAATAAGAAACAAATATTACATATATAAATCTTAATTATTTTGCCAATGTTATTTATTTTTTTAAAGTGTAAAGTATTTAGGAGCTTAATTTTTTAATTTTAGGTATTTTATTGTATTTTATTATAATTGTATTCATGTTTTGCATATATTTTTTTTATTTTTACTAGGTTTTTCATTGCATTTAAATGTCAATAAAGATTTTAATTTCACTCCCAGTTACTAAATGTGGTAATGATTATGATATTTATGTGAGTTTTCTTTATTTCTGTTTTTTTTTATTCATTTTTTTTTTTTTTAGGTTTTTGCACAAATTTGTATGAAAGTTGAACAGGAGGCATTGAAAAATGTCTGTAGTACACGATGGATTGTAAAAGCTTGAATAAAATTGACTGATAGAGTGTGAAGTACTTAACTTTAGCAGCTTATATGTTTAGGAATGCATAAAGCCGCGTGGACATGGAATTACTCATAATTCTACATTACAAATGAAATGCAGAGACAAGACTGTGGTTGATGGATTTTCAAGTTCTATTCAGAAGACACTTAACAAAGTCTGTTTTTATTACTAAAGATAAAAAGTACAAGCTGTGTAGAACGTGTGGAGATTTTTGCTCATTTCCACAGATGTTTTTTTTTTTCCTTTAGTGCAACAAATCTGAAACTTCCGGCATCTAAGACTGAAGGAATTATCAGTTTGTCTTACAGTTTTACGCATTATCTCAACTGTTTATTCGCTCATCAGGAACAGAAAAGACGACAGTTTGTTGTTGGGATTTGGATTCTTTTTCTCTTAAGATCTTCTCTCAATAGAAGTCTGCTCTGGATTTTCCCAGCAACTTGGTGGGGGTGTAGAGGGAATAAGGAGTTGTTGCTTTAAGCATTCTGAAGAAGCAAAGTGTGTTTAAAAGCATGCAAGCAGGCCGACTCTTAATAATTAACTTATTGCAGAAACTAACCTTATTAATTGTATTCAGGCCACAGAAGGTGAAGATAGAAAGTTGCTCTTGTGTAGCAGAAGTTTAACCTACTGATTTTTTTTTCATAGCAAAGTCACTAACCCTTTTTAGCACTTTTTTATTTAATTAAAACAGGTATAGATGTGCTTTTTTTGTAATATATTCAGGCGAATACAATCCCCATTGATTTAAACAAGGTCTTGGTCAAATTACCTTGAAATAACAGTTCAAAGCCATTTCAAAGACAAAAAGGTGAGTCCTGCCCAAAAGGTATTTTATCCAATCTGTACAGCGAAACCCCAAATCTTAACAGGGCACGTCTTTTAATTTACCCCTGTGGCTGATCCAACCTAGCAGCAGCCTTTTATGTATGCTCATATTCATGAAGGAGCTCATTCCTGAAGGATGTTCTGTCACAACAGAAGCAAAAAAATATGTCATAACCTTCAGCGTAAACCCATAAACTTCTTTTTTTGCATTCTGACGATCCAAATATGAGAAAAAACAACATTCTGTGCCTAAAAACCAAAATGCAAAATCGTTAACCTTTGGAAGTCCGAGGGCTTTTCATTTTAATTTTCTATTTGACAATTGTCTCTATTAATTCATGTTTAAAACTCTTTTTGTAGTGATTGACATTCATCTTTTTAGTTCAACCTCTGCGTCCTCTTTTTATCTTCATGTCACAAAAGGACACCACAATGAATCTGTAAATGTCAAAAAATCTCAATTCAGAGCAGAAAGCTTTGCCCCACATTTTCCCCCTCCATATTTTGAGTCAATATGATTATAATTATTGACAAATATTAAGAAATATTCAATACAAGCTTCTTTAAGCATTGCAAAAATAACAATATTTTAAATGAAATAAAAGCAATAACAATATTAAAACTATCAGAATTACATTTTCTTGATCATTTCATCTGCAATGGTCTTCCACTCTGAAGTTTTGCCACCCTTCCAAAGTCTTCTGCCACCCCATATTAAATGTTTAAGCTCCACCCCTTCCATTGTGTTAAATTTTGAATAAAAAATATACTAATTGGGGATCTGTGTCATTTTAGCGTCACACCAATTAGACATGTCGTATCTGTTACTCTTCCAAAATGCATTTTTTCTCTTTTGTTTAGTTTATGGGTTTATTTTAAACAAATAACAAATAAACATAAAAAACATAAGCACAACAGTGAATGACAATATTCAAAGTTCCCAAAGGGCTTTGGATGAAGATTAAAAATCCAAGCATTTAAACTACATTTTTACAGAATTTTTAGCAAACAGTGCATATTAATGAGCCCTTCCAAAATGCCCATTTCTGCATTTTAGACCACAGTATCATGAAAACAACATTTTCTTGTTAAAAGGACCCTCTTGCTCAGGTGGAATGTGTATAGAAAATACCACTCGTTTCTTGACTGCCACTCGCCTATAAAAAGCCATCATCTCTGCCCAGCATTGCCTTAAGTGATAATCACAGCATTTCAACGCCACAGCCATGTCAGCGTGGAGAGATCCGCCCTAAAGAGCCTCTTGTTTAACAGGTTTCTGCCACTGTGTGCTTTTGTCACAGTCTATTGTAATGCAAAAGGGTAGACTGATGGAAACTGCATGTGCACTTTGCAAACCTGGCATATAATATAGTCTGCAATTTGTCTGATAGCTCCACTCTAAATGGCATATGTCTGCTGTGAAACGCAGAGTTGTTTGTTTGGCCTGACCTTTCGGATTTTTTATGCTTCTTCCAAAAAAAACAACAAAAACCAACACAATTTTTCTTAAAAATGATGTTTTCCTTGTGATAGGGGCTGAGATTGAGCTTCAGACATAACAAACTGATGCTGAGTTATGCAGATATAAACATCTGCATATGTACTCTGCAGCTCCGTTGGTCTCCTCGTGCTGTGATAGATGTGAAGTGGGAGGAAGCACAGATAATGGCGGTGGAGGTGTCGGTTTTTCAAAGCCCTTTGCTGCAAACACATCACTGCTGGCCCACGTCAAACCTGAGTTTCAGCGGGGAATTTCACACCATGGCAGTTTGTCTCGGGACTAAACCGAAACCAAACTGAGTGCATTTGCCAGTCATGACTAACGACAAGATCTCTTTCTTCTGGAGTATTTTTGTGATTTACGCCTTTCAGGTGGGATTGCAGCACATATCAATCTTTCTGTACCTTTTCCTTTCATCTGCACATGTGTTAGGATCTTTGGATGTGCTACTATGGTTGTATTCAGGCACAAGGCTTAATGACAGATACTTTACACATGCCAGACTGTTAGACGATGGAGGACTGTGAGACAACGATAAAATGTTCATATTAAAAGCATTTACCCCTCTCCAGGCGCCAGACTGTCTGACACTGGCTCAAATTGATTCTTAATTGGGTTTGCATGGACTCTGGATCTACTGTTGATGAGCGCAGTGAAAAGTGGACAACCGCTGCTTCAACTCCGCAGAAACGCGATAACACAACTAACCTAGCAGAGGGGCAAATTACTTCTTCTAGTTGTAGGCTCTTAGAAAAAAAAAAGGCATTATTGCAAAATGAGTAATATTCACTGCATGAGAATGAGTTTAAAAGAATGATCCATCATCCAGACACGACAAAGCAAAGCTACCGAATCAAAGGGATGCCATTACTCATCACAAGTCACAACCAGTTGGTATTAACCAGCTGTGGAGCTCGATGTCTTTTCGGGGGACTTGTTGTTTTGGGGAGTAATAAATCACTCACAGTTGCTGTGAAAAGCACGTCAGTGGCTCTGGAACAGTTTGGTCTTGGCAGAGGTGATTTTGTGTTTGGAAGCTGACATTCCTGATTATCTGTTTTGGCTTGCGTTGCATGCACACTGAGTCGGGGAAAAGGCTGCACGACTAAAAACCGAGAACTGCAGGGGAGACGGGCTCCCATGCGCTCCCCTACCACCACCATTTCCAGAGAAGCTCAGCGTGCCTCCATTCAAGGAGGAAGGGAAGAGGGGTTTTTTTTCCCTACCTTTGCCTTGCTTATGAATTTCCCGGTCACAGAGGAGGCTTGTTAACAGAGCAAGCAGACCTAGCGGAGAGACACGCTGCAAAGCTTTATTCAAGCTGAGGAGGGAATCTGCTGTGCATTATGCTGCGTCCACAGAGTGGTCTGGTCCTAATTTTTCCCCTTTTGTGGAGTCAGACTGGAAGGGTGCTCCTGATTACTGTCCATACCTTTGAAGATGCACTTGATATATGTCAGGAGTCAACATTAATGGAAAAAGCATTATTTTCTGCACTGGTTTGTCACAAAAAAAAGTATCTGCAGCAATAATAGAGATAATCCATCAGATTTAATGTAACAATATTCTACAAATGTACTGAGAAGGTACGTACACATCGGGCATTTGACACGCATTCAAGAACATGCTAAGCAGGTTAATTGCATGTGATTTTAGCATATGGTGTTCACGCTTGACTGTCGCTACCCGATACCATACCGCATGTGCTAACCGTTGGAAGGGGCTTAGTGCAAAATGTCAAATTAGTGCAAATCTCAGAAATCGTGCTCCAGGCTTTTTCTTCCACAGCTTTATTCCGATTAATGAAAGACTTGGTGTCATATAATTCTGTCTGGAAAATAACCACAATTATCAATTTCTCCTTCATGTTACATTTTAAAACAGTTGGCACTTCTGTGTACTGAAAAGGACGCTACCCATACATCACTACCAAATCTGAGTATCCGACTGATCAAAGTTCAACCTTGTTCAATTTTCAACGCGTGTTCAATGTACACCGAAGCCGGAAAAGGACTTAAAAACTTGCGTAGTAACCCATGAACCCAAGAGTTTTAAACGCAAGACCCTAAAACATGCGTATCACTTGAACGCAACTTTCAGCTTTTACTATGATATCCATCCATCCATCCATCCATCTGTCCATCCATCCATCCATCCATCCGTCCATCCATCTGTCCATCCATCCATCTTCATCCGCGCATCTGGGACCGGGTCGCTGGGGCAGCAGTCTAAGCAAAAATACCCAGACTTCACTCACCCCGGCCACTTCCTCCAGCTTGTCTTGGGGGACCCCGAGGCGTTCCTAGGCCAGCCGATAGATGTAGTCTCTCCGGCGTGTCCTGGGTCTTCCCCGGGGCCTCTGCCCAGTGTGACACGACCAGAACACCTCCCCAGGGAGGCACCCGAACCACCTCAACTGGCTCCTCTCGATGTGGAGGAGAAGCGGTTCTAATCCAAGCTCACCGCGGGTGACCGAGCTTCTCATCCCATCTCTAAGGGAGCGCCCAACCACCCTGTAGAGGAAGCTCATTTCAGCCGTTTGTATTCGGGACCTTGTTCTTATGGTCATGACCCATAGCTCATGACCATAGGCAAGTATTGGAACAAAGATCATTTTGCTGCTTTTTACAGTGATAAAGACACAAGCAATTACCGTAAGTTTCAACCCACTCTGCCGACTGTATCAGACTGTGCATCAAATGAGTTATGAAAAGATCACAGTCTGAGCACGATTTGTCAGAGCGATGCTCATCTAAGTTGATCCAAAAGTTTTGGAGTTTCACAGAAATGACATTGATAAATGAACTTCTTAAAAATTCTGTTCTGGTGAAAATTGTCAGTGTCTCTTAGTCCTTCCTGGGGTATCATGACACTCAGCATCTGTTATTGTCACATTCCACATCCATTAATGTGACAGAGTAAACATTTTGGCATTTCAACAACAAAGCAGCTTCATGTTGCTTCCTGTGCAAAACCCCCCACTTTTCCTTCTTTAGTGGGACCTGGTTACAGAAAACAAACTTATGAAAAAAGTCGAAGTAAACCTACAGTCAGTTTTACATGTTTTTTAAATGAACCTATGTAGAATTTTCTCTGATTTCTATGCTTTATTTTTGTTTTTCTTGCTTTTTATTTTTGGTTTCAGCAATTAACTGTGGCCACAAAAAAAAAAATTAACAGAATATAAAGAATTTAAATAAATAAATAGATAATGTGAAAAACAAAAAAGAACATTAGACCCCTATAGGTTCTTCAAGTTTGCATAGGAAAAGCGTATAACTGTTTGATGAACCCTGAGCTCAAATAGAATAGACTTATTTAAACACAAAGTTACAAGTGTTTGGGTTGAAAATTTGATCAGAATGGGAAAAATTTATACAAAATTCTTGTAAACAAAGATGGAAAAGAAAAATTGAGGTAATTTTCGACACTTTCCCAAAATTATGCGAGTCATAAACTTTAGCAACTTTGTGTAGTTTGAGTTTTTTTTTTTAACTGCTATAAGTTCTTTTAACTTAAAATCAATACTGCTATAAAAATACATAGAAAATGTGGCTGTAAGCTGAACACATTTAAACACACCAGAAAGGTGACTTTAAAATTTAGAAGTAGAACTTTTTATTTTTCGACCATTATATAATATACTATATAATATATATATATATATATATATATATATGTATATATATATATATAGTATAGTATAGTATAGTATATATATAGCATATATTCACCTCCCTTTCAGCAAAAAGTCAGCTCAAAAGCACAAAAGAAAGGTATTTATTCTCAAACTGCTCCAGAGCTGTGAACAAAAGAGGCACTGAGGTATAATTATGTGAGACAATGTAAGTATGATTACTGTACTATAGAATAACAATCTAGAGGGTGGTGGTAAAGAAATGTAGTGGTGGGAAAAACAAGGATATGAACGTGGATTGCAAAGACCGAAACTAGTCCATGTCTTGGTAACTTTCTGACAGCGCGATCGTGTCTTGAAGGTGCCATAAACGGTGTCAGGCAGCCTGAGCTTGATCATCTGCTGGGGTGGTCCTTCTCCAGGCTCATCCCAGGGTGGGCTAACGTCACACTGCAGGCCCAGTGGGCTTGTCAGTGTCACTTTGTTGCTTCTATTTTGGTAACAGAGTGAAGAGGCGTAAGTGGCTGAGTGTTTGGGTGGGAGTTAGAAAAAAGAAAGAACCTGTTGCGAGCAAAGGTATGCTCCAAACACATGGCAGTCTGCTTCCTTTCAAAGCAGGAAAATGGGAAGAATTTACAAGGTGACACTGAAAAGTGCTTCATTTCAGAATGGGGATTCACAACCTGCTGTCGTGAGAATGTCACTGGTTAGCGGCAGAGGGGCTCGTTGATCTGGTTATCTGGCAGCAGGAAGAGGCTGTAAGAAGCCAGATCCCCCGCTACTCTGAAGCGAGACTTACTTCATTCCATCCCCCTTACTCTGTTTTCTTTTTCTGGAAAAGACTGGTAAATCCATCGCACGCTTGTGATGATGAATCTTTTACATAAATGAGTAAAGAATTTTCCCAACGAAATGTACAAAAACGCAAAATCAGCTCCAAACCGCAGCAGAGGTTTTTCAGATCTGCAGGCAGGACATTCCATTGTTATGAGATAATCAAAACGGACTTTCTTTATATCCCAAAAATAAAAGGATTGTGATCCGTTTTCCCCTTCATGTCCCCCGTTAGGTTCAGTGACATTCTTTGATTCATTGCGTAAAGTTCGGCTTTGCCTTCTTTATACATTTTATTACATTCTTTCTCTGACCAAATTTCCTCTTGTGCCTTTTTAATGGGTGGATGCGATTCCAAATTTGCAGAGGGAAAAAAAACCAAAAAAAAACAACTGCTGCCAGATCTGTGGGTTGTTGTGGTCCACATGAACAGCACCACAGGGAACTTCAGAATAACTCATTGGATTTCAGTTTTTTTTTTCCAGACACAATTGTGCCTGAGGGCACGGGCATCTCCCAGCACAATATTTCAAATCAGAGATGGAGTGGTGCTCTGTTTTAAATAGAGAGGAGAAAGGACTTGATGGGGGAAAAAAAGCACTAGATAACACATAGTGCTGTGAAGGATAGGCTTGCTGCAGGTTGCTGAGTGTACGTGGCTACAAGCCGACACTTAAGTAACCCCTTGACAGGTGCTGAAGTCATATGTGTTTGAAGGGCAGCTTAAAAGTTTTTGCCTTTTATAAGCCCAACCTTGGTTGTTTGACCCCACATATGGCCGTGTTTTATAGCGCTTAGGCGAATGGCGTGACACCATGCCACTCCATAATGCAAGACTGAACAGAGTCCTTTTGGACTTCTTCAAGAAACCTTCACACGGCCTTAAATTTAGAGTGTTTATTATATAATAACCCATTAAAGTCTCAGCATCACCTTCCCTTTTCTCGGTTCAACTTTCTTTATGCCCAAAAAGGTTTTACACAAATAAAACAGAAATAATATCATTAAATAAATAAAAAATCTATCAGAAACTTTATGTCATTAATGCAAAATAACTATAAAGACTTGATCAGATGTTTGCAACACATAGAAAACTATGCAGCGATGAAGCACAAAGAAAAAGTGCTCACACTTTTCCCTGCAGAACATCTGCTATCTGCAAAGGAAAATTATTTAATTGGGCTTTCCATCATGTAAACACGTGTTTTGAGCAATTTAAGATTTGATTAGATGTGGGAAAAGAAATGTAATAGAGTTAAGAATACGAATTAGGAATTTGGAATAGGGTAATAATCACACAAAAAATATTTTCCAATATACTTTTGTTTATAATATAATTTTATTACATAAAATTGCTTTAAATAATTAGAAAAATTGTTAATTCAATTAAAACTTAAGAAAGAG
The DNA here is from genome assembly GCA_023969325.1 of Oryzias curvinotus. Taxonomy (NCBI): domain Eukaryota; kingdom Metazoa; phylum Chordata; class Actinopteri; order Beloniformes; family Adrianichthyidae; genus Oryzias; species Oryzias curvinotus. The sequence goes on from CM043722.1 coordinate 33,258,119, forward strand.
CATTTAAAAACGAGTTAATTGGTGCTGCTCTGGGGGGTTTACAAGGTTTTTTCCCCCCCGAAGCTTGAGAGGTTCCTGGTTTCTGCCTCAGCTTATTAAACCCCATCCAGGTTCAATCATTCACTCGATAGGTTGATTGGTGATTCTAAATTGACCCGGTTATTGATGTGATAGGCTGTCCATCTGTCCGGAGTCTTCTCGCCGTATAACATCTGACTTCCGTTCTCCGGTTAGCAAAACAAAGGATAGACACTCGAGTTGGTGGCATTTAAACTGTTTGGGTTTTGTGTATGATTCCAGAACAAAGACATTCAGTTGCTTGTTGGTTTGTTAGCAGAAATAAAAATAAACCACAATAATATGCAAAACAAACAAAAAAAAGAGTCCACATACATTGCAGATTTAAAAAAACTGTTGAATTTTCTTTATTTTAAGAAAATTTACACTGAGATGTAGAAAACAAAGCCAATAAATGCACAAAATCATGTGTTGCTTTTACAGTTTTAGAATCTAAACTAAGAAAAAATACATGCAGTTGATCTTTGTATTTTTTTTAGAGCACAATGTATCAAATGTTTTTTATTGTTTAAAAAAACATCTTAAGAACTACCAAAAGTTTTAGTAGAGCTGGTTATTACGGAAAATTCAACTTTTACAATACTTATTCATCATTTTTAACCATTTGAGGGTCATATTTTTGTGCTGGATGCGGGGGCCGGGAGGTCATTCTCTGTATTTCATAATTCCATTTTTAAATGTTTTAAGCCAGTAAAGTACTTTCCATCAGTGTTTGTGAATAAAGCTTGATTTGATTTTTAAAAAAGTCCTGCTATTGTGGCTCATAACCAAGAATGAATGGAAATGTATTTTAATTGAGTATTTTTTTGCATCTTGTCAGAAACTAAAGCGACAACACGATAAGGTTTTAGTCCATGTGTTAGTGGTACAAGGTACAAGTGAAACTTGGCAAATCGTGTGCACACAGTGAGAATTGATTAGGTCCTGCTTGGGATAAACCCTCGACTCCCCCTTCTCTTCCTCTAATGTTCCTCATTGGAAATATGGTAATGAGATTCGTCACGATGGCTGATTCCCTTTGAACTTGTTATTTTGTCACGGCCTGAGTGAAATCACAGAGGTAGAGAGCAGGAGGTTTTCTGCCGCGAGCACACGGCCTCTCTTCCACCATCTGCCGGACTTCATTTCATTTGAATAATAAATGACTGCTTTTTTTTTTTTTTTTTTCCTCTCCCTGCTGCACACAGGCGGCCCGGCTCCTTATGAGTTTTTTTTTTTTTTTTTTTGCAGTTCAAGGAAGAAGTGGCCACCAGCCACGACAGAGAATTGCTGTTTTTCACTGTAAAGCACCACCAAAGTCTGCAGGCTGTGCTGGCTGCCACGAACCCCAGGCAGCACACAGACACTATTCAGCGCTTTAAACCTTGAACCTGCTTTTATAAGACTCACACTGATTGGATTGAAGTCTTCCTTTCTTTTGAGCAGTGGAATAAAAGGCCTCAGTGTCATGTTTCTGTTAGAGCACATAAGGACTAATCACAATATTTTCATTGTGGACTAATTTTCGTAAATGAAAATCATTTGCAAAGACCGCAGACAGATTTAATCAGCAGGATTTGGTCACATGTTTCTAGCCAGAATATCAACAAAACAAAAAAAAAAAAGTCTCCAAGCATTTGGCCATTTATGCATGACCCATTCAATGCAGCTGCTATAAAACGCGGGTACCCTTGTCTGCACATGCTTTGGCTTCTCTAGCAAAGACCCGCGCTGTCATTTTACATAGGACGCAGCTGGAAAAGTGCTGGAGCACATCTAATTCAAACTTTTCAAACCTCAAAGACACACAGCAGTGATCCCAATAGCAGTAAAGCCAATAGCCTCTGCCCTCTGGTGTTCTTCTCATGGCCACACTTCATAACCCCGGCCCTCAGTGTTGAGACTGGAACATTTGCTCAGCAGCGGATTCAAATAGAGTCAATAGGAGTTTTTTTTTCCCCTTCAGCAATCAGTCGGTGGTGCTCCATAGCATGTTTTTAAATCTGCTTCAACCGGGACATAAATGACAACTATAACAAAGTTCTGTTCTGAAAATCGCTGCATTTTCTCCAACGGGAGGCTTTTACAGGACTGTTGCAGCTGCACTATTTATTAAGAACAAACATCCGAGGCACTTTGTCAAAGAGAATATTGAGAGAGAACATAAATCTGCTCTCCCGCTGTGAGCCTCCGCCAGCTTTTGGAATGATTGACCTTTTGCATGTTTCCAGAAGCCTGGATTGGGGAATGCCCTTGACAGACTAGGTATGAGAGAGAGAAGAAAAACTAGCTTAAACCCGAGGGATCAGCGGGGGCAGTGAAGCAGGTTGTTCCATTTCCCCTTCGTTTAAAAACTGCTGCCAAGCCCAGTGCAGACTTGGACCAACGCACACAGGGCCAGAAACAATGGAAGTAAGCTCGAGTTAATGAAACAATTATCGTCAATTCCTGCAATTAACCGGCTTTCCAAAGTCCACTCTGCTGACAGTTGATGACAGAATATAGTTTTTTTTTAACTATATATGTATGGACTTCTAATTGACTAAATACAGACTGAAATAGCCCGTGTGGGGCTCCTGGGGGACATAGACGGACCTCCCATTCCCTTTCCTGCTTCCCTTTCCAATCAAAACTATTAGTGGCAGTAACAGCTGAGCGAAAATCCCAGCTGCTGCTTTGCAACACCCCCCCCCCCCCCTTCCATTTTAACCAGTTGGGTGTTTAAAATATTTCATTATCATAGCTAAGGCGTGATCACTGGCCTGTATCAACCAAGTGCTGTCAACACCCTTTCAGATAACCTGGTGATAATAATGGGGATAAGTGCAGACTCCGCTAGGAAAACACTCTGCTCTGTCACGTTTGATCAAGCACAGGCCAGACACACGAGGGCCAACGGCTCCAGCGCCGAGCTGCAGGGTTTGCAACATTTTGGTCATGTTTTGAATCATACCTGATCCTGAAATGAGTTTTCAATCTAACATGACCTGCAGCGCAGGCACCTTTGGGCGCCTATTAAGTGTAATTTCACGGTGCGTGTGGTTTGTTGGTTAAACCAGTCAGAGTGCTAACTGCTCCATCATGGTGGAGCTCTACAATAATGAAATGCTGTTCAGACATTTTTGAGAAAAAAAAAATGAGTTGAGGCTCAAATCTGATCTTTGCAGTAATAAAAAAAATCCCCACAGATATTTTAAATTTTGTGTTGCAGTAAAGGAGGGAGAGCTTGCAGACAACTAAAGCTGCGCTGATTTGTTGATTTGGGCTCACTGTTATCAAAAACTGAAACATTTCTGACATGTTTATGATTCAAAGTGAAATGGACTCTCATTAATATCTCAATATAAAGACAGGATATCTGCACAACACTGTTTGGATGAGAAATAAGTGACTTGATGATGTTTTTTTCTTAATAAGGAATCCTCGTCTGTCTCGGTTTGTCTGTTTTTCAGATCCTACAAACCAAACAGAGAAACAAATGATAATGATAATTGTTGTTACAGAGTATTTTCAGAGCTGGTAAGTCCATCAACCACCTAAGTTGAAATAATCATCACAATAGCAGTTTAACCTGTTCTAAGTTATGCATAAATTCTTTAAAATATTTGGTAAAATATATATGAGCATCTAATTTCAGCGTGACACAGTGAAAGAGGTTTAAGGACCCACTCCACTCATCTTTTGAGCTATTTTAAAAGCATTCCCAGTGATCCTTTAAATAAGATTTTGCCGTTTTTATCCAAAGTAAGAAAAAAACTGGCATTTTCTAGGACATAATTTCTGTAGAGCTGCAGGAGTTTATTGGAAATTCATCTTTGAGTTGTGGGTGGGACCATTTTCAAACCCTGCCCTCTTCCCCTCACCATTACTGAGAGCTCAGTTTATTTTCTACATCACAAATACGATCTTTTTCAAACAGCATTTTATCTTCTGCTGCTGATTCCCACCAATTTGAATACAAAAATACTCAAAATTTATCTATCTTAACTATTTTAAGCTTAATTTCCTTTAAGTGTGTCCTCCATCATCAGAAAAACGCCAAAGAACATGTTGAAAACATCATTTTAATTGAAATAGGTCTTTAATAAACCTCCCCAGCCACTAAAATAATCATAGTTTTCAGTCCTTTTTTTTTTTTTTGAAGCACTATTTGGCAGCCAATCTAAAAGTTTCTCATTTTAGCTTTAAAGCTTAGAATACAGTGCGGGGTTTCATCATAAAGAAGGTCAACCTCGGAATGAACTTGGTGAAGGCTCACAATAAGTTTTTCTTTGTATGTGAGGGCTGGAGCAAAACAGTTGCTGATAAATTGTTTTGTGCACACTGGCAGCTCATAACCCTGACGCAAACAGCAGCAGTGGTACCAATTGTCAGACTGAAGAACATTTTATTTTGTGCCACCGAGTCAAAAGTATTCAGGTGCTTTCCTTCCTCCTGCTCTCCTCTTTATCATCTTTATAGAATGCTAGAAATAAAACTGGAATAGAATGGCTTGATGTGCACGGGTCCGTACTTGTCTGACAGTCCAGAAATATGGAGGCAGAGTGGATCCAGGCCACAAGCGGTAAGGGAGAGACAGAAAGAGTGGGCCCCCGGCAAGCTGCCCTGGCTTTGTTTACAACAAAAAGCCATTGTTTGATGTGGTCGCACAGCCGGCTCCAAAGCTCCTGCTCCCACAGGATGTGCTCTGGGTAAAATGCCAGACGGAGGCCACTGCTGGATGACTTCGACCTCACCGTGCTGGGACTCTTAGTAGAGCCTGCCCCCCCCCCTCCTGTGCCTCTGGAGAAATAAATAAAACAATAATAGTTTGATGGTCTTTAGTTAGGGTCTCTTATGGGAGGAATCAGTAAGAACCATTTATCATCTGTTATCATAGGGGGGAAGGTATCTTTACTTTAAATATCAAAACAAGAACAGGAAAAATTATTATTAGTTCAACCAGTTGTGATTTTAAAGTTAGGCTAGGATTTGACAATCTTTATGTGTTGGATTTGTTTTTCAAAATCTCTGAATAGTAGCAACGTTTCAAAAAATATTTGACAAAAGTGTTTAAAAAAAACATTCAACCCTTTAACGCCAGAGCTTTAGCTCCAGTGTTGATTGATAGACAGTCTTTGAATTACCGTAAGTCTTCAAGCGCTTCTGCCATTGAAATAATTCCGACAAATTCTGGAGCTGACAAAAGTAGCTGATGTCAAAAATCAAATCAAATCAACACTTTACTTGTAAAGCACTTTTCATATAAAAATATAACACAAAGTGCTTGATGTGTGACACTTTACAGTAATAGAGTGTTTAACTAGTATAATTTAAAGAAGTCAGATGTGGAGAAGAGCAGCTTTGCCCCATTTCCTCCAATAGCTTCAGCAGTTCAAAGGGTGTTTTTTTGCTGTCGAAGGCAACAGCTCAGGTGTTAAAGACTCACTTAGATGATAATCTTGTCTTTTTTAAATGTTCTTGTAGCTTTTCTTTTTATAATATATGACATATATTAAGAAAATTAAGCGTAATCACCTTAGTCGCCTGTCATCTCCATTAGCTGTCATAGCTTTGAAAATGTGTTCTAGTGATAATCAATGATTATTACATATTGGTCACCTAAAGTCTGAATCATTAATGTTTACTGAAAATATATAAGAATTCTTTGAGACAATATTATATAAGCACTTAAGTTTGTTACTTGCTAACTTGATCAATAAAGTGTTGCAATGATATTTGGATTAATATGACATTATGTTCTGATTATAATAAATGATTATTGCATATCTATTACATGGTGTGTGATTCACGTTACTGTTTTACTGAAATCAAAAATGAATATTTTCTGAAGATAATCAATCATCAATAAGCACTTGATTTTATACTTTAAAAAATCTACACTTGATCGGATCAGAACCAGCTTATGAAAACTATGCAAAACTATAAATGGAGTTAACTCAGTAGGGGTGGGATTATAAAAGCTCGCTTCTTCCCACTCCTTTTCAAGCAATAAATCAAGCTCTACTTGACTTTAGTTAATGATCACTATATTCAATGAACTAAATGTGACTCAAGTGGGTCTTTGATTTTGTTTGTTTGCTTTTTTACCTATGCATTTCATCATTTCTGTAATGAGCTGCAGTCAGAATGCTAGCACAAGACACAAGAGTGGGGAGACTGGACTGAACTGAACCACACAACATGCTAACCAGCCGGGACACTAAGTGCAATGAGCAACGGACCATTAACAACCACAAAAGTGCAATAATGAAAAGGTTGGGACACTGCGATATATTTATTTTTTGCTGTCCTTCTGTAACTCACCCTGACTTGAGAGCTGCCAAAGAAAAATTCCAATGTACTTGTTTTACATGTACAAATGACAGTTTACTCTTAATCTTAATCTTAAATCTGTGTGATTTTTTTATTGTTCTGTCTACAATTAATGCTTGAAATAAACCAATCAATCAATCAATTAATCAAAAATAAACAACATTAATTTTATCATTTTAAAAAGTTATGCAAAAGCAGAAACTCATTTAAGTTTCACATTGATTAATAAAGTACAGAGAAGCTGATGGGAGAGGGTGTGAACAGAGAGCTCTCAGAATTAGAAGAACTACCTACTGCTGCTCTGCAGAAACAACAGAGGTTTTTTGATTTTGGCTTTAAACGGAGTAATAATTAAAAGACTACTGGGAACGCTTAAAAATAGAGCAAAAACTGATCAGAGTGGGATTTCAACAGGGTTAAGTGAAAATGGTCTCTGATGTAGCAGCTGCTTTATGAATAATCAGACCAACGGATACTTTTGTTTGTATCTAGAAGATTTAGCTGCTTTCAGTCAATCATAAATAATAATAAGAAGAAATATAATATGTATTGCCAAACTCTTTTTAGTCAATACAGAGATCACATGTTCCACAAAGAAAAGGGTGTAATTATACTTTCTTTGTTTTTTTTCCAGTTTTATCCAGCTCGTTTTTAACAGATGTCACAGCAATTTAGTAAATCATGTTCCCTTCTAGCCTGTCTGCAACTTTGCAAAGAATCTCGATGGGTCAAACACACTTTGTCGTGGCCTCAGTCACACAGCCTTGAGCCTCGCAAGATAGATCCTGTCTCAACAGTGCTTTTTCACATTTTACAAATGCTGAAGCAACATGCTTTCCTTGTAGGAAGCTTGCAGAATCTGACTACTGAGGTCAGGAGACTTTTGTCCCAGAGATTTCAATTAAGTTCTAGTCGTTTTTATTTAAAAAGCGCCCATTTAAAACCAAGGTTGTCTCAAGACGCAACACAAAGAATGCAAGAAAAAAAACATCAAATTTTAAACAGGTCAAAGTTTAATTATTCAAAATGGCTTGATTTCTCTCAGTTTGAATCCTTCTGTTAAGCCAGTCTGTCATAAAATGTCACACTTTGATATTTTATGATTAACAGCTCCATCTAATCCAAAGGCAGAACAAGACTTTAGTAGAAGATCTGCCCTGATTGGTTGATCAAAGGTGACATGGATGGATGGATGGATGGATGGATGGATGGATGGATGGATGGTATCATCTAGTAGTTTCGGATCAGCTGAGGTCTTTGAATAGAAAAATGATAAGAGAGGGAGAGAGTAAACTTAACTTGTTGAAATTGTTGTTTAGTTAAAATACGGAACTAAACTAAGTTGAGGATAATTTAGGAGGCAAATTGTGTTATAGTAAAGAAAGCTTATTAGTTTAGATGAAAAGAAAGCTATACACAGACCAGAAAAATACAAGAGCATCCGTTCTGGGGTGACGTTAAGCCACAGGGCCTTAGCAAAGTGTCAGCAAATAAAAAGTACAGAACAAAACCAAATTGTTTCTGTTTTGAAACATTGAGCTTTTATACATGTGCTGTTTGCAACAACCTATTATCCTGGTTTATTAATCTGGGTTAGAAATGCTCTATGCTCCATGCTCCGATGCTTCTACTCTGCACAAAATCATCATTACAATCAAACCACATGCAATTCATTTACAGAGAGCTGCAGAGTCTTTGATACATCTACTCAATCGAAACAAATTCACACCATGAAGGGGGTATGCATCAAAGGATTCTCCAAGTACACCCGCAGCTTTATATTGCAAACATCAAATCCTTAAAGGGTCTTCGGAAGAATGCTTGAGTAGAAACAGCCCGATAAATGGTGCGAGAAGCAGTCCCCGAAAGACTAATTTATATCAGCTAGAAAGCATGTGATAGAAAAAAAAATAGCAGCAGAGTTCACAAATAAGAAGAAGCATGTCATCTTGGCTGATAAAATGTTTCAAACTGAACCTCTAAGCAGTTTCTCGCTCTGCAGTGTTGATGTGCATTTTGCCTGGGAATCCTTTAAGGAGCTCTTTAAATGTCATGATGTTTGTTTACTTTTTTATCAGTGAAGTAGAGGAAATGGCTTTGGTTTCATATCAGCCCAGCCATGAAGTAGATTGTTACAGTATCTGCTAATAATCTGGGCCTAAAGCGAGACTGGGCAGGCGAAGAAAGATGTGCTGGGCAAAGCTTAAATCCCCTCTGACCTTGCTGCTTTCATGCAACCAGGGTGAGATGAAAAGGAAGCCCCGGTGCTTCTACTGCCCCCAAGAGGTGCTGGCTTCAGGATGAAGAAGGAAAACGACGTTCAAATGCCTCGCTAAAAGCTCACATGAGCTCTTATCTGGCTGATGAGCAGGCGTTTTACTGCTTTTTAACAAAGTTCCAGACAGGAGACTAAACATGCTGTATGTCTCGGCTGTTTCATACAGAATCCATTCACTCAATTTTTCATGTCAGTGGAAGCAAACAGAAAGCACTAAACCCTTAAAGAGGGGCTACCCATAGTCCTTGAGGAATCCTGAGAAACAGTCCTAAGTGAAGAGTCGGAAAATGAAATATTCTCTGTGTCCTTCCTCCGTGGATGTGATGCGTCTGGCAGAGTGGCGGAAATGCAGCACAAGTGATGACAGAGGAAACGAAAATCCAGGAGCCTAGCTACAGTTGTCCTTTTCTCTCTTTTTTTTTCACACAACACGCAGGATTGTCAGGATAGTTTATGACCAGCTGTTTCATCTGTCAGCAGTCATGGTCAGGATTAATAGACCTTTAAACACAGGCAGCTGCAAACTTTCTATACTGTGGCTCCTGTGAAAAACTACTGTTCAGTCTCAAATGGTTAAACATCCTTTCACATAACGGTTATGTTTGATCTTATTTTATGAAATTTAAGGTCAGCATGAGCAAACTGAGTCGAACAATCAGGTGGTTTTGATGGAGCTTGGTGATCTTGTATTTATTTGCGTGGTTATTAAATAAACGTTTTCTTGATGCCACATTTTTTTCTGTAAGCAGGAGGCAAACATTGCTTCACAAGCAAGTGACATGTCTGAATGACTGATTTGCTTTTCCCTGCTGCTATCACTACAACGTTTATAAGAGGATTTTTTTTTCTTTCCAGAGATTTGCATCAGCAGTCCTAATACTTCCCTGTCTCCTGACAAGCGAGGGCAAATCTATATAATGAATTTAAATAAGATAGAGCCTGCAGAGCTCTGCGCCTGTATCTCCACCTTCCATGTCTGATTTTGCAGTCACACACTCTGTGCAGGGATCTGGCAAACTGTCAATACCATCGTTATCGAGCATCTTCAGTTAAATCTGTGCATGTACCACACACTTTGTTTTGTAGGGACCACAGGTTCCAAATGTGACATGACGACATCTTCAAATCATATTTTTTTTTTTACCTCATCAATACTCTATTGGCTGCCATGCAAATATAAACAGCACCTTGCAAAAGCAGCTGAGCTTCACTCAATAACCAACAACCTTATGCACCTTTTCACATTCTTTAATCCTTTATTAAACATTTCTGCACGCCGAGGAGAAACGCTGCCCGAGCAACAACTCTATGCACTATTAGAGTCCATAACTGCCCCCTGAAAGAGGGCCTTAAAAGGTTTTGAGATAAGGGACATTGAGGGAGGACAGTTCCCTGATGCTTTTCGTAAAGGTTTATGTTGGAGCTTTAGGAACAGCAGTGGCAACAACAGATCAAGTCCACTGGAGCATTCTGCGGGTGACATTTAAAGCATATTTTCAACAGGGAGTTTCAGCTTCCTTTCATCAGGCCGAATTCAGTGTAATCTATAGTGTCATTAGCTGCTGTTTTAAAGTGTTTGCCATGTTGGATTTTGTATGGGTATTTTTTTTTTTTTTTTGGCAGTCTTAACCTATAGTTTGACTCAAAGCATAAACCCTGGAACAATCCTCACTAATGACTTGGAAATGGATTTAAGGTATTTAACTTTCTTTTGACAGATGTTAATAGTCCCTCTGCAGACAAAAGGAAAATAAAAGCAAAATCGAAAAACTGCCTCTCTCCAGTCTTTTTGGTTGAGGATTTTATTCACTGAGGTTGTTTGGAAGAAAAAGCCAATCCATGCCCATATGTTACTGGATGGATCTAATGCACAGCAACATTTACACACTGATGGCAGCTCAGATGCCTTACGCTACAAGAGCAATCCATAGGTCACTTTGACATATGAATGGGCAAGGCAGGAACGGTGACCTAGAGATCACCCGTAGAAGGGTGTCATTGCAGGAGATGTTAAACCTTATGGGGTTTCTAGGGAAGGATGCTGAGCTTCTGGCACAAGACCAGAAAATATGGAAGACCCTTATGTTTTTGGTCGGCTCTACACACCGTGAAGGGGCATCGCCCCCCCTGCAAGAGCCTTGATGATGAGGGCAGGAACTGAACTTGTGAATCCTCCGATTGGAGGTTGACCGCTGTACCTTTGCACCACAACAGCTACATAAAGTTTAAAGATAGAAGGCTGTCCACTTCCTGATTTGCGCCAAAACTAGAGAAATTAGGATGAGGGTTGGGCCATTCGGCCGCTATCATAATGTTGTTGAAATGGGTGGAATAAACTCAATGTGACCATTCCACTTGAGAATTTTATCTTCTTAATCCTTTGGGGGTTGTTGGAGTTTATTGGTCAAATGAATATCTATGGCACAGCCAAACCACCTCACAGGTCTAATAAAAAGTAAATGAGAGTCTAGAATTATTAGTTATCTACTTATATTCTACTAATCAAATTCAGTGTTTTGCTCATTTAAGGCCCTTTAAAGGTTATGTAAGGGCAGATCTATTTTCCTCTACAGTCACTGAAGTGGAATATAAGGTTCAGTGTCATGACCAAGGACATTTGGACATTCAGACGGGGTGAGACCAGGCCACAATAATGAAATTGGAGAAAGAATGCTTTATCACACAAGCCTTTGCCAACTGACTGGAGTCGATTGCAGCTACTGCAAACAATCGTGTAAAGCGAGGAAGTATTTTAGACAGAGAACCAATAATGCAGAGCTTTGTAAGCACTGCTGAATTGGAAATGGCATATCAGGCTACCACAACAACACAACTACTTAAGGTAACTGACAACAGGACACTTCTTTAAATAGGGGATTTGTTTTTTTATGACCATAAATACAAAGTCAAATACATTTTAATTAAGTTTAATGTACAAGAATCCCTGATTTCTCTGGAAAGGATGCCGGTTTACATATGCAGACCATTTTTTCTTTCATAATTTATGTGAACGAGTCTAATTACCACCGTTATTGAGATGGCACAGCAGTGACACGGACGTTTGATGAGGTTTGAATGATTGAATGAAACTAATAGAATATTAATGAGACAACAATCATTTGGCTGCAAACAAGGCTGTGTTGAGTAATGCTGCACTACATGGTACAATGCATTCCATGTCGTCCCAGAAAACCCTGACTTCACTAAAGACATGAGTGTTGTGGGCTTCAAAGAGCATCAAAAGGCTCGCTAATCTGTTAGTTGGTCTGGTGTGGTGACGTAATGCACTGTTTCATATATTTTTGGTACTTTTAATCATGTCAGTGGGATTGTATTCCACATTTTACCTTGTTGTTTTTCTCAGCAAATTTACATTCCTTTAGTAAACTTATGCACCATATTTGAAACAGTCATTTCTGAGACGCCTATTTCATTAGCATGAGATAGGCCTTCCCTTAAAACCCATTGTATAGAACTTGGTTCACGTTTTCTGCCCTGTAGTACATTATCAATCCACCGGAGGCAGTAGAAGGGCTTTTCCTGCTTTTTTTCAAAATGGCTGCTTCCATAAAATCTCTACAATTCTAAAGTTTAGCAAATTTTAAACCTTATGGTGAGAATGACTCATCTGTTGCAAAGCTGCGTTTACACCTAACACGAGTCAAACTCCTCTATTTGTAAACGCAGCAGCAAATTTTCTACTCAACCCCTGTCAAAAATGTTATCAAAAACTTGAAGCTTCAGACTGGCGTCAAAGGAGCTCCCGCCAAATGTTTTTAGTTTGAGCGCTACATGCATGCATGAAAGACACGGATGATGTTGACAGACCAGGTTTGCTTATTTTACTATTATGATTATCGGTAATCATGTCTCCATGTCTGGGTTCATGCGATTGTTTAGAGGACTCTCCCAGTATGGTGGGGTTGACCATCTACTGCAGGAGCTGGGTCTGAATGACGGCCGATTTCAACAGTACTTCCATGTCTCTGTGAACCAGTTTGATGTCACGCATTAGTCAGAGGAAAGAAAAAATACAAATAAGAAAAAAATTAGAGGATTTTTTACAATTTTTTTTTCTTGATGGAAATAATAAAACTATCATGAAGTTCTGGAGGTGGACAATCAGATTTTCCTCCTGTTGGTTTCGGGATCACCCCACCGATTGCATCATCGAACAAGCCGAGTTCAGATTTCTTTATTCTGGATGCACCGTGACGCCCAGATCGAGCCGCAACTTTCAAATTGCGCTGCTGCTGGACCGACGCACCCCGCTCAAATCAGGCTGCAGGACCTCTGACTACGTCAACTGAACATTGAAAATGGAGGCTCCTGCCCTGCAAATCACGTTCAGTGTGAACGCAGCTTCATTTATTTATTTATTTTTTTATTTGAGACAGTTGGTAAATAAGTTGCTTTTTCTTAAACACTCGTGTTAATATTTTTGCATCTTAAACTAACATTGTAGTGAGCAAAAACTTACTAAATCACCAAACATATTATAATTGATAAGATCTAAATATCATTAAAAAGTGGTAAAGCAAAATTTCTTTTGTGGATTTCCTTTCAAGGGTTTAAGAACCATATTGATTGCAAAAAAAATGAATTTTCAGTAAATTCCTTGATGAGTTACTGGGTTAATTTCTTTAGTTTTGCACTTTTATGCATAATAAACAAATAATTATAAATATAAGCTTTAAAAACAGACATATAATAATTATACAGTATAAAAAATATTTTTTCAATGTTAAAATCAATTTTAAGGCCTGTTGTTCAGATACAAAAACACTGCTAAAAACAATAATTAAACATAATGAGATATAATGAATTAAAAAAAATACTAGATCAATTAGCAGTAATATTTCCCATCTACTCTTTTCTTTGAGAATTTAATCATAGCCTGTCTGCAAAAAAGGTTTGTCACAGGTGCCACAGTGCAGCAATAGAAGGCATTTTGTTCAGCGACTGACAATTCTGACACGTTGTGTTCCCTTGAACAAGTTTATTTCTAGCCAATATGTGCATTATCCTGCAAGAGAGTCTCTGACAGCTCCACAGCTTTAAAAGTGTGATTAGGAAAATTACATAGGGACGCTTTTTAGCTGAAACCTGACGACAAGTATGAATGCGGGACTGGAATTTCAATATGGCTCTGGGACTCCACTCCCCTTCTTGGTGGAACAGCAGGAGAAAATCAAAAACTTAAAAGGCTGCAGATGGCCAAACACCTTTCCAGCAATTTACAATGTTGTGCACGTGGGCACGTACAGTATGTTTTCTGCAAGCTACACTTGTGCTTTTAAAATAAAATAGCTGTTTCCTCATTGATTTTCCTTTGATTTGAAGTAAAACTTGATTACTCACTCTGTCAAAAGGCAGGTCCTGTCACTGAAAATCCTTTTTTTTTCTAAATCTAATGAAGGTTGTTACAGAGTTGTTTGTACAAATGAAGCTGTCAGGATTTTATCCTTTTAGATACTTGACGTGCCTATTCCTCTGGAGTAAAACTGAAGGAAAGGAAATTAGTACAGGCCAAAGACCTTGAGATGTAAGGTGACTTTATCAATTGTTATCATTTCACAGATTACCGTGGTGATGATTGGAGGCACCATTGTGTTCTGTCTTATCTCAGACTGGGGGTTGTGGTATCCGGCTCCTCTCTCTAACTGGAAAAGTGACGGGCATTCCTCTGCAATGGTTGGTATAGAAATTAGACCAAACAATTCATAGTTGTTATGAATGTACATTTATGAACTTTTTTTTTAAGCAGCCTAAAAACATATGCATTTATGCAACAATTTCTGGATCAAAAATAAAATCTGGCACAAAAATTAAATGTATTTGTAAGTAGCCGCACATTTCCTAATTCCAGTGCTATTTTTGGGTTGCTAAATGATTATTTCATTTGATAAAATCCGGTTTCCGCAAAAAACTGTAGCTGTGTTGTAGCTGAGTTTGACATTTTTTATTAGACATTTTCTGATATTCTTTTATTCCAACTCATATTTGATCTCACTGTTTTACTCATATTTGATCTCACTGTTTTACATATCTCGTTGCTTTTCAGACATCTTTTTACTTACTGTACATATCTTGTTTGCTAGTTTTTTTTTGCATCATTTGCACAACATTTAAAATGTTGTTGTACTTGTACAATGACAATAAAGCTATTCTATTCTATTCTATTACTAGCTTATTGTGTTTAAAGGGATGCTGTGTTTCAATTCAAGGACTCAAGATATGGTACAATCTAAAACAATACGTTTAGGAATCCAAATCTTCTATATATATATATATATATATATATATATATATATATATATATATATATATATATATATATATATATATATTTAAACTGTCTGAGTGTCAGCCCTGTTTTTGTCTTCCTCATTCTTGTGTTTCTCTGTGCAGGTTGGCTGTGGCTCTCCTGGAGGACTCCGCCCTCTCCTGGAGGACTCCGCCCTCACCCTGGTGGCTCTCCATGGAGTGGCACACGGCTGCCTGCAACTTAGGTTAAGTGTTAGGGCTGTATTTAAGTGGTTCTGTTTCTGCACTCTGTGTCGGAGTGTAGCTTATGTTTAGTTCTATAGCTCTAGCTCATCTTGGTTATTTTGTATTCTGGGTTTGAGTTCTGTTATGTTATGTGTTTTTCCCACCTTTTTTGTTATTAGTAGTTCCCACGCTGGCTTATCTTCTGGTCCTGCATCTGAGTCGTCCTGATACCCCCATGACAAAAACTGCTCCAAAAATACAATCAATGGACCATGTTGCTTAATTCCAGGTACCTAAACTTAGAAATAAAACACAAAATTGCCAGTAACTGGGTTATTCTACAATGAATACTTTGATTTAAACCACAAATAAACATATATGCTATTTTGCAGAAAAGCATAAGCAAGCCGCGAGCACCACAGCGATAGAGGCTCAGATGTACCACACCAGACAAGACCCAAGGTGTAGGCTGTGTAAAGAGGCACCTGAAACACTCCAGCACATAACTGCAGGATGTAAGATGCTGGCAGGTAAAGCATACATGGAGCGCCACAATCAAGTGGCTGGAATAATAATGTGTGCAGAATATGGACTGGAAACCCCAAGGTCAAAATGGGAAACACTTCTGAAGGTGGTAGAGAATGAGGGGGCAAAGATCCTGTTGGACTTCCAGATCCAGACTGATAGGATGGTAATGGCGAACCAACCAGACATCGTAGTGGTGGATAAAGAACAGAGGAAAGCCGTTGTGGTGGATGTGGCAGTGCCAAGCGATGGGAACATCAGGAAGAAGGAACATAAGAAACTGGAGAAATACCAGAGACTCAGAGAAGAACTGAGTCAAAGTTATGAAATGCTGGCACAGTCTGTTGCGCTTTTATTTACAAATTCCAATTAAATAAATCTCTTTTTTAATCACCTTAATCACATGTTCTTCTCTTAACACACTGGTTCCCTCTGGTTCTTGAAGCATGCAACAAAAAATGTAAAGAATACATTTCGTTAGCTCCACTCCGGCATGTATGACTCCACAGTGCTGCTAAAGCTAACTGAATGAAGTAGCTCACAGGCCTCCGCACTTCCTATTTCCAAGATTAAAGTTAGAATTAGAATTCTGAGGAAAAAAAGTCAGAATTTTGAGATTTAAGTCAGAAATGTCCTTGCCTTTTTTTTCCTTTCCTCATTCCTCATGGCCCTTGTATAGTAAAAAAAAAAAAGGTGTGCAAGATTTTTCATATTTTGTTTTATGGAAATGAAAATATATATATATATATTGGGATTAAAAAGAAGCCCAATAGGATTTACAAATGCAGTGGTTTTAAAGAATTGAAATAAAGGTTTGCAGCAAACAACACAAGAGAAAAAAAGCATTATTCAACTATCTGTTAATTACACATGTTGTTTCCACTCCATGAAACCTGTGCGGTCTATGACACTCATACAAAACACCCACCTTACTGTACGTGTGGCAATTGCAGTTTAACATTTGTAACTGTTAAACTGTAACATCACTGGGGTCTCATAAAGAAGACAGATGGACTTAAATGAATCGCCTGATTAAGTGGCAGCTGGAGCTAATGGAAAACTGCAGCTGATATATTACCAGAGCAGTTGGCTGCACACCTCCATGCCTCTCCTGGTTGTACCCACTGCTTACTCAAAGAAAACCGTCTCTTCAAGTTGACTCTACAGATAATTCAGCTTTCCAGCTTTGGTTGAGCTTTCTTTTTTTTTTTTTTTTTTTTTAACAAAGATGTGTGATGTGTTTGGTGAGTTCTGAGAATCGGATTGTCAAACGGAACATCTGGAAATTTCAATAAGCGGTGAAAAATAAAATTGCAGCCCCAAAGAAAATGTGGAGAAAAATTGATCCTGCCTTTCTGTTGCAATCAAAGTCAGCCAACATCATGGACATGGAGGAAAAGCCTTCTTTAAAGGAAACCGTTTTTAGAAAATACTAATGAAAGTGTAATGACTAAACAGGCAAAGCAAATAGAAGTGCAGCTTAACTGCTTTGCCCTCAGCTTCTTTTCCCCCACTGAGTTGTTTTGGCAACTTTCTTTAATCTGTTTTTTTAAAGTTCGCAACTAGCTTTTACTTCCAGGAAAGCATTATTGTCAACACACAGCCAAGCCCCATTTTTCTAAGCCTTTATTTTGTCACAATAAAATGTGTCAGCGGATGAGCCGCTGCTGCCAAGCTGACAGGTTTCTGACACGGTGTAAAACTGACATTTTTTTAACGTTTGTCTGGTTGATGGTGCGTGTGAGAGTGTGTCATGTCCAGCATCTTTATAGTGACTATGAATGCCTTCTATAACAGAAGATAAGTGTCAGTTTCATCCCGACTTCTTAATTCATTCTTTAGGATAAAGAGCGTCCGAGCTTCACATTGAACCTCATAAATAGGAACAGCAGGTTTTCATTAATGTGGAAACAACAACTGAAATTGCTGCTCTCTGATAACAAAGATTCTCTCCAAACAAGCTCAAATAAAGTTTTCTACAATGCAAAGTAACTTGCACGACGAAATTGTGGCCTCGCGATGTCAAAAATGTGTTTGAGGAAACATTTTTTAGGAGCAATATCTTGAAGTTTCTTTTCTTCGTGCTGCACTGCGGGGAGTCCTACACAAAAAGTGGAACAGCTGCCAGAATGCAGAACAGAGAAACCTGACGAAACGCTCCAAACATGCACTTTCTGGTTGAATACCTCATCCACAATTCATCTTAAACGGCTGCTGCACACTGCGTTAGACTTAAAATGTAACAAGTTGTGAGTGAAGCTTTTTGGAATCCCTGGGATATGAAAATATCCAGTTACAGGAGAATAAATACAAAGATGGAGAGTTTTCTAGGAGTGGCATAAAGAGATTCTCATGGCGCACAAAAGGGAAGTTGTTTGTGTTCATTGGCCCAGCAGCTCTGCAGAGTCCTGAGGATAAGCCTTAAGCCAGAGCACAGGGGAAACCAGCGGCGAGGTGAAAGCTCAGACAATATACTGTAGCAAGCATTCTGTTGCTGCAAAGGCAGACTACACTAGATAATGTGTCGCACAGCAGTACCGCGGTGTCGCCTACAACCAGACCCTTATTCACACTATCAGAGGAGACATCGTGAAAAGAATGAAAAGCCACAGAGTGGAGACTTTGAGAGAGAAAGGGGTCTTAAGAAGGAAAATCTCCTGAGTGGGATGTTGAGAATAGGTAGGTAAAGGTATAAGACTGTCAGCATGAAGAAAATATCTTTTTTTTTATTATTTATTTGTCTTTTTTCCCTCTCAGTCCTTCTTTTCATACTCAATAGTCAGCCCGGAAAATATAATTGGTTCCAGGGACTGTAAATGATGCTGGGAAAGACTTAAACATACCCTTAGAAACCTGACAGTACATGCCGATGAAAGAAAAGAAAAGGGAAAACAAAATAAATGCAAGTTGACAGGCAAAATGGGGGACAGTTAGGCTTAGTGTTATTACCATGACAAAGAGAAAAGAGCACAGTGTCTACTCCCTGCAAGGAGGGTGAAGAGGTTTAAGGACAGAGCAGCAGGAGATGAGGAAGTGGCACACTGAGCTGTATGTGAGTCTGAGCCTCCGGGTGTGTGTGCATGCCAGTGTGTGTCTCCCCCTGTCATGTGTGTGAGTGTGTGTGTGTTTAATTGTAGTTCTTGCACTTCTTCGTCTGCTCTGATATTAATGCTGTGCAACTTGAACGTGGCAACGAAGAAGGATTTTCTCCACTTCTAACGACAGATATGATTAATTATGTTTGTTTTATGCGCACATGGGGCCTTAAATGGTGTTGCAGATTGAATCAGCTACGATACAGACAACTATCATGGACTGATAACTCCTAAGGGGCCCTTCGGGCTCGTGGAAGAGTGATTACTCCTCTGCAGGGCAGAAAGTGACATCATCCGTGGCTGGAAGCTGTTAGGAGGGCTCAAACGTTGCATGTTTCATATGTCGGCCTCACATGCCTCACGCACAAGTCTGAGCATCATCGAGGGCTGGTTTGCATTGACTCTGGCGCTTTGCTTGAGTTGACCACATCAAACAGCAGAGGTTAATCTCTTCCATGGAAATGCTTATGAGCATCAACACAGACGCGATTCTTCAGCCTGTGGATAATCCTCACGGTCAGATCTGATGACAGGATTTGTTCTAACTTCAGTCAAAACAGAACAGGAGCACAGTGTTAATGCTCTTGAAGGGATGTTTTTGACCCATATAAATGGTTTGTAATTATTCTTTTTTTTTGCCAAAGTAAGTACCATCAATTATATGAATGAGATAGCTGTTTTCTACGGTGGTCCTCAAGTGATAATCAGATCAATAAATCGCTCAATGCAATAACATATTAAAGATTATAACAAAAATTTAAAAAGCAAAAGCAAAAAACATTACATTTTAAAAATCAGATAAAAATTCCAGAAATTTAAACCTTAAAAAATACAACAAAAAAACAAACCAGAAAAGTTAGGTATCACAGGATGAGTTTTGAAGAAGAGGGCAAACAGGAGGATGCTTTAACTAAACTGTGGTAAAGAGTTGATTGATCAATCACCAAACTTTTGCAGTGGCCAGAAGTTTAAAGAAATGTCTTCTGTCTGAAGATCTTTATAACTTCCTGCTGAAAAGGTGAACAACCGTCTTCATCCAATCAGTGATCTCCCATAATTCCTCTACCTTTTTCAGTTTCTTATTTGTCATTTTTTTACTTTGGTTTCCCAAAATGTTTCTTTTTTATTTGTTTCTTTATTGTTGGAATAGTTTTTGTTCATTTGAAATTATGATTTGGTTTCTTAATTTTAGTTTTTAAAATGCAATGCTGTTTTTTATTATTTGATTTGCTTTTTTAACGATTTTTCTTATCTTTAATTTGTTTTTGCGTTGATTGATTTATTTATGTGATTTGCTCTTCAGGGCCACTGTAGTTTTCTCTATAATGTAACAACCGCTGGATTTTACACAGCCAAAAACCCTTAGGAGGCCTAAATCAAATGGCCATAGAGGAAAGTGAAGTCCTGACTTCATGCAAGGTGCAGCTTCACAGTTTCCTTGCTCTGTAAAGAACAAATAAAGTCATAGAAAGCAACAAAAACTGATGTACAGAAAAAGAAAAATTAAGAAAAGTGTTTTTTTCTTTTGTGGAAATAATATAGCTCAAATTGGCTGTATTTAGAACAAATATGGGCATCAGTGATATAACTGTAGGTTATTATATGGTCTGTTTTTGTACCATAATATTTCAGTGTAGTCAATTTAACTATTATCAGTCAGATGTTAATATCGGTTATTTTATGGTTTTGTTTTTGTGACTAAAAAATGCAAATTAGTTCAGAAAATAGTAGCAAATGAAATCTGGCAAGTTTTACTGGACACTTGAAGCTATTTTAACTGGTTAGTTTAGACTCTAAATGTGACCAAGTTCTTCTACAAGCCAACAAACTGAAATGCAATGGTTACATTTGTGGCAAAAAAAAAATAAAAAGTTTGTGTATCGCTGACACCCCCCCCTCCAAAAACACACACACAATAGATCCAAATAATAAGATGAATACAATAGAGCAGAACTATCCATCACCTCTTTCTTGACCATGCAGGAATTGCAAGCAAAAACTAACCTGCATCAAATAAGCCTCATTCACAACTTTAAGAGTTTTCTTGTCATTTCTTCAACTGGATATCGTTGATAGTTGATATACGCATTTTTGAGACCCCTGTTTCAACTTGCCTTGAACATGACTTGTTTTCTGCCCTGTCGTTCATCATTATTCCACTAGGGGCAGTAGAAGGGCCTCTCCTGATCTTTTCTCACTTTTGTCACCATAAAGTTTTGCCAACTAAAAACTTGATAAGAAAAACTCATCTATTGTTATTTATTTATAAATCACCACTTGTTGTATTGAAAGAACGCAAAAAGTGTTCATAATAAATGTTTGAAATTTTAACGGGGTAAATAAAATGCCCCCCCCCCCCAGCACTCATGTCAATATTTTTACCTTCTGAACCAACATTGCTGTGAGCGAAAACTTACTAAAAAACTTACTAATAAACATGTTTTTGTGGATTTTTGGAAGGGTTAAAAAAACATCTTAATTCCAAAGAATGTCAAATTTATTTCACTTCTTTGATGTAGTTGGCTTTACAAAGTTAAAAGTTCTAAAAGTTGTCATTGTTATTGTTTAGTTTGGGGGATTTCATTGAGTCTGAGTAAAACATTTGAAAATGAGATGACAGCTGACTTATTTTTCTGCTGATGCATGCACTTTGTTGTTTTTAAAATATCAAAGGTATGTGGAATTTAGAAATTATGAAATTTCTCTGTTTTATTTTATTTAAACTTCCTTACTATTTTATTAAATTTATTTGGTATATTTTACATGAAAATTCTGTGATTTTATCTGTGAATTTGCCAATGAATGGATTTTGGCCTGTTGACAAACATGAAAAATAAAACTAAAACATTAAAAATTGTGGTTTTGTCATTTGGGAAGCACATTGCTAACTGGTGACCTAACTAGACTGCCTTTTTTAAACCAGATTTTCATTTCCCAGCATTTTTTTAAAGCTTTGTTGAGATAAAAGCAAAACAAAAAAGATATTTTGCTCAAATTAGAAATATTGTACCGATTTTAATAGCAGGGTATTTCATTCCATATTTGAATACAAGGTAGGTAATAAAGTACGTTTAATAAATTGACCACCCACGGCAGTGTTTGCATACAGTATACAGAGGACACAAAAGGTTATTCAGTAATGCAAGAAAAATGTTAACAGATAAGCTCTGTCAACAACTTTAACACAAGCGGCTGCACTCGAAGCAGTTAAGCAAAATCCCTGAGTTATCTAAACCAAAAAAAAAAAGGCCTGACATTATTATCCGTCACTGCTCCATTTTGTTGAGTTTTGCTGATTCTCCAGCTCTCAGTAGATGAAGTCCGCCCCACGACTTGCAAATGATATCAAGTTGTGCTGTATAAATTCTTGCTGAGCATCCAGATGCAGACTGCACTGCTCACAGATATAATTTATCCAAGTGTTTAAAATGATGGGAGGGACAATGGGAGCTGCTACACAAATGTTGTGTCATTATCATTGTAGCATGCAGCGAGGTGCCAGCAGGAAGCGGTGTGAATACTAAAGCAGCATGCTTTTTCAAAACGTTGGAATCTCACTTCCTCAGGGATGAATGTCAAAAGGTTTTCCTGTCAAAAAAAAAAACAAATTATTTCTTTGACAGTTGAAGAAGCCTCTGATTATCGTTAAGAATTAAGTTAATGAAATATCAATAAAGTATTCAAAGTTTGATGATGATAGTGATGGTGGTGATAATACTTCATTTCGGTTGTATACTTTAAAAACCCACTCTAAAGAAAATAGCGTTTTAACATGTTCTTGTTGCATTTTTCTCATGATGGACGACATACATTTAGAAATTTAAACTCAAAATTTGCAATTCTGAGTATTTCTTTAAACAAACCATTGTGAATTAAGAGCTTATTTGTGAATCGAAAATACGCTGGGCGGGACACAAGCCCCCTGCTCCGCTCCATTCTGATGCATCCATACCTAGATAAATAGATGAGTGACGTGCGGCGAGGTTCACAGCTGGTGAGGCACTGACCTCATGAGTCAGATTTACAAACATACACATATTCACCATTTGACTGGAAACAGTTCAAGTGTGCTGTTTAAAATATAATTTTTTACATTTTTCTAATTCACTCATTGACTTACTGCGCTGCTATTTCTGAGTGACGTGTCTCTGAGTTTGGACATAAATCCTCTATTTAGAAAATGATGCTATACATCCTTAAAGAAATACTGGACAGCTGCTCTTGACTTGCTACCTCTAATTCTATTATTCTTTAGCCGCAGTGTCACATTCTCTGGGATCGCCAGCGCCCTCTGCCATGAGACAGGTGTACTGCGGGTCCCATCTACCATATTCCTGAAGTGCCTTTATAAATACAGGGAAAACAAAGAAAAGGTCATGGACCAGGTGATTACTTATCATTACTCTTGGTCAAATGACAATTAAGGTAAATGATTATTGATTAGATATCAGTCCATTAAATCTTGAGTCTATTTATTTTCATTGAATCTAGTTCATCACTAAATTCTGCTTACAAGAAACAAGAAACCAGTTTTCTATTTACATGGTCCTTCATGTTATTATGAAGTCACATGTTTTTTTTTCTAGTTTTTTACAAAATTACCTATAAGTCAAATCTAATTATGACACCCCCCCCCCCCATTTGTTCTGCATTTGCATAATTTTTGGGCATGTAACATTTTATATTCTGATATTCCGTCTTTTTCAAAGCTGAAGTCAATAATATAAAACATCAGGTTTGAAGCTTGTAAAGAGTGATGTTATGCTGTTTTAACAACGATAGGTCAAAGGTTGACTTTGTCTATATTTGGACGGCTTTACTTTTGATAGATATTTTGGTAAAAGTACAAAGTAAAAAGGCACGGCGGTGTGTTTTTAGGCTTCTTTGTTTGGTTGCGCTTCATGTGCCAAAGGTCAAGCTGAATGTACACCCTTTTTGATTACTTAAAAGGAGAAAGGTAAAATTACTACACAGTTAAAAATTTGCAAAAGTTAAAATGTTGACATTGAGACGAGAAGACTGACATTCCCGTGGCTTCGCTGTCATTTTGTATTAGTGTGATCTTGGTGCTTCACTCACACAAGCAGAGGAGCTACTTGTAACCCTGAGCGACAGAAAGCAGTCAGAAGGAAGCAATATAAAAAAAAAAAATTTTTTTTAAATCCTCTGATCTTCCATGTGAAAGCTTTCCTGAATTTAGTCCTTGCCAACATCTTCCACCCTGCAATCAATTCGAAATAGCAATGCAGAGCCGACACTCTGACCAGCACCTGAATGGTAAATGCATCCGACTTCTAGGCCTGAAGTCACTGGAGGGCAGAAAAACTTTTTCCCAAAAAGTGGAAAAACAGGGAAGTTGCAATTTCTGGATACAAAACAGATAAATGGACGTTTAATCCAGCATCTGCCACTAATTTAGAAGCAGACTCCATCAGAAGGAGCTTCCATTTCTTTTATCCTGGGTATTTTATTCCCCTTTGTTAAGGATTTGTATTGCTTTCAAAAATTCCTTTGATTGGTTTGATGCAAACACATACGGCAAAATTAAAGCAAAAATCTTTTTATGAGACTATAAAGAAAAAAAAAAGGAGCAAATCTTGAAATCTGAAGAGCTGAACAGCAATAAAGGCTTTGAAGCACTGACACATGCCTTCTCAATGACAACTTAAGCATAACTTTCATTAGAGTTATCCTTTTTATGAAAGGAAAATTCCAGCAAATTGATGTAAAAATGTACATTTTTTAATTGGTTGTTCGCTTTATTTGAAGTGTCTTCCTTTAATCCTATTTATTTTTTCGTTTATTTCTTAAACTTTACCCCCAATATATCATGATCTAAAAGCAGCTATGTGTGGTTGAAACCCAAAAAGAGAGGAAAAAGTAGCGACGATTCAAAACAAACGTCTGATGAAGGTCTTAAAGCATCCGGTCACGCTAAAGCACCACATTATTATGATCACTAAGAATATTTGTCCTATTGTCAAAACTAGAAAACATTTCTTCAAATTTCCAAGAGATGCAATCAGAGTGACTTCCCATTCGTAACTATTTCCACATACCATAAGTTGGTTAGCACATTAAAAGCATGTACATTTTATCAAACATCAGTTTGAAATTCCTTTAATAACTCTGCACACAACTGATGTTTATTGTTTATTAGCTCTGTGAAAAAAAATCTCCACTTTGAAGAACTTAAAACTCACATTACCGAAAGGCACCTTGGCTTCAGAAAAAACTCAAACCACCTCTCCTCATTGAGGAGTAGCTGTGAAGCAAACATTGAAGTTACTTGTAAACTTGGTCAGGAAATATTTGACTAGCAAATTAGCAGGTCCGTTTGACAGAATAGTCATCCAGTTGGATGATCTTCGCAAAAGATTGTTAAACATTTACCTGCATTTCTTTTTAAAGGCGTGATGTCTCTGTGGAGATTCAGTATGCAGCTGGAATGTGGCACAAAATTGGGGTAAAACGTTTTAGTCTTCTGTCCCTTCATGGTGGCTCAAGAAAATGCAGGCTATCTGAACAAATAATAGGATTGTTAGTTAGTTCTGTCCCTTGTTTTTAAATGTTTTAACTTTCCATTGCTGATAGTCCACTAAATCAAGAGGCATTAAGAGTTTTAACATTCGTCCAACAGGCATTCATGTCAGATAACTAAGCAAAATGATGGTAAAAGGTTTGTTCTATTGTCAGTGTGGTTTATTATTACAGTAAGTTTAAACTTTTATTCTTATCTTATGTCTTCTTGCTGCTTAGAGGAAAATTCCTTAAAGTGTAATTGCAAGTAAATCTACTGCAGCAGGGTCTTATTTGACACAGGAGGTATTTTATTTTGAAAGGAATACATGCTTTCAAAAGTGATACGATAGAAATGTGAAACTGTTATAATATCAATTATTTTAAATATTTAAAAGCTATATTTTATGGGCTTTTATCTAACCTCTAGTGGACAGCAAGAAGGCCCCTGGTTCAAGTCTGGACTGGGGGACATGAAAAACAACATCAATGGGGGACCTTTCTGTGTGGAGTTTGCATGTTCTCCCCGTGCATGCGTGGGTTCTCTCTGGTGACTCCGGCTTCCTCCCACCATCCAAAAACATGCTTTATGGGTTAATTGGTTACTCTAACTTGTCCCTAGATGTGAATGTCAGTGTGCATGGGTGTGTGACTGTGGCCCTGGGACAGACTGCCGACCTGTCCAGGATGTCTCCTGCCTTCACCCACGAGCGTCCAGGATAGGCTCCTGCAGCCCCGTGACCCCGAAAGGGACAGAACGGGTTCAGATGAATTATACTTTACAGTAGTTTGATGGCCACAAAAATAGAAATGAACTGTATTTTTCTAAACAGCGAGGTGGGACTGTGTGGCTCTCGCTGGTTCTTTGGCTGTAGAAAACCTTTTAAACGTTGCAGACCCTTGTTCAAAGTAAACTATTACGAAAAAATTCACATTTTAAAAGAAAACAACAGTCAAAATGAGCGCTGAGATTTAAAAAATGTTGTGAACATTTCAGGATTTATGTTTTTTTAAGCCCTATTATTATCCTGGCACTTTTTTACCTTTATAAGTGTGTGTTCAAAATCAGTTTTCAATAATCATCATACTTGAGTTAAAAACATGTGATAATGTCATGATTTTTGTTTTAAATCACATACTATCCTGCTATTTTAGTTGCAATTTATTTGTATTTTTATTAACAGGTTTTTTTGTAATCATGCACTGCACAAGAAAAAAATATTTTGCTAAAATTTCAAACCTTGTTTTTCAAAGTGGTAATTTAAAAGATATTTTACCAGGTTTAAAGTTGTTTTAACTTCCCTTTGACTCTACACCTATCCAAGCTTTTCTGAAAATCACCACAGTTGAGAGTTTTGTCTCATTAAGAGCTCGGACCTAGAAATAAGAAAACAGGTGAAAACCTTTTGGTTTCAAGTTTTTGGCGACATAAAGACTTGATTTACGGCTCAAATAACTGAAATTGGACTGTCATTTTTTGTTCAGTTTTAAGGATGTTCAGTAAAAGTTGAAAAGTTAGACTGGCATTCATTGTAATTATTTTGGAAACACAAATGTATATTTATGTTCTGAGAATATGGGCTTGTTTTAGATTTTACGAGGATTTATTAAGATGGGCAAACTTTTACGAAGATCTTATTCTCATTCTGTTTACATTTTGTTCTAAAATGAGTCTTTTCCACTTATTATACTAGTTTTTTTGTTACTAATCACAATGAACTACAGTTAGATGCAAAAAAAAAACCCCAAAAATTTTAATTTGTTTGGAACTAGCAAAAACATTCAATTTGAAGTAATTATTTTATAAAGAAAGTCTTTTTAGCTAATCTGCCCTTTTTAATTGCTTGTGTAGAACTCCTTGTTTCTAGATTTCCTATCATAATATAAGACTTCTTGTTAAGTAAAAATGTCTTGCTGAATGGACAGATACTTTTGCTTCATTCTAGTGATTTTTTCTCAAGATTTGCGGCCTTTTCCTATTTTTCAGCTACCTCATTTGGCAGTGCTGCTGAATGCAAGCCGACACCCGAATTTTACAGTTGCTTTTAATTTGGTTTAGTGAACCTTCATGTAGTATAAAAATCTTCGTAAAAAACTTAATCAGCTTTGCGTGAAAACAAAAATTCATGGCTCGTTGCCGTTTTTTTGGCTGAAATCCCTGAAGTCATACGAAAGTAATAAAGAGCAGCCGTGTTTTATGTGTTAACTTTTATTGTGATTAAATGACCGGTGAAATAGGAGTGCAGCTTGTTTTGGCTTTCTGAAGTATCAGTAGATAATAAGCAGAGTTTCCAGTTGCAGCAGCACAGGATGTCAGACAGAAACGAGTTGAGGTGCTGCTTGGCAGGAGATTCTGTTTCTGCTGGTATTACAGACAAATTAGCTATGCTGCAGGCCTACTTTTTTTCCTCCCTGTGGAAATGGTTGCACAGTGTAATTTAGGAAGCATGCAGTGGACGGCGCAAATGCCCCGCCCTCCCACCAAAGAGAAGGAGAAGAAAAAAAAAAGGATTTTCAGCTCTGTCTGCACTCACGCGGCACTCTGATGTTTGTGTTCAGACGTTGTCCATGTTAATCGAAGTTTCCTCTAGCACACTGGAGAAGACATTTTAGTAGCTTAGCTGTAATAATACTGGCTCGGTGGATGTATTGATTTAATCTCAAGTGAAATGCCACATAATCTAACCTTTTCAAGAGAGATATGACCTTTTGTATTAACAATCATTTCCTAAAAGGGGAGTTTTTCATTAAACGGAAAAGAGTTGTGAAGAGCAGGAATCGATGTGACTTTGAGCTGAACATATCATCTGTTTAGCAGCAGATAAATCCAACAGTGTGGCTACTGAGGCTAACAGACTGTTTCAGGCGTCGATAAAGCCCAAACATCTGATATGACTTATAAGAAACTATAGTGAGAGGCTCGGTTTGGGAGACGTTGGAACCTTTTCGTTAGAACAACAGATATATAATCACTTTACCCTCATTCCCTTTATTTATGCCTCAATAATGCTTGCAGATGACACAAATGCCAAATCCTTCACACTCCTGGCAGTGATGGAGCTAAAGTCAATAAAGAAAGAGGGTAATTTTTTTCTTCCAACTCTGAAATAGTCTTCATCCATCAAACCTTTTTATTACCTGGATTTGCTAATGGGGCAAATACGGGAATAGTTTTGTTATTGGCATTTTTCCTTGACATCTGTCTGGTTCCTTTAAGGTAAATAAAGACACACTTCACTAAATTTACAAGACAAGGTATTTAACCCTGAGGAAAATACACTTATTTTTTTCTTGAAATTTCTCCAACAACAAGCTGAACATAAACCATTTGCACATGGTGAGCAACACCGGCCAGTAATTTACAACTTCACAAAGTCTCCTTTTATAACAACAGCTCTTTGATCTTTTTTTTTTTTTTTCACGCTTGGATTATTCATTAGCACCATTAAATTCCCCCATAAATATTATCCAGATCGAATCTGCTACCGTTGTCTTCGGCTTAATTTAAAATAATAAAACAGCTAGTAACGATACTTAAAATCCTTTCAATGAGAGCATTTATGTTCTCCGTTAGATGGGCTTGAGAAACATGAAAGCACGTGAGATTTTGTTGAATTCTATTTGATTTGAGCTCACATCCCTGTAGCGCAGCCTCCAACGAACAGTCAAAGCCGTCCTCTTTTGTCTGCTGAATGTATAACTCTATTGTAACTAGCCCCTACATGAACCACAGGTATTCTACAACAGTACACTCCTCTCCTGGTGGGAGGTTGCGCACACATTATCAGCTATAATCCTCTTATTTCCTTTCTCCTTTTAAAAATTTGTTTCTCCCTTTCACCTCATCAAAGGTGGGTAGTATTTCTGCTTGTCGTCTGGCAGCTGCAAGCTCGCAATTCATTTTGGGAGCTCCAGGAGCCTCAAGATCTATAAAAACACAAACAACACATGCTGCCAAAAATACAGAATACCTTTTTTCTATATGCTGCTCGTCTCCACCGTCTGAATCACAAAAATATCTGGCTAACAGTGAATGCTTTGAAGGTTTTAGTCCTTCTCAAACGTGCTGTTTTCCTTCTCATGTGCTTCGTCAAGGTTTCTCCCTTGTGCGTCTGGATTGTAGATGCCGGGAGAGAATCTGCTACAAAGAGAATTGCAGATCGACTTCAGCTTGACAGTAGATGAATATAGTCAAGCCTAAGAGGCTAAACTCTGCTGCCTGCACCTCAACATATGTATGAGGCACATTTAATTTAGCATGCAGCGTGGAGAGGCAAAATTGCACTTTGGCACAGATTCCAAATTTACATCTTGAAATAAATGGAGAAAGGCTATTTTGCTGCTTCACAGTTGGGAAAGATCCATGTTACATGTGGAAGTCAGAAATTAAATACAGCACATGTAAATCAGAGGAACATGACTGTGGTTTGGATGACAAAGCAGACAGACAAGACTTTCCAGCAGGCGGCTGCTGTTACTGTCCTCGCCAAGCATCACGCCTTCGCTGTCTGGTAAACAGACACCCCCGGTGTGCTTTTTCCTCTATCCACTTCCATTTCCCCTGATTATCAAGGCAGGAGAAACCAGACGCACATCGATTAACAGATTAATTAATTCATCAATTAAAACAAGGGATGTTATATTAACGGAGGCAGGCAGGAAGTGCAGATGTTGTGGGTTGCTAACAACCAAATAAAAGCACAGTTATCAGGAAACCCATCTTCCACCTCCAGCTAATCGAGCTTGATCATCAGCATGAAGCCGGGAACAAGCCCAAAAGCCCATGTGATTTTTTATTTTTTTTTTATCTTTAGCTCCAGCTTAGACAGTTCACAACACTAAAAACGCATGTGAAACACACAAAAGCCAAAATAAACCCTGTGAGGGTCCACAATCAGTCAGCAGGACAAAGTTGGTTTTGCTTGGAAGCTGTTTTATTCCTTTTTGTCTTTTCGCCTTTTTTTTTGAAGAACAAATAAGCTTTTGTCTACCAAAAGAATAATTTAGACCCAATCAAAATAAAGTAATCAAACGAATCCAACTCCTGGTTGACCCTGGGAAGCTGTAAAGCTCCGGACAAGTCCATACCACATACACAAAGGGGGGCAGGGAAGCAATTAAACAAATATTTTTAACCAATTTATTGTTACTATAATTGAAAAAATAAAGAAAGGGATAAACAAAATCTTTTACATAATTCACATCTCCAACATAAACCAAATAAATACCTTTACAAACAAAATAATGTCCATAATCACCTGCAATGGTTTCCCCCAGTCTTCTTCTTGATTGTCAATGGTGAAAACCCAGAACAAAACAAAGTAAATAAACTGTTTTTACTCAAAAGAAAATAAAGATGAGTGCACCCAACATAATAAATTTTGAAAATGTGTATGTTTATTACATATTAACACATAATTAGTGGTGAGTCCACTCAAAACCCAAATTTTACATATTTCTTGGCTGCATTCAGTGTTCATCTCTGTTCAAACTGACTTTCTAAAGTTCAGCTTTGGATGTTCTGAGAGCTTTTTTGCTTCCTCTCTCTCTGCTACAAAAGCATGCACATTTATTTGATGGCTCATAATAAATAAAGCTTTGGGTCTAAAGTGAGAGATACGATTTCTCGTCCATATGTGGGACAGTCAAGAACTGAGAACCAGTTTGCACAACTTTTCACCCGCTGACAAACCCGAAAAGTTTCCAGCCAACCATTTTCCAAACGTCATTTTAAAACACTGGCTTTTTCTCAGGAATCTGGCCATCAAAGTTTCAAATCAATTAGAATAATGTACATTTAATTTGTGTAATTCCAGACTGGGCTGAGATACAAATGATAAGCAAAGAATGTAACATGCTGCAATTACCCCCGGCCACGTGTTTGGATGTGATTAGGCTATTAGCTTGGCGCAGTGGTAACACTCAATTTCTCCATTCAGGTGCAGGCTTGTTAACACTGAGCAGATGTTTCTGTCAGTTCAAACTCCATGTGCAAAGCCTTTGTGAATGAAGCAGCCAGTGACTAAGAGGATCTAGCCAGCAATGAAACCAATAGATGATTTCTACAGGATTTATTTTAAAGCTAAAACATTGCACAGCTGCTGTTGAAAGTGGGAAATGCATACATTTGTAAATGTGGCCATTCATTTGAAATAAATTAAGCCTGTATGACTAATGAATGATGTCATCAACATTTTGAAAAATAAATGTATGCCTGTGCACTAATTAACTAGTGCTAGGAGTAATGCAATAGAAAAGTAACTGATTACGCTTTACAAAAATTATTTTTTGTAAAGCGTAATAAAAATATTTATTGGTGTTTTTATACATTTTCAGCATTGCACTGTTTGGCCAATGGGTAATTGTTGTATGAATTATGCATTTTTTCTGTTTTGTGATTACAGCCCAATGCTTTTAAAATTAGCCTTCAATTAAAATCTGCTTTTTTTTTTTCATTTATTTATAAGCGCTTCAATTCATACAACCAAAACCTGTCTGCGTTGCTGTTGTAAGTGGAATAATTAAACATCAGAGATATCGGGCTCTGCTGTCACTCTCTGTTTGTCTAAATAGTTATGGTATATTTACCATAAATGTTTTTTTCTATAGATCACAATGACAGAAGCTAAGGGATGGATGGCCCTCCAGTTACACTTTATACTTCCTGTGTGAGCATAAACTCTTCATCAAGTTCACGTTTTGCACATTTGTTTTGTTTGATGAACCTCTAATCTTTTTTTTCTTAGTTGTTAGGAAAAAAAATGAATACTTTACATATTACATATTAGTATATTAGAGATGTAATGCTTCCCTTTCCCGAAAAAGCTGTTCAAACTCCGGTTTTTGGGTAACGGCTATGTCACACGCACACACACACATGGAATATATATATGTATAATTTAAATATCACAAACAAAATTATATTTTGTGTATACATATATATTTAGACACAAAAGTATGATTATGTT
Organism: Oryzias curvinotus; assembly: GCA_023969325.1. Lineage (NCBI taxonomy): Eukaryota > Metazoa > Chordata > Actinopteri > Beloniformes > Adrianichthyidae > Oryzias > Oryzias curvinotus. Next base: position 33,290,368 of record CM043722.1, read on the forward strand.
TGTGATATTTAAATTAAAAAAAACAACTTTGAATAACAATAACAAGTAATCTGTAATGTGTTTGAGATTTGCACAGCAGTCTGTGTTTCATGTCAGATTATCATTAATTCATTAAAGGCTGCCTTTATGAAAAATTATCCTGCACGCTCAACTTTGCATAATAAATATAAATGCACCTTTTTGTCGTTTACAAAGTTTTTTTTTTTCACTTTTACATAAAGAAAGGACTCCTTAGTAGGACACTGGCAGTAAAAATTTTTTCACATTTACCCTCACAGACAAAATCTAGTTCACACGACTGCCTGCCAATACCGGTCACAAATTATAGTGTGTGGCAAAGGATGTCACATTTCACTCCCTATCTTTAAGGAAAAAAATAACTCCTTCCACTTTAAAAAAAAAAAGAAAAAAAAATTCTTTAACCACTTTGGAGTTTAACACACATGTAAACCATTAAATCTGCAGTCTGTGGACTTCTATGGCAGAAAGGTTTGGATAAAAAAAAAGGTGATGTGGAAATATGTATGAAAAAAACAGCAATAAAATGAGAGAAAATAAAACATTTCTTAACTTTTTTCAGTGTAACAGCAGCTCCAGCTAATTTATAGCTGTGTTTTATGGCATGAAACCCATCAGCCTCTGTCACAGATGAGTTGCAGTACAGGGGGTCTGGTCTGCTACAAGCTGGATGTACTTAATAAAATAGCTGCAGTGTGGGAGAAATTTAAACCCCGGCCATATTTCTGTTTACCTCTGGTTGTTCGTAGCATGGACCCTGCAAGCTTTTTGAAGGGAAACAGGTGCAAAAAAGCTGCAAAATCCTGTTCTTGTTTCAGGAAAAAGTTGAGACAAGTTTACTTCTTTTCTCTATACTATAGGCTCTGGATGCTCTGCCATCAGTAAAACCAATTGCCACTCTGTCATGGTTTAATCTCCCATGTAAACAGTTTTAATCAAGTCTTAAAAACTTGGATGAATTGCTTTCTCTTTGTACACCTCTTTTGCTCATATTTTGATTTGTAATATTTTCCTTTACATATCAGCTCTTCTCTTTCACTGGTTGATTTTTTGTTTTATTATATTATTTTCCTGTTATTATTCACCTTCTGTACCCCTTCTTTGCTCAGGTAAGTAAACTCACTAACAGACATTTATATATATATATATATATATATATATATATATATATATATATATATATATATATATATATATATATATATATATATATATATATATATATATATATATATAATTTTTTTAAACCGTTTTTCTTATTTTCCTAGCTTATCAAATCTAAGTAAAAAAAAAAAAACAGAAAAACAAATAAAATCATACTACTGTACTAGAAACATTACAAGAAAAATGAAGAGCATATTTCACAGACATGGATTAAACTAATCCTGTTGTAATGCACTGAAAAGAGTTACTTTAGCATCCGGTCTGTACATGAAACCAATCCCTTATATGGTAAATTTCAGAAGCATCCCCACACAACAAATTTGGAGACCAAAACAACAGTGTTATTGGAAACACAGCGAAGGGTCGCGTCGCCCTCCATGCCGATTTACATCCACTTGTTTACGTAGGATCCATGAATCACATGGAACCATGAAGGGTGAGCTTTTTTTTTTTTTTTTTTTTTTTGATTTGCTATGCATTTGGTTTGAACTTTCAACAAAATTAAATCAAAAGCCTCCGCTCCCTATGTGCTTTTTCCCCCTCTCTTTCACAGCTTTAATTTGCTTCATATATTAATCTATTCTCTTTTATCCATTCCAGATGATATCAGACTTCTCTCTATCCCTGTGGCCGCCTTAGCAATTAAGTGTTGCCACAGTGTGAGTTCTGGCTGAAGAGAAAGGATTATTTGTTGAATCATAGTGTCCCTGTCAGATACATTTTCTTTCACATTTAAGGCATTTAACTGACTGTGCAGAGACAAATACAATGGAGGCAGTCATCATACTGCCATCTCGCTCTCTGTCTTGGCTTTTACACTGAAAAGGCAACTCTGAGTGTTACAATCATGTTAATATTTTATTACCATATGATCTAAAAAGGCATTTTTATAATTGAACACCACTGACTGCACGCATCCCAGTCAGTCCCAATGTTAAATATCTCAATGTTCAGGTCTTTTATGATTGCAAAGTGTTTGCAGAAGACCCTGCTGTTCGTATTTCAGCAAAAACTGGGATCAGTGATTACCATTGTGATGGATATGAACAATATTTGCATCCCTTTAATTATCCAGAGCTCAGCCAGCGATTCTCAGCTCGTCTGTCCTTGACTCACGTGTTGCCTTGATTCTGCAGGCATGGTGAACTTTGATGTGAGAACATTGCCCCCTGCTGATTCTCCTTTGTACAATTCTGACAGCATTGATAAATGAGTGACAGCAGACATGTGGCCTGGTGTCACCTGAACACCACAAAACAATCTCCCTCAGCTTTGACAAGCTTTTATTTCTGTTCTCTTTATTCTCATGCCTCAACTCTGGCTGTTTGTGTTTTGTTTTGTTTTTTATCTGCAGCTTTATTGCTTTTTTTTTTTGCCCTGAGCATGCTTCAGATTTGGATTTAGTAATTAAAAGCACACAGGACACAAAGGACTTCTCTGAACATCCATTACAGATAAAGAAAAGAGCACTAACTGGGACACTGTGCACTGAGCCATCAGCATTCCTGAAAACTGGGCTTATAACTTTAAATATGTCTCTGCAACATTAAATATTCATGGATCGAATATGCATATTAAAGTGGTGTTTATTTAGGGTTTGAAAGTAAACGTGCTGCATTGATGTTACTGAAACATATTTTGATCTAGCAGAAAAAGTTTTTGCACACACAGAGACAGACATTTTATGCCACCAGATTGTGTTCGAGTTGGTGATTAAAACACTGTGTCGGTTAAATAGGTTTTCATTAGAAGATGTATTGCAAACTACGCATGGTTATTAATGCATATGCAGCCGGATGAGAGCTTTTTCCACACAGACGTCTGGAGCCTTTCACAGGCTAGATATCACACAGAGCACTCATAAATGTGTAGTTCTGCCATCAGAGGGTGATTAACAAAAATTATTACCAGTGCTAAGAGCAGCTCTACAGTTGGTATAAATTTATGGATTTTTTTTTTTTTAAAGAAAAGAAAAGCTCCTGCTTTAGTGCAAGTTGTTTGTTTCACGGTGGGATATCGCTCAGTTGACATGTGTCAAAGCTTTGAATACCACAAGACTCTTGTTTCATGTGAGCCAGAAAAGGCTCCGTAATTAAAATTTCATGCAGTCCTACAAAGCTGAGTCATACAACATAATAGATGGATGGATCTCAATGAATATTAAAAAAAAAAGGCTGTTGGGAGAAATTGGTATTCTAATAGCAGCTCTGCTTTGAACTGATGATTATCTGCATTCACATATTGCACTATGTCAGACCAAGGCCTTCAATTAGCCATCAGTTCTTTTCAGTCTGCTCTTTCGTGCCACCACTATTTATGATCTTTGTCATCACTAAAGGCTGTTTCCTGCCCGTGGCTGCAGAAATCCCTCCTGGTGTGAATGGAATCAGCCCTGCTGTGAACAAAGTGCAGAATAAATGCTAGGCAGGATTCAGAGATGTGGGCTTCCAACGCCCGATGTTACCTACGTCGTGCTAGATGTGAGGAACCAGAAGCTGAAGTGTCAACCTTTCTGTCTTAGAAAAAAACAGACACCCCAGTGAAGAGATGAAACACTTATAAAGCTTTGATTCGCAGCCTTGTACTGGCGCGGCTCCACGCAGGCCCCCAGCGTGATGCTTGTTGGCTCACCAGGTGTTCTAAACAGAGGTGAGCAGCAGATTGAATTTAGCTTTGCCTTCTTTCCTGCAAAGGTACTCGGAATAGTAGGGTTTTGTTTGTTTTTTTTTGCATTCAAAATAGGCCAGACACATTAGTTTGGCTTAACTATAAAAACGCCAGCTTTGTATTTCTGTGGGTGGTTTCTGACTATTTCTTTTTTTTTGGGAACTGACAAGTCCTGCCTTGAGAATTTCTTTTCTGAGGGTAATAAGGCACCAGCAGTTGGCCTCATATTTTGCAACTCAATAATCAAACTCATACTGAGAAGTTGAGGAGCATCACTGGTCTTTTGTGTGTGTCTGTGAATTTGCCAAGTGAAGGGTTTTTATTCCACACTATTATTATTAGAATTGTGCTGCGGTTTACGGGGTGCCAGGCAAATAAAAGAACATATTTCAAAGCCAAAAGCAGGCCAGTGGGAGTTTGCTTTTAGTGAAATGGAGCTAAATGCCAGTCTGCAGCTACCCTGCCTCTGCTCAGCCAGCGTGTTTTGCTGGGTCAGCCAATAACCTTCCAGGTCGACTGGATTTATGGCAGGCTTCATGCTGAACTTGACAACTGCTACAAAAAGTGAAGGCTCTTTTACAGAATGTGTTGAAATAACTGGAATTTTATGCTGTGGGAGAAACAAAATGAGTGTCTGTTGTTGCATTGTTAAAGAACTATATTAAAAAAAATTCCAACTATCTCTTTTTTTTCTGAAATTTTTGAGCCATTTTTGAGTCAATCCGTGCAGCAACACATCTAAAATGTGGACTTGTCAACCTTTTTATGGATTTTATGAAAATACAGAAGCTCTGCCACAAGCTCTGCTTTTAAAACATAATAATTTCCTTTTTTTATGTACATACACCATTTTTATTCTATAACATATTGAAATTTTAGTGGGTGGCAGAGTCATGCAATGGAGCATTGCATTTATGCATCGTTCCAATCTTTCTAAGTCAATTATAATCCAAGTACAAATTCAAAAATTAAACACATTAATAAGCTATAAGGCATCTACGAATTATTACAGTGGTAACAAGTAAAGTTATATTCAATGTGTGCATTGCATTTATGCAAAAAGGAGAGTACCATGATTGCAAAAGAGCAAATCATGGGAAAGGAGTGCTTCTTAAAAGTAAAGATGCAGTTTCATCGAAGACCCATCGCAATGAAAATGGTGCTTTTTTGTGTTTTTAACATGTTCTTGTGGCATTTTCATCAAAGTTTCTCCAATTGTTGTGAATCAGGAGCAGACGAAAAAATGACATTTAGAAAAGAGCATATCTGACGAAAAAAATACACTATCCAGGATGAGGAGAAACTGTGAAAAACAATAGCTTGGCTGTGCTGTCTTCGGATGTAATATAATTTTGAGATGAAAATAATGAATTAAGTTTAAACCATTATTGTAATAAAAGGTAAAAGTTAATGTAATAAAAGTAAAAGGGAGTTTCTAACTATTCTGTTTCTAATTATTCCTAACAACTCGTTTAATCAACTTTTTTTCAGCTTTTATGTATTTTATGGTTTATCATTTGCAATTTTTTACCCTTTTTTTATTTTGATATATACAGTGCCTCCCTTGAGGTATTAGCTACAGTGTTGTCTACCATTCCATGTTTGCCTTTTATTGATACTACTTTTAGTCTACTGTGTTTTAAACTTTGTATTATTTTAACCTATGTGTATATATGTATTTTATGTCAAGGTGTGCTATATAAATAATGTGATTGATCAAAAAAACAACTGGAGTGGGTCTGTAATGTTAAAACGACTGAAGGGTAAATAAGAATGTGTATTCCTATCAGAGCAAAATACATAAATACAATTTAGATTTATTCTGGTGAGAATTTGGCTAATACAAGCCTCTGATTCTGAGTATTACTGTTTTTGTCCCAGCCATAGAACACCTTACACTTAATGGAAATCTGTCCATCCAGTCCAAATTTGTTTTGTGAATATGGAGAGCACTTGTCTCACTAATGCATACCATAAAATCTCTGTAGGTTTTTCCAGTGGACTCTGGCAGGGATGTGCTAAATAAATTTTGTAGACAGAATTTTTATGTGCAGGCAGAAGCTGAAGAAAGTTGCTAAATTTTTATCTCTGCTTTTGCAGATGATTTTCTGTTGGACCTTCAGTGCAGTGTATACTGGACCTCCAGGGTGGAAGTAATGGTTCTTAAACCAAAAAGGATTTCTCCACATAAACATACAGTAGATTTAGGACTCTTGCCCCAAGTAGAGGAGTTATAGTCTTTTCCATAAGTGAGGGAAGGACAGAGCATGAGATTGACAAGCTGATTGGTGCAGCGGCAGCAGTAATGCGGTCGCTGTATTGATCTGTTGTAGTGAAAATGGAGCTGAGGCGAACGGCAAAGCTCTCAATTTACTGGCTAATATTCCTGCTCTCACCTTTGGTCACGAGCTTTGTATCATGGCCGAATGAATCAGATCCCATTTGCAGACGTCTGAAATAAGTTTCTTGTGCAGGGTAGCTGATTGCACCCTTAGAGATCAGGTGAAGAGCTCAACCATCCAGGAGGAGCTCAAAGTCAGCACGTTTTTGTGGAGAGGAACGTCTGGACATCTCTGCTAGATGGATGGATGGATGGATGGATGGATGGACAGATATTGTACTATATTCCTTTGATTAAAAGAAGATGAGTTATTTTGTTATAAACCAAGAACTTATGGATACTTTTGTGCATTCTTTCAAATCTAGCAAGCAATGTTGGCACAGACGCTAAACACCAAATTACAAAAATGTTTTCTATGCTTTGTCTAAAAATCAGAATTCTTTATTCTTTAAACAATGCGAAACAATAAAAACAAAAAACAAAACTGGCATATTTTTAGAAGAGATGGTTGCTGTGTCCTAATACCACACATCTGTAATCCATGTTATAGTAACTTTGACAATCTAGTGTTTTGCTGTTGTTTTTTTTATTATTGGGATCGTGCCCAAACTAAACCTTTGTAAATTTTGAAAAAAAGAAAGAATAAAAAAGGTACAGAATTGAAAATTAGAGAGGAGAATTAAGTACTGATGGCATGTATGTAGTTGTTTGTTAACTTTAAATTAACATCAAAGAGTTGGTTGGCTTTTGGTGTTAATGTGTTTATTGTTTTTTTAATGATTATGTTAATAAAAAAGGAATGATTTCTTCATTTGCAGAAGTATGTTCGCTTTCATAACAGCAATGTAGTAATTACTATTTCGAAAATTGCATGGTTTATATAATCTCTACAATGTGAATTCAGATGGGAATTTAAAAAAAAGAAAGCTAAAAAAATTCCTTTAAAATAATCGAATCAAGTACCTAATGGTGCATTAGCTAAATAACTTCAAAAAACAATCAAAAATTGAAATCATATATTTTATTCCAAATAAATAAATAAATCGCTTTTTATTTATTTATGTATTTATTTAGTTGCTGTTGTTGTTTTTGAAGTTAGTAAAATCAATAAAATATTTGGCCTTCTTTTATTTTGCTAAAATCTGTGGCAGGAAGTGACATCATTCTCATCGGTCCAATCAGCTGTGAAGTTACTTGGACTCCGCCACAACAAAACAAGCGTCAAGATAATCCCTGAAAACATTGCTGAATGGTTTAGGCGAGTTTATTGTGAGGACTTTTTTAAATTAGTTTATAGCTGTATCTTAACTTTTTGGTTTAAAAAGAATTAGGGACTTTTGTTTAAATTTTTAACTCAAGTTGAGACGATTTGAGGGCATAACAGCAGCCACTAGCAAACGTTAGCATCATCAAGCATTCCGGATAAGTTTACTTTAAAATAATTTGTAGGACTTTAATATAATTTAGACGAAATTGCATGAAACTGAAAGCCGTCTAGGTATACATCGGTTAAGAGGTTAATTTCAGAATCTGATGTATTTACCTTTATTGGTTCATTTCTGTAAAATTCAAGCTAGCAAAGCCAAGGTAGCTTAGCTGGTCCGTGAACGACAACAGCCACCAAACTGGAACACACATTGGACTTAGTTGGGTTCAAATCGGGCCCGGCAGGTTCGCTGACCCCTCAGAAAAAGATGAAGAAGAGGAAGGAGCTGAATGCCTTGATTGGACTCGGGGACAGCAAGAGAAAAAAGACCAAAAAGGGGTCCGGTCACAGACTTCTTCGTACCGAACCACCGGGTTCAGAGTCCGAGTCGAGTTCAGAAGACGACTTCAATCATCTAAACAACGGAGCTAACTTCGGAAAGTAAGTGATTTATCACATTTTGACACTTCATTGTTGGACACTATGATCGTTGTAGGAAAATTTCAAAACTCAATGTAAAAAAAAAGCAGGAATTAACTAAGCAACAGAAAATAAAAACTTTGCAAGAATGGCATTTTGCACTTTACATTCATTGTAAAGGATGTTTGCTCATTCAAGAACGATACAAAATATATATATATATATATATATATATATATATATATATATATATATATATATATATATATATATAATTAATAATAATCAAATAATTTAATCAAATAATTTAAAACCCTCTTTGAAATCTAAACAAATGTAAACGTGACGCTCAGTATATATATATATATATATATATATATATATATATATATATATATATATATATATATTTATATATATATATACACACACACACACACACACACACACACACAAATACAGATATTATTGTCTATTATTATTAGTATGATTTCAAAGAAACAGTTGGTGACTTTGTTGTTGCAACAAGACAAAATTGGTTTTAAAATACAAATACAATTCTACTAATGTCTTATTATTTATATAATTACAGTGTTCAGAATCTGTGAATTTGAAATTATGCACCCATACTGCTAAGTTGAGCATTTTAGATGACTATGACATGACTACTTTTAATAGTAAGTAGTTCAGCAGCAAGTTTTGGTTTTACCCCAAAATATTTTTGTTAATTTAAGTATAATGTTGTGTATGCATGGCAGCCTTCAATTTGCTTTTTTATAGTGTTTTATGAAATAATTATTAGGGTTTTCACTTGTTTTCATGTCATGTTTCTGTGTTCCTTCTCTTTACAGGAGAAATTACAGTCAGTGCTGCAACGTGTGCTACCCTTTGTTTCTGTTCATCATCCTGGCTGCTTGTGTCATGGCCTGTGCTGGACTCATATGGATGCAGATTGCTTTGAAGGAAGATCTGGACTCCATGAAAGAGAAGCTGCACAGCAGTAGGTTTTCCACACCAAAAGATAAATTATAAAAGCTTCTAACGTGGCTTCTCTTAAGACTTAAAACAGCTGCATAATGTTGTTCTATACCTGTCCAATTTCTGTTTTAAAAATGTATAAAGTTGTAAATCAATCCTTGATGTTCCTCTGAAACAGCCGTTTTGGGTGAAAGTACATCCAGCTCATCTCAAATGAAACATTTTATTGAAACCTCTCACCACATCTGTCTGTCTGTCTGTCTTTTATGGTTATTCTTTTATTTATTGTTCTAAATGCACAGAAACTTGAGGTGCGGTCGAATTTGTATGCAGACAAAAGGAGTCAACTGTTCCACAGCTTTTTTGTGAAGCTATTTCTTCAATGTGAAAAATGCAAGGATATTAACATGAAAATAAAGAAAGCCTGAGGTTAAATATTAGCATGACAGAGCAAAACGTAGGCAGGTATTTGCTGTAAACTTTTGTTTGTTCAGAGTAATACTGGAACAACCTGTTAAACAAGCTATTGGTAACTGGCCTTCTGCACGTCCCAGTAAAGTCATTGGGTTTAGTTTTTGGCCTAAATTCTTGATTTAGGTCAGTAAAAGCAAAACACATCTATCAGCTGAATTTATAAGATCATTAAGGTCTGGTTTTGCCAGACGCCACTGAATAAAAGCATCCTTGATAATCCCACTATGGTCAACTGAAGGTTTAGGATTAACTGCTGCAAGTCATTCTCAGTTGCTCAGATTTTGACCTTTAGACCAATATTTACTGTAAATATAGAGGTATACATCTACCTAAAATACAAGTCCTTTAGGTTTGTTTAACTTTTCACATTCTATCCTTTTTCTTTCTCTGTTTTACAGTGGAATCCACACAGAAACTGTCATCAAGTGAAATCCTAAAATTAAACGAGGACCTGAAGAACAAGGAGAAAAAACTGGAAAACCTTGAGAATGGAGACAATGGGTTAAACAAGCTGTGGTCTAACCTAACAGAAATGAACCGAAAGGTTGGTCGTTTTCTCCAGTTAAAGGTTTGGCGTCTTTAGCTGCACAAACGCAGACGATCAACTCAAATATTCCTGTAACCAACGGTTGCTGTTGTTCAGTGTCTATGCTTTAGATCTATATTTTAATGAGATCAAAAACTTCTTTGCAAACTTTCACTTTCCGTCAATTCCAATTAATGAAGATAATGGAGATTTATAAGAAGCCTTCATCTTTTTACTGTATTGTATCACCTGGGTTAGAATGCTGGATGTTTTATTTAGCCTTTACTATTGCTGTTTTGTCATTTGCATGTAACTTTCCAGAACCAATTCCTTTTGATGCATAAGGGATTAAAAAAAAAAAAAAAAATAGCATTTGAAGTTGAATCTACAAGGTGAATTCAAATTTTCCCCACACAGATCAGTGTGCTGGACTCTGCTGTTACCCATTTGAAGGCCAGCCTGAAATCAGCTGCTGATTTAATCAGCCTTCCCACAACCGTGGAAGAGCTTCAGAAGGTAAATCCAACCTTACCTAAGGGGGAAAAAAGAAGATTCGTATTGATTCCTGTAACTTATTTCCCTGAATCTTTTGTGTTCCAGAGCGTTGCAACAATTGGCAGCACACTAACCAGTGTGCAACATGATGTGAAGACTATGCAGACGGCTCTTGAAAGTCAGAAGAATGAGGACAGCATGAAGAAGACTGTGGTACTTTTAAGTCACTTTTTTTTTATCAGATTGATTTCTATCAACTTTGCTAGGCTAGCAGTTACCCCAAAGCTCCCTAAATCTCATATTACACATTCAAAACCCTCAGAGAATAACATCCATGCTTGATGTCTAGAAGTTTTCATCCACCCACTGATTGAAACATTAGCGTAAAGTACCTCTTGTTGCTTATATTGACATAGAATACTGAGACCAGAGCTGGAATTACAGGCCTTCTGATTCATACATAATTGCTTTACTTCCTGCCTGCTTTGCCTAGAATTAGCTTTGTTTCTTTGTTAATAATTCAAGGCATTGAAAGCCATGCTTCCACCAAGTGCTATGGAAGGACTGGATGTGACACAGTGTGCATGCCCAGTTATAAAAACGTTATGAAAGCATTTTAGACCGTTACGTTTTTTTTGCCTCTTTGTTGGATTTTGTTACGTTAAAAATGAAGCTTAATGCAGCAGTTCAAGAAGTAATTTCAGTCAAAACCACGAGAGGCATTGTATGGGACACAGACGCTAGCTGATGGTTTTATCTCCATAGCAACCATTTTACGTTTTGGTTGCCTGTGTGGTCAGATCTGTGAAATTTTTAGAAGATTTGGCGAAAGAAGAAGAACTTCTGGATTTCCTTGACCAGAAAGGTTTTTGCCTAATATAGTCCTATCATGTTTTCTATTGTTTCGTTCAGTTTATTCACAGTATTATGGTGTGCGAGCAAGAAAGGGAACTGCACTTCTTCAAGCTCGCCTCTTACGCTGTTCAAAATCTTTTTTCCCAAGTAGCTTGCCAATGATGGTCCAGGAGTTAGGAGCCAAGCGCTTGAAACTCCCAGGAGAAGTTTGCAGTTTTGGCTGATACTAAAGGTGTTGGCAGCCTCTTCCTGAAGCTATAGGTTAACAGAACTTTGGTTATTATCGTAGATTTAACCTGGAAGCATGTTTGTGAAATTTCATGAAGTTCGGTCAACCAAAACTTTTTTTTTTTTTTAATATATTGGGGAATAAAATGGGCAAATTGTGAAATTTAACATTTTGCCACAAAATTGTACGAGCCGTGGATCCTATGACCATCCCATAATAATTTCAAATCTTTCTTTGGATATCCCTGACATGTATGGATTTAAAAAAAAAAAAAAAGTTTTGAGCCCGTTCATTGTTTTTTTTAATTTTTTTTTTATTTTTATTTTTTTTGCTTTCGGTGGCTGTGATGTCATCATCTGAGGGAGGAGGTCGTTCTCTGTGCAAATTCATTTTTACTGGGTACTAGGTGTTTGCAGATTTTGGTGAAGTTTCGAGGTCGTGGCAGCGCCGGCGTTTTGCTCAAAGGCGCACTAAGATAGAAGCACAGCGAGAACTCCCTGGTGTATTTTAGTCCAGGACTGCTGGGAGACACAATTAGCCGACATTCCAATAGAAACACAAAATGCAGGCTGGTTTTAACGCGATGCTTCTGGTACTACAAGCTTTTTTTTGGTCTATTTTACTATTCCATTTCTGTTGTCAATTGACCATATGGTTCAAAATGTTTAAAACAAACCTGCTAAGCTGTTAATGTTACAGAGCAAAGCTGAAAAATCACATGCGGCGTTCTTTATGCATTAAAATTAGGCTCATGGAAAAAAAGCTGCTGCCAGATGCTGCTTTGCTTATTTATTATTGATGCCTGCATACATGGATGGCTGTCTACATGCATAGAGAAGTGCATTTACCTCTTTAAAGCAATCAAGATGATTGTTGCTTTTTCTGTAGCTGTATTGGGGCGTTTATGCATTTCTTTTATTAAAACCTGAAGCTAATGTAACGACATACATGAGAATTCTGGCAGCTAGTTGATCTGCGGCATGGATCATACCTAAAGCGAGTGTTTGTGGTTATTACAGAGGCAAGGATAGTGTGTCAACCTATATTTGCAAGGCTTTTTTTAAATTAAATTGCTGAAGTAAAAAAGAAAGTGAAAGGAGGTTGCCATGTAAGTCACACATTATGTAATATTTTCTGTAGTTATTTTAGGAATTTTAAACACTTTTAAACACAATTCTAAACACTATTTTTTGTTTACGACCCAAGTATTAAAATGAATGTAGTTTGTTTGCACCAAAGTCGATTAAAAAAATGGTTTTCTGTGTTTGCATAGGACATAACGGATCTTAGAAAAGTCATGACTGAGGTTAATAAGACAGAGGAGAAGCACCACACTTGGACCGATGAGCAGATCCACATCCTCCTGTCTACTGTGGCAGAACTTCATCAGAGAGTGGCCTTTCTGGAGAACGGATCCAAACGCAGCGTGAGTCGGTTGTAAAATGATCGGTTTCAGAGGAATGCGTACATTTTAAGTGATGATAGAGATGGAGGTGACTGAGTAAAAGAACTCAAATAGGCAAAGACTTGACCCAGTCACGGGATGACGTTAAGGTTAAAGGTTAAAGGTTAAATGTTTCAGGGCTTTAACATTAAAAGTCAAAAGGGCTGTTTTTATCCATTAGTTTGGACACACTTTAGCAAAATGTAGCTTCAAGAAGGTGGAGGCCATTTTTGGTTGAATCTCTGTTCTTGACAGGATGAGACCAAAGTCCACAATGCAAAGTTTTTATTGAGTTAATTTATCACGACCAGTTTTTCAAGGATCTTTAAAAAAAAGGAAACAAGTTAAAGCATCAGATATCACATCTTTAACAATCTAACCAATTCTTTATTAATAGTATTTTTTAAAAAGTGCCCAGTTACCAAATTAAACAGAACTGAGGTTAAATCCAAGTCCTAAAGCAAGACGACCAAAGATGAGCTTTAATGTTCTAAAACAATCTTATGGCAGCTTGAAGTATTTAACTAATCAAATAAATGCCTTTATGCATTTGGGCAATAAGATGGAGCCGTTTTATGTTAGATGTTTGCCTCCTATGTAGATGAAGGTCATGTGGATTAAGTTTAAGTTATGTTAACTCTTATTTAAATTAAACTGTTGCTGGAAAATGGAAATTATGTTTTTGGTAGTTTTGCTATTTATTTATGTATCTCAAGTTACATCGTAATATTGATCGTGCAGCCCTAGTTCATACCAATATTTTGTTTTCACCTTGCTAAATTGATAGTTCTATACCATATTAATTCATTTACAGGGTTTTTAAAACAAAACAAAAACGTGTTGTTTTTAAAGCTTTTGCTGCTCAGTTGGCACAAACTGCCATCAGGTTTGTGCCAACTCAATATCATTTCTGGGTGTAAAGCACCTAAATGCTAAAGTCCAACAGTGAGAGTTAAGCTATTGTGTGTAATGCTAGTCTATTGTTATTTTGTTTATTCCAAAGTGTTCAGCAAGACCTAGAATTTTTCTGTTTTTTTTTTTTTTAGGTGCAGAATAATGGAACAGAAACGCCACCAGAATTTGGCCAACCTTCAGACAACAGGAAGCTAAAGGATGCTCCTACCACCACAGCATCTCCTGGTAAAATCACAAGTACAGTAATACTGATCAGTTTCTACTTAAACTGTATTTTCACTGATTCAGTGTAATGTTTTTTTTATTCAACAGAGATCGCTTCACCACTGCTGACGACGAGCAGACGCCCTCGCTTTTTAACTGCACCCCGGAACAAGAGGAATGCTGGGGTAAAATGTTCAAGGAGGGTGTCCTTGCAAGGTGTCAATTCTCTGAAAGGTAAAACTACCCCATCTTACTGTTTTAAATAAAGTACTTCCTAGACCACCTCAGCCCTAAGGTGGTAATCCATTAGTATTGCATTTCACATAAAGTGTTGTTGTTTTGGTCATAGATTTAGAAGACCTCTTTGAGCGAGCCGCTGCAGAGCGTCATTCTCCTGGTCTTACCTACAAGGACCTGAAGGACGTGCTGCAGACGTCGGCTCCCAGCGAACGCACCATGGAGTGCTTCGACAGCAACGGGGACAAGATGTATTCCCTGACAGAGCTGAGAGTGGCCGTGGGTTTTTAAGCACACAGTCCAGCAGCAGCGAACAGTATTGAAAACCCAGACGGGTCTGGAGGTCTGCAGTTTTTTGTTTTTTTTTTAATTGCTGCAATTTTTGTGAATTGGATTTTTGTCATGCTGTATGGGGGGGAAGTGCTGATCTGCTCAATCCTTCTATCCTAAGTTCCATTTTATCTTTTCATCCACCATAAAACATTACCAACTATTTAACTGTAGTGCTAGTAAGCCATGTCTGCTTCTTATTTAATCTAATTCTGCTTATTTTATCAGATGCCTGGAGTCCATTTTTCCACCTTCAGGGTCAGACTTTTATCCATGTACTCGTGTTTTTGTCATCTGGATGTAATGATTTTGTGTTTTTCTATAGTAGGATACAACATAACTGCCAGTTTATTGAGATGCTCCTCACCAAATCACACAGCTACACGGTACTGCTAACCTGAATCTTTGGATCTGTATTTTGAATGTTTACAAATGACTACTAGAAACACCGTTTTTGTCAGATCTCTGTTGTTTTTATACTTTTTCCTTGTTCATCTTAAATATGAACTTTTATGCTCTTTCTTAAGGTGTGACATGCATATTTTCCTGAGTTACAACTGGGATCAAGTATTTAGTCTGCGTCCTTCTCTTTGTACTTTTTCCTGTTTCATATTTGAAGGGCTATACTCGCTTTGAATCTTTGAGGTGCATACGTGTGAGGCAGATTAAGCAATAACAATGTAGTTTAGGCAGAAAGCACACCTAACTTGCAGTAACAGGTAGTATAAGAAGCACTGACCATCACCTCTTAGGCGTTTGAATACAAAACTATCCTGGTTCCTTTTGAGCTTTGTAAAAATGTATATTCCCTTGTAAAACGAGTTAAATTGAAGGTTTAATCTTTGTATTTTACTTTACATGTTGACATGAAACATTTGGAAATTTTAAAGTGTGTAATGTTTGTTTTTTTCCGTGATAACTCATGAGTTCATGCTGCTACTGTACATGGGAGATTTTATGAATGTTTTGTGTTTGAGCACCAATAAAAGAATGTTTAAGGTTTGTTTTTGGTCGCAATAGTTTTAAAAACCGCAAAAACACTGTTCTCCTTTGAAAAATCCATTTTACTTGTAATTTGCAGTTTTCGTAACCCATTCTAGACAGGACAAAAACAAAAGTTAGTTAGAAATCTCTTCAGTTGACAGCATTTTTGTACAAAATATTTTTCTTTTTTAAGAATGAGCTGGACACAAAGAAGTGATGCATTTGTGAAACTCAAGCAAGAGCCCCTTTGGCCCTCCAGTCCTGGGTCAAAAGTCCCAGCAATTCCTCTTCATCATCCTCATCTTCAACGTCTTCCTGTATTTCCTTTTGTTTGTCTTTTTTGGGCAGAGCTTTGCTTTTCACAGCATCTCTCTTGTCCCGCAGCAGTTCCACCCTTTTGTAACACTCGATTTGTTCGTCGATCTCGTCTATCTGGCGCTCCAGACGCCCCTCTTCATCGTCCTCCGCAACGATGGCCTCGGATTTTGTGTTCACCTGGCGGATTTCTTTCTGGAATTCCTCCCACTCTTTGTCCATGTGATCCTTGGGAGCATCCACATTGCGCACTTTGGCATCCCTTACTGGGTCGTCGAAGAAGCCCTCGGGCAGCACCTCCGATGTGTTTTCTTTCTTCTCGGGGGGCTTTTCCTGCGTGTCGGCTTTCAGGACGGATCCGGAGTGAGAGATGGCGGGTGTTGATGATGGGATGGAACTGTCGAAGAAGTCGGCTGGAAGGCCTCCTTCCGCTCCCTGAGCGGGTGGGGCTGCCTCAGACTCCTCGTTGGCATCCTCGTCGTCATAAACACCAGCTAACAGACTCAGACCCGCAGACTGTTTGGTGGAAGAGAGAGGTTTCTCAGAGACAGAAGCATCGGATGTACTAGACTGACCTGCAACCGACGCTGGCTTCGCCTTTTTCGCGGTAACAGCTTCGGTGTCGGGGGCTTTTCTCTTCGGTGTTTGACTCGGTGCTGGTGTCGTTTTTACTCCTTTTAGCTCTGCAACGTTATCCTTGTGTTGTTTACCGAGGACATGAGCCGGCCACAGTAGATCGGACTTCACCTGCACACTACAGAGCGTGCAGCTCAGATGTCCCAGACTGTTATATTTGGCGAACGGAGACTCCACGCGCTTCTTGTCCGCGGTTTGTCTTTGTTTCTCCCTCATCAATCGCCGGAGTTCTTCTTGATTTACCACCTTTTTCCCCTTTTTTGAGGTCGCCATCATAAGTGTTGTTAGCCAGCGAGCTACTAGCTAATCAGCAACAGCGCGTCTCATAAAAATGACGTAGCACCGTCGTTCGTTTGAACTACCGTGAAATCTCGCGATACGCGAGACACCTAGCATGAACTGTAGCCGTCCGTTTATTCCTGCAAACGCTTATAATTCGCCGCCGCCGTAATTTTTCAAAAGTAAGTGCAAAAGATGATACAAGGAACAACGATGTAGCTTTTTCTGCGTTGTTTTTGTTTATTTACAGTGTTCTTTTATGTTCAGCATAAATTTCATTCTTCATTGCCGCACCCATAGTCATTTACAGTATTTTTTATTGTGACTTAGAAGCAAGCTAACTGGAAAGCCACCGTCTAACGTTTGGAAATTATTTTAAATGACATAAATATATAGATAACTTGAAAGTATTGGCGGTTTATTTTTTCACTTTTTATTTCATTCGCTAATGCTGCTTTGCGGACAAATTAACGCCACCGTTACACCGTCGAGTTCAAGGCTAGCAATCCCCGTTCATCATCATCATCATCATCATGACAGGTGAAAAACTACGGTCAGTGCGGAAAGACCACAACAAGCCGAACAAAAACGAAGAGATAAGGGACATTTATGACGAAACCTCTAACGAAACCAACCCTAAAGGTACCAGCAACAATTTCAAGATAAATAAGGCTCTCCAGAAATCCATCGAAAGCTCGTTGCTGAAGCAGCATCAGCATCTCAATGCAAACAACATCAACGACAACGCATGCGTTGATAAAAACAAGAATCCAATTATCCTGACCAACGAGGAATTGCAGTTCCCTGTGCACGAGTGCGTGTTCAAAGGAGACGTGCGTCGACTCTCCTCCCTCATTAGGACGCACAGCATCATTCAGAAGGATGTGCATGGTGGGTTCTTTCCCATATATACTTAATTCATAGTGCATGTTTATCCTTCGTTTTTTTTAATGCAATCGTTTGTGTCTATTAAAAAAGGGTAAATTGTCTGTCTTTTCAGGAAACACGCCTCTTCACCTGGCTGTGATGCTGGGACATAAAGGTAAACTTGAAGAACAATCGCAGAAATTATTCTGAGCCTTTTCCTTTAACCCTGGTAATCTGTCAATCTAATTCCAGAGGATTATGTTTTTTTTAATTAGTTGATTATTTATAGGTATGTAACTACTCTATTACTACTATTTGATTGATTTCATAATTTGTGCTGACAATACAATTTAGTATCGATATTGGTTCAGTTTGAAGGATCCAGTTTGATCTGATTCACCAAATCGACCCAGAACATCTATAACCAAAAACGTGGCATAATATTATGGTCACATGTCTTTGCAAAATTCAAAGTGTTTCCACACATTGGACTGGAATGATGGCTCGATCATTTTTGCTGCCATCACATGTTTGTTGTCCGCTGTGATGCACTTTGGTCAGTTTTACGCTCTAGTAAAATAAACCTACAGTGCCTCAATCCAAATGGTATTTTCCAACATTGATTTTAATTGACTAAATTCATTTTGAAACGATTATATGATGGTATACATCAATTCGATTTTAGAATCAGATTCTGACAATAGGAATATAACTTCTTCCATAGTAAAAATGACTTTCTGTAGTGACTAAAAAAAACCTTCAATGACTAAAGTAAAAATGTGGTTCTTTAAAAACACCTCCCCCTACTGTACCAGAGCAACTTTACTCACTGGTTTCCTTTATTTGCAATCTTTCAGAGTGTGCTCTCCTTCTGCTGGCCCATAATGCACCTGTGAAAGTAAAGAACGCACAGGGATGGAGTCCTCTGGCGGAAGCCATCAGCTACGGTGACAGGCAGATGAGTAAGCAATCGGAACAAATCAAGTCCTCCTTCTATTCAATCTGTATAGTTATGTAACAGTTTCAGCCTGATTAGTTTTTTCTGTTATGTTTTGTTTGGAAATTAAAAAACATTTCCTACATTTTTTAGCATTTTAGTCGTTGAAAGTTAAATCATGTGTTCTAAAATGTTCTATTTTGCTGACAAACTATTTTAGAAGGAAACGGCCTGTAAATGTTGAACCTGCTGCTTGAGTCGAAGGTAAAACTGTTAGTGTTCAGAGGACATTTCTATGACTGATCAACTAGCAGCTGCCGTGTGGGTTCAACTCGAAAGCTGGAGGTCGGGATTTTCCACGAACTCGCCATCCAGATGATCTGGATATCAGCATCTGCCACAGCTTATGATATTAAAAAGAGCTTAGCTTATAAGATCTTTACTGCTCCACATCAGAATGGGACTTCTTTAAATTCAGTGCAGCCACATTTTTGAACTAACTTAATAAAAAAAAAAATGTCAGTTTTTAAAGGAAAAACTCTTTTTTTGAACAGTTTTTCATTTCTCAGGGTCTCTAGTGCAGTAAATCAATGACCATGACCTCTGGTGCCCTGCGCTTCGGTTATCTTTGCATGTCATGACAGACTGGTCAGGGAAAGGGACTCGGGAGCTTTGAGGAGGTCACAGCTTAGAGAAGCAGGTGGACAAGGAGCTGACTACATTCAAATCTTTAGCAAGGACACTGAAAGTCACAGTCCACTGACACAGCAGGGTGTTTGGACTTTTGCCTCAATAGCATCAACAGCAGGTACCGTTCAGTTAAAGCAAGGTTTGCTCTATAAAGCACACCTTTGTTTTCTTCTCCTAGCAGTTCTCAAATCTCTGCAATCCTGTCATCTGTCATCACCCGGGCACCTTGTGTCAGCAGCTCAGTTGCTGGTTGTATGTGTGTGAAACTATTCCATCCTGGAGCCTTGTCAGCACTGCCCCTCTTAGCCACATCCATCCTCATTGCAGCATTTCTGAGATTACTGGGATATACTCAGAAGTGCTGACTGGGTTCATCTGGTCTATCATTGAAGGGTCACTGGTTAGCTCTTTCTTATTTATATATAGAGAGATGGGGCCTTTGAACCAGTGATTCCCATCTGCTGATTCAGTCATTGCCAGACTTTGCCAATATATTACATTTGATTTGATTAAAAAAATGATTCCATCTTTTCTTAGGTGGTGACCTATGATCACATAGTGGTAAATAATTTGTTTTTGTTTGACCACAGAAAAATTGCGAACAGTAAAGTTTTAATTTGGTAAAAATTCGACAGTAAAATATAAATGTAATTATAGAATTTCTGTATGAATTTCCATGACCTGGTTTTTGTTTGTATTTTTCATCCAGCAGGATTTTTGTTAATCAGTCGTTCCCATTTATTTTAAACACTCATGACGTGGCTGAAACTTTGATTCTGCGCCAAGTCATTTTTGTTCCTTCCCAGTCACCGCAGTGCTGAGGAAGTTAAAGCAGCAGTCCAGGGAGAGTGTGGAAGATAAGCGGCCGAAGTTACTGAACGCTCTCAGAGAGGTGAGTGTTTCTGTTCTGGCTGGAGCTTCACAGAAATGTGACTGCACTGACTGCCACACATGAACTTTTTTTTTTATTATTATTACCTGCTGACATTAAACAAAACAAATTTAGCATTTTTATAACTTTGTTTTCCAGCTTGGTGACTTTTATCTGGAGCTTCATTGGGACTTTCAGAGTTGGGGTGAGTTTTTTATTTATTTTATTTTATTTCATTAGTATTAAGCTCCCATACTACACTTAATATACATTTTTTAAGACGCAGTTTGATCAGTTAACAAAATGAACAAAACTAGTGATAAAGATTGTAATTTCTCTTGTAATGAACAAGGTTTTTGGTTTTTGTTCTATTTTTCTTTCACCAGCTAATTGATCCAATTCTTGTCTGTTGTAGTCCCTCTGCTGTCCCGGATGCTACCATCAGACGCCTGTAAAATCTACAAGCAGGGCATTAATATCAGGTTAGACGCCAACCAGATAAAGACCAGCGAACCTGTG
Source organism: Oryzias curvinotus (assembly GCA_023969325.1). NCBI lineage: Eukaryota > Metazoa > Chordata > Actinopteri > Beloniformes > Adrianichthyidae > Oryzias > Oryzias curvinotus. Next base: position 33,311,189 of record CM043722.1, read on the forward strand.
GGACACTGCGGAATGTGTTCAATCCAGAAAAGAGTTGATATCCAGGCCAAGAACTTCTTTTAGATCTAAAAAGTAGGACGTAACAAACTTCACACTCTGAGTTGGTTCTCCTCTTTCTTGATTTAGACTTGACACCACCCTCGTAGATTTTAATGACATGAAGTGCCAGCGTGGAGATCTGAGCTTCATTTTCAACGGCGATGCTGTACCTTCTCAGTCCTTTGTGGTTTTGGACAACAAGGCAAAAGTTTACCAAAGAGTACACCATGAGGTCAGCGGATGGTACAGCCCGACCAGACCAAATTCTGTAGCTTTCACAAATGATTCTAACATTTTTGTTTCCCACAAGGAGTCTGAGATGGAGACTGAGGAGGAGGTGGACATTTTGATGAGCAGTGACGTCTACTCTGCGACCCTGTCAACCAAGTCCATCACTTTCTCTCGCAGTCAGATTGGCTGGCTGTTCCGAGAGGACAAAACGGTAACGCTGGTGCTGACACGTCCCTGAACAGATTTAGCATCTTTAAAATGCACAAGTGCAAAGATGAAAAGAAAACGACATTTTCTGAGAACAAGCTCTCCGCATTAAATCACCATTTTATAGGAATCCTGAGCCTGAGTTTCATCCTCAAGTGTTATTTTAGACGCTAGCTTTTACCATCTGTTTCCGCAGGAGAGGGTGGGAAACTTCCTGGCTGACTTCTATGCAGTGAACGGCCTGGTGCTCGAGTCCAGAAAGCGGCGAGAACATTTAAGCGAGGAGGACATATTGAGGAACAAAGCCATCATGGAGAGTTTGAGCAAAGGAGGCGGCATCAGTGAACAGAACTTTGAGGTGCGTTTTCTATTTCCGTGCGACAAAACATGTCGTTGCTCACGGCGCTGAATCTTGTTTTGTTTCTATCGTCAGCCTGTGAGGAGGAAGTCCCTCACAGCTCCCACCCCCAACACCATTTCTTGGGAAGAGTACATAACGGCAGAGCACGGAAAGTGAGCCGCTTGTGTTTTTCTCTGAATGCATTAGCTCCTCATAATTGACCTTTTTTTTCATGAGATCTACAAGGTAATTTCTGTAAGTGCTTTGGGTGTAATCTCCCTCTTTATGTCTTGTGCGTGTCTGTGCGTGTGTGTGTGCGTGCGTGCGTGTGTGTGTTCTCCCATCTGAAGGCCTCCTCATCTGGGTCGGGAACTTGTGTGTAAGGAGAGCAAGAAGAACTTCAAAGCCACCGTAGCCATGAGTCAGGATTTTCCTTTAGGCATTGAATCGTAAGCACTTCCTTCCTCCTTAAATCACTGCAAAGGTAGTGTGTGTTTGATCCTGCACACACACACTTTTAATACAAAAAAATGACTTAATATATGGTAGTTCTTATAGACTACGCCTGGTATGTTCAATATATGGATTTATTTCTTTAAGTGTCTTCCTGAATAAAACTCCGAGACACATTATTACACGTTTTGCTGACCTGGATTCTTAGTGGAACCTCGTTTACTGCAGGAATGATGTTCTAAAACGAACCTGCGATAAATGGGTGAAATCTGACTAGTCCTCTTTATTTACAGTTGTTACACTCAGTTTTAAGGCGGTAAAACGCTTTGTACAATTTTCTCAGACGTAAGCATTTTCACACATTTCTCTCTTTTGTTAGAAAAGTTCAACCCTTTATAGAAAATATAAATTTGCACCAAGATAAACCACCAAGACGGAAGATGAACCCAGATATTGCAACGGTCACTGTAGCTTTGAGAAACATTACAAACCTCTCTGTAAAGCTGCAGGACAACTTCAAAAAAATAAAATATGAAGAAGAAACAAGACTTTAAATGATTTAAAAAAATAGATCCGTTAATGAACTTTAAAAGCACAGGATGTTTTAAAATTAGACTTTTCTCTGCAGTTGAAAACTGTCCAAAAAAACTTCCAACAAGTTTATCCCAAAGATGAAATATTGTCCAATATGTATTATAGAAAGTAATCTTTATCATTCCTTTATTATTAACCATTTGGAACAAATTATCTTTGCGTTAAATATTTCAGTGAATCCCTTTGAGATTAAGCACCTCTTTTTCCGAGGGAAAACTTGTGCTTCCATAGCACGGCAAATAACTAATAACAAATAACTAATCCCCCCCCCCCCCCCCCTACCCACATGACAACAATAATGACAAGAAAAAGAAAAACCAGTGCATGTTCTGGATTAAGTTCCTATGAAAAAACCTGAGTTATTCTCTGTTTTCCTGCTATTCAAAGTGTGAAATCCACAGTTCAGCAAAATGCAGCATCAGAAATAATCCTGTGATCTTATTTCAGTATAAAAGTTTGTTTTCAAATCATCTTGAGAGTTTATAGGAGATAAACAAATAAGGCTTTTTTTTTTTTTTTTAAAGATATATGCATCTTAAAATGAGCAGATGATGCAAAAACATGTTTTGCCGGTGAATTCTTTCATCTTCTTACTAAGTGAATCTTAATGGAGACCACATTAAAACTCCATTCTTTACTATAGCTAATGGCTTTTTAATGTCATGATTCTTTTTTTGCATTTTGGTAAATGCATTTTGTTCGGCTGAAAGTCTCAATTGTGCAAAAAGCCAGCCGATGCTGGAGTTAGAGGAATCATTTGGATGATGTCTGACCAGTTCTGCCGGTTTGAAGTTCTCTCTGACTCAGAATTCCAGTTTCATGCGAGAAAACCGTTTTAACAATTCCTTCATTTATTTTACTTTCTCTTGGGTTTCTAAAGGATGACTGAGTGTTATGGCCAGTTTCCAAACAAACTTTTTTTTTTTTAGTCCTAAATGTACGAGATGAAAGTTGTCCGTTTGTCGGAGCCTTGCTTGAAGATGAAAGATGTGGAGCGTTTTGTGAAGTTTTATTCCCAGATAGGTGTCAAAAACACAGAAATTCTGAACCTGAAGTCAAATTATTGTTCGTGTAGCCGGCTTTCCGGGGTTCGATGTCGGTAAAGCGGAGTTTCATATGTAAAATAAGGAGCTCAGAGACACGTTTGGGTGAAGAGGACCTCTACCTTTATTTTCCTTTTCATTCACAAACCCAGAAGTCCATTCATCACCTTATGTCATGAACCTGTCATGCACACGAGAAACACCAAAGCTGAAGAAAAACGGTGTTACACACGTTCCCTCCTCCAGATGAAACGTAACACATAAAAGAACACAAAGACGAATGAAAATAGTCTGTTATATTAGCATAAAACCCTTTAAAATTCCAAGAAGTGCGTCTGATAGACGGAAGCGTCACACAGACTTAGAGATCTGGTTTTTCGTGGAGGAAGAAAGGATTGAAGTTGCAGCTGCAGGGACACCGATGTCTTCATCATCGGGCTGCAGAGATCCTGCAAACCAACCATCAATGAATAAAATATTAATAAATCGTAAATCAAACAAATGAGCTTCAAAACATTTGGAACGTTATCAATAAACATTCAGCTCACCTGTTCAGCTAGGTTTAGTCTCTGCTGCGTGCTGCGTTCACTTGCTGCACTGTGTCCTCACTTCCACTTTAATCTAGTAAATTTGAGGGTTTTTTTCTCGTAAATTTACGACTTTAAATCTCATAATTTTACTTTTTTTTTTTCTTTTGGTGAGCCTAAAACTCAGTCGTACTCAAGCAACCAAAGTGAGATCCTGTTGATTACCGCGTGATTCCAGCAGCAGATTTCTTTCCCCGTTTGTCTCCAGGTTACTAAATGTGTTGGAAGTCGTCGCGCCTTTCAAGCACTTCAACAAACTCCGTGAGTTCGTTCAGATGAAGCTTCCTCCTGGGTTTCCCGTCAAACTCGGTACGTGTCGACTTCCTGAGAGCGTTGCGTTAAAAAATCTAAACTAAATCGTCCTTTTGTTTTGTGCGTCTTTCTTTTCAGACATCCCCGTCTTCCCCACCATCACGGCGACGGTCACCTTTCAGGAATTCCGCTACGATGAGTTCGAAGAGTCCATCTTCATCATCCCAGCAGAGTACAAGGAAGATCCCACCCACTTCCCTGACCTCTGACCTGTCCGGGGAACGTCAGTGAACCCTCAAGAAGCTCAGAAGGACTGAGGGAAAACTGAACACCCTTGAATGATCTTAATATTCTTATCCTTTACCTGTTTAAGAAGGGAAAAAAAAACATCTTTCATTGATCATTTATTCTGCTGATGTATCTGAAGCCAGTCGATGAAAGAAGACATGAGAGACCGCTGTTTCTGGATGAATAAATGAGCGTCGGCAGGGGATTTTCTGCCGAGCGATGCTCTTCTCTACTGTGAAAGTTGTCAGACCTCATCCACCTCATGGCCACGCCCACCCTCCTCCTGACCTGCAAGGACTGAATCCCTGTTCCTGAACCTCTACTGACACGCTCATGTAAATAATTGATGTTGCATCTTTGACATCCCAGATTTAGCTGTAACCCTAGACTGAGCTTTGGCTGAGCAGATATATGTATATGAACTCAGAAGGAGTAACACTGTGTAGCAATATATTTCCAGAACCTAAAGAATGTTTCTAACCAGCAGGGAGGGTTTAGCATCCGAAGCCCTCCGTTCTGACGCGAGCGCTTTCCTCCGTGGTGCAGGACGGCCTCCCGTGTTTTCAGGTCCGCTCACGTTACCTCTCGGCTTCCTCCACGTGCTGTGACGGTGCGAGTCGTGTTTTCTGTGCGAGTGGGTTTCTGTGCTGTGGTAGTTCTCTGGATGTTTGTGTGTGTGTGTGTGTGGGGGGGGGGGGATCAGGTCGAATGGCTTGTGGTTGAATACTTTCCTGATATCTGTGGCATGCTGTGGCTTTGTCGGATCACACGCTTGTTTACCTTGAACTTTTCTGACATTTGCAGAGCGAGATATTTACGGGGAAAAATGTAACACTATAACTTTGATTCAGCTTTTGTGTGCTTGTGATGTAGACTCTGCCTTTTGTTTTGTTTTTCCAACACACAAAAAATCTAAGTAAACTTAAGTTATTGCATTTATACTGCAGCCTCTCTGTCAATAATGATTAATGCCTCATTTCTGGCTTTGACTTTCATATCTCAAACGTCTTGATCTACTTTAAATAAAGCACCAGCATCATGTTCCAACAGACTGCAAAAATCCGCGCAGCTTTCCGCTTTTTTTTGCATCAATTGCTCACATGATTAGATCGACTTGAAGTAAATGTTTGTTTTTTAACCTTGGAGGACTTTAAAACACTCTTAAACTTAAAAACGACAAGTCTTACCTCTTCAAACAGGCTTTATTATATAAAAGAAAGTTATGATAAAACACTTCAAGATGTAACGGTTCCTTTAGGGAGGGGAACAAGGCTTGAGTGTTACACCACAGCACTTAACAAAAATGAAGATACAATACAGGAAGTGACTAAATTGGGATCATTTCAATCATACAAAGCAATGCTAGTTCCAGTCTTTGCTAATCTGTTGGCAGAACAACTAAATTCTATAACCGAAAAGTTTTTAGATTACCGTTTCTGCATTTTATGTTTGCAAAAGAGTACGATACAATACTTTTGAAACACTTCACATTTAAGGTTCATCCCCACAAAACAAAAAAAAGGGAGCGTATGTACAGTCAAAATGGAGGGAGCGTGTGGGATGCAGCACGTCAGTCACTGACATCCATGTCTTCTTCGTGGTGGTCGTCGGCGCCGTTAACTTTGGCCTGCTTCACGTGACGCCCTGTGCTGTTACCATCTGCTGAATGAGGAGACAAACCAGAGTCATCTGAGCCTTTTCTGTCCTCCCTCTCCTTCTCACTGTCATACCCTTGTTCTTCCTCGTCATAATCTCTGGTGATCTGTGGAAACAAGCAGTCATGTGACATCCGGGAAGCCACAGTCTGGACCACCTAACCACAGGGTTCGTACGGTCATGAAAAACCTGGAAAAGTTTTGGAAACTGCAATTTCTAGGTTCTTGAGAGGTTTGTGAAAAAGGAACGTTTTTAGAAAACATTTTAATGTCTTTGTTTGATTTAGCGGCACCGACTACAACAGCCTGACTGAAATGTCTTCATTTTTGGTTTTGGAAAACCATTGCTACCAAAGTGTACGAACCCTCTTACCAGCCTGAAGACAACCAACCTTGACATCTTTCTCTCCGTCTGATTTCCGTTCACGCTCGCGCTCTTTGTCTTTACTTTTCTTCTTCTTGCTGGTGGAGCGCTCTCGTTCTTCACGGACGCGCTCTTTATCACTCCTGCGGTCTCTCTCTTTGTCCCTTTTCTTTTCCTTTTTATGTCTGCGGGTAAAAGAAGACAAACGTGACTCCAGACAGAAAGGTGGTTGTTTCTGATTGCAGGTGTTAGAAATGACACACTGACCTTCGAGGAGATGGAGATGGAGAGACTCTGCGTTTTGGGGATTTCTTAGGAGATCGGCTGATGCTGCGGCTTTTCCTGTGTCTCCTGTTTAGCATACAATTAGGTTTCTCTGAAGGGGATGCGGAGTCAAGTGCTTACGCAGCATCAAAAGTAAAACATGCCGTCATTTTAACCCGCTGGAATTTTAGCTCAGGCGTAGACATTTTTCACAATTAAAGTCCCACTCCAATCGTCTTTTTATTCATTTTCAAAGCGTTCCTGGTGGTCTTTTAATTATAATTATGCTGTTTTTAACCAGAATCAAAAATCCTGTGTCGTTTTCTAGGACATAGTTTCAGCAGAGCAGCATTAGTTCATCAGAAATTCACCTGTGGGTTGTGGGTGGGACCATTGGCCCGAAGCAACCCCCCCCCCCCGGTTCTCCTTCCTGTTACGGAGAGCTCTGTTTAAACGCAGTCCTGCTAGCTTACAGCCCCTCACAACCCCAACCCAACATTACCGGTGCAACAAACGCCATCCAGCCGTTCAGTTCTGATCCAGATTCCAGCTCAGACGAGCAAAACAAAGACGTACGTGGACCCGGAGTGTTCTCTACGTCGTAACTACAAACTTTTTCAAAGCGAATTTTGAATAAAGAACAATTTGAATTAGGAAATACTCAGAAATGCAATTTTGAGCTTAATTTTCTTTACAGGAAAAATGCCACAAGAACACATTAAAAACAAAATTTTTCATTGGAGTGGGTCTTTAACTGAATTTATGAGCGATTGTTTAAACACCTCTACATTTTTAAATAACACTTTCATAATTCTTTTTGAATATATAGATCTCCTTGGAAACTTAGAATTACAGATAACTTAAGTAAAAATGCATCCAGACAACAATGAGGGAAAAATCGTCCAACCTCAGAGTCCACACGGACATCATCAAACCTTTTTCCTGCGTGTTTGTTGACGGGACACTCACCGGCTCGCACTGCGTGACCTCCTAGCTGTGCTGTAGCTTTTTGGTGGAGTCTTGGATCTTCTCCTCACCACCTCTTCTTTCTTTCTATCTCTGCTGAAAAATGTGAACGTAAAAAATCTGAACGAAAACAAAGCAAACAAACAAAAGCTGCTGCACAAACGACCCACCTGGTTCTGCTTCGAGATCTCCTGCCTCTGTCCCTGGAGTGGGTGCCCCTCTTGCGTGGGCTTTTGGAGCGCCTCCTGCTTCTGGAGTTGGATCTGCGCCTGGACCTGCTCCGGGTTCTCCTGCGACTGGGTCCACATTGAAAACGTGCTTGGGAAACGGAACATGCCGAATGGAAATGTGGTCCAGGCTGTTCTGTTTACCTGTGTCTAGAACGTGATCTTGACCTTCTTCGCCTGGATCTGGACCTGGAGCGAGAATGCTTCTTTTTGCTCTCTTTGTCTGAAAGGACAAGACTGAGCTTCATAAAGGTTCAGTATAGGCCAGCACAATAAATCGCAAATGTATCGTTATCACGATATCAAGCTGGGCAAAACGCAGATCGCAAAAGACGGCAAAAATTGTGATAAATGGTAACCTTACATTTGCTAAAACAATCTTATGGCAGCTTGAATTATTTAATGAATCAAATAAATCCCTTTGTGCATTTGACCAATCGGATGGAGCTCTTTTATTTTAAATAATCTATGAAGACTAGAGTCACTGGGAATATAAATTATGTTGACTCTTTTTTTAATTAAACCATTGCATGTTTTGCTATTTGTTCGTGCAAGTTATATCGTCATGGTAACATTGATCTCTAATATCTCAAATCGCAAGTTTTCCTCATATGGTGCAGCCCTAACTCAGTACTACAGTTGTAAGATGTTTTCAGACCTAAATGTTCTTTTAAGTGTGTAAAAATACAACTTTCAGAAAGTATTAATCTATTTTGAGTAGGAAGTTCAAATACAAGCAGAAAATTAAACCTCTTTTGGTATTTGTCTTCATTTTTTCAGGATACAAAGCATAAATGTTATATTTAAGTTGATTAACAAAACAAAAACTTTTTTTTTTTAAATAAAATTTCGCTTTGCATTGTAAATAAAGAACTGGACTACATCTCTATAAATGCACTTACGCCCAGGTTCAATGGCAGCAGAAATGAGTGACTGGGCCTCTCTGACTCTCTTCATGGCCTCCTCGATCTCTTTATTGGAGGCGTCTGCCTTCAGGCTGGCGCTCAGGTTCAAACCAGCAGCCAAGGGGTTCAGTCTGAAAAAAATATACAATTATTTTACTATCATAACACCTCTGGATGGTGATTCATCTCTGCACAGACTTACTTTGGATCAGTCATCATCTTTAACAGCTGATCAGCAGCCTGAAAGGAAGGAAATCAGCTAAATAAAAGCCTGCAGACTGCTATGCAGTCAATAAATAAAATAGTGACGTTTTTTGTCGCACCTGAGGATTCATGTTGGGTCCCGGAAATCCAAAAGCTGCCAGTGGATCTATGTTTGGACCACCAAAGGGGTTTGCTCCGAGCTGAAGTGAAGACATACATTTTGTTAGAAACCGTCTCTTCTGAAGTTAGAAAACGGTCGTAACAAACTTGGAAAGTAGTTAGTGTTATGTAAGACAAAATTGAATTCAAATTGAAGTCCAATTTAAATGCAAAATCCTTTATTAGTTTTATTTTTAGTTCAATCCATTCAAATTGGACAATATAACCAATGTTTATACCTTTTGAAACTGCCCTGCAAACATTTAGAAACCCTCGAAATCACTGAAATATTTCATGAAAGTCTAGATCAGTGGAATGAAAATGATCGACTCCTAGGAGTTTGAAACTTTTGATCCTGGGAATGTCATATTTCTGCGTCAGAGTAATAAAGCAGTGGTGAATTTTGGACTTACAGCTGGATTAGTCATGGGGTTTGGCGTTGGAAGGAGGCCACCTCCTGGCAGAATTCCTGCAACAGCATTTGCTGGAGCCAACAAGGACAAAGCTTTAGCCTCATCTGGGATTGATCCTACAGGAAAATACAAAGGAGGCGTTAGGAGCGAATGTCTAGACGCGACATACATACAAGATGCTCTGGAAAAGATAAAAAAAAATAAAATAAAAAAAATCTTCTCACTGTAATTCTTCAAATTAGGTTCATCACCTTACAGATGAGTTCCCTTAATTCAAAATAATCTCTGCAGTGATAACAGCTAAAGTTGGAATAAATCACACTACTCCAATGAACACTGCCAAAAATGTATCACCTGAATGTGTTTTTAAAGTCATGAACCAAACGTTAGCAAGCACAGCTGCTTCTCCAGTTGGGTGAGCCCTCAATTTTCATTTAGATGCTTACTGAAACAAGCGACTCACGCTGGCGGCTTCGCTACTAAAAGCACACAGAGAAAAATCGAGATACAAACAACACAGAGAGTTTTAGGGATTTGGCAGGAAAACTAAACAAGCCATCAGTGTCTACTTACCAAAAACACATTTCAAAAGGGTTCAAGTGGATCGTGTGAACACAGTCATAAAAATGCAGGGTAGGAAGTGTGCCTGCTGCATAGCAACAACTTTACATCCTTACCTCACACTGCACCAGTAAGACTGGCCAGAGAATGGCGTGTTCTTTCATTTTTGCAACCACAGTTTAAATGAACAATTATAAAAACATACAAATCTGTGAATAAAACACAAATACCTCTGTTTTTTTTAATGGCACCTCATAATTATCTCACTCTCAATCAATACCCAATGCAACACAAACACAAAATAAGAAGACCTAAAGAAAAAAAAAAAAAAGAAGGGACACAACAGGGAAAACATTTAAAAACAAGAGCCCACTGGAGAGAGAAATTGCTGCAGGACACAAAACTGATGGATGGTATTTTCAGCAGGGCCTGGTATACAGGACTGGCTGAGCCAGGAAAAAGAACTGTAAAACACAACAACAAAAGAAGACCACTGTTAAAGAGAATAGTTACCAACATCGTCATGTCGGCTGGCTACTTTAAACAATGTATGACAAGATGAGGTATAATCTGTGTATTTATGATATTACCCATCCAATAAACAAATAAAACGTTAGCCTGTGTAGGTTCAAACCAAAATGAAAATAGAATGAGGAACAGTATTTGATCACAAAACTGAAATACCGTTTTAAAATTTAATCCGTACCCTTAAAAGAGAGTGAAAATAGAAAACCGTGTTACACATTTTATCTGAAAAGCATCTGCGGCTTCCTGAAATGACTCGGTTTGATCAGAGTAAAGAAACAGCACACCTGAACGGTCCTGTTTGCAGTTGTAGGTTACACATCTAGTTGTATGAAGGTTTTACAGTGGAAAAAAAGAAACTGAATTATAATCATTTTTAAATTATCATTTAAAAAGAGAAAAAAAAACTTGAATTTCTAGCTGTTTTAATGAAAACGACAAAAGAAGAATAATTTTCAAAAGCAACAATCCTTAAAGTTTAAAGACCCACTCTGATGAAAATTGTGTTTTTCTTATGGCATTTATTAAGAAACGTCAGCCCAAAATTGCATTTCTCTATCAAATCGTGAATCAGAAGCAGAGGAAAAAATGAAATGAAAAAGAAACCATTTGTGATGTACACTGGGCGAGACACAAGGCAACGATCCCATCCACAACTCAAAGGTTAATCTTTAATGAACTCCTGCCGCTCTGCAGAAACGTTGTCCTAGAAAATGACGTGCTTGATATCGGCTAAAAACGACATAACACCAGTGGGAACGCTTTGAAAATTGATCAAAAGATGATCGGAGTGGGTCCTTAAATAAAAGATCCCTAAGCACTTAACCTAAAGTTCAGGAAATAGTTTCTTATATTTAACCTTTTTCTTTTTTTTTTTTTTTTTTTTTTACAATATACTATCCAGGAGAAAATAATTGAGAGAAAAAGAAAAGATCAGGCAGAGAGAGAATAGTGGACAAAGGAGACGAGTGGGGGCTTGAATGCTTGTTGGCTCATGAAAATGTATACAATTCCCTGTTGGCGGGCAGAGGACCATTTTCACCCATCAACGAGGGGGCTGCTTTTGCCTTCTTCACTACAAAAATCACACACACACGTACACACATACACACAAATAACAGAGAAAGGTTTAACAGTGGGTAGTCCAATGAGGGGGGAGAAAATAATATGCAACATTGATGTGGTTTTTTTTTTTTTTCTCTCCTTTTTCCTCTGAATACTGAAGTGTCTGCAGCACCCGCTGTTGGAACGTTAAGCTTCTCGTGCATTAAGTGCCTTTTGGTAAACGGTGCGTTCCACCCATTGTTAGCCTTCATATTGGCATAAAAAAACCATTGTTATGGTGAAGCAAATGACCAAAAAAAAAACAAAATTACGGTTATCTACCACAGTTTTTTTTAAGTATGCTTTACATTTTTTGAGATAACTAACAGTTTCATACGACATTACTATGTGGTTAACATGGAACACATGCCATTCAATCATTAAAAGAACAATACATAAGAATATGAAACAAACCTTCTGCAAACGGGACCACTATCAAGGCTCGGTCCACAAACACAGTGTTAGTCAGATGCTGAGACACCCCCACCGACTCGGCCTCCTGGAACTTCACAAAACACACCCGGGAGGTCACCGGCATCGGAGAATCACTGTGGAGACAGAGAAACATGGCAACTTTATTCACTGTAAATGAAGAACTACTACCAGAAATATAACCTTAAATGTTTATTTTCCCCACATAAAAAACTACATTAATCACATACAAACATTTGGCAAAAAGCACAACCCCATTGCCAAAGCTGCGGGGTAAATCTGGGACTACATCATAAAAAAATATGCAATACATTTCCAAAACTATTGAAACACGAATACCTATTCTTTTATAGTAAAAGCCTGGAGATTCCTCCATAAGTGTTACAACAACATTATTTATCTAAATGTGGGGTGTGTTGGTTCTTTTCCTATGAATACAAATCATTTTTACATTTTCTTCAGGTCTAGTTACTCAGGAGTCATCAAGTAAGAGCGTTGTGGTAAAATTCTGAGCAGGTTTAGTTACGTGAGCTGCTAGTGCTAGCAGCATGTCTACCTAGCTAGCTAGCTAGGTAGCTAGCATGGCCTAACCTTCAGCAAAAGGCGGATTGTTTACAAAAAAACACAGGTCTGTCCAGGCATTGATATGAACGATAATATTCAGAAACACTTGGTCAAACTCACTCTGGTGGAAATAATTTCAATTCTTCGATGGTTCCCAAAAACCCAAACAGCGTCCTCATCTGCTCCGACGTGGTGCTCGGCGACACATTGGTCACTTGAACCACCTTCGTTGTGTAACTCATTTTCACAGCAAAAACCGTCGATGAAGCAATAAAACCGTAACCTGCGAAATATATTTGCGAGAAAGATGGAGTCGCTCGTCATTAAAGGAGTCTGTTTTTAGCTAATTAGCTGGTTAGGCGTTAGCCACCGACTACAACGAAACACATCGGTAGAACTGCGCCGCCATGTTGGGTAAATCCCGTCGATTGTGCGCATGCGCTGAACCCAACTTCCATCTGCAAGCTGCAAGGTGACGATGTTCTGAAATAAAACAAATTAAAATAAAAAAAAAATCAGCTTTTCTGTCATATCTTATTTGTTTTTGATAACATTGACAATTCACATGATGTAACAGAACTCAAACGTCGTTTCCCAATAAATAGTTTACTTAGTAAAAGTCACACATTATCTCTTTTTAACAAACTTAAGATGTAATGGATTCAATGTATGTTTAAGTGGAAATGTTGAATCTTTATTTTTATTGTCTCATTCACAATAACGACCTGAGTTAGCAGCAACAATACAAACACAGAATGACAGAGGTTACCTGGACACATGACATCTTCACACCAGTATTTACTACAAAAAGTCTACAGGAAACACTAAGTTACTGTTTACAATAAAAAAAAGACAGACAGACACTCATAAAACATTTAATGGCATTAAGTTTTATTAGTGAATTTATATATGGAAGTGTATTTGCGTATAACCTTAGCAAAAAGTATTTGAAGTTTATTTTATCAAGTAAACCTGAGTATAAGTACAGTGAATCTACAATAGACCATGTAGTGTTAGAAGTTCACTAAATGAATACTTCTTCAGACTAAATATGAACATTTAATTAATTACTGCCTCGCTTTATAGACTTAAACTTGTAGTAAGCTACTCTTAAATTTACTTTTTGCTAAGGGCACATACAATTCCAGATTTATTTTACTTTTTTAATGGACACTTTCCAATTTATGACGAGTTATCCCGAGTTTGATATATGTTGGCCTGTACATATTTATTGGCCTGTTTTAGTTGTTTGTTTTGATTGCTTGAAATAAGCCAGTTATAACGAACCTTTTCTTCTTTTTATTTCTGTGTGATGAGGAAATGCTCTAGAGTAGCTTTAAGTGTATTTTAATCCTACTTTTTAAATATCTTTCCCAATGGGTTTTGTTTTTAATGCTGTTCATAATATCCATTCTGTCTTTGTCTAAACACTTAAATTACTTTTGTAAATGATGTTTTGGTTTTTTCAAATTGTATAATGTTGCTACTGTTGTTTGTGCAACAGGTTAAATGAGGTCACTTTAGGCAACTAGGTTTCCAAATGTATAGGATTTATTGTTAAGAAGCTTTAGTTACTCCACCAAACACACATCCCACCAATTTTTGTGCACGCTTTATTGTTATTTACGCATCACACTGTAGCATATGAGTTTTTGTTTGCTTATCAGAGTTCAATGGGAGCCAGTTTGATTTCTAAGAAGTATCACAATTTTATTACTACCGAGTTCCGTCTAGAGTTAATGTTATCAGAAATAAACATTGAGTCTTGCTCTAATCAAACTGTTCAAATAACTGTTTTGCATGCATCTGCATTCATTTAACTGCACGAAGGCTTTTTCTTTCTTTCACACCATTACAAACTGCCTTTTGTTAAATTCTCTCCTGTTTTACCAGTAGAAACAATATCGAGTCTGTTTCCAGGCTAATCCTTACACTTGGATTATCATGACGTAGAAACACGTGAGTTCTAAGGTATTTGGAGCTGAAAAGAAATAGAAAACCAGATTTAATTAAATTAGAACTACATGAGGGAGGCAGAGTACATTATAAATATTATAATTTAACTGTAAAGGATCAGTTTTATTGTTTTTGACAGTATATTATTGACATTATTCCAACACGTCTGAAGAAAATTACATCATCTGGTTTTAAAATTACTAATAGGAATTTGATTATAATTTTGGTCCAATGTTTATGTTCTGCAACAAGCACTGATGTTATATGTACCCATTGATTTGTGTGTTTTATTCAGTGCTGAAACAGTTTAGGGTGTTATTCAGCCTAATCGTATGTTATTGCAGAAGCCTAAACAACTAGCACAAGGAAAGAAAATAAAATCACATGCACTGTTGCAAAATTTGGCCAAGCATTGTTTTCTGCATTACATACTTGTGCTTTGTAAATCCGGCTTCAGAGGGGGAGCCACTGAGATATTCAGTGAAGGGCACAAAGGCATTTTTGTTCACTCTGGAACATGATTGGCCGTGAAAAAGATTTACAGAGCAACACCGCCGGTGTGACGACGGGCCGCATGAATAAATATCCCAAATCCCTTCAAGATCAGAAGTTTTCTTTTTGGTAGTTTCTCTCATTGTTTGGATTGTGGGGCTTCCAGAACAACAAAGAAACATGGTCAGCAGGTGAGTATGCGTTTAAATAAAGATTGCATCAACAAGAAGAGCTTTTAAATGTTTTACAAAAGCAATTTTTACGTATTTAGATTATTATTTTAAGCAAAGTTTTTGAAAGATCGAATTCTGATGCACTTCACCAAACAACTATTACTTAAATCCAGAGATTCAAAAGGGAATTATTGGGTATTTTCAATTCACACTTGTCTCCTAAGACTGACAAACACGTATTTACATTTTATCAACAGATTTGAACATCCAGCTGGCAGCTACAAGAAGATTTTTGAGACCTGTGAGGAGCTTGCTGAACCACTGCCAACCACCGTTACAGGTTACTTTTTAATCTGTTAGAGTCCCGGTTTTAAATCTGCATCAAATCTTGAAAAGATTTTCCATTGCTGCATTTTTATTGTGATCTTTTGTGGTGGGTGTTTGTTCCGCAGGCAGGATCCCTTCATATCTGAGAGGAAGTCTTCTCCGTTTGGGGCCTGGACTTTTTGAGGTTGGAGATGAGCCCTTCTATCACCTCTTTGATGGCCAGGCCTTTATGCATAAATTTGACTTCAAGAACGGCCAGGTCACCTACTTCAACAAGTAAGAGTGTGGACGGTTTTATTATTCTAAGAGAATCTTGCAAAGTTCACAGTTTTCAAAATGAACTACCAGAAAAACTACCAAGCAACCTATGAGGTTAAATTTTGATCCAATTTTTTTTTTTTTTCAGAACGTTGTTGCTGTTAGGATAACTTGTCAAGTTTTGTTGTTATTTTGTCAATTCTTTTCAGATTTGTCAGGACAGATGCATACGTGCGAGCCATCACAGAGAAACGTGTGGTGATCACTGAGTTTGGGACATTTGCATACCCAGATCCATGTAAAAACATCTTCTCCAGGTGACACACAAATGTCCAGCTGTTGGATGCGATGCAGCATCTGTAGTAAGTCAATGCATGTGTGGTTTGCCTTATTGAAATTCTGTTCGTTTGCAGGTTTTTCTCCTATTTTAAGGGAGTTGAGGTCACAGACAATTGTTTGGTGAACGTCTACCCAATTGGAGAAGATTTCTATGCTGTGACAGAAACCAACTACATCACTAAAGTGAACACAGACACCCTGGAGACTCTGAAGAAGGTATACACATGAGTAGAATAGGATAGAATCTGAAATTGGATCAAAATGTTGTCCATTTATCTCTATTCTGGAGGATGATGAGCTTTACTATCTGTCCAGGTGGACATGTGCAACTATGTCAACATTAATGGGGTAACGGCTCACCCTCACATCGAGGCAGATGGCACTGTGTACAACATTGGAAACTGCATGGGAAAAGGGGCCACACTGGCCTACAACATTGTCAAGATACCTCCCACACAGAAAGGTTCAAATGCACCCTATACCACAAAGGCAGAAACAGTTTTCCACTTCTCTGATTGAAATAAACTTCAAATAAAGTTTATGCAATTTAACTTTTTACAACTGAACTTGATTCAATGCTACATTTTTTCCTATTAAGCTACTTGAGTTGTTTGCAAAAAAAAAAAACTATATATAAAATCTCAAATCATCTCAATATTCCTCATTGATTTAAGATAAAATATAAAATATAAGATAAGATAAAATGTAAAATATTTACATTAAAAATGTTAAAATACATAGACAACAATGTACAGCTGAGTCTCTAACAAGCAAGCATCAACGTTTCTTATCTAGTAAAAATAAAAAATACTGCAAGCTGGTTTAAGACAAACTAAAGTGTAGAGTTCATGGATTACAAGGTAAGCAAATACGTTTTTTAATGTTTTTTTTAGATAAGTCTGATCCCATTGAGAAATCTAAGGTGGTGGTGCAGTTCCCTAGTGCTGAGAGGTTCAAGCCTTCATATGTGCACAGGTGGGTTATTCATGAGTTATTTGTAGCATGTAAACAATAAAAAATAAATAAATAAAAAACTTACCGCCACCTTTTCCCCATTCTTAGTTTCGGTATGTCAGAGAACTATTTTGTCTTTGTGGAAACTCCGGTGAAAATCAACCTGCTGAAGTTTCTGAGCGCCTGGAGCATCCGAGGCTCCAACTACATGGACTGCTTTGAGTCCAATGAGGCCCAGGGAGTAAGAGTCCCTTTAATGGACGCTCTAATTAGCTCTTTACTCTGAATTTCATGACATCCTTTTTTTTTTTAAATCTCACACAGACCAATTTCCACATTGCCAAGAAATCCCCTGGTGAGTACATTGACCTGAAGTTCAAAGGAGCAGCAATAGGAATGTTTCACCACATCAACACCTACGAGGACGATGGATTTCTGGTTGTGGACCTGTGTGCCTGGAAAGGGTAAACAAATTGTTCCTGTATTAGGTCTTTGTATTGTTTGAAATGTAGTCTTTCAAATCAAACCTTCCCTCCTGTCCTGCAGTTTTGAGTTTGTCTACAACTACCTCTGGCTGGCCAACCTGAGAGCTAACTGGGATGAAGTCAAGAAGGCCGCCATGATGGCCCCCCAGCCAGAGGTGCGCAGATATGTCATTCCCCTGGACGTCCACAAGGTAAGAAATCTGGTCATCCTTCATCCTTTCTTTGTGTGGATCTTGAATTTGATGTTTGACACTTGACTTTAGGAGGAGCAGGGAAAGAATCTGGTCAGTCTGCCTTACACCACGGCCACTGCAACGATGCACTCTGACGGGATGGTGTGGCTGGAGCCTGAGGTGCTGTTTTCTGGACCTCGGCAAGGTGCCCAAACACTCACTGTTTTTGCTCAAGTCGAGTCTCTCCATCCATTTGTGTCACTTTTTGAAACTTTTTTTGTTTTGCAGCTTTCGAGTTTCCTCAGATCGACTACAAAAGACACGGGGGAAGGAACTACACCTATGCCTATGCTCTGGGTCTGAACCATTTTATACCAGACAGGGTAAGAGAGCAACTACCAGAATTTCACTTTGAAAAAACCAAAAAACTTTTAAAATATTTATTGTTAAATCCAATTGCAGATCTGCAAGCTGAATGTGAAGACCAAAGAGACGTGGGTGTGGCAGGAGCCTGACTCTTACCCCTCTGAGCCTCTGTTTGTGCAGAATCCTGATGGGGTGGATGAGGACGACGGTAATTCATCAGACCCTAAGACGTTTCTCTGACTGTACCTGTTCAGTCTGGGAGATGATTTGTTGTTGTTTTCACAGGAATTTTGCTTACAATAGTGGCAGCTCCCGGAGCCCAGAAGCCCGCTTACCTCCTCATCCTTAACGCCAAGGATCTGTCGGAGGTCGCCAGAGCAGAAGTGGATTATTCCATTCCTGTCACCTTCCATGGGATGTACAAACCCTGATGATCCGTTTCTGTCCTGTACAATGCAAAAGAGTGTTGGAACAAAGAAAAGATGATAAAATATCCCAGTGCTGGAAAATAAAAATATTCTAGAGAGAAAAGCTTTGCATGTTTTCTAACTTCCTCTGGTTTGTATTGGCTACTGTTTATTTTTTATGCCAGCAAAATAAGAGATTTTCACTTTTAAGACAAACCTTCCTGTCGGTTCAAGATTTCCAGCTAAAACAATATTATATATCATATTTTAAATAAAATTAAAAAAAAGAGGTCACATTGACCCGAACCGGAATGTTGATTATGATGAACGAGAGGGATTAGATGAAGTCAGGCTGTTAATAATCACCTTCAGCCTGTAGAGACGTACAACTCAGTAAAAATGAAGCCATTTTCAGCCAAAGTCTTGTAAATCTTTGACGGCTCTCCTCTGAATTCTTGGATTGTGTGGGAAACTGTGAAACTGTGTTTTCTGTCCATTTCTTTCCATGTTTTAAGGTTGACCTTCAGGCAGCACAGAAATGTTCTGCCTTGGATTCATAACGGAACCATCCATTTTCAGAAGGAATAGATAACTGCTGACAATGCACGACTATTGGTTGGTTATAAAGACAATCAGGAGGGGTCACGTCCTTTACACACACACACGGGAAGAAATGACCGATTAGGATTTCGGAAAAAACTAAAGTTAATTTTTTTACTAAATGCTTTGATAAAACCCAAATTAGAATTTTTCAAAAATTTACTTTTGTAATACTTATAACCCTCAATAGGATTGCATTAATGCAACACTACTATTTAAAAGTGATATGTCTAATGGTATACTTTCAAACTCTTTTAAATGGTATAAAAAATGACACTTTTTTGTACCATTTAAAAAATTTGAACAGTAACATTTTTTTGTTCTTTCGACAGCAAACAAACTAAAAAAAGCATCACTGGCTGCATGTGTAAAATATACAACTTTGGACCTTCAATAACATTTTTTCACAATTTCAGGACTTCAACATTGAAATATTAAAGTTCTGTCTATAAATCAATTATTGAAATAATGGTATGATTCTGCAACTATGCATGTAATAAAACCACAACTTTTTTTGTTCATTTTTTTATTGTTTATATGATGGTTTAGCCTTCCAAAAAAACCAAAAAACAAACAAACACACACACAGGAAATAATGTTGAGGAGAAACGCAAACTGGGAAAACACAGCAAAAAAAAAAAGTCATTTTTACCATTACATCATCAGGGTAATCTTGCATAACTGGAACAGAGGTTTTCACAGCTCAAAACCAGTGTTTTAGAAATCCAGTTACAAACCAAAGAAATTAACACAAACGTAACCGAAAACACAAAGAAATCACAACAAAAGCACAAAAAGGGAATGGTTGCAACTAACGTTACAGTTCAATTAACAAATGAACATCTCTATGTTCAAATTTAAAACCAGGATGGCAAAGATGGAATAAATGTCATCGAAAGGAAAAATGTAATATTTTTCTAGCCAAACAGGCGCCTGTTTGTTTGCTGCTACATTTTTGTACTTCCTATCCCATTGAAGAGACACCTTTAACATAACCCTTCTGGCATCAAAGCGCTCAGGCATCATGCTGAGCAAGCTCTGTCCCTTCCCCTGGAAGCATCTAAAAATCAAACATTCAAAACAAAAATTTCACACACAGGATCACAAACTTCAGGTAATGCATCATCAAGCCAACTGCAATGTGATCAGTGACTACGTGTTTGGAAAACACTCCAACAAAGTAACGTTTGCATCTCAGGAGAAAAAAACAAAAACAAATGACATTTTTATAGTGCAAGGTTATAGGGGTATATATATATCTATATATATATATATTAATATAGTGTTTTACATAATGTCCTCTAAGTAAAGTGCAATTGTATCTGTAGAAGAGTTGTGCAAGCATGTTTAATGTCTGACGGACCGACCTGCCCAAGCACAAATGAGCCCTTTATCAGATCATCTACATGAAACATTTATGTAACTTTTTCCCTTCTACTCAAAAAATAATACAATAAAACGGGCTAAATACATTGTTGCTGTGACAGCCGTGATGCAACATAATTACACGCTATAGGCAAATTATGTAGACTGTAATATTTGCGTAATCCTGCTCAAAAGAACAGAAAAGCTCAAAGGATTCGAACCACGAGCCTGGCATTCCTACTAATGAATAGGGCTATTTTGAAGTCAAAGCATGATAAGCAGATCAATGTTTCAAAAGCTGTGCTAACTGCATATGAAGTAAAATTGAATCAGAATCCTATGGATCCCTTTCAGGTATGGCCGTTTCGACATGTTAAACTAATGGCCTACTTAAGTCTGTTTTCACGATCAGGTGGAATTAAGCTTTGGAGAAATCCCACTGAGACCAGCTCAAGTGGAAATGCAACTCGTTCAGACAAATCCAACATGCTCACAGGTTCTGGTCACACCAACTCAGCACGACAAACACGCAATCGGTCCGTGTTTTTTTTTAGAACAGCCCGATTAAAGAAAAAACTAAGAATGAGTGAGTGAGCTTTGAAATATTCAAACTGAAAGACATTTTTCAGCACTCCTCCACCCAATCAAGAGGGCACTTCTTCAGCCTGGGTGATTGTTTGATCCAAGTAATGTGGAACTAGAGGGGGGGGCTCAATCAGTTGGTCTCATAGGTGGAAAGAAGGGCAGCATCCACAGGCTCCATGCAGGAGGGGCAAGTAAAGGACCTCATCAGCCAGTCATCTATACAGTCCATGTGGTAGATGTGCATACACGGCAGGAATCTAATGGGGTCCCCGTAAACAAAGTCCAGCATACAAATCACGCATCTGAAACGAGAATTTGAAGACCGTCATTCTAAAGTTTCTGTTGCAAGTTTGCAAAATGTCCAGAAATTCTACTCAATTTTTCTGAGTGAAACTTAACTAAACCAAACAACACAGATTTGAAACGATTCAGTCAGAATTTTCAATGAAATGTTTTAAAACACTGCTCCATCAGATATACAAAACTGGTACCTTTTTAAATATATATATATATATATATATTTATACTTTATGGTAATTAAGTGAAATAATATAATTCTTTCTTCCTTAGGCCATAAAATAACTTTAGTCATTTAAAAATAGAGTATCTGTTAAAAACTTGTTTTCATCAACACAATTTACTAAACTAGAAAAGATTTTCTACCCAATATTTTAGATATAATACATATGAAATATAGATGCATATTGTCACTGGCACATTGACATTTTCAAAGGTGCGCTTTGACCAATGTAACATTCATGCATGAATCGGTTTGCCTACTCTCTTATTTTCTTCTCAGAGCCGTCTTGCCCTCCATCATAAACCCCCTTAGGGAGGTGCTGGATGAGGCCAATGCGCTGAGCTATGCGGATCTGCTCCTCCTCTGTGAGCTGGGTCGCCAGACGAGCTTGACTGGGCGTAGGGTGGTATGTAGGCATGTGTGCCTGCTCCTACAAGGAAACAAACCAAACTTCTGAGTAACTCTGTCCACAGAATCCAGTCTAAACCAATCCACTACCTGGAAACTACATCTTCAGCTGTGACAACATATTTTATGGTATTTGAAACAGGAAATATACGTTTAAGCACACCGAAAAATGGCAAGTCTGAAGAGTCTTTTGCACACAAACTTTTCTTTTGAAAATGGTCAGGAGTCTTTCACCTGGTAAGGTGGAGGGGGCTCCAGGTCCGGATCCACGCCGTCACCGAAACTCGCCCGGTCGGACTGGGAATCGTGCAGCAGAGAAATATCATCCGATGTGGGAGACTTCAGACAGTTGCCCATATCTTCACCTCCAGTCCTTTCCTGACCTTA
This sequence comes from Oryzias curvinotus, assembly GCA_023969325.1. Taxonomy (NCBI): domain Eukaryota; kingdom Metazoa; phylum Chordata; class Actinopteri; order Beloniformes; family Adrianichthyidae; genus Oryzias; species Oryzias curvinotus. The sequence goes on from CM043722.1 coordinate 33,333,361, forward strand.
AGTGATGTACTAGCAAAGCAGACCAAAACTGCAGCTAAAGTTGCTCTCGCTTGCTAATGTTAAGTTTGTCAACCAACTGTCCCTACTTTGTCACTAAAATACGGAACTGACACCGTTCGTTTAAAACCTGAAAGACATTATAAATGCTCACGAAAGTGTCTACACTAGTTTTGCGTCATGGTCCCGCGGCCCTCCACCTGAAAAATAAAACAAAGAACTCCCTTCTTTGCTAACATCTGTTAGCTCCCTGGCTAACTACTTTGTTTTGATAAACAGTTGGGCGACTTCTTCAAACACGTTCATTTGAAAGGTTCAAATTTCTGACAAGCTATGCGCGTAAACTGTCTGTTAGAAATTTAAAGTGAACTGTCTGTCTGAAAAATCCCACAAACACCTGAGAACTTTAACTTCGTGAGTAACAAACAATTTGCCTCCTAGCTAGCTAGCTTCTCCTTCTTCTTCGCGTGCGTCATACTGGCATTTATTTACAGGCATGGCGGCACGATAGCACCACCTACTGGCAAGAAGTGGAACAGTCGATTTGAGGGTTCATCTATCTATCTATCTATCTATCTATCTATCTATCTATCTATCTATCTATCTATCTATCTATCTATCTATCTATCTATCCATCCATCCATCCATCCATCCATCCATCCATCCATCCATCCATCCCTCCCTCCCTCCCTCCATAAGAGGAGCTGTCTGCTGAGCACAGCTCATGGGGATCCTACAAACAAAAAACAATAAAGAACCAGCCATTCATGTGTATCTGTATTATTATTATTATTTATTTTTTACAGACTAATAAAAGACTCACAAAACAATGACAATTTGAGGACACCTTTATTTGTATGTACAGTTATTTTACACATAGAAACCCACAAAGTAGTTGCATTCCTGAAATTTCTGATACAAATGTTCATGTTTTTGGTTAAGTGAAGTTCACAGATTTGGCCTACATTAGGCAAGTAAAACAAAACTTATTTATACTTATATAAGGGCCTCTTTGCCCTTTCATCTCATCAGCTAATTTATTTTTTTCAAGCCAAAATGTTACAAACAGCATATTTTCTCTGTACATTATTAGCAAATCATACTGTAAAGATGATTTTGAAGCAAAACGTGTCATAGCAGGCCTGTAGTTTCTCTACAGTCATAATCCACAATAGTTCATATAATATTTATGAATATTAGGCAAAAAAATTGATTTCTGATAAACTAAAATAAAATATTGTAATTCAGAAAATTAAAAGATGTTTTTAAACTGGAGTGAGTCTTTTAATTTGATGGTTTAAAAGGTTGACAGTTTATTTTCAAAGGTCTGAGAGTCGGTGAAAAAAATGTTTATGCTGGGTGAAAAGACGAGTTAGCATCTTTATTTTGTTATTCTATAGCTAAATCCATATCTCACAACCTTTTATGTCAATATCAAAAGGAAAAATGATCAATCTGTTCCCCAACTGTTCATTCACACTGTAGAAAAATCCAGCATTATAGAGTATTGACATTGTCTGGTAAAAGTTCAGATTTCCTTGTCATGATGGCTTGTTGTCTTGATTGAGTTTGAATGATTGGTGAGATAATTTCCAGTCTATTTACAAAAGCAATTAATCTCTAAGAAAATGTAGTTACATAATCACACACCTCAGATTTTAAAGCAGTGTGACTCATTTGAAAACATAGTCCAAAATCAAAACACAGATGGTATTATGTAGTCTATTCATTTGATTTATTATTTACTGCATCCGGCAACTAGTAGAGAATTATCATCACAGTTTAAAATCAAGTTTGAGTCAGGAAATAGATTGTTTTGATTGTCAGAGTTCTGTGTTCATCTACAGTTTCAGGAACTGTTGGTCTTCATTGCTTTGTGTTTTTATTAACCACCCAGAGAGGTCAGAGCCTTAAAGATGAAAGGAAAAAAAAGTCAAATCAAGCTTTAATCTGGACACGGTTGCAGATTGGCCCTTGTCTAAAAGGTCTCCTGTCTCGCGTCCTGTCCCTAGCATCTGTCGTCCTCCTCTGTGTCACTGAGAGGGTCGCAGCCTGCAGCAGAGGCCGTCTGCACCAGACGCTTCCTAAAGTGTCCATTGGGGACCTGCCAGCCGGACCGCCAGCGTGGTCGGGCCGTGCCGATGGTGTTTGAGCGTCCCAAACTGCAGGCTACCGCCGCTTCAAAGGTTAATGTCTCCATAGGACCTGTGGGGTCTGGGCTGTGGTCGTCCTCCTGCGAGGTCAGGAAAGGCTCAGAGGGGTAGCGTCGCGGTGGGGACGAGTGCTGGCCGGGCTCTCTCCGCCTCTCTGCTGCATGGCCCCCCGTGGGCTTACCCCGCCTCATGCTCTCCGGGCTGCCTTGCTCATCCTCATCTTCCCCCACGGAGGTGTGTGTGCGGCACACAAGTGGGGAGTAGGAGATGTGAGGGCGGGAGCTGGTTGGGGTCTGGGACATTGGTCGCCGGCCACTGGGCGTACTGGACTCTGACGTGGAAGGAACTGGACTGTCTGAACTGTTCCCCTGAAAGAAAGAATTCCCTCATCAGATCGGTTTCATAAACCACAGTCACAATCCACCTCTTCTGATGATTTAAACATGACTGGCAGTTTAGTTGGACTTCCTGTTGTCGTGTCGCACATCACCCAAAGCTTTGACATCAAACTTGAGATTCAGGCTTCCAGATTTGTGAGGTAAATGCTATTCAAATGCTACCGACCTGTTTATCCTGAAAGTTTGTCCTCCCAGGGCTGGAGGATCGAGAAGGCTGCAAGCTTCTCTCCTCCGAGTTACAGCGGGACGCGTCTGGAGACAGGAGGTGGCAGCGCTCCTTGGAACGGCCGCGCTCAGACCGAGAAACTAGAGGGCAAAAATTAATCCAATTTAACATCTCAGATCTTTACTTCCTCATCAAGATGAAAAAAAAAAAACTACACATGGTAACTCCACACAACAAAAAGTCAAAATCAACAGAAGCTCCAAGTGGAGGTGGCCACCTTTAATGAAGCATATTTAATCAGTTCCTTCTTACTTTATTTACTTCATTACATAACTAGTTAAAATGTGAAATAGACTCATCTGAGCTGGTAATGACCACATTTTAGGAACAGCTAGCTATTTAAAAAAAATCTTCTTTTAATAGAGAGAAAGATTTTTTTTTCTGTCAAGGCAAACAACAGGACTAACCAGCTGCCTTGTAGCTTTTATGCCGAGGCCGGTAGACTCTTTCCGGACTTTTTTCCTCCTGCCAGAGTCCATTTAAGCGTTCATCTGCAACAGTAGACACTGAGCGCTTCATGGAGCTGCTTGTAGCCTCGGCCTGTTTCATGTTTGAAAACACACAAACATAAAAGCACAGGATATAAAAGATAATACCATGTTATTTCTAGGTGTTTTAAAGAAAAAGCAAGAACATTTCCATGCTTTTATCGATGCAAAAGTGCAAGGAATCACAAAAAAACTCAGAGGATTTAATAAAGATGTGCCACTATTTTGGCGATGACGTGACAAGTAGATTCTCCAGAACTCAAGGATCAAACCATGGTATTCTTATTCCCTGAACCTTAGTCGGGTTTCGAGATAGCATTCACAAAAACTGAACCGTTCAAATGAACCTCCAAGCAACTGTGTGCATTCAGGAAAAAAAGCCCATGCAGCGACTGGCGTCTGCAAGATCCATCTCAGAGGCCAGGTCACGGAGGATTTGTACCTGCAACTCTACAGCCAGGCGGGGCATGGAAGAGGCCCGCACACACAGACCCCTCCCAAGGGGAAGCTCTATCCCCCACTTGCACTCTCCCACCTAATGAGTACAGAAACAAAAGAGCAGGGCAAGGAAAGACAGAGCACTGATCAGGCTAATCCCTGCCCCTCTGTCTGCAGGTCCACCTCATGGCAAGAGGGGGGCACACGCATCACTTAGGGCCGTCCATCATAGCCACTTCAATCGCATCCATACAGAAGCCATTCCAGCAATTAACAGACGATTTCATAACCAGCGACAGGGAAACTGACTTGAAGGAGCAGGACAGCGAGGGAAGAAAAACAGGAGTAGATATCATCCACAGAAGATGCAACTTTTGTCAAGATGCAGATTTTTTGTCATTCTGGAGGTGCATTGAGTCATGCATGAACAAGATTCAGCCGCAAACAGAACCCAGACATCTGTCAAAAGGGGCCCGGTGCATTTGGCGTCACACTAACACACTTAAAGGTTTGATCACTGTGGTCCAATTTTTTTGGCAGGCATTCTGTACCAGAAAAACCAGACAGCAACAACACAGCAGCACAGCGAGGATTTGATTTTCAGTCTCCACAGGACTAAAAGACAGCAGCACAGACGGCAGTGTTGCAGAGCTCTGCAAGGCACTGCAGAAACAGAATCAATCAAAACATATTTATGACATGCCTGCGGGGTTAAAGGCTAAACAGAAGTTGTTAAAAGCAATTTGATATCCAACACAGTTAAATTTGACCTAAATCATGCCGTATTTAGCTTTTTAATCTTTTTGAAGCTGTACAGTGGAGGAAATAAGTAATTTGATCCCTTGCTAATTTATAGGTTTGCCCACCTAACAGGAAATTGACAGTCTGTTGTACTAATGACAGGCTCATTTGAACACTGAGATAATAAAATGCCACTTTATAGCATTTTATTTACTATTCATTTGGAAAAATAGGTATTTGATTCCTCTTGCCAGAAAGAGTTAGAACTTTGTGGCAACAACCCTTAATAGTATCACAGATGTTCTTGTAGTTTATGAACAGGTTTCTGAAAATATCAGGAGGAATTTTGGCCCACCCTTCTTAGCAAATGATTTCTAAAGCATTCAGATTTGGTGGCTGTTGCTAAGCAACTTTGAGCTTTAGCTCTCTCCAGATTTTTTCTATAGGATTGAGGTCCAGAGACTGGTTGGACCACTCCATGATTTTGATATGCTGCTTTTTCTGCCATTGCTTGGCTTTGTGTTTTGGGTCATAATCTTGTTGGAAGACCCATCCCACAACCAATTTTAAGCCTCTGGGTGGAGAGAAGAAGGTTCTTACTCAGGATTTGATGGTACATGGCTCCGTGCATCCTTTCTGTGCAGAAAAACACCCCAAAGCATAATGTGTCCATCTCATCTGATAGCAGCACCTTCTACTAATCTCTCTAAATCATGAAGGTGTTCTTGGACAACTTCGTACGGGCCTGCACATCTGCCTTCTTAAGTCATAATTGCCAGATGTTGGGTGTTAAGGTTTATGGTGACTGTGGTTTCAGCTGCTTTGAGATCATCAAATAACTCTTGCTGTGTTATTTTAGGCCGGTTTCTCACTGTTCTCATGATCATGGAAACCCCACCAGGTCAGATTTGGTTTGGAGCTCCAGACCTAAAGGTGGATTGCTGGTCATGTTCTTGTATTTTAGACCAGTTGCACCAACAGTCGTCACCTTAACCTCCAGCTTCTGGTCGATGGTTTTGTAGTCCATTCCGGTCTGGTGCATGTCTACAATCTTCTCCCTTCAATCCACTGAAAGCTCTTTGGTCTTTCTCATGTTGGAGGGTTTAGAGTTTGATTGATGGACTGATTCTGTGGACAGGTGTCTTCATACAGGTGATTAGTTCAAACAGGTGTCTTCAATTCAGGCGACTGGTTGATTAGGAGAGGCTAACTGCTCTGTTTGAAGAAGAACTCTTATTGGTTACAAGGGGGTCAAATACTTATTTCTCCCAATGATTTTCTTTGTGATTTTCTATCTCTCACTGTTCAAATGAGTCTACCATTAAAATGAAAGGCCAACCTACAAAATCAGCAAGGGATCAAATACGTATTTCCTCTGTATATAGTCAAGTAAAAATCCCAGATGTGACATGAATGATTTGAATCATGTTTGACATCCTGTCTCACCTGCTGGTTAGCATCAGCGTCTGAGCTGATGGGCTGCAGGAACAGCTCCTGAGGTGAAATGGGGCTCAGAGCCACAAAACCACCTCTCGTCCTGTGAGGAGGGGGGGATGAGAAAAGCATTGAGCAAACACAAGCAAAGGCTGAGTGTACAGAAACAAATCTGCACACATTTGCAGACTCACAGGGCCGAGCCAGCACTGTGGGCCATCAATGGCAGTGGCTGGGTGTTGGACAGAACGTCCTCTGGGAGCGTGGAGGCGTCCAGACGCTTAAACATCAAATTACTCTTCTGAAACAAAATTAATCAACATGCAAGACTGATTTATTTACAAAAAAAAGGATTGCATTCCCTAAAAAAAACAATTTTTGTATCTGCACGCTGAGCTGACCTGAGCTTCCAGCTGTTGCCTGAGTTTCTTGGCTTTGTTCTGTTTGAAGTAATCCATTATCATCATTGAAGCATAGATCTTCCCCACCGTCATGTCAGTATCTGTGAGACACGCTACATTAAGCCTCTGCTTTTTTTTCAGCAGCATACTGAATATTGCCTCTTGCAGCCTTAGCCAGACCTTTGTTGATAGGTACCAATAGACCTAAGGTCTTCTGGGGTAGATACGGCCAAATGATGCTGATCTCTTTCTGCAGCTCCGTGTCCAAGGCAATGCGGTCCTCACCACCTGAAACAAGCACCAACAATCACAATGTGAACACTAAATGTGTCTTGATAGGAACAATGTATTAATCTACTGGAAAATTTGAAAATATGTGTGCCTGACCTCGAGCTATTTTGATGTCCAGAGCCGTGCGGATGAGCGACATCAGAGTGGAGGTGAAGTGCACGCTCATGTCCTCGTCCACAGGCATGTTCATCAACACCAGCCGCTGAAAGAAATGAGCAGGAGAACTCGAGGAGGGAAAATGACGACAAACTTCTAAATGACCTCCAAAAGAATAAAGACAGGGCTTGTACTAATTTCAAGTAAAAAAAAGGAAGTCTGGGGGAAGTTTCTGATTTAACATTGTAGCCTGGTTAGCAAAATACCTATAAAACCGGACGAACACAATGTCTCAATGGTTTATATCAATGAGTATCACGAATATGTGACTCCTAACTCTAGTTATGTTTGTTTAAAACCTTAACAACTTTTTGGAACTTATACCTTTCATTATTAAAAAAAAAAAAAAACTATTCTAATGGGGGGTCGGTACCATTACTACTACATAATTGTAAACAATAGATATCATTGGCAAACGGACAGATGAGTTCAGACTACAAAGGGTTAAGTCAGACCCTCTGGTTTCCAGAAAAAGGGATGATGTTTTTATTACCTTGTAGGCTATCTTAGCTGGACACTTTTTACCCAGACCCAGAGGAGGTGACATGTGCGTCAGCATCTCATACATGGCCGTGTAGTGAATGCGCCCACTGCACAGGGGTCAGACCAGGAGACACGTGGGTACAGAGAGTAGAAAGTTGAAGTGTTATTGCAGAAAAAAAGATTTTAGTTTAGTAGATTTTAGGATTCAATATAATTTATTTTAACAAACTAGATTTTGTCTTTTTCTTTTTGGTTTATGGACAGAAACTGAGAAACTTTCCTTGCTCATTGGCTGCCCTCTGCTGGTCAAAGGCAGTACCAGTTATGTCAGAAAAAAACAAAAATGTTAAAACGCATCACAAAGCACCCTAAAGCTCACCAGGCCAGCCTGTCATACTCCCCCCAGATTCGGACAAACTCATCCAGGTGATGGGGGCCCAGGATCGATGAATCCCGAGTCAGGTACTCAAAATTATCCATAATCACAGCCACAAAGAGGTTCAGCATCTTAAAAAAACGAAACAAGCACAATTAGATGTGGGTAGATTCATAGAGATAAAAAACAGTCACCTAACTAGTTTATTCTGTTTTTTTATACCAGGAACGAGCTGAAGAAGATGAAGGATACAAAGTAACAGTAAGCGAAGTCGGTCCCACAGCCACCCTCGTGGTCTGGAGACATGGTGAGCGGAGCGATGGAGGGATCTGGTTCACACTCCTGTCCAGAGAGACAGGAGAGCATGATCTCCTGCCAGGACTCCCCAGTTGCACTCCTGGAGAGGAAGGATATAAGAAACACACCAGCTTACATCAAACTTCACACAAATGCACATTTAAAAAAAGTTCGATTGTGGTCTGATGAGACTTACCTGAACAAAAGCATCAGTGCGCTGAAAAAGGTTTTGAAATTGTTGTGCTGATTAATGTGGCTCTCATCATTCAACTTGATGTTTCCGAACACCTGCAGAAAACCAACGGATTAGCTGGGGATAAAAAGTTTTTAGCTTCACATATAAAAACTGCTGATCCCCCACATTCATGGAAAAAAAAGGGCGGTCCAGTTAGCCAGAGACGCTTAAAAAACACCAATTTGTTTCTGCAAATGTCTTCTGTCTGGAAATGTATCCCTGTAGGTAGTGTGTAGATCAGAGCTCTTAAATCACTATCCATTTTAAAACCCAAGTTTAAAACAAACTCTTTAACATGTGGAGCCAAGCGGCCCAAATCCACTTTAGAGAGGTCACAGGAGCCACTTGAACCAAACACCGTCACTTCTGTTTTTGGTCATTAAAACTCAAAAAGCCAAAGGCCATCCAGTCTTTGATGCTATGTTGTCAAGAAAGGAGTGGTGTTATAGAGGAGCCTTTCTTGTTAATAAGAACTGACTATTATCTGCATAAAAATGAAAGGAAACTCCGTGTTTTCTCATTCCTCCATCCAGTGGAAGGAGGTTTAAAAAAGAAATGTCCTAAAATTGAGCCCTGAGGAACTCCGCAAGACAGAGGAGCTGTGGCAGATGTCAATCAAGAGAAGCTCACATTCAAAGTTCCGTCTGCCAGATACGACCTGAACCAGTCAATAGCAGTACCACAGAACCACATCACTTAGTCTGGACAGTAAAACTTTACTGTCTACTGTATCAAACGCAGAAGATAAATCCAGTATGACGAGGATCACATGGTCTCCGCACCCATTGCTCGCAGGATGTCATTAAAAAACATCAACAGAGCAGTTTCTGTAGATGCATCAGGCCTAAACTTTTCATAAAGCAATGGATTTTATTAAAACCAGCTCAACTACTGGATTTACTTTTACATGGTTAAATTCTGAAACTAAATTCCTATTCAAACCATCTCAGAATGAAGTTCTTGTAGTTCTGTGTTTTTTTCCAGCACGCTCTTGAAGATGCATTGGAAGTGGCATGAAAACTTCTTTTTTTTTAAAAACTATTTCTATTTAGGTACATACTTTTGTAAAGCACTTGGTGATACGCATGCCATATTTAGACAAAACAAAAAAACACAAAACAAAAGTAAACTAAGTTTGGGTTTTTTACCTTTTGCAATAAACACAAACTACTATGAGACTGACTGAGCTCATCTAATTTTAACAGTGTTTTTTTTTAACACTTTAAAAAAGTATTTACTGTATTATGGTAAACTTAAGAGAGAAACAAAACAAACAAAAAAAAAACATTTTACACAGCATCGTGCTTACTCTATAGTAATTATGCCAACACATATCTTTATTTGTGTTGCAATTTAAAATGTGTACCTGCATTCCAATGATGGCGTATATGAAGAAAAGCATGGCGATTAGCAGGCAGACATAAGGAAGAGCCTGTCAGAGAAAAGACACCAAAGAACAGATTAAAGCTGCTCTTTGAAAAACGTGCTCATCTTTCAAACTGCTGGGAAAGAATAAAGTGGTTGTAGAAATGTCACACCTTGAATGATTGCACAAAGGTCCACAGGAGAATGCGGATGGTGTAGCCCTGCCTCAGCAGCTTGATCAACCGAGCTGCTCTGAAAAGCTTCAGGAAACTCATATTGATGGTGTTCACCGACTGGGAGAGACAAGCGCGTGGTTACAGAGAGGGTGACACAGACAGAGGAGAGAGTGGCAGCCAGGATGTAGACCACAGATGGCAAAATTTAACACAACATGACTTAAGCTGTGTCTGCAAAGAGGGACTGTAGTAAAACTTTGAAAAAAAAAAAGGACCTGCCCGTGTCCCCTATGTGGTGAATGACAATTTTACCTGCAAATCCACCACTATTTCCGTGATGCTTCCAAGAACGGTAATAAAATCAAAAATATTCCACGTGTCTCGAAAGTAATTCTGCGGGGAAAAAAAGAGCAATTCAGATCAGTGGTTGAAAAGAAATGAAACACAGGTGCTTTTAGGGCCTTCATTTTTTAGGATCCTTACCACAAAACCAAACGCCATGATCTTGAGGATGCACTCCATAGAGAAGAGCACAGTGAACGCTGTATTTAGGTGTTTCAGCACAGTGTCGTAAGCTGTTGGCGCCGAGTGATACTGAAGAAAAGACGTAGCAAAAGGTCAGTCAGACCAGGTTATCCTCAGTAATGCTTTCAAAAGTTTTCGTCAGACAATCCGTCCATTTTCTTCCATTCATCTGGAACTGAGTCGGGGGGCAGCAGTCTAAGCAAAGATGCCCAGACTTCCTTCTACCTGGCCACTTCCTCCGGCTCCTCTGGGGGGACCCCAAGGCAGACCCAGGCCAGCTGAGAGACGTACTCTCTCCAATGTGTTCTAAGTTCTCCCTGGGGTCTCCACCCAGTGAAACATGCTGAACACCTCCTAAACACCTCCTCAGGGAGGCGTCCAGGAGGTACCGGACCAGATGCCTGAGTCACCTTAACTGGCAGCTTTACTCCGGGCTCTCTGGGTGACGGAGCTTTTCACTCTATCTGTGTGAGAACACTCAGCCACCCAGCAGAGGAAGCTCGCTTGGGCCGCTTCTACTCGGGACCTCGTTCTTTCGCCCATGACATAGGTGAGTATTGGAACAAAGATTGTCCCGGCAATTTCCGAGCCTTGATCTCTGGTTCAGCTCTCTCTCGACCAAAATGGACCGGTACAGCGATTGCATGACAGCAGACGCCGCTCCAGTCCGTCTGTTGATCTCATGCTCTGATCTTCCCTCACTCCTGAACAAGACCCCAATATACTTAAACATTAACACTCCACCCACACAAAGTAGCATTAAATACATTTTACTTTATGCCAAAAATTAAGTTTTTGTTGTAGCCAGTTGTAGCTTTACCTTCATCATCAGAACAACAGTGTTGAGGGCAATCATGATGAGGACTGTGTACTCAAAAGAAGGCGACGCCACAAAATGCCACAACCTGTACTGGAAGGTTTGTCTGTTCTGCGGCATGTATCGGGTCATGGGCTTGGCGCTGATGGCAAAGTCAATGCAGGCCCTCTGATAGGACGAGAATTCAAAGATGTAACCATCAAAGCATCAGGGGATCCTTAACCACAGCATGAGCTTCAGCTTGTTTCCACACCTCGTTTTTCTCCAGGCTACACTCCTGTATCATTTTGTCTCCCTGTTCTTGGAAGGTGATGATGATGAGAGCCACAAAGATGTTGACGAAGAAGAAAGGGAAGACCACAAAGTACACCACGTAGAAAATAGACATCTCCATTCTGTTCCCGCGACTCGGCCCCAAGTTCTCCTCTGTGACATCCGTGGAGTGCTGAAGGACCCTGAATCAGAAAAAATAACAACTTGATTAAATCCTTAAATGCTTCTAAATTATTTTATGCTTTGGTTTAGCTTTGCAATATTGTGTTGTTTTTGCATGACTCTTTCCTCATTTCTTCCCTTTGTGGTGGCTAAAGATCTCACAGAAAGTCTAACTCTGACAAATCTGTGTCTCCTTGTGTATTTTTCCAGTTGGGGATTCAGATTTTGATGTTTTTGCTTCTCTCATTTCCCTTTTCCTCTCACAAATCCAAAAAGTACAAAGGCTATTTAAGCCATGAGCAGATGCTCGTAGGTGCTACCGGCCTTTGGTGCCCCTTTTGACCCGCCCTCATCGGCTGACAGCTGCAAGATGCCCCTCCTGTTACCCTGGTCTGAGCTGCACGCGACACAAAAAATAAAGTAAAATGGCGGCTTTACTGTAAGTTTTATTTCCATAGCAACCATTTTATTCTTTGGTCGCATGGAGGTGACAAACAGGTCTATGATATTTTTCGAAAAATTGTAAAAGTAAATTACCGGACTTCTTGGCAATTTTTTCAAAACATTCTGGTAAAAACTATGCTTAACAACACTTTTACAGCTTGTGAAGCTAACGCCGTTTAAAATCTACAAACTTTAGTAGTAACATTTTTCCCTAATAGATTCCAATGAAGCTCAAGGAGTAAGGAGAGGACAAATGAAAGTCGCTAGTACTTTAAATTTGTGGAAAAGGAATATAGGTGATTTTTATTAGTAATATTTAAGATGCAAGGCAAATTTCCCACTGTGCCACAACAAACCCTAAGTCCTGTGGCCGTGCCGAGACTTTGATGAGTGCAAAATCTTTGCTTAAAGGCACACTAAGAAAAAGAATAGCTAAAACAATCTGGTTCTTGCAGTCCAGGACTGTGGCGGGTCATGATAAGACGTTTTATGGGTTCATCCATCAGTATGGTCTTTCTGGAGTCTCTAAGAAGCGTTAAAAAATATGTTTAGAAAATCAAAAACGTTAAACTGAGCTCACTGAGGCCATCCTTCTCCGGTCGACACAGTAAACAGCGTGAGTAAGGCCCAGCAGACGTTGTCGTAGTGAAACTCGTGTCTCTTCCACTCTCTCCTCTTGACCTCCTTCTTGTCTCTGCTGTAGTCGATGTAGAAACCTCTGTGGAGAAAAAAAGCAGGCTGGAGGTCAGCGCGTCCCTTAGATCACAGATCGCAGCTGTAGCCGTAAAAAACTCAAAAGTACAACCCTAAAGCACTGGCTTTACAGAGGTTCCACTTAATCATAGAAACTATATACAAAACTGAAAAATAAATAAATTAGATTGATGGAAATTAGGGACAGGGAGCAGAAGTGTGGTTTGAGCTGAGTAGTGAGCAGATGTGGAAGTGGGAGATGATCCAAAGAGCTGAGCGCTCAGCTTAAACAGCTGAGAAACTAGTGACCTTCTTGCACATCTTGAATTTGCTTTACTTTGATGAGGTGCGCCAAAAATATTTGAAAAATGTGTTGATGACTAGTCCAGGATGCTAAAGATTTAACTCATTCAAGTTATCAGTTCAGCAGTGACACGTTTGAGTGACAATGTGTAGAAGTCTGTATGCGGCGCTCATCTATCCAAGCACAAATGCGTGAGAGTGCATCAGATTTGTGCGTACCGACATTCCTTCTCTGTGTTCACGGAGCTGTCGGTGCAAAAGAAGAACTTCCCTTTGAAGAGCTGCACTGCGATGACAGCAAAGATGAACATGAAGAGCTGATACACAATGAGGATGTTGAACACATTCTTTAGAGACGTGACCACACAGTCAAAAACCGCCTTTAAGAGAGAAAGAGAGAGAGACATGGAAGTCTGTCAGTCGTTTGCACACAAAAAGACATAAAAACCATCTGTGCTTTCACTTTTCCACCTTGAGTTTTGGAAGTCTTTTGATGGTTTTGAGAGGCCGTAGGACTCTTAGAACTCTGAGGGACTTTATCGTCTTGATGTCTCTGCCTTTGTTGTTCCTGTTAATAGTAAAGTGGACAGAACTCAGAAAAGAGGACGGGAAAATGTATTTCAAATTGTTGACAACAAAGAGAAACAAAGTGAGATAAAAATGTCAACGAAGTGTTAATGGAATCACATAATGAGGTGCAAATCTTAACCTTGAGAGTGGTCATACAGAGGCTGGCAGATGTTAGGAGTAATGGTGAGCAGATCATTTCTTTATTACTATTTCAAACCTAAAATTAGATTTGTGGGTGGGGATGATCTCACACATTCACAGGTTCCGTTTTCTAGTTTTAAAACATCAAGCCTCATCTGTGTACTTATAATTTATCTCTTAGACTTTTAGTGTACATAATTAGAAAGTCCTGAAACAGTCACAACAAACCTGTTTGGTCTAGAAGAAAATAGGACGTGAAAAATGATCCATGAGTGTGACACTGCTTTGTGACTCACAAAGCTCATTTACTAAATTCTTCTATTGAAGACCCAGTCCGTGTTTTTTTTGGTGTTTTTAACATGTTCTTGGGGCATTCTTCTGATGATGGAGGACATGTATAAAGAAAATAAACCTTGAAATGCATTTCTAAGAATTTTTGAATTCAAATCATTGTGAATCAGGACCAGACGCAAAATACGGCGTTGAAAAAATAGAATATTTGTTGCATAAAAAATATACAGGGTGGACCACAAGCTTCCTGCTCCTCTCTGTTCTGATTACTGCCGCTCTGCAAAAACTATTTCCTAAAAAGCGACATGTTTTTTTAATTATGGCCAAAAACAGCATAATCATAATTAAAAGACCAATGGAAATGCTTTTAAGAGGAGCTCAACAGATGAGTGGGTGTTTCAGCTGCAAACGCAGGATTAAAGATATTGTGGCGACCTGGGGGTTAGCCTTTAGCCCCCTAGGCTCATGGGGAGTGGGGAGTTTTGGGGTGAAAACCTTGAGTGAGAGGGGTGGAAGTTGAAGTGACCTCCATGCTGTTTGGGCTGTTTGTGTGAGCTTGACTAAACGGGCTTTATGCTGAAAATTAATCATTGCTTCTCTGCCTGTTTCTTTCACTATGAGACTGTCTGGGGTTGTGCGGTGTATGGGGCACGGACAGCTCTCCAATGAAGCCATCTAACTAACAGTTTGGCTCTCGCTGCCCCGCTTAAGTGACAGTACGGCTGGGTCGTTGCAATATGTAGGCTAACAATTAAAATCAGTAGCAGAAAATCTACAGGAAAGAAAAACAAACTAAGGAGAAAACACTCCTCAAAGAGGAAACACATTTGATGTAAAACTGAAGTCCATTTGTAATTTAACCTAACACTTTTTGTGTTTTGCAGCAATGCTTGGTAACACAAGCTCATAAAAACATATCTTACTGTCAGACTCATGCATATTCTCAGTGTACGATGAGAGTTGTTAATCACTGTTTTTGCTGAACTTTCTTTCAGATTTCCCCTGACACCAGCCAAACTCATGTCAGTGATGTATCCATGCAAATGAAAAACCTGTTGAGTACAGGACAAAACCAATGAAGGACGAGAAAATAAAGCATGAAGGAAGATTGTGAGCGTTTACATTCAGTTTGACAGATTTGGTTTTTTTACCCCATCACATTCCTGGGAGCCCCAACAGAGAGAAATTCCACAGGAACAACAGAGAAAATATTGAGACATAAAAAGTGTTACACTGTGCAACACAGAAAAGTTCACATCTATATACAACAGAGAAATTTACATACAACAAAGTGCACAAGAGGGTTACAAGTGCTGCATACAAGCCTGCAAAGACAACATCGGCTTTTGCATCAGTTATGAAACCTCCTCTTTCACAGTAATCTTCCATCTTTTCCTATTGTGGTGTTTGAGAAGGGGTGGAAACAACAGCGCTGGCTGTTGGAAAGCCTTTTGCTGCAGTGAGTCAACCATTACTCACGAGCATACTGCACTGTGTACTGACTCACGTTAGAGCAAAGGCGATCAGAGCTCCCACCACTACGATGAAGTCCAGGAGGTTCCACATGTCTCGGAAGTAGGAGCCGTCGTGCAGAATGAGACCCTGGTCTATCATCTGCAAACGGCAGTGCATGGACATGCAAAGGATGTAGCCAAAATATGCAAACATTTCAGCAACTTGACAGTTTAAAGCTATTAGAAGAATATATTCATAAGGAATACTGCTAATCTTTTATATTTACATTGTGTTTTCAACCATTTACAATGTTGGTTCTTCTAATTCTCACTTATGTTTACATTGTATGTTTGTGGTTAATTTTACTTTGCTTTTAGGGAGACAAATTTACCACCTGGCCAGGTGCAACACATGAAAAAATTGCCTTTTGTTTCATTGGTGCATTTGCAGAGATGCTTTTTAGAGTGAAATGTCCCTGTCAAATAAACCATAAATAAAAAAACAGCAAGGAAAAAATGTCTCGAACACCTACCTTTATGATCATTTCAAAGGTAAACACTCCAGTGAAGACGTAGTCAAAGTATCGCAACACCTGCAAGGGATAAAAACAAATAAATTAGCAAATTTTGGTTATAAACCTGAAGAAAAAACATGAAGACACTCCTAGATCAGTTTGTGAATCTGTGCAGGACATATTTATCACTTTTCCTTCATTACGCGTAAACTTTCCTCGCTACACTACTGCCTTCCTCTTTGCATGGCCCTGACACGCTCCATGACACTGCGAAAAGGGAAAAAGTTGTGAAAAACAAACTGCACTGCCATTTCCCAGTCAGAGCCATTGATTCTCACCTTGCATGTGCATGAAAGCAAACGTGCTACTACACATTTGCTGCGTCAACTAGAGACCAAACCATGTAGAAACTGGGCTAAGACACTTACATTAGGGATAAATGTTATTTCCTAGTGGGTTTTAAACATCCACTTTGATGACAATTATGTTTTTGGTGTTTTTAACATGTTCCTGTGGCATTTTCTCTAATGATGGAGGAAATATATTTAAAAAATTAAGCTCAAATTTGGATTTCTGAGTATATCTTTATTCAAATCGTTTTAAATCAGGAGCAGATTAAAAAATTGTATTTGTAAAAGACGAAGAAAGATGCTGGGTGGGCTTAAGCTCCCTGTTCCGAGCTCTCAGCAACAGGGAGGGAAAGGGGGACAGGGTTGCTATGCACCAAAGGTTCCACCCACAACTTAGAGGCGAATTTCTAATTAACACTGTTTTCCTTCCGCTTTGGTGTTTCTCATGAGCATGACAGGTTCATGATGTAAGGTGGCGAATGGACTTCTGGGTTTGTGACTGAAAAGGAAAATAAAGAAGCGGTTCTCTACACCCAAACGTCTCTCTGAGCTCCTTATTTTACATAAATAACCCTGCTTCACCAACACCGAACCCCCTAAATCCAACTACACTAATAAGAATTGGACTATGAGTGGCCAAAAGGTTCAAAATGTCTTTGTTTTTGACACCTCTCCGAAATAAGACTTCACCGAACGGTCCACACCGTTCATCTTCAAGCAAGGCAAAAACAAACAGACAACGTTGGTGTTTTTTCTCGTTAATTTGTGACTTTTTGTTGTAAACTTACGTATTTTAAAGTCGTAAATTTACAACTTTTGAAGTCATAATGACTTTAAAGTAATACATTTATTACTTTAAAACACCTAAATTTACGAGAAACAAAAGTAATACATTTAGCCTGTGACTATTAAAGTCATAAATATATGACTTTATTCTTGCAAATTTACAACTTTAATGTCGCAATAAAAAAAAATGTGTTTGTAAACTGACCCTCAAACTCTCTCATAAAAAAGAACAGAAAAATGTCTAATATTTAATTTCAAATGTGCAATAATTTTCAATAGTTTTTTGTGGCCATTTATATCTTGTTTTGATTTTTACCTTTATGGATAGCTTATTTATTTATTTGGACTTTTATGTATTTCACAATTTTTTAGTGTAGTCTTTGTTTAAACCCCACATAGTGACCGACCTTTGTCCATTTGCATTCCATTTGGACAGATAAATTCTACCCTTTTCTATTTCTTCTTCTGTGTGTTTAATTTGACATTGCATGACTTAGAAATTCATTTCATTTGGAAACCACCTTGTTTCTGTCTGAATTGGTGCAGACAGGATCCTCAGCTGCCAGCGCGATGCTGCTGGCCACAATCACGAGAAGGATGGTCATCTCGAAATACCGCAGATTGACCACATAGTGACAAATCCTTCTGATCCTGTAGAGCAACAAAGAGTATAGTATTTACTGCGCCTGCAAAAAACACGGGACAACGAAACACAAGTGATTTTGTGGAGTTAGTGTTGCATCTCACGGGTTGGAAGCCTTGAAAATGAACATGCTGTCTGGGACCACAGGTTTTGGAGGGAGCGGAGGTTCCTCCTCCTCTGTCTCCTCATCTCTATCTCTCTGCTCAGAATGATACGTCTCCAATTCTTTACTGTTCACTAAAAACCAGAAAGAGGGGTGAGATGAAACACATTTAATCAATGTATACAGAAAGCTATGACAAAGAACGCAGCAAAAAAAGGCAGCTGGCCGTTGAAACAGCTGTGTGACATAGAGGCTCCACATCCCAAATGCAGAGTTTAAAGCAGTGTCACTGCAGCGAGTGGGTGGTCATGGTGTTACCTGTCACGGGTGTGAGCTCCAAAAGGGGCTGTGCAGACATTTCAATTGCCACGCTGCCCTCCTGCTTGAACTTGTCACGTTTGATGGAGAGCTGGCGTTTCTCTGACTCAAGGGTGCTCCCTGTAGACTCTGTGGCCTCCACAGCAGTCTCTATGGGTTTTTTTTCACTCAGGGCATTGTGGGAATCCGAGTGGTCACCCTCCCCCCGTTCTGACCAGGTACAATCCTGCAGTTTCTCACATTGAGGGGGGTCAGGAATCTCACTTGTTGGAGGAACAGAGCTGTCGGGGAAAGATAAATCACTATTGTTATTGTATCTGCACAAGAAATCGCTTTAACTATAATTCACTATTACCTGAAAATGTAAAAAATAAATCAAGGTATAAGAAAATATCCAAATGTTTTTATGGCTTTTTGGTCAAGACCAGGAATATTTTAAAAATCATATTTGCTCTTTTTTGTTTTTCAAGAAAGTTTTGAAAAGTTTTGGAGAAAAAGCCTGAACTTCAAGTTGCATTGTAATATAAACCTTAAATTGACCAGAAGTGCAACAGATTATTTTATTTTATATAAAAAATTTATGACTCAAAGTTTACTCTAGACAAATTGCAATCAAGCATATGGAAGTCAAATGCAGTGTGAGGCCCTAAATCTGTTTGCTTATTTATTTATTTATTTATTTATTTATTTATTTATTTATTTATTTATTTATTTATTTATTTATTTATTATTTATTTATTTATTTATGCATGTTCACCAACAGGCAAAAACCCATTAATAGGCAAAATCTTAAAGACAAAAATCATTAAAATACCCAAATTTTAATATAAAATATACCAAAAACATATAATAAAACAGCAAATATAATACAATAAGATAAAACAAAATATAACAGAGATATTCATTATTTCTCACTCTCACAAAATTTTCCCCTGTCTGTGCTTCCTTTTACATTTTCTGTTGGGGTAGGAGATTTTCTCTTTTAGTTTTCTTCTCCTATCTATGTCTGCAAGTTTATCT
Organism: Oryzias curvinotus; assembly: GCA_023969325.1. NCBI lineage: Eukaryota > Metazoa > Chordata > Actinopteri > Beloniformes > Adrianichthyidae > Oryzias > Oryzias curvinotus. Next base: position 33,352,424 of record CM043722.1, read on the forward strand.
TTGTTTCCTTATGTAAATTAAACCTAGACTGCTTTAATTCCTGCAGTCTTTGTGAGAATTTAGTCACTGGGCATTAACTGGTAATTTTATTCTCCTCATGTTACGTCCTTTCTCAGTCCCCGAGTCTTGGGTGTAACACACAGTGACAGACTGGTCAGCTGCTGAGGCAAGACTTGACAGCTAATTCTGTGTATAACAGGATTTGGAAACACGTGTTCACATAAAGATGATCTTTATTTGCAAAGACAATAAAATGCATTTCAAATAGTCTATTTTTGAAGCAAAATAAAACTCAGAATATTGAACATTTAAAAACTTTTCAAAAACCATAATAAACTTCAGCAGAATTTGTTGGTTGGGTTTATTTATTTATTTATTACTAAACCTGACTTACATTTTTGACATGTTTTGAGTTTTTGGGGTTCCCACAGAACCGCATCATTGCCATTAAAGTCCTATAACTGGCGTTCTTCATACATGATTGACGACACATACAAGGTTTAACTAACATTGAAGCAATATTACACAATTCTATTATCCTATTGCAGATAGAATCTAGATATATTTTATTGAATTTGCATTTAAAGCTATAAATGAAAATGCATTTTAATACTTTTTATTACTGACACTTTTTATTTAAAGTAACAAAAACAACATGATTTAACATAACAGCTTCAAACTTTAAAACCTGCATTTTGGATCTTTTAGACATTTGTGTTCTTTGTGGCTAAATAAAATGTGCCATATTAATGTATTCAGGTATTGTTTGCAATGGTGTGAAAAAAAATGCTTATCATATGTGTTGTGCACACAACACACGTTCCTCACGGTGGTTCAGCCAATTGTAATTGACCCATCAAGGTTAAGCCAAGTTTCTGATTGGATGCATTTTGTGTGCATCACATGAACGTAAAAAGGCAAAGACAGTAGAGACACAACAGGAAGAGAAACCTAGAACGTTTGCCAGAAATTGATCATTTACTTCCTGATTGATTTTATACCTTTTTATCAACACAACCTTTTTAGTGTCTATGGTGTTCAACGGTTATTCTCAGTATTACGTCGCTTTTTCCATACGTATCTATATCCTTTGCATCCTTATTTATAATCTTTCTGGGTTTTATTTCAGCAAATTTCTAAATAACTCATTTAAGGAGGACACATGGAAGAAACCAAAGAGAAGACCCCTACCTTCCTCCTTCCTCCCCAACATCTGCATACGGGTTCACAATGCACATTCCATCATGATCCTGGGTGGGTTCTCCTTCTCCTTCTGCTCTCTCCTTCTCATCTCTGTCCTCCGTCTCCTCTCTTTCATCCAGGATCTTCCTCTCCTGGCTGAGCGATCGTCGGATCTGCGGCACCTCATGTGGAGACTGCATAATGTCCAGACTCTTGACTTCAGTACGGGCTTCCCGGTGACGATGGCGTCTGTGCCTGGCCCCTTCTTCAGGCCCCTGACTGGACCTGAACTTCCGAGCCATCCTGTGTCTGCCCCCTCCCGCCGTCCGGTGGTTTGGTCCTGCCGTTTTTTCTTCGCTCAGGGTCACCAGGGGTCCGGCTGCTGGGGGCTCAGGCATTGGGATGGTGACGGACATTGGCGGCTCAGGTAAGGGCATCCCTATGGACATGGGGGACTCTGGCAGGTGAGCTGGGCTGGCCTCTGGGGTAATGGCAGGGGGGTGGTGAGGGATGGTGGGGGTTTCAATTGTGTCTTCTGTCGGCGTGCTAAACAGCTCCTCCTTGCTCGCCATCTGACGGCGTTTTCTTAGCTGGTTGGCTCTCTGCTCCCAGACAGACATGTTAACTTTCCTCCTCCTTTCTCTGCGGTTGGCAAAGGCACTGGGGCCATGGAGCGGCTGCTCATCTACGCCCCCCGATGGACCATCAGGTTCGTCTGGGAAGTTTGGTCGCCCTCGATGAATCGCCCGTTTTCTGTATAGATAGGGCCTTCTTCTGCCACTAAACACCATATCAGAAAATTTACATCAGTTTGCAGCAACAACTAGTTGACAGCATAAAGTTTTTTTTGTTTATTAAGACTATTGTGTCCATTTGCTATCAAGATAGATATTGAAAAAATAAAAAATAAAAGCTGCAAGAAAAGGAAAGACCTTTTCTGTGAATTTGTATTTTTTTTACAACACAAAATATTCCTATGAAAATGTATGCAAAAGGACATTCAAACTAATGAAATAATAATAGTAATAACAAGAAATACCTGAGAGGAGGGAACAGATCAAAAATAAAACGTAACAAAATCCACAAGAACGAAAAAGGGAGTGCAAGGTCGAGGTGCAAACATTGGTGCGACATCTACAAAATAATCTCAATAACCGAGTAAGGAAACTCAGGAGGGAAATCTGTGTGACAGGATGCAAACAGTTCTACTTACTGTTGGTCGGACTCTTTGGTAGTCCATGTAATCAATGAGTGATCATTTGAAAACGAGACATTAGTGTCTTACAACATTCACAGAACTTTTGTTGTGGCACAGAACAAAACATGTTTGGGAGAAAACCCTGTGACTGAGTGTTAGGGCCACCATAAAAGAAGAAAATAAATGTAATATATTAGAATAAAGTCGTAAAACTACAAGAAAAGTATCGTAAAATTGTGGGGAAAAAAAGGCTACATTTTACAAGAATAAGTCGTAAAATTATGAGAAAAATGTTAATATTGTATGGGAAAAAAGTGCTCATTTATCATCTAAAAATGTGTAATTTTACAAGTCATGCTTTTTCAAAAATAAATGTATGGTTTTATGAAGATAAAGTTGCATTTACAAAATGGTAAAGACGATTCAGTATGACTCATGAGGTGGATGATGACAAATTCATCAGGTTATGGTAAATGGCGTATACTTATATGGCACTTTCTACCTTCTTACGAAGGCCCAAGGCGCTTTACAGTCACAGTCCCATTCACCCATGCACACACACATTCACACACCGGCCGCGGCTCCGCTGCCGAACACTGGTGCCATCCTCCCACCAGAGGCAAGGTGGGGTTCAGTGTCTTGCCCAAGGACACTTTGACACATGGGTGAGCAAGGCGGGAATCGAACCTGCAATCTTACGATCATGAGTCGACCGCCCCATGTATGATTGTATGGATGATATGTATGATTGTCTTAGTCAAAACATTTTAAAAGTTAAATGAAAAAGATTATAACCTTTTTTTTGGTAAACTTGTGACTTTTCTCAGCATAATTATACATTTTTTCAATAATTTTACAACATTATTCTTATTCGTTTAATGTATTTGTTCTTTTTTGGTGGTGCTAACACTCATAAACTCATCATCGTCATAAACTGCCAAAACAGGCCCCTTAAAAATACGCAAAACGTCTTATCCCATTAAATAAGTAAAAAAATGGGGTGAGAAAAACATTCTCTTATGCTTATTTTAAGAAAAGAATTCTACCGACTAAGACACATTCCCTCAAATAAGATTATTTTCCTCAATAAAAAAATCTTGATAAGATCTTTTTTGTAGCAAGACAGAAAATAAGACAATTTTTCTTGAAACAAGGGCCTTTTTACCGTCTTAAGATTTAGTTTTTGTAGTGTGGAAATCAGCTTTTTTTTTTTTTATAAGGAAAAATAAAAATAAATAAATTATAAACTCAGATTGTTGAACAAATATTGAGTAAGTTGATGAGTTTTAAGAATGACTCCCAAGGAAACAGCATTTGGTTCAGTGCCATCTGACAAGCATAAAACATAACAACACGATGGAGCCAGAAAAAACTGTAAAACACAGTAAATCAGCTGCAACACTTACAAGACTTACATTCATATATGCCACAGACAAATGACACGTTCAGCGTCACAACTGGAAGAGAGTCAGAGTATTAAGGGCATATGCTGCTGAGAAAATGAGCTCTCGGCTTGATCCATAAGACATTTTTTCTTTAGGTTTTATCACCTAAAATCCCCATTATCATAACAGCTCTGCAAGCAGCAGCTACTTAGATTCTTAAAAACACATCATCTTATATATTTATGTAGATCAAATATTCGTTTTTTAGTGCGCTGCTCTGTTTGTTCCAGAAATGTCATCTGAGTGGTAACTTATTATGGTACATGCAGCAAAGTGTAGGCATCATTTTCCTGATTTTGATAGTGGGATGTGTTAAAGGCTGTGCTGCTTTCTCTCCATTGTTTATTGTCTATTCTTTAAACTGAGAAGGTAAGAACAGAAACTTGTAAACGGAAAGAAAAAAATAGTTTCATCACAACAAACTATTTATTTGATACTTGAAAAGATTTCAAACCGTGTTTTAGCAGGTTTTAAGTTGTTTTTAAATTCTTTTTGCTCAACACCTTTCCAGGTTTTTCTCAAAATCAGCACAGTTGAACATTTTATGTCTCATTAACATCTAGGATCTAGATATGAGGATATTAGTAGTGATATTAGTTTACTATGTCACTCATTTTATGATTTACCTTTTAATTGTTTTAATTTTTGTTTTGTTTGAAAGTTTTGAGTTTACAGCACTAAATAAATGTGATGTGAATGTGAATGGTAAGGTTCTTTTGTTACATTTCTTTGTGAGTTTACTTCAGACCAGATTTGAAACTCAGACTCCTCAGTTCCTGCTAGACTGTCGAGTTTTCCCATCTGGAATTTAAGTTTCATTCTGACTGCAACGTCTCTGTCACAACAGCAAAATCTAATCAACCAGCTTCATAACAAGCATAGAAAATACGCCTGTAAGTGACTCAATTAGTCTAGTGACACACGTAATTATTACTCATTTCATTTTCATCAATGGGGCCATATTGAATTGGCTTTGAATTGAATTCTTAGGCTGCTGGTTCACTGAACCCACAAACAGGCTGACAGGTTACTAAAAGATTATTGTCCTCATTACTGAAATGATTGATTCAGAGCCCAAAACATTTGCAGAAGGGACTTTTCGCAACCCAGATAAACCTGCGCTTAGCAGCTTGAAAACACAATGTTAGACTCAACTGTGTCATACATTCAGTCAACATGTCTGTTTTTGAGAGGAACCATAATAATATATTATATTTTTTTTCAAAAAATACTGTTTTTGTTGTAGACCACCAATACCCAGCAGAGGGCTGCCTGATTTCATTTTGATGGCATGTAAAAATTAAATAAATTCTGATTTTGCTTCATGTAATCAGTAACTTACTCAGATATCAGGCCATCTCTCCCCCTGGCATATCTCTGATTGAAGAACTCTTCTTCCTCCTCTTCATCCTGACAAATTGAAACACAAATCTTTACTGTCTTACGAAGGAAAGATGAGTGTAACACAATCAAATACATAAAACACAAAGATACATTTGATTTTGAAACAAGTGGGGTTTTAGCAGAAAGCATTGTAGACCTTAGTCAGTTCCTGTGCATTGGCGAGGTTGTCCACAGCGATGGCTAAGAAGACGTTCAGCAGCGTGTCTGTTTTGATAGAAGTTATGACAAATACACAAAAACACTGGAGCTAATTATCAACCTATTTTTTTAATCTTAGGTCACATTAGGAAAGACAAGAATGGTTATTAAACGGAAAACAAAATATTTGGAGACCCACTCTGATGAAAATGGTGTTTTGGGTGTTTTTCACATGTTCTTGTGGCATTTTTTTTATGATGATGGAGGACATGTATTAAGAGAATTTAGCTCTAAATTGCATTTTGTTTTGTATTTATTCATTCAAATCATTGTGAATCAGGAGCAGATGAAGAATGTCAGTTTAAAAAAGATTTGTAATGTAGTAAATACACTGGGTGGGTGACAAGCTCCCCACAATGCTCCATTCTGATGGAGACAAATAGATTCATGTATGTCTTTGTTTTCCTCATCCGAGCTGGCATCTGGTTCAAAACTGTACATAGCTCCGATATTGCTCGCCATTCTTGTTGCACCAGTATGTTAGGTTAGGGGTCTGAGGGGCTGTAAGCTAGCGGGAGAGTGCGTAAGTGAGGTGGTGTTTCTCCACACCAACTGTGCCACCCACGACTCTGAGGCGAATTTCTACTTAATTACTGACGCCCTGCAGAAACCACGTCCTAGAAAATGGCACAGATTTCTTGATCTTGGCTAAAAACTGCTTTAAATGGCTCAAAAGATGATCAGAGTGGATCTTAAAATGACTGCTATGGCAGTAATTTACTCAGACAGAGCCTTGCAATTAGACCTTTTCTAAAAACAAAATGTTAGGTTTTTACTTTATATGTTTTAAAGAAATACACAAGTTAACAAAAGGAAAATTTTTACGATGGATATTCAGGAACTAAAGGGTCTTGGACTGAGTGCAGTTCAAACCTCAGTTCCCATGAGACTTTTTTCCTCAAATGTCACATTTGACCTGCTCAAGTAAGACGTAGAACTGAAAAAAACAACATGCTGGAGCAATTTTCTTCTATTTAAATGATTTCTACTACAGTTATTACCCCGACACAATGCCAGACCCTCTTTAGCTCATCTTATATCCTTGCTTTAGGATTATTTTAATGGCTGAACAGTCTCTCAGTTTCAGAAAAACACCTGAAAATCAGATATGAATGTGAAAACACTTTCACTTAACATGGTGGCAGCCTCCTCCTCACTTTCTTCAGCCATTGTTGAAAACAAAGCGTTTCCATCTTCAGCACTGCTAATATTTCCATATTTAAACTCTGATCATGAACTGGAGTCAGAGCTCTCTGGTGACCTTTGAGGCCAACAAGGATACAGTTTCCAAACAGCGTCAGCACTATGAAGTAGATGGACGACCACATGCCGTACTGAACACCTCCCTGAGACCGAATCCCATTATACATCACTTCATTCCAGTCCTCCCCGGTCAGGATCTGTGCACAATTAAAGACATAGAACATTAAGCAGATATAATTACATTTCCTACACATGATTCAAGAGTAAAATACACCACAGAAGAGACATTGAGCCTCCTAACCGCAAAGTAAAAAGATAATAAGGTAATAATTACTAGATGTGGCAATCAAAACATTGCCTCAAAGAGAGGAAAAAATTGGTTTCAAGGTACTTCTGATGGGGACTCGTTCACATTTTGCTCGTCTGGTATTCATGTGCACATATGTGTGCACGAATGTGTGGGATGATGGCAGAGGCGAGGGGCGGAAAGCGAGCGAGCAGAGTTGTTTAATCTGTGCCCGGGGTGAGAAATATCCCAAGATGCAACGTGTCATTGAGAGCAGGCAGGATGAGGGAGCCAAACCTGAAACACTGTCATGATGGCAGCTGGAAACGTGTCAAAGTTGGTGGGAGTGTAATCTTCAAAGATGAACCTAGAGGCAGATAGAGAGCAGGGTCAGATGTGACCCAGGAAGAACACAGAGGAGGAGGAGGATGCACAGAGCTATTTTTCACTAGATTTATCTTTTTTTTTTCTTACTTTAAAAAGAGAGGCCATTGAGGAAATCTTTGCTTAGCTTTAGGAGCCAGTTAACATTTGCAGAAAAAATGTATATGAAAAAAAATCTGGAAAACAAGAGTAGAAACCTCTGCTGTAATAATGTAAAGGACTCAGCACATACCTTCCTCCAAAGAGCTGCATCCCAAGGAGAGCAAACACCACAGTAAAGAGGAAAAGCAGGAAAAGCAGGCTTATGATGGACTTCATGGAGCTCATGAGAGAAACAACCAAGTTTCTGAGTGATGCCCAGTATCTAACAAAGAAAAAAAAGCATCCATTAAGGTAAGTTCTGATTGGGAAATCAAAAAAGTGAAGCATGTATAAACTTTTTTTTTTAATTCAAAGTCCCACTCTGATCATCTTTTCTTTTAAATACGCAGTTGTTAAACCTCTTTTGAAAAAGCCCAGTTTGGATCCTAACATCTTGGCCAACTATAGACCGATATCAAACCTGCCCTTTATTTCTAAAATCCTAGAAAGAGTTGTAGTTAAGCAGCTTTACTGCCACCTACAGGACAACAGCCACTTTGAAGACTTTCAGTCGGGGTTTAGACCCCACCACAGTACGGAAACCGCACTAGTTAGAGTCTCTAATGACTTGTTATTGGCTTCAGAAAAGGGACTACTTTCTATTCTTGTCCTGTTAGACCTCAGTGCAGCTTTTGACACTATCGACCACAGTATTTTACTCCATAGATTAGAGCATGACTTAGGGATCAGAGGATCTGCTCTCCAGTGGTTTAAATCCTATCTGTCAGATAGGTATCAGTTTGTTAATGTAAATGGACATTCCTCTCAGTACACTCGAGTTAACTACGGAGTCCCACAGGGCTCAGTCTTAGGACCCATCCTGTTTACGCTTTATATGCTACCCCTAGGAAACATAATCAGGAAACACAGCATTAATTTTCATTGTTATGCCGACGATACTCAGTTGTATTTATCCATGAAACCTGACCAGAATGACCAGATAGAGAAACTGAACGCCTGCATTAGTGACATCAAGACCTGGATGACAATTAATTACCTCCTCCTGAACCCAGAAAAAACTGAGGTTATTATACTAGGTCCTAAAAATCTGAGAGATGCTCTGTCTGCTCAGATAGTCTCCCTGGATGGTGTAAGTATAGCCCCCAATTCCACAGTTAGAAACCTTGGGGTTTTATTTGACCAGGATTTATCATTTAAGGCTCACATATCTCAGGCGTGTAGAACTGCATTTTTTCACCTGCGGAATATTGCTAAGATCAGAAATATACTTTCTAAGAGTGATGCTGAAAAACTCATCCACGCATTTGTTACGTCGAGGCTGGATTACTGTAACTCCTTGTTAGCAGCGTGTCCTAAGAGTTCCTTAAGAAGTCTCCAGCTTGTTCAGAATGCAGCAGCTAGATTGTTAGCAGGAACTAGCAGAAGAGATCACATCACTCCTGTGTTAGTTTCACTCCATTGGCTCCCAGTTGATTCTAGAATTAAGTTCAAGATCCTCCTGTTAACCTATAAGGCCTTACATGGAATGGCCCCGTCCTATATTAATGACCTCATAGTCCCTTACCATCCAATCAGAACACTTCGCTCGCAAAATGCAGGACTGCTTGTGGTTCCTAGAATTAGTAAAAGTACAGTCGGAGGTAGAGCGTTTAGCCACCAAGCCCCTGTCTTATGGAATAAACTCCCAGCTCATGTAAGAGAGGCAGATTCAGTTTCTACATTCAAAGTTAGACTGAAAACATTCCTCTTTGGACAGGCTTATTGTCAGACTAGTTAGTATTCAGAGATTATTTAACTTAATGTTAATTGTTTAAATTAAACTAAATAACAATAACTATTATTTTAAAAGGCTGCTAGAAGTTGAAGCTGGGGTAACTATGGTGCACTGGGGCTCTGTCCTCTTTTCTGTCCTTTTCCAATACTTTTCTTTTCTCATCTACCTCTACACTTCCTCTCTTCTCTATCTGTGATCATCATTTATCATTTAGTTATCCATGCCTCTGTTTGGTGCAGTACGATTCATGTATTGTCCCTCTATCCCTCTCCCCTCCTGGGGAGTGGGAGTGCTTCCAGATTCCAGTTGGCCCATCCGTGCTCCTGTTCCTGACTGTGTACCTCGTCTCTGCTCCTGCTCCTACACCTGGCTGTGGTTCCTGTCTCCGGCTCGACTCGCGCCCCGGATTGTCCCCAACCCCGGCTGGATGAAGCTCGTCTGCTGGACTTTAAATATGTAGATGTAGAGTTAGATAAGTTAATTCTCTATGAGTTCTGGTTAATCGCCTGTCCGTCCTGGGGGAGGATCCCTCCTTCATGTGGGCACCCCTGAGGTTTCTTCATTTTTTTCCGGAATCCGGTTTTTTAGGAGTTTTTCCTTACCGCGAAGGGGGGTCTAAGGGCAGGGATGCCAGTATAGCTTAGTCAGTTTGTTAGTTTATTTTAGTATTTTCCTATTGACTCTTTGTATTCGTGATCCTTTTGAGTTCATGTTTTACTTCAAAGCCCATCGAGACGACTGTTGTTGTGATTTTGGGCTATACAAATAAAATTAAATTGAAAAAAAAAAAAAAATTAATCTATTTTCAAAATGCTCCCAGTGGTCTTTTAATTATGATTATGTCATTTTCAGCCAAAATCAAAAAACCTGTGTCATTTTCTAGGACATAGTTTCTGTAGATCGATGGGGACGGGACCACTGGCACACATTGCTGAGAGCTTGGAGCAGGGAGCTTGTGGCTCGCCCACAGTATTTTTGTCACAATACGATCTTTTTTAATCTGCACTTTTTTCGTCTGTGCTTAAATCACAACGATTTGAATAAAGAAAGACTCAGAAATGCAATTTTTAAGGTTATTTTTCCTAATAGGTCTTCCATCATTAGAAAAATGCCACAAGTATATGCTAAAAATGCCAAATACACGATTTTTATCAGAGTGGGTCTTTAAGAGTGCTGCTGTTTCTACTCACTTTGTGATTTTAAAAATTCTCAGGAGTCTCAGTGCCCTCAGTACGCTGATACCGAAGGACATACCGGGTCTGAAGAAGCCCCAAACTACCTCAAAGATGCTCCCAACAATGACCTGAAAACATGCCACACATGACCAAGTAAAATATAACTTTACCAATGCAATAAATTCTGATTTTTAATGTCATTACTGTCCATTTAGATCTTTAAATTTGATAAATGATTGCAATTAGCCATCTTTACTTTGCTCCATAACACAAACCAGTTACTCTAAGCTGAAAAATGAGCTCCTAATGGTTTTTTTTCCCGCTGTCCTTTAGACTATAATGCAAAAGTTTTTCTATTTCTGGAGTTACATGACTTAAGAATGAGAGACAAATGATCTCACCCCACAGTCAAAGCAGTTGAATGATGAGTGGAAGTAAAGCCGGAAACCAAGACCGTACATTTTCAGAAACATCTCAGCCAAAAACAACCCCAGGAACACAAACTCTGCATAGTCTGGAGACAAAAGCACAATACAAGACTATTAGTGGGATGCAGCGTGTGGCATCAACGAATGCAAGTAAATAAATAAATAGTAAATAACGATGAAACCCACAGAGGAAGATGGTGAGCCAGTCAGGCTGGTCGTGGTGCACGATGGCCACGCAGATGGTGTTGAGAGCCACCAGACTCAGCACCATCAAATAGAAGGTGTCAGTCTTCACCATGCGGCGGATGGAGATGCGCAACATGCGCTCCTTGCGCCGCAGGTAAGCGGCCGGACCACGCCGGCCACTGCGGAAGTTCATTCTTGATCGTGACATGCCTCAAGAAGAAAAGAAGCAAAAACATTTTAATAAAAAAAAAAAAAAAAACATATATTCTCATAAAAAAAGATAACAATTTGATGTAAGCAAACTTCAGGGTGAAAAGTTATCTGAGACATCTAAAAGGTTTACAAATTATGTGCTTTTACTTTTAAATTCAATAAAGTTGATACAAAACACAATTGTATTACACTGTAACAGACTTTGCAATATTTATTCAACTGATGGATTTATTTAGTCCGTCAGTGGATGGATTAAATACTCTGCACAGCCAAATATATATATATTGGCTGTAAGTGTAAGTGTGTGTCTGTGGCGATCCGTAAACCTTTTATTTGAATTCTCATATTGTAAATTGCCATTAGTGATTCCTGTTCTTGACCCCCAATTTTCCTGATTTAATAATCCTGCTATTATTTAAATGAACAAGATTAGATTACAAACATAATTATTTGCAATTTAACAAATTCTTCTCAAATAGGTGCTCTTTTAAAGTGGCACTCGGTTCTAAAACTTTTGTCAGGTTTTCTCTAGAAAAAGAGTTTTCACTCACTGGCAGTGGACGTGTCAGCAAACTTGTCATCTCCGGGCGCTCCTCTTCGTGCACCTGTCTTCTTACTCGCCCTCTTTAGCACTGAAACGTTTCACAAAAACTCATTCAAGTTAAAGTCTTTGATACAGTGTTTGGATTTACAATTTACACGGTAAAAGAAAGGAACTTTAAAACTAATATATATAAAGAGGAGGTGTTTTTATTCCTTTAGTCTGTGAAACAGTAAATATTATAATATTTCTAAAATGTAACCTTTCCATACAGGATTATGTACTTCTCTGATATATGTAAACTTACCATCTAATGGTGATCTCCCTGAATTTTTATTCTCCTCTGCGAGCATCACTTCCTCTGTAATACAGTAAAAACTAAAGGTTACACTTAAAGCGTATCTCATCCCATCAGACACTGAAAAGTACATTTTTTGGGGTTATTATGTCGAAAAGGGTCTGCAAACACCCTCAACAAGCAAGTGCTGCTTTGAGAGGTGGGCGTGACCTTCTTTGAAGACAAAACTCTTATTCTCTCTTACAGTCTCACAATCTGTGTCTCTTTTCTCCCCCTTCTTCCCACACGTTCCCACATAAATATGCACAGCGGCTCTTTCGCACACGCATGCATGTAAACAGAAAAAAAAACAAAAAGAAAAACGCGCGTGCGTATGCATGCATGAGCTCAAATTTAAGTCAGTGAGTCAGTATCACCTTTTTCTCACCCTCTGCTTGCGTAGGAAGCCAGCGATGTAGAATACCATTACAGCCCTGTGTGTTTGTGCTACTTTATCAAAGGTTTCAAGCAGCCAGTATTTGAAGAAGACCAAGCGCTTTTTTAAAATAGAGAAGGAGCCTTTCTTTTCACTTCACAAAAAAACACTAATTCAAATTTCATCCTCAGCCCAAACTTATTTTAATGTGCTATTAAGGAACAGGCTCATTTGATTTGCATGTGCATGTCATGGAGTCAAAGGGTCACAATATTCCATAACATGAATGAATTATTGATGGTTTTGGACCTGCAGCCAATGAGTGATTTAGTTCACACCAGGAGAATGTGGATTGTGTTAGAGGTAAGATCTTAAGCCCGAGCCCGAGTCCGAACCCGACCCGACCCGAATTTCGGGTCCGGTCGGGTTCTAAATGACAGTCATTACGTTCGGGTCGGTTCGGGCCGGGCTTCTCTCTCGCTGACTTTTTAATAAATATATGTAATGTCTGCAAAGAAGCTCCTTAGGCGGCGGTTGTGAAACAGCTCTTTATTAATCCTGGATGTCAGAACGGTTACCGCACGAACCGAAAGGCACAGCCAGCTCTTCTTACTCAGAGGAGAACGTTCCCCGCGCGACACACACACACACACACACAGGTAGACCCCGCCCCATCCAACAGTCACCAGCCCACCGTTGATTGACATACACTGTGGTCCCGCAACTGGCAGAACGAGGGGGGGCGCCGGCCACCCGCAGCGTGTCGTGAACGTAATCTTCCCTCCCCAAGCCCGCATGTATTTTGTTTAGGGATCTCTGATATGGAGCAGCAGGAAGTCAAGGAGAAACTTAAGACAGGGAAACTGAAAAGGCAAACGCGCACCGCCGCGGCTGCAGCATTTCTCCGCGTAATGAAGCGAGTGCTGATCATCCAGATCTCTCTGTCACTCTCTCTGTCTGGCCTCTTATTCTGTGTTCCAGCGTTATTTGGTTGATCAAATGCATTTGTCATGGAGAGATGAACCTATGCTCAGCGCTTCCAGCGGAACTCTATGCCACAACAGCAGCTTATACGCGCGCGGCTGCAGCGACCACTCTGTTAGAAAGAAAATAACTTTATGATCATAAAAATATGTAGATTATTTTACCTTTAAGAAATCTGGCGATTTTTTTCTGCCAAAAATCCTATGGGATACATTGAAATTTCGGGTTTGCTTCGGGCTCGGTCCTGCAAATCAACTTAATTGGTCGGGTTCGGTCCGAGTTCGGCTTTAATGCCAGCGGGCCTGTGTCGGGTCGGGCCGGATTTTTTAGGCCCGATCTTACCTCTAGATTGTGTCTAGTGGATTGTGCAGATGAATGTTGAAAAACCGTAAAAAATGATGCAGTTGAAACACCTGCTTGTGTTTGGTGCTACTTTCCAATTTCTTTCTAGATTCAGGCATCTCCAGATTTGTCCTCAGACTCAAATTTATAACATTTCCCTTGATTCCTCCTTTTTGTTTTAGTTTTTCCGAAATGTGACTGTCTGCTTTAAAAAATACCCAAGAAAAGAAACATTGTTCTGGACCTGACAGCCCTGGTTTGAAAGCATTTGTCAGGTATAAAAATTACAAACAAGATTACTCACATTCTTGGCTTTCTGAACTATAGACCCCTTCTAGTGACATCAGTGCTCTGTATATTCTTCTGACACATCTTACTGTTAAAATCACTAACTCTGATGTAAAAATGTTTGCCACCAAATCTTATCATGGAGCACACACACACGTGTTACGGTTGTCAGCACAGTAAAACTCCAGATTCTAGTCTTATTTTACCAATTTCTACGCAATGAAGACATAAAGACATAAAGTCAATGTTTGACTCTCGCAATTTGACTCCTAAAATGTCTTAGAGCTCGTTTGGTTACATCATACGGCATATTAGCATTGAGAATGTCTTGATCACTGTAAGTCATTCTTTGTTTGGATTAAATACAATAATGAATGCACCTGCATTCATCAACGTATCAGTTGCGAGTCTGTCTGCTTATCCACTGTTCTACGATGTATGTAAGGTGGTTCTGCTGCCAAGTACCTGCCCTGTCAATCCAAGCTCTGTAGCCATTGAGCTCTCGTTCCACCTGCTGCTGCCGGCGTAGCTTCATGAAGGCCCTGCGGTTCTCCACCCTCTCTCTTTCCTTAGCAAATTCTCTGAAGGACATCACAGAAATTGTTAAATTTTATTTTTTATTTTTTTATGCACACATGTTTATGATCAGTCCTGCTCACCCTGACAGAACTCCCAGCACGAGATTCAAGACAAAGAACGAGCCGATGATGATGAGAGGAATGAAGTATATCCAGTTCCATGTAGGGCCCAAGGCATCGTTGGTCTGAAATCCATAACATTCACATCATCAGAACACCAACAGAAATCATGCTTTGTCTCCTTTGGTCCGACCCTTGAGCTCACGTTGTAGAGCACGGCCGTCCATCCCTCCATGGTGATGCACTGGAAGACGGTGAGAACAGCAAACAGGATGTTGTCAAACTGTGTGATGCCATCATTGGGCCCAATCCAGGTGTCATTGCATTCATACTTCTCTGGACATTTCCTCACACCGCATGCAAATGCCAGCTCAGATGAGTCAACAGTCTCGTTATCTGCAAAAATTAAACATATCAGTGCTGTAAAAAATGTCCTTCTTTAAACAAGATAGAAAAGATAGAATACAATATTTTTTTCCACTTTTAAGTGATGATTAAATCTGAAAAGTAACTATAAATACTCATATTGAGTTACATTGCTCTGGTAATTGCAATTATTTTTTTCCTTAAATAGATGTGTATTGCTCAAAAAAAAGTTTCATGTCTTTAACTAGGTATTTTTATATACTTCCCCACAAATATATATTTTCAGCACTCCAGCAGTCCAACTATGGTTATTTCTAAACCATAAATTAAAATAAGACCAGAATTCTTCATTTTAAAATCCATTTCTCTTAAAAATGTCCTGCTTGTTAAGTGCATTTGTACTATGTTAGAAGTCAAATAACACTGTCAAATCTGTCTCTTAAAACACAACCACTCATTATTCACAAATGAAACTTCTGCTTAAAAATATTGTGTAAAGTAAAATAAAAGATGGCCCAAAATATTTCCTTATTTTTGTCTCGTGATGCTTCTGTAACACCTTTCTAGCCTATGAAACGAAATAAACAGATTTGTTTTTCTGATTAAGACCACTGTTTTGCACCTCTGACTAAGACTACGGTCACCAGTCCCAAAATGCCACCATGAAGCCACCTAATTGTGAGTTTTCGGCAAAATTGGAAGGTGGGCGCGCTGTGGCATTTGTCGTCGGGAGGTAGCAGTCGCATTTTTACGCAACACGTGGTGGCTGCAGATATTTAAAAAAACAAACAAACAAATAAAAAATTGACAGCGATCTGACAAATTCTTAAGATTGGTCGCCAGGGCACATTTTAAAGTTGCGCCGTGGCAGTTCAGCGACAGGTGGGTGGCAAGAAGGCAGCAGCACAATAACTGACAAAATTGTCTGATGATCGACCGATTTAAGATTGCCACCCTCTAGCCACCCTCCTGCCCCCATGCTGCTGTCTCACAGTTAAAAATCATATGGTTGCAGCGTGGGCACTTGACATGAGCTGGGGGCCCGGAAATGGCCAAAATGGTCAATCTGGTGATTTGGCTACCATGGATCCTGCATAAAAATGGGGAGATGGCATTGATGCTAAACTCATTGTTGCATTGATAGCACCACTGTGACTCTGAGGCTTGGGTATTGAAAATTGATGCTGAGAAGAATACAAAGACAACAGAACATTGTGCTTGTTGCACTACTAGACGAAGAGCAACGCGAACAAGATGAGCAAAGTAGAAGTTGTTTGGTGAGGCCGTGGTTGCAGCACAGAGTGTTGCTCGGGCAGTATATAGACAATTTATATGTAAGAGTTGTATTTGTGACCGTGGCAGAAGACAACTGTTTGTGCTATATTCCTGTTCACATGATTTAAAAGTTTACAGGAAAGGTTGAGGAAAGCTTTGTTTTTTCCATACAGACATTTTCTGCATTCTTTTTCTGGTCTTCAAATAAGAAATTCACAGTGGTTTTGGTAAAAAAAAAAAAAGTATTTAGATGTATTTCTGCTCTACATGAAGAAATGAAAGGTATTTAACTGCAAAATATATCAAATTGGTTATTTGCATTTAATGTTATTAAAAGGCTTCAAAGAATCCTGGGTTAAACTTCAAATCTATGCACAAAGTACGACAGCACTGCTTCATGCTACCAAGAAATAGACTATATTTGCACGTTCTTATGTTATCTTCAAACTGTTACAAAAACAGTGAGAACGGAAAAGACTTTCTTTGAGTTTAAATTCTTTGGGTCTATTTTGGCCCCGGATCTGGATTCAGCTCAGAGTCATGTCAGGCGATGACAGTAAATGCAATGGTGTGGGGGTATGATTACAGAGCAGTTGTTGACTAATTAAACGGTAGCTAAATCAGCCGACAACAACTCTAATCATGCCTCTCAGCTCGCTGTTGCTGCTGGAGGCCTCCAACAAAGACATACACACCCTCTCTTTGAGAAAATTGAGTAAACCACATGTTTTGTGTACCTGCTAGTGATTACTTAGTCATAAATAATCCAAAAACAAACCCTGCTCTACAGTCAGCTCAACAACGCAGTAATAAAAAAATAACGCACTTCTAAACAGCAAGATTCCCACAGACTGGGAGGCGCATTCTGAGCTGAGTGTTGAGCTAAAAGCTTTCAAATTGACAACAATTTGGGCTCCTCTGGTTTCTCTCTGCCTATTCATACTTAAAGGATCCACCTGCAGAAGAAGCAGCTTTTATTTACCGAGAATGTCGTACGATGGCATGCAGGTGTGGTGAAGCTTCCCGCTGTAAAACTCCAGCCCGATGATGGCGAACATCAGGATGGCAAAGAACAAGAGCAGGCCGATCTGGAGCAGGGGGATCATGGCCTTCATGATGGACTTCAGCACGATCTGCAAACCTGAAAACAGTGACAACAAAGACATTTCAGAAAGGAGACTATAACAGCACACTTTATTGTTGGATTTCTTTTTCTTTAGTTCAATACTTTACCAGATCCCTTTTGATGACTTTAAAGTCTCCAAAATATGATTGCACTTTTATATATGTATGTTAGAAAAATGATTAAAAAACCTAGACACATATGCCCTAGATCTATAACCGGACAATCTGTATTTTCAGAAAGACGGATTAACTGGAGTTTACGCAACCCAACTTGACCCATTTGAAAATAGTGATTGGGTGGTGCAAACAAAAGTTTAAAGCTCTGTTGGGTTCATCCACTGAACAACCCACTGGTCAATCAAAAGACAATGCCCCTAAAATGTGCAAATTTCAGGCGTACTAAAAAAAATGTCCCCCAGGGTTGTCATGAATGATAAATGCAGCAATAAAATAGTTTTAAAAAGCAAGCATTGTGGAAAAAGATTTACACATTGTAATTTAAGTGTAAAGTCACAGTTCTAAACGTTGGCTTTTTGGAGGAGCCTGAGCGATATATTTCCAGGTTTTTGTTCAATCTGAAATGTAAAATGAGACAAACTCACTAAGTTTATACCATATTTTTATGATTTCAACGATTGGGACCATTGACTGATATGAGAATTGGACCAGGCAGGTGAGACATCATCCATAAAAAATTATTTACCTCCGGGTCCAACCAAACAAAGTCAATTCAGTCACCATTTTTTCACGATTGGGATGCCGCCATGTTGGAGCCAGATCGAGTCAGTAAGCAGCGATTTGTCCGTTGCTTTGAGTCAACACTTTTATGGCAACTACTTTTGAGTTAGCTCGTTGGAAGCACACACCGCTACCACTTGAAAGCAGGCTCAGAAGGAATCTGTCAAACGTTTAACGTGAGCCCACATACTTTTGTTGAACCATCTGATTGGTCAGCTTATGACTTGAATAACTTGCACTACAGAAACAAATAGAATTAGCAAGAACGTGTTTTAAAAAAGGGCAAGAATAGCTATCCTGAAAAATATAATGACTATAATGAATAGCTGTTTATTTTTTTTAGCTTCTTGGTACCAGCAGGTACCTTCTGTTTGGAACGCCAGGTGGGAGGGGTTAGTCAATTCAGGTCTTATAAACAGTCAGTGGTTGCGAGGCACATTTAAAACCAACTCTAATTTGACAAAACCACTGAGTTAGTACTAAATAGGTACAGTGATGACATAATCCGTGTAAATGGGAAGTTCATTAGCATAAATATGGTAATGCTTTAGAAATGCCGCTGGAGGCCGGCGACTGACTCACTCGGGATTCCAGAGACGAGTTTGAGAGGTCTCAGCACTCGCACAGCCCTGAGGGTCCGGAGGTCCACAGGGATGTTCATGTGGGCACCAGCTGTGGCCAGGATCCTAAAAATACACATCATTCACTGTTTTAACATGACTACTGGTAATTGTTGATGGTGGAAGCGCTGAACAAATAAAACAGTTTCAGTTTTTGTAACACACTAAGTTTAAAAAGGAGATGTAAACTCACTTTAGTTATAGCCTAAAAACAAGAATAAATATTGGGTTAAGACACAAATTATGCAAGAGGGACATTAAATAGACCCATTAGCAGCTAAATCTGGCACAAACCTTGCGCTCTTGACACTAATGGTTTTTGTCAGATGTGTCTACGGGATTGGATTCAAAAATAGACTAAAAGCAACAAATGGACGTAATGGCTTAACAGTTTATGTTTTCTCAGCAAATGTAATCCAGTTGGAAAGAAAGAAAAATGTAAATTTGTACTTTTTCTTTTCCATGTGAAGCAGACAACTGTACCGCCTCTAAGTGTGCTACTGTATTTCCATTTAATGTAGCAGACCTGCACAGGGAGAGGCACAGAATGCACGGCCACATACACCTGGCAGGCATCTCTACTCACATCCACCCACACACACATTGACGTGCCTCCACCTACACACAAACACTGGAAAACAGCATCCGAGCGACCGACAGGCACCGCGTCCAAACCTAATCTGGATGCTTCTGATGAGGCTTCTGCTATTTTCAGTCATAAAGGAGCCATATCATAAAAGATTTTTCTTTCGTAAACCGAGAAAAATTAAGGATCAAATCATTTTGTTCAGCATAATTTATAATTTTCTGCTGTTTTTCTGTTTTTACAAACACTGACAAATGCATTAACTTAAAAAAAAACTTATCTTTGGACAGTGTTAGGAAGTGTGGAGGAGTGTAAGTGTGTGTGTGCTCTCATCTGCTTGTGTGTGTGTGTGTGTGTGTGTGTGTGTGAGCAGGGGGTAGAAAGCACATGGCAGAAACTCAAGTATAAACCCACGCAGAATCTCTACTGAAAGCAGTGGGAGGTAGAGAGGCCAAATGAGTGAGTGAATGAGTGAGGCTATGTTCACACTAATGCAGATAAATCTGAAAACGCTCACAAAATGTTCGGAGGCTTTTCTTTAAAGCTTCACTGTAGGTAGTGGACACTGTGTGCGCTGACTGCTGCTGCTTCAATCAATCTCCAAACTTGAACCACTTTTCTTGGATCAATTATAGTCTGGTTGAGGAAAACAACCATCTTAAAAATAACACTTTATTTGTCTTCGTATGGCCAAGGAGCTCCCAGTGAATAAAAAGTTACCATGGTGCAAAAAAAAGAAGCTTTCCAGGCTCTTAACAGAGACTACAGCGTAAATGTTGGACCTTTATGTACAGTTTTCTGCACATAAAGTCAATACAGTCAATGGAAGGAGCTAATAATGGCAGGAAACATGCAAACATGTGTTGTTACAAGGCTAATTAAAGTTTTCCCTCCTTTTCTTTGATGATTTTGTGTGAGCTCCTGTCGAATTCCAGCTCGACTGAGAAGGACTCTTCAGTTTCCTTAAGCCAAAACCAAATTGATTGTTAATATGGTGCAGTCTATAGAGAACATATACTTTAAGTTGTATTCCTGTAAAGCCTGACAGATGTAATTTCAGGATATGGATCTATTTCAATTTGTTTTAAATATTTATTCTTTATTTTTCTAATGATAATTGATTTTTAATACCATAAAAACCTGTAGGAATGATTACCAATGTCTTACTATTTAATGAACTTTGCAAATCTGATTAGTGAACCAGAGAGTTGTTGCTTTTGCTACAGAAAATGCCAAAAACAGCAATAATGTCGAATTTTGTGCAGAATAAACTTTACATAGATACAATATCTAAATATAAAACCCATGTTTCATTTAACTTTTTCCCTTTTAGTGAATATCAAAGGAAATGCATGATGGGAAACAGGGATGACAGGAGTGAGTGCAAAGCAAGCACATCAAACAAAAGCAGGCAGCTACTGCAGTTCCTTCAAGGTTTTGCTGTGAGATTAAAAAAAAAAAGGAATTCAGAAGAGACCGTAAAATAAAATAAAATGGCCTGTGTTTTTATATTAGCTCATTAATCATACCCCCATCAGGTGTTTTGATTTATTACCTTATTTGGTTTCCACAAGATTTTTAGTTCTTAAAGATTAATACCTTTTGGTAGTCACAAGTTTCAATATTTGCATTTTTATTGTATTTGACATAAATATATGTAGAAGACTAAATTTTGTCAAATAAAATTAATGGTAACAGTATATTTGATACTTGGAAAACAAACATAAACAAGTAAGACTCAGTTATTTTATGTAAAAGACTGATGTATTGGCACATAAACTAAGGACACAAGATAATAAGACATTTTGGAGGATGTTTTTGTTGGGAATACATATTTTAGCATTGCCTGTTTATTTTCCCTTAATATGGTTTGTAAGAGACTGACACTTGTGGGTTTCACACAGGAAAAAATCCCTGGTATAACATTTCTATTGTCACCACAATAATTGTTTGGTTGTATTTGACGCCACTGTTTTCAGCTCAGAGTAACCATGTAAACAAGGTAAGCAGTGTAGAGTTTTTGACTTGTAAAAAACTATTTTTACTAAGGATCTCATACCGAAATTAAAAAAAAAAAACATGGTACTGATTTCTTTTATGTTTGATACCAAAGAACACTTTATAGAGGCAAAGCAGCTTAGTGCGTCATGAGATTAGAGTTATTCTGAGGCTAAATGTGTTGGTTTCAACATGTTTTAGGCTCAATTCCATTAAAACTACTTTGTTGTTCACATTCAGATAATTTTTTGTTAGTTCACTTCATTTTGCTGATTTGAGTTCTGCAGTTTGGTGACTCGTTTTGAAATTGGTTTGTCTTGGTGTCACTCCAGTTTTTGGCTGCTTGTGGACCCTGTGCCCTCCGTTTCTCAGGACGTCTACTCGCTGTCAGTCCGGGCAGAAAAAGGAAACATGGCTTTTCAGTATAAATCACCTACAGACTGGAACTCTCTACAGAAAACAATTAATCTCTCAAATCTCATACAGAGGCTGCAGTTTGAAGCCATCATGAAGGACCTGGAAATGAATAAATCATTTACCTGAAGCTGTTTTTTAACTTTTTAATGTTTTTATATTTTTATGGAATGTTTAGGGGGTGTGTAACTTTTTGCCTCTTGGCCCGGATTTCCTTTAGAACAGAGACCAGTGGGCTTTAATGGGACTTTCCTGGTTAAACAACAGTAATAACTGTTTGACTTCCGGGTTGAATCACATTAACAATAAAATAACTGGAGACAGATGCCATCAAACATTTCAATTATTGTCAATGCTTGGAATAAATAAATAAATCAAATCAATAAAAAAAAACAGACTTGACTAACAAGTAACAAAAAGAAACACTTTTCACAGATCCTTCTGTGTGTTCTATGTTCTTACAGCTGCTGTACAGTATACTCATTTAAAGAAACACATATTTACACATTATGGATGCACAATGTACTGAGAAATTTGAAAAATAAGATTTAACAGTGTTTTTCCTAAATCTGATGTCCTGCATCATGAAAAAAAGATGGACTTGTGGTAAAAAATGATGATTTATTGTTTCATCAAACATCCATCAGTAGGACAGTGAGATTAAACTCCACTAAACACACACACAGCTCTGTAAAACATTCACCTGAGAACCAAACTGAGCTCCTGTTCATGTGAGGCTCTTAAAGATAAGCACTGTTGTAGAGAATTGTAGAACATGGGCTCTGGAGAGGCAGAATTCATTACCGTCGCAGAAGGCAGCCTCTCCCACACACCTCCACCTACACAAAGAGCCGCACCAAAAACGACACCGAGCTACATATGCTCTGCGCACTCCGCAGAGGGAAACGCTCAAACCGAGTGAATTCCCATTAACGCCACAATTAAGCCTGAAAAAAGGGTAAGGCATTCATTTAACAGACACTTTTGTTACGCTGTAACCTCGTAAAATTTTTAATTAACTATTAATAACAAATAAGAATGTTGAGTGTGATGCTGTAAGTGATGTGATTCATCGGGTAATTCCTGCAAAATGATTTTGAAAGTCAGAAGCGAAACCAGTTCACATGAGCGAAAATTGTGTTAGAAAAAAACCGGAGCTGCTTTCAGTTAGTTTGTTGTTTCCATGTTTCCAAAATAAAAGCAGATGTATAGATTTAAGAGCAGCACATTGTTTACTGTCAAAAACATTCAACCTTACATATAAAGTGGCAAAAGCAACTTTTTTCATGGGATTAACAATCACCACAATAGAAGTCATTGATGGATGTATTACATGATTTTTGTTCTGTTTCAATTTCAAAATAAAAGAACAAGCCTACAGTCATTCTACAAATGGAGCCAGGGTGCGTATTTTGATCAAAAACACAAACTAGAGAGAATTTTATTACCTTTTCTAGGGCTTGGTGTTATGTGAAAGAAAACATTTAAACGACATCTGCCTTGTTCCAAATAGTTTTTTCAGAATAGGATTTTTTATGGCTCCCATGACAGAAGCTACATTTTTATTGACTGTGTTTTATACAGGCTTAAAGCTTAAGATCTGAACGCTCTGATTCCTAAGTTTAGTTTTGTCATTTTTAACTTTTGTCACGTTTACCTTGAGTTTGCCGCAGATCTCCGTCATTTAGGCCCTTCAATCCACTACAGTTCTTCATACAGCTTTACATTCTTGCCGTTTTAATCACAGAGCAGCTCCACTACGTATTCAGAGTACAGGGCTATGATAAGGGGCGCCATTCTTGACCAAGCCCATCGATCCCTCCCATCTGGTGTTCCATACAGGAAGTACCCGCTGGCACCAAGAAGCCAAAATCCCAAAGACTTCTATAGAGAAATAAAGAGCTGTCATTCTATTGGTCTGAATAACTGTTCTTGTTCTGATATATTTTTTGAACAAGTTCTTGCTAAACCTAATTTCTTATTTTTTCTGTATTGTAAATTGTTCAAGTTATAAACTGATCAATCGTCAATGCATCAATAAAAGTAGATGGTCTCACACTTGGAATGTTTGATTGACAGATTTTGTGTAGCCTACTTTCAAGAGTGATGAATCACAGCTTACTGACCACATCTGGCTCAGTGTGACAGAAAAATGGTAGCTTCATTTGGTTGGAGCCAGAGGTAAACCAGATGACATCACACACACTCTGTCGGGTTTTCAGATACAGTCAATGGTCCCAACCAGACCTGATCCTGGGATGAAACTTACTTTTATTTTTTCTACACTAAGTCATGTTTTAGTCTTATGTTTGTCTGTTTCTGGTGATAATCTGTAACATAAGTAAGCCCAATAATTCAGAGCAGTGTGTTTGGTGTTGATGAGGTGTGGACACAAAAATGTTGTCCTCGAACTCAGTGTTTTTCAACCAGTGTGCCGTGAGAGATGGTCAGGTGTGTCGAGGTAAATTATAAAATTTTACTGATCTAAAATCATTCACCATCACCGGAATATCAGCTCTGTGTTCATCAAAAATGGCCCAAGGTTGTAGTTTGCTGACATCTTTGCTCTTCAATATGAATACACCGGATCCCTCGGCATCTTGCTGTTTTTCATAAGGCGGGCCAGAAAAACCTTTGACTGTAGCCCCTCCCACACGTGGTGGGAGCGTCTGGTTTCTAAACCCACTTTTGGACAAGCGTCCAGCAATGAGGTGGAGGACGCGAATTTGATGCGTGAATCGCGTTTGGTGTGAACAGACAAATGATGCATGTTTAGGGAGGAAAGAAAACGGGGCGGGGGATCTGTGGCGCACGTCTGTGCAGAAGCAGGGCCAGGAATCCGTCCCTATAGCTTCCCGCGAGATCCGGTGTCAGACCGTTTAACAAGTAAATAAATAAAGAAGGTCAGAGGCGCAAGTCTGTCCGGCGTCAGCGCCTTTCACTACATCTCCCATAATGCATTCGGTTAATGTGACGTGTCCCCCACTGCGCTGCTATTAACTACTATGAAGCACAACAACGCAAACATCTGTTCTGACAGGAACTGCTTGATGAAAGCAGGAAAACAGTTAAGTTTTCCTCCAAGGTTTGTGTTGAAGAACAAAGAAATTAAAGTCAGAGATTCCAGTGTTTGGTCCAAATCATCTTTATGAAAGAAACAGCTGCTTTCTAATAATGTCTGGATTAAAGGACAAATTCAGTTTCAGACTTCAATTAATTTAGAAAAACTTGAAGTTAAGTTTAAATATGAGTAATAACAAATGAAAAGAAACAGCATTAAGGTTACTTGGCCAACAGACACAAATAAACTAAAATAAAACAATTGAATCACCCAAAAGTAATTAAAACATTTTTGTTAAAGTTACATTTTTGATTTAGACAACAGAAAAACTAACTAAACTTCATCATGTTCACTGTTTGTGTTACAACTGAACTTATAAACATGAATATAATGTTGGTCTTTTTTGTCTAAAATTGACAACGGATGCTGTGAATATACATTTGTTCAAAAATTGCTCTGGCACAAACATAAACAAATATTTAAAAATCAGCAACTGTTTAGAGAGAATATAATTTTATTTGGTTTTTTTAAAGGTTTCATGACTTCGAATAAACTAGAGAGAAAAAAAAACTACCTTTAAACTAATTTAGTTGAAAGTTATTGAAAAATATACTTTTATTGCGACGTTTAGGAAAAACAGGTGCAAATCTTCTGTGCTTCAATTATTACAAAAACTGCACGTGAGATCGTGGAGGAACTGTACATCAATACAGACTACAAAGTTTCTTTTTTTCTTTTTAGTTGCTGGTGTCCCTTGTAATCTTTGTCAAGGAAAAATTATACCTTGGCTCAAAAAAGGTTGAAAAACACTGCTCTAACTGATTAATCCATTCAAACATGCATTACGTCCCTCACTTCTGAGTCTTGAGTTTTTTGGTAAACTAATCATTCCAACCTCCCCAATTTTATTCATCATCCTTTCCACAGAGCAACCGTTTCAGCCAAGTGTGAAACTGTAGCGAGAACAGTAGGAAAAGCTGGGATCAGGAGGTTTCTGCAAACATATGCGCATACAGACTTACAGCTGCGCAGTATCTGATGTTTTATTAACAGCAGGTTCCAGCGAACTCACAGGTCATTAAAGAGAGACGTTACAGCTAACTAAGCATAAAGTCCACCTGTTCCCCTCTTGTTTGCCAAAGGACATAGTCGAACATTTTGGGATTTCTGTAGGTGTAAATTGGATTGTGGGAAAATTGTTCAGGCTGGGGTCTTTTTTGCTACACACTCCTCAGTCAGATTAGGGGTTTTAATTGACCTCCACGTCCCAGCAGATTTGCTTCTAGAATTTCATTAATATCAATTGGAATGAATGCCGCCAGCACTGGCCCAGTGGCCTCGATTTAGTTCCCAGCTGGCCGTGTGTGTTTTCTTTTAAGTCTGACTTACTTGTACTGTGCCACTGCAGAGCATGTCTGTGTGTGTGCGTGTGTGTATGTGTGTGTGTTACAGACAGTGACAGCATATGTGCCACTAATAAATGTGTCAGATAGGTGGCAAAAAAATCAGGTCGTCTGTTTCCAATTCCAGCCACAACTGGAACTGTAACAGAGAAAGGAATCTGTGAGCTGCACAAAATACAAGCACAACTTTTGAGTATTTTATACTGTAACTGACATCCTTTCAGGTAGTTTCAAAAAGCTTACAAGCCTCTAAAAACTACACAAACACACTATTGTCCTCACACAAAAAAAGTATTTTCTAGAAAATACTCACTACTGTCCAACCAGAAACTGTCAGAGACTTAACTGGTGTCACTTTACCTTTCTGTTAAGCTTTGTGAATACAAAATCTGTATTATCATATTCATTTACAATAACAGTAGAAAAGTAAAAGAAAAAATTGACTCTATATGACATGTTAACTCAGATTACAGACCAAAATGTCACATTTTTTGGAATATAAAGATAAAAAAAGTCCCGACACAAACATCTAAAATTGACTTTTTCGATCCTTTCAAATTACTGTTTCATTTTAAAACTGTTTGAAACATTTGTTTATTCAGAATGTAAGCCATTCTT
Organism: Oryzias curvinotus; assembly: GCA_023969325.1. Classification (NCBI taxonomy): domain Eukaryota; kingdom Metazoa; phylum Chordata; class Actinopteri; order Beloniformes; family Adrianichthyidae; genus Oryzias; species Oryzias curvinotus. Next base: position 33,379,312 of record CM043722.1, read on the forward strand.
AAAATTGCCGAGCTAAAAAGAAACGTTTGACCTGTCCTTTAATGTCGTTTACTTCCTTGTTTGTACACATATTTAATTCCCACTTGGTTATCTTGAAGAATTCCAAGGAATCTGGAAAACTTCCCCTGCATTGTTCAGTACCAGATATTTATTTCTGAGTCACACTGGTGGAAATTTCGGCTAAAGATATTCTGGATCCATTTGAGGTCAACATTTAAAATGAAACGAAAACGAATGGAATCAGCAACCACACACATTGAATTGAATCGTTGCTAAAAGGAATCTTTACACCCCTATAGTGAATTAAAAAACTCAGCGCTTATGACAAAAGAATAACTTTTTTAAACTCTCACATGAGAAAAGTGAAAAGTGATTTATGTTCACTGAGTTTTTATAGTAAAATCAAAGATATAAAATGAGAAGCAAAAATTAAGGTTTGGCTTTGCATAAATCACCAGAAAAGGTTTTGCAGTTTTAAAAAATGAATTTTGAAAACCTGTCTTTTATTTTTTTTAAAACAATTTAATGTTATGGCCCTGGGCCGTGTGGGTGTGTTCCTGAGGTCTGCCCTTTTTCTCCAGAGCCAATCGTAACACTTGATAAAAGGTCGGACTTTTTTTCCCTTTGTGTTCAGTTTAAAGTTTTATTTTAAAGTGGTACCTTAGAGTAAAACCTTAAAATGAACAACTTTACATTTGTGTACGTCTTCATGATCACGGCAATGTTTTTAAGTCTAAACAGAAAAGCAAAAAGATGAATAAAAAAGACTCAATCTGCAGCTAAAAGGATTTTTTTAAAGCAAAAAAGTAATCAGAATTTAAACTTCAAACGGTAAGTTCTCCATTTACTGCCCTGAAAATATGATGCTGAAGTCCCTTTCATGTGGGAGCCAAAGAGAGATGCAGGAGTTAGACTGAAACATTAGAAATGCTGAAAAAAAGAAAGATGTGGGTGTCAGATTGAAATGAGATGTCAACACGCCAACAGCAATCTCCCCTGCACGTTGAATACTGCACCATGAGCGGAGTAACAGTGGAAAACATGGATAACTGCACAACTAATTCACTGAAGCCAGTCCTACAGGGAACAAATTAAGATTCTCGTCATGTTTATCTTTTTAATTTTTTTTTTCTCTACCTCTCTTTTCCCTGTTGTTTCTTTCTCCGTCCATCTGCTCTTTCTATGCTTTTGAATAACATCTCCAGCGCCTTGTTCACATTTTATTCACAGAGGTCCTGGGGGCGAACCAAAGCAGGTTTTAGACACAACTGCCAATCCACCCACCTATCGCTGACTGCAGAGCCTGCCTGCAAATGCGCTCCTCCTGCATTCATGTGTTTGTTGTGTCTTTGTGTGCTAACATCCACAACGATGCATATCTATACAATTAAAACCAAAAATTAGAAACGAGGAACATCCGCCCGGCTTTAGTAGCTGCTTGACTGCAGCACCACTGACAAATACAGATAAATGCCACGCGTGCAGAGGGACATGCTTGAATGCACCGACACAACATGACAATCAGTGTCTTAAATGAATGTGTTGGTTCACCAGCCGCAGCCTGGATAACAGAAAATGAATTCTGTCACAATTAAACAGAGAATTTGACAGTGAGGAGGATTTTAAAAGCTGTGTTACTATCATGTTTCAGTAAGGCTTGTAATCACTGTGCATTCTGACACACTCCACGTATTTATGCAACCAAAGGAGAACCCACACCAAGATTTCCTTTTTTCTTTTCCACTTTGAGTGTTTAACGGCGATTTAAACCACTTGCCAGATATTGCATTCAATTGTAGTTACAGTTTTTTTCTTTGGGAAACCTTATGGACTCACTCTGATTTTGCCTTATGAGTCTTTTAATTAGGACTTTATGATTAATTAATGTGTCGTTATTGGACATAGTATCTGGAGAGCAGCAGTAGTTCATTAGAAATTCACTTCTATGTTTTTGACATCTAGTCATTTCTTACACTGGTTGGTTATCTTCAGTAATTTAATCTTAAAATTATGTTTCAAATGAAAAATTAGGAGAGAAATGACATATTTGGATTGTGGGTTGGGAGTGTTTCCTATCAAAAAGGTGTAGGAAGTTAGGTTGCTTATTTTTTTTTTTTTTCTGGTTTTGCACCAACAAGTGTTCAACTTTCCAAACTCAATCACAAATTAAATACCAGAAAGTTGGTGGCTAAAGGACAAACAAAAACAATACAAATAATATGCAAAATTGTTGAGGGAGACCGGATGCCCACACATCATGAGATGGAAGCGAAAATTCCACAAGTTTTCAGGATTGCAGCACCTTTTATTAAAACACTTTAACGTGAGTAAATGGTTGAGTGTGCAAGATGAGCTTAAAATGAAGTGATAATGAACATCTAAAAAATAAGCTTAAATGTTCTATATCACTGCACCGACTTCTTTGAAACAAACTTTTGTGATCTCTCTCTCTCTCTCTCTCTCTCTCTCTCTCTCTCTCTCTCTCTCTCTCTCTCTCTCTCTCTCTCTCTCTCTCTCTCTCAAAGATGAGTGACTTTCACTCACCCACTGAGAACGACAATGAAGTCCATGACGTTCCAGCCGTTTCTTAGGTAGGATCCTTTATGGAAAACAAAACCAAGAGCCACCAGCTTGATCCCAGCCTCAAAGCAAAAAATCCCAATAAAGTACGGCTCTGTCTTCTCCTGCAGGGAAAAATGGCACCAGAGAGGTCAGCAGTTGAAAGAAAATACATTTTTATTCCACCACCATATCACAAGTATGTATATGTTCCAAGTTTTATTTTACATAAAAATAGAAAAACATAAAAAAGTCACAACTGTTCATTTATATTTCAATAATTAAAAAAAAAAATTGGTTTAAGTAGACATTTTTCTTTACTTTTCTCTATACTTGAAACCTTGTCATCACTTCTAAGTACTAGTTGTATGACAGTGAAACAAACTTCTTTGGTTCAGAAAAGCGACATTTCATTTATCGGTGACAGGAACACCACGTTCTTGCAGAAAAATCCTTGAAGTTACAGAAACTCAGTTTGATGTTGTACATGTTTACCTTTAGGCCATCAAAAATAAAATGCTTTCCATCAAAAGAGGGTTTATTCATCATCAATTATCCAGATAAATGAGTTTGACAAATATCCTTAAAAGTAAAGAAACAATCTTTAAGTTTAAGCAAAATGCAGAATATATTTTCATTATTATTTCTTTAACCACATTTTGAAAGATAAAAGACAATCTGTGGCTTTTGTTTTGCAAATCTATTGAGGCCAAAATGATTGAACAATAGTTTATTTGAAGCAATGATCTTGGGGATTATTGCACAGGAGATATTCATAACAGAAAAATAAAACATTTTCTTTTCTTTCTGCTAATGGCATGGATAAATAAGCCTGTATGTTTTAATAACTGGAAGAAAAAACTTTTAAACTTTTAAAACTACATTTTCTATTTGTTAAAAATAAACCCAAAAAATTGGCTCTGTTCCCTCACCAGTTTCTTTGCCATGGGTGTCTTGTCTTCTCCAGGTAGGTGCTGCTCCAATGCGAGGACCACACAGTTAGCAGTGATGGTGGCCAGGATCATGTACTCAAAGGGTGTGAAGGCCAAAAGATTAAGGAAAAGTACAACTCAAAACAAGGAAAAAAATAAAGAGAAATTGTAATTGAAGTCATAAATTTGAGTTAAATGTATAGGCTTAACTTGTTAATTGTGAATAATTAATATTTTGGTAGGTAAAACTGGAAGAAAACTAGATGAAATGAATAAATACAAGGCAGATAAATTATGGCACGGTCTATATTCACTGGTTTGAAGGCAATCTGTTGGAGAGATTGCTGTATCCATGGCAACCTGTTTTTTAAAAGTGCTTTTCATGAACAGAGAAAGGAGGATGTCAGGGACGGGGGGACGGGGGGACGGGGGGGGGGGGGGGTTGTGTGCTGTGAAGTCACCTTGGCCTGATGGTGTGACAGAATAAAAGTACTGCAAAACATTTCTCATGGTTCCTTTGACTGCCAGCCACTACAACACCAGAGAAACACCAAAGCACACAAAAAACAGGATTGTAACTGTTGGGTCGTTTTCAACAATGTCATTTTTTTCCCCTTTTTTTGTCTATAAGTTGAATAAAAAACTGCAGTCTTAATATCATAAAACTTTTTTTTTAAGACGTTTCCAACATTTTATTTCAGTGAGGCTTATTTATCAAACTAACGTCTTCTGTATTTTGGGTGTTACACCACCGGTTTTTCTTACATGTTTGTTTACATATGAGACACAAACATTTTTTTAGAAAGTCTTATCTGACAGCTGTGGGCTGTTTGAGATTCTTTTTCACAACGCCGTACCCAAATGAACTAAAATAAGTGAATTTAAATGACAAAATAATTTGTTTAGCCATTTTTCTGTCAATTAAAATGTCTGTTTCTGCAACTTCTCAAAGAAATTAGATTTAGATGAACAAAAACACACATTTGACCATAAATAATAGAGTTTCTAAAGTACTTTCCTAATGAAGCTGCAGAGTTTGATTATATGCTTGGTTTGGATTGTTGTTTCATGCAGGAAACACGTGCAGTTTTGCAAATCCTGTGAGGTAATTTTACATATATAATGTAAGCAAACTGCAATTTTGAAGCCCCCTTTATAGGCCTTAATCCAAACACCTGCTATTTAACTTCTGGAGCGAGAGCCTCAATGCAAACTGATCTCCCTGTGTGCATGTTTTACATTTTCTCTGACTAAATCCCAACACTTGTGACTTTCTGATCAGCAGAGCTCCCATGAGGAAGAGGCTTGTCATTATTAATCTTCCTGCCTTGAGTGAAATGAGGTCACTGACTCACAGAGGAGGGCTTCGATGGAGCCCTCTGGGGCCCACACTCACTCACATTGACCACAATATTGCCATTGAAAGTGGCTGAAAATAGTTAAAGTGGGAAATACTTCATAAACGTCGCCCACTTTGTTAAAAGCCACGATCTGTTTCCATGCCAACAATCATTATGCAAGTTTTAGCCCATTTAGCCCAAACCATCACGGCTCCTGTCAATTTACACTTTTGTTGTCCTTTTTTTTTGGTAAAATTATCACCATTTGTTTGAATATGTCAGAATTTTATCTGCACTTTCTTTTTTGTTTCTCTTTTAAATGCTAAAAATGAAAAATATATATATATGTTTTTCTTGATTTCTCTACTGTGTCTAATACAATGACCGTGGAAGACAAATAAAATTAAAGCCACGAGAAGCAACACCTGCCCCCGAGTTCATGGCCCCCTCCTGACACACCCTAACTGGCTGAGCCAACCTGGTTAGAGCTACCTGTGACAAATTGATGAAAAAAAGCACTTTTTGCAAAATGGCTGCTTTTCTGTAGGTTTTTATTTTCATAGCAACCATTTCATTTTTCGGTTGCCTGCAGCTGGTGAACAGGTCTACGTAATTTTTAGACGAATCTGCTAAAGTGAATTTTTGGATTTTCATGGCAACTGAGGTTTTTTACTAACCACTCCCACAATCCTTGTAGGTTTATTTAGTATGTCATTATTTTGTCCCACTTTAGCCAATAATCTATGTACTAAAATTTCAAAATATACCAGTAAAAATGTGTGAGCAACAGGTGAACGCCACTTTTGCGACCTTATCACGCTAACATCTTTTCTAAGGAAGCCTGACAAAGATGCCTGAGAAGTTAGGAGAAGACAGATCAAAATCCCTTGGAGGAGTTTAAATCTGTAAAAGTGATATTATTACTGACAATGGCGATCTCTACCTGAGGTCAAAGGTTAAAAAAATGTGGTTGTAGACTTGTGGTGACTTAAGCGGGAAATATCATCGCCTGATAAAAAAAATGTTTTCCCCATATTTGAAACATACCTGCCAAGCCATAGGTCCTGTGGCCATCCCATAATATTGTTTAAACATTTCTTTATATTTTGGTTTTGTTTGTTTATTTTGAAATATTTCTGACCCCCTTAAGAGATTGAGGTGATTTTTCTTTTGATAATTTCTCCTGCCGCGACATCATCATTTATTTTTGGGAGGGGTCATTCACTTTGTCAAAAATTTATTTTCTAGGTGTTCCTAGAACACACCTAGGGTTCTAGGTGTGTGCAACTTTTGGTGAGCGATTGAGTTTTTGGATAAAACTTCACTCTGTAAGAAAGAAGAATTGCAAAAACATTCAGGACATTGTAGGACTGCTGCGAGACATAAAATAAAAATAAAAAAAATTAAATTTGCTCATAATCCAAATAGATGAAATCTTCTTCATTGTCAAATCATATATCAGACGTTTTTGAACATTTGCACATTTTAAAATTATGTTTTTTTCTATCTAAAAAAATACTTTTTTATTGCTACTGCTTTTGATAAACTGCAAATGAAGGACTGCTTGGTTGATTTCTTGAACAAATAAACTGCTGTGCTGCACTAAATGTTTTGGGTCGTCCTTGCTAGTTATCCTCACATTAACTAAAATACCTCCCTGAATGTGAATAAAGTTTGGCACAAAGGAGTAAAAGGCTCTGTTGGTGATTCCCAAGAGTCGTCGAATTATTTTTACAACGCCGGTTTAATAATTTGGGAATTAAGAGTCTCACACAGTTAACACTCTGACACGTGCTGCATTCACAGCCCACCACAACAGTGCTGGTGAGCTCTCTCCCACACACCTCTGCCTCTGTTAAGCCCACAGTCACATTCCTGTGCTGCCAGTGGCCAGCTAATGTTGACCACTAGCCCCACTCCCACACACACCCACAGAGAGCCTGTGGTTAGGTAACAGTGGAAGGCTGGCACGCTGGATTGGAGGCGGTGTAATGCAGGAGGAGCAGTGATATGATGAAGCAGCTGAGTGATATGGCTGGACTGATGGCAATAGCATAGCAAACACATTTAAAAATGTACACAACTAACAGGAAAAATAATAGATGATGAGAATTGAATGAACAGCTTGAGAGAAATAATGCTCTTTGTTCCAGCACGTTGCAGAATTAGTAATGGGAAACCAGAGGAATGCTGCCCGGTGGATTTGAACTGACACCTACTCAAGTCCAGGTTCACATTGCAATGAACAGCAAGGCAGCAGAGATGTGCCTACATGCCACCCCCACATAAGCAGAGCTGCTTCTAATGATCACCACATGCTAACTCTACTGCCAGCAACAAACCAAAGCAGCCAAATAAACTTTGAGTAAGTTACTTAGCAACATTAGAGGCTTTGAAGTGGGATGTCTAGAATTGTTGTTGTCTGTCTTTACTGCTGGCAGGTACTTTGTGGTTGTGGAGAAATGCGAGCACACAGATAAAAGGAAACAATGTGAATCTGAAGTTGCACTTTTTTTTGCAAAGTATTGCAGCTGCAGCTGTCGCTGACCGTGGTGCTGAACTCGCTCAGCTTGAAGGATATGGCCATTCAATGAAGCGCTTCGCGTATTTCCTAATGATGTTGTCCTCTGCAAATATAAAGAGCGACCTGTTGACGGTGAGGCAGTTCTGCCGGTGGGGGACGGGGTTGTACAGGGCCATGGTCCGGGCCCGTTGTGCTTTGGCTTGTTTCATGGACGCCGTGAGTCCCGCCGCCGCCGCGTCCTGTCCGTCGCCGCTGCGCTCGTCGCCATCCCCACAGTCCCCCGTGGCGGGAGCGGACTCGTCTCCAAACCGAGCCATCCTACAAAGAAATGATGAGAGAACGCCGTTTGTAAAACACTACAGAAGAGAGAAGACGCAGAGCGTCGCGAGCAAATATCCACCTTCAAGCCACGGAGAGCTTCGCGAGCACCAAGATTCCCCGAAAAGTTACAGAATCCCGTCACTCCATGCCACAAGAGACACACAAGCATTCACTTGACCTGCGTGTCAGGGAAATCTTCCATGTACTTAAGGGTGGTTCACATAGAAAAAAAATCCATCTGTTGCAAACGGCGCGCGACTGTCGCCTCAAAACAACTTTTACGCGTCAGTGGAGGGGGAAAAAAAGGAGCGCGTCTGCCTCTTTTTAATGTTCTTCTAGCATCCAAAAGTGGGAAGACGACAAACTAACGCGTGGACATCAATCAGGGGGATCCGGGGGAATTCTTCCAAAACTTTACGCATCTTCTTGAAGAGAAAAAGTTTTTTTTTTTTTTTCATGAAGACGTTTGAAGCAGTTTCTGTTGCTTCAGCTCCATGATTCCTGTCTTTTCTCAACTGCTTGGAAACGATCAGGCGGGCGAGCATAAACACCAGCAGCCCCCTCCCACAGTCATATTTTTAAAAATTCATCTGAATGAAGCTTGCTGGAGGGGAGGGACACACATTTTGTTACCATAGCAATTAGTGTTTGTAGAGGATGAAAAAAACATGCCCCCCTCCCCCCCATTACCACACACACAAAGGAGGTGTGTGGGTATGTAAAAAAAAAACAATTATGTAAAAATGATGGGGGGTGAGAAATCCAAAAATGGAAAAATGGCAACATGTGTGCGGTTAAATCAAGAAAGTCACCTGAAGTAAACTTCCTCTCAAAATTTCCTTTTTTTTTTATTCCCATAGGCATTGTCAAAATTTCATTAATGGAGTCAGGCCTGAACTATTAAAACATTTAAAAAGTAGGGCATTGTGCTAAAATTGGAGTAAAAGTCAGGAATAAAAATAGAGCATGAAATAGATCTTAGGGCTGCTCCCTTTTTGAGGGAAAGCAGAAGAAAGTGGGGTCTTTTCATACTCTGTACCACAAGTGAGACCTCATTAGGCAACTGGGCGCTCTCACTCCATCTGCTGCTCTCCTCCCCTCCCCACCATTTCCTGAAGATGACCACTTCAGCCCCCTCAGATATAGGAGATTATTCAGCCGAGGCTTGTTTCATGAGTGAGGCTGCTGCAATAACAAACAAAAAAAAAATCAACCACAGCGTTGGTCCATCCTAAAGGTGCAGACAGCCGGCCAATGGGGCAGGCAGGGAGTTTTGTTAGGAAACCTAGAAGGAGCTTGGGAAAACAAGTCCAGATCTGAAGGAGACGGGAAAACAAGATTTAACAGGGCCTTTGAATGTGGCTCAGCCGTGACTAATCGTGCCTCCTCTTTCTAATCTGCATGAAGCAGGCAGGCGTGTCACTTCATGCAAAGCAGGACATCAACTGATCAGAACATACAACAAACATGTCACATGAACTGACAAACATGAGGCGTTTGCTCTCTGGACTCATCTATCTAATTAAAAGACAAGGAGTCGATACATTTTACTAATGTTTTTTCTGCGTTGCCCGTCAAAAATATTTGTCCATCTTTGCAAACAGTGCATATCTCTCAAAGAGCTTGAGTCTCCAGCTCTGTCTTTGCTGTTGTTTCCATAGCGACATAGCTCCACTGAATTCCTGCTCCTTTCTTTTCACTTCTGCCAACAAAAGCCATGTTGCACAATAGAGCAACCTCCTCTTACAAAAATAAAAACTGTCTCTCCCAACACGCTCACTTCCTCCCTCATCAGGGTCATCAACGGAGGAAACTGAACAGTGCAGCATCAACCCGGCGCTCCAGATGCAGCAAAATGTCCCGTTTAGACCTTTTCACTATAAGTTTTGGTTTAAGGCGGAAAAACAAAAGAACACCTAAAGCCTAACTTTAAAAAAAGATAATGTTTGCAGCTATTAAAAGATCACAGATGTGATCAAGTCATCAAGGAAAGACTCCTTCTTCATTTATGTAAAAAGAAAAAGCCTTGTTTTCGGTCGGCTTTGTCAGCCTCGGGTGATCTTTGATATGTCACAAAAACTTTCTGTTTGACTGCCAGGTACAGGCATCCTAGAAGGCGTCTTCTGTAGCATAGATAGGGGGAAGACAGCTGAAATGCACCTGCAGGTGACATGCACTAAGAGTTAAGGCGATAATGGCACTTGGTGCCGAAGCTCTGAAGGGCATAATAATTATATAATTGCAAACAGGCTTTCATCCAGCATTGACTGGAGTGGTTTTAGCATTTTATTTTTCTCTCTTGTTACCTAGCAACTGTGCAGAGTTATGTCGGTTGGATTTGACCAATAATTGCTTCATATATGTCTGCAGATTGGTGAAATATTGCACACTTTATCACTGAAATGTGTTTATATCGCCCTTATAGCTCCAAAGAAACTGTCTAGAATGTTTCAGGTGTAAGAAAAAATGTAGGAAATCCAAATGTGAATCCTCCAAAAAAAAAATATTTCATCATGATAAAAATTCACCTATATAAACACAAAACTATTACTTAAGACTTTTAAACAGACTGAAGGTGAGTTCACAATTGTCCAAACTCCACAGCTTTTCATTTCTCGCTGCTTTCCTGCTGCGTTTCTACTTTTATTCCATAGCATCCCCTAATGGACAAACAAGCACAATGCATTCAGAAGTGAGGCAAAAATAATCTTTCTCCTCAACATATTAGTCAGTTTGAAATAAATCTCATATTTAAATTCACTCTTTGACAGATATATATTAACCTTTATTTTAAATGAAAAACTAAAAAAAAATAAGGATGAAAAGACCCAAAACACTTGGGTGACATTTGAAACCAAAACATAAAATATAAAGCAGATTCTGGAGGATGGTGGTGGTGGGGGGCCTGGAGGTGTTCCATTCATTCACTCCACTTAAACTGGGGGTGGAAAAGACCACCAAACCAAGCTTAGAGGTTACCAGGGAAGCCCCACAAACTCCATCCTTAGTTATTTTATAAAACATGTAAACTACAGCCAAAAATGTGGAGATGTACATCATCATGTACGTCATCTGGGGAGCTGACTTTAAAACACAAAACAGCCTGACAATTTAGAAACTTTTCACAAATGTCTGTATAACCTGAAACAAATCATTAGGTCATACAAGTCTGAATTTTGGAACATTTAAACAGAGAAAGTCCCACATGTGCATGTGTATATGAAATAATGTATTAAAAAAACTAAGAATATTTAACAATGAAAGATTTTGATGCTTTCCTAGCCAGAATAAGCTGTTTGTAGACCTCTGACATTGAGTCTCATTTCAGTTAAAGCGGTGTATGAGTTAATCAATTTCTATTCCTGTGATCTAACCAGATCGAGCTGTCTGAGGCAAGCTGTTAACCAAATCCTCCTATGAAATTGTTTCAAAATGAAACAAACTGATTATATTGATATTGGAAACTACTATTTGGATTGAGGCATCGTAGGTTTATTTTACAGTAACGTAAAAACAATCAAGTGATTTCACAGTAGACAACACACAGTTGTAAAAACAGTAAAAACTGATCAGTCCATCATTCCAGTCCAATGTGGAAACACTTTGAATTAAGCAAAGACATGTGACCATACAGTGTGGTGGAATGTTCTAACAATATTCCCTTTTTTTATATGGAAAAACAACAGTGGGCTGAACTTCAGGAAACTAAAATGTGAATAGATTGGACATTGATTCTTGTTTACATGTTTGTTTGAACATGTATATTTTGCACTTGATTATAATGCAGGAAATAAAAGGAATGTGGAAAACTTCACCTGCGATGTTTAGTACCCAGGTATTTATCTCCCTGGATGCCCTGGATCCATTTTAGCTCATAAATCGGATCGTTCAAAATGAACCAATATCTTCTTTAAATCATGTTGTCAACCACAAATTATGACATGAATCAAACCAATGTTAAAAGGAATCGATGCACCCCTACCAGAAACAAACCCTAACCCCAATTTTAATTAGGAATGTCTCACATGTTCATGAAAGTATCATTTCTGAAAGGGTTTTGATGCTGTCTTGACAAGAATAAGGTTTCTGTAGACCTCCATTGATTCTTGTTTCAGTCCAAAGGGTCACAAAAGCATCTTTGCAACTGATTTTGAAAGGCAAACATTACATCAGTGGGATCTTTTTTGACTGACTCCTAGTTTGGATCTCTTTAGTTTAAAAACAATTTTGAATTCTAAATGACACTATCAGACCTCTCATTAAACGTTTTCCATTTTAAAAAGACACTGTGGAAGAACTTAAGGTGGGAAGTGGTTATGAAAAAAGCGATGAGAGCTCCAGAGCTGAAGCTGAAGGAAAAGGATCGATTCACACCTTTAGCTGATGCTGAGACAGAAATTTATTTTGCAAACTAAAGCCAAACAATGGCTACAATGTAAGAATATTTTAAAAAGGCATGAATTATGTATGCCGTATGGTGAGAAATAATTTTTCCCTGATGAAGGTGAAGAATAAACACAGATCCCGACAAGCAAAGGAAGGTAGTCCTCCTAATTATGCATCCAGGTTATACAACATTAGTACCCATAATGCCTCACGAAGAACATTTCGCAAAAGTAAATCATTAATTCTACTGAATTGTTTTTTTTGTTTGTTTTTGTTTTCTGCAGTCGTCATCTCACTTTTTAAATATTTTGAAAACACTGGGTTTTCTTTTTTATTCAGATGATCTGATAAATTCAAGTTCTCCTTTTTACAGCTGTAATAATATAATACGCCTTGCGTGACCCATCCAAAAGTCCTCAGAGCACTACATTTTATACTGGAGCTATTAAATCAATTAATAATGTAATAAACATACAAACTGCTTGCATATTTTCTCCTGAATTTTGCAGGGGTTTTTTTAAATCGACAGAATATTCAATAAAATGAAATGGAGTCAAAATGAAAAAAAAAAAAAAAAAAAAAAAAAAAAAGCTTTTGTTCAATCTTCACGAAAATTCACACATTGACCAGCGAGTGTACAACCAAAGTTTTGTTGACCTTTGACCTTGGCAAGAGGTTATCACCTATAATTGCATCAACAAATTTGAACTCCTAGGAATTTCAATCTCATAACTCCTCGAGCGTCAATGGGGTGGTACTTGGGGAAAAAATGTTGGGATTAGAAGTTTGCAGATTTTGAACGGCAAGCACGCAAAGGTGGTGTTTCCCTGTTGCTGGCACATTTTTTTTACTAGAATATTGTAAATTTTAAATTCCTGGCTCAAGCTAAACAAAAAGATTTGTCATATGATATGGAAATAACAGGAATGTGGGTGTGGTTAACAAAAGCCTCCATAGCCAATTAAATACGAAACTGTACTTTAGCCGATTCTTCTAAGAATTACATGGACCTGTTCATCACCCATAGGCAACCACAAAATAAAATGGTTGCTATGGAGATAAAACCAACAGAAAAACCGCCATTTAAAAAAAAAAAAATCTTTTTTTTTTTAATGAATTTGTCACATGCAGCTCTGACCAGGGTGGCACGGGAAACAGAGGTGATTGATCGCCGAGCTTAGGCCACTCAAATAGTGAAGGCATGTCAAAAAGATGTGGCAGTGGTGGGGGCGGACAACGTCTGTGAGCCAAAAAAAAACGCTGCTCGCTGCTTTGAATTGAATTTATGTTTTGTCCATGTGATCACATTGTGTTGTGGAGCAACTCCTAGAAGGTCACACTGGATTCTCACACTGTCAGTCATGATCATTTGTGTTGATTGTCTCAAATTCTTTTTTTTTGTACGTCTCAGCTTGATTGTCAAGAAGAACAAACCAATCGAGACAAGACAGGCTCTGCCATCCTTAAACAGCTCACTTAAAGGCAAAAAGGGGGGGAATTTTATTATTTTTCTTGCGGCCGCAGTGGAAACAAATGTCTTGTTTTTCAGTTTCTTCCTTTCAAACCGAAGCCAGAGTGTGTCACAAGTAGGACATGTTGATAACAGACAGTTGGACACATTTCAGCAGGAAGCACAGGTGTAATTATTCCCATCAGTGTCAGCTGCATTGTATTCTCAGGTCAACAACCCTGTCATTATTTGGCTGCCTCACTTGCGCGACTTGTTAGGATCCTTGAACGGAAAGAATCTGTCATAATGGTACTAAATTATGTTTTTCCTGTTCCCAAGTGTCTGTCACACGCAGAAAAAGAGATATTTAATGAAACAATCAAATCAGAGTTTACTCCCACGTGTTTTTAAACTTTCAGACCCTTTAACAGCCTGGTAGCCCTGAAGCAAATGCATTACTTTCCAAGCCTTTCTGTTATTTTTAAGAAACAATATATTAATTCACTTTAATCCAGGTTTGAAGGAAATCTCAATATTTTAAATACTTACTCCCACTCCTTCCTGCGGGCTTGAGGTGTGCTCTGGATCTTATGGGCTTGGTGCGCCATGATGATGTCCTTCTGCTCTAGAATTCCCCCTCGCCGCCGCCGCTTGCCATGAGGGCTCAAAGACCCCGAGCCTTGATCAGACGAGCCATCGTTCTGACTACAAGGCACATCGAAGCTTGCTGCTCGGGGAGGCAGGCCCAGGTACTCCGGGACGGCAGGAGGAACCTGCAGGGAGCATGAACGGGCTCCTTGTGCCAGACCTAGACGAACGCCGGGGCCGGATCTTTTCGGGCTCTCGGGTTCAGGCAGAGACAGGGAGGACTGGACGTGAATCTCTCTCCGGTGACCACAACTTCCTGGAAAGTTGAGGTTCGGTGAAACGGCCAGGGACTGGTCTGAGGTGGTAAGCATGTTTACAGGTGTCCAGAGCTGGCAGCTTCACCTTAATCCTATAAGAAGAGAAGAAAAAAAAGAGGGAAAATGAGGCAGAAGAAGATGATTGAAAAAAAAGGAATACAAACAAACCAAAATTCTCTTGGAAAACCAGACGATCTGCTCACAAACATCAGACCCGCATCAGATATTTGTGAGCCGTGCTGAACTTTGGATGAAAGCAAAGTAGGATCATTGAACCTCCAGTTGGTATTTCCCAGAACAAAAACAGACAGTTGACCCCCCCCACACACACACACACTTGTCTGAATAGGACATGCTATATCTGCCTGTGTTTATTCTGAGGGGTGGATCAAATGTATCTGAAGTAACCATGGCAACTGCAACACTAAGAATGGAAAAAAAAAAGGTCTGTCATTTTCAAATGAATGGGTTCCCCACCTTCTGATTCAAGCTTCATTTATGTAGTATATAGAAAAAGGTTTCGCTCGAATGTTTCAACAACAGAACTATTAGCATTGTCCTAACCCACACCTTCATCTTTGGGGGGGTCCAAAAAATGACAAGAACAAGGATCATTTGAAGATATTTGTGGCATTTTAAGCTCTTTAGTACTGCGGTTGCATCTTGAGTTTGTTTCCATAAAATTGGATCAGATTAAGATAATTTGTCTTGATGCTGATGTTAAAGTAGTTTCTAATACTAATCTGCTGAGTCAGGCTACCACTTGCAGGAAGCAAAACTTTGAGGTAAAAACTAGATCCATACGAATTCCATAACCCTGCTTTTCTCTGCAGGCAATCCCGCTATTACTGAAAGATATTTGTGTGATATTTGTCTAATTTTTACTGTCAGAGGTTTAAATGTCGGAGCCCAGTGGTGTTCTGGTTATCATTACGACTTCACAGAGAGAAACGCTAAATCTCAGCTGGGGTTTTTTTTTTTTTTTTTGTGGAGCTGCAGTTTTCTCCTCATGCCTGAATAGATTTTCTCCATTTGCTTCCTCCCACAGTTCAAAAGTGCCCCATTTAGATTGATTTTTGATTTTAATTTGCCCTGCTGAGGGTAAATGGTTGTCTACTCTAATTTTCTGTGTGGGGCTCTGCATACTGGTGACCCATCGTACCCCCTGAGACACAGTTTGGGTATGATCCATCCGCCAGGGACCCTGAACAAGACAAGACACACAGCATCTAGAGATTATATTTACTAGACGACGGGGCGTGTCTGACGCAGCAACTCAAGAGAACTTAACTCTATTGACTTCTAATTTTAGATAAACTCTTTATAACTGATTCAGCATCAGTTTTAAGCAACACTGACCCCAAAAAACTGAGGTTTTGACTAATAAGAGAAATGCAGACAACAATTAGCTGATCAGTGTAATGCAGACATCTTCTGTAAAACTGTATGTAAAATGCTTGTTATTATGAAAAAAAAACTGTTTTTACCATTTTTGCATGTACTTAACATTATTTAAGATGTGTTTTTTTTACGAGTTATCTTTGCAAAAGCCTCTGGAGAAAATGATGCAAGAATAAAATAAACTGCGAATGTACAAATCTCACTTTGACTTAGAATTTGTTTAATTCTGTTTCACATGTGAACTGGTTTAAGCCCAGCAGCACCTTCAACATCCTTATTAACAGTGCTACAAGTAGCTCATCATAATAGTAAGATATTAGAATTACTTTTTGTTGTAAAAAAGTATAGTAAGGTATTACTGAAACATGTTAATATTTAATTCATAACAAGTTTAGTAAACGGTGTATTACAATTGACTTACTGACCATAGCGTTTAACGGAGAATGTCACAAACAAATTCTGCGGATGGTTACTTTGAGTGTTTTGTTTTCTTGTAACCTAAATTATCACATCAATTTTCTTGAAAGGTTTCATTGATACTTTAACTTTATGTATTCTTCATAATTGTAGTTTTGTTTTAATACAGTGAACATTCTGTCCTGTGTTCATTTAAAATTAAGAAAAATGAGTATTTGGTGTTAGAATGCAGCCTATTTGATCAAAATAATCACAGCCATGCCGAGATTTCAGAAAAAATATCACTTTACTCCAATTAAATTTAATCAGACTTAGAATGTTTGTGTTTTGTGAATAAAATATTGTCATACTTACAATTCATTGCTCCACACTTGTAAAAAATTGTCTGGGATACATTTGTCACTTTAGATCATATTTTACTTTTACAGGAACCTTAATAAAAGTAACTTAAAAGTAATGCAAGACATGTGTAACATATTACAACTCTAAGACACTAATATTAAGGTAAGGAATTACCTTTGAACAACTGTAATAAGTAATCTGCAGAACATTACATCTTGAAAGTAACTACTCTAATGAAAATGGGGTTTTTAACATAATTCAGTAAAGTCAATTGTGTCTCCAAAGTTAACTGAGTTCTTAAATTGTTTTTTATCCGACACGGTTTGTGTTTGTCGACATACCTTACATGTTTCGGGAAAACACTTCCACCTTCGTCAGAGTCGTCATCAGGTAGGTGGCAGTGTGTGACGTCTTTAAAAACAGATGGTTGTGACTGAGACGGAGTCACCAGTCAGACTTGCGCGTGACTCCGCCCATTGAGGTCTGTTTTTTTGCTGGAGGATGTTGCTTCAGGTATGAGAGAGCAGGAAGGCCCCCTCTTCCCGGTTCATGGAAAGATTGGGCTCGCTTTTGCATCCCCACCGCCTCCATGATTCATCTGTGGTGTCCTGCTCTCTCATACCTGGAGCAACATCCTCCAGCAAAAAACAGACATCAAGGGGCGGAGTCACGTGTCAAAGTCTAACAGGTGACTCCACCTAAGTCACAACCATCTGTCTTTAAAGACGTCACACACTACCACCTGATGATGACTCTGACGAAAGCGGAAGTGTTTCCGCCGAAACACGTAAGGTATGTCGACAAACACAAACCATGTCTGATAAAAAATAATTTAAGAACTCAGGGGTTTTTAACCTGTTTATTGTGGCTTTTTTCTCATGATGGAGGACGTGTATGAAGAAAATTAAAATTAAAATTGTATTTCAAAGTATTTCTTTGATTCAAAATAAGCCTAAGGCAGTGACGTAGGTGAAACAGTCGGCGGGCCACAAACTCCTTCCTCCACTCCATTCTGATGCAGGTATCTGTCTTTAAACTGTACGGTTGGATAGCTCCAATATTGATTGTCATTTTTGCTGCACCAGTAATGTTAGCTTGAGGGTGTGAGGGGCTGTAAGCTAGCGGGTGAGTGTGTAAATAAAGAGATGATGGGAAATGAAAGCAGGCTTACTCCACGGCAACAGTCCTGCTCACAACTCAGAGGCGAAAGGCAACTCTTCAGATCTTGAAGGTGGTGTGTCTGCATGATTTCCAGAAATCCAAGCCCTACTTCTGACTGACTACCTGGTTAAGGTGTGTCCAGCCAGTTAGAACATGCAAGAGCAGGTCATGGTGGAAAACATGAAGGAGGTTGGCCCCCAAGGCCTGGAGTTGCCGGTGCCATATGTCCTAGAAAACAGCACAGGTTTGGGGATTTTTTTTTTTTTTAATGGCATAATTCTAGTTAAAAGACTGGAAACGCCTTAAAAATAGATCAAAAGATTATTGGGATGGGACTTTAAGGTTTTCTAAAAGGAAGCTGGCAAAACAAAATTGTTCTGAACGAGCCGTGTTTAGTGTCACAAAAACTACATTTACAAAAGAGACACTGAACTCAAGGTACGTTTTTACTTTGGAAAATGTCCAAGGACTTCATAAAGACTTTTGCACCTTGATGAATCATTTTAAAGTGGTGTTCATCTCTTTCTCCTCAATTACAGACTTCTTTTTTTTCTCTTTACGGAAATCAGTGAAATACCTTTAAACAAAATTGATAATTATTATTAATTAATTAATAATATTATTTTTAATTATTGATTAACCATAAATTAATAATAAAAAATAAATAAACCTTTGACAATTAAACTCATTTATAATTATATCTTGACATCACTGTCTAAAGATGTTTCTACTTTATTGCTGTTGTTTCATTCAGTGCCCAATTTTGTAAGGCCAAAGGATATTTTAAAGTCATATAATGACAATAAAGCACTTTTTTATTAATAAAACGCAAAAAAGGAAAGCCTATTTGCTATAATGGGCATCTCTGCTATTGGAAAAATAACAAAGAAGTGGAGAGTCTCTAATTTATCAAATCTGAGGGTCTTTCATATTCAAAGCTGTGAAAACATAAAGGCACTGTTTAGAATTTAAATGAAGAAGAAGCAGTAGGAAAACTGGAGACTTTTATTTCACTAATGGCTTTGGTAATAAAAGACTGTTCGGGCTTGATTCACAGAAAAAGAGACTACTTCAACCCTGTTCTTGTTGCTGCCATTGTGTGCAGTAAAGCGTGCGTGCTTATGTGACAGTGAAAAACAGGGTAGACAAGCCGGCGAGGCTGGAAAACAGCAAGTTCCTCTGACGAGCCAGTCAAGAGGCAGACGAACGAAACGAGTCAGCTTCCATTGGAGCTGAAAGGAAGATGACTGAGTGTGGAGGAGCTGAAGCAAAGGGCTCCGTGACTCAGTCATCATCAGCAGGGGCTCCTCAGACGTGAACTGGACTCAGTCTGAGCTGAGCTCTGCCCTCGAACACCGGCGCAGCGCGCATCTGAAAGCCAGCAGAGGCTACAAGGTCAGCGCGCACATTTACACGGGTGGCTTGATTGCAGCTTTGTGCTGCCCAGCAGTGGGCTGACGGTCATTTTAGCCCAGATATTTCAAGTTGGAAAGAAATGTTCCAGCTTGTTTCCATCAGTCTGTTCTGCGGGGGAAATTAAATGTTTGCACCAGCTTGCTTTGGAAAGAAAACTATAAAAGGCAGCAGGGGCGGCAGGCTGGCTCTCTGACATGATTCAAACAAAAATGAAATGAATCATGAAGGGCAGGGCGCAGAAGGTTACGGATGAGCATGTGGCTGCAGCTGCAGGCGTCCAGCTTATCAGGGAAATGTATGAAACTTAAAGCACTTGTGTGGAGACGCTCTTCTGTATCACATTAGAATTCCAGCTCCTGGCTGTGATCTCCTACGCTTTAATTAGTGCAGCCACTGTGGAGCCTACTGGAACAACAGGCGCACCCCCCTTCCTCTAATTTGTGCACGTCAGCTGCAGGTCGGCAGTCGCCTTAGAAATGCATTAACGAGCCCGTTAACAGGTGCTGCTAATTAGGCTTCTTCATTCTCGTGGAAGTGTTTGACGCACAGGCAGAACACCCCAAACAAAGCCGCGCGCGCAGAAAGAGACGGATGCTAAAAGCGAAAACTGGGGTGGGGGGCTGCAGCAACCGCGACAGTTGCCAAAAAATATCAATTAACTCGTGCAACGATCAATAAATTAGCCATACCTTGAGGCGCCGCGCGCTCCTTCATCCCCGCAGGTGGATCCTAATCCAACCCCTCCGCGCGCCTCTCTGTCAGCCCAAGTTTACCGGTGAGAGGATGTTTCGAGAGGAATCCTTGAGTGCTGATTACTGATGTATGACTATAAATACTGCGCGGTGGCAGGGAGCCAGAGGAGTGTGTCACAGATGAGCGTAAACACGCACAGAAACCCTGTAATCCCGGCCGTCTGCATGCGCACGTTGCCGCGATATGAGTCACTTTTTTGTGCGCTTTACAATGCGCGCGCCTTTAACTTTGTCTGCGGAGTTCAGAAAAGTGTTTCTGACAAAAAAAGAAAGAAAAACACCTGTTCAGGAAGAAAGAAAAGGAACGCAACAGGTTTGGATGGAAGCGGTGGTCTGGAGGTGGGAAGGAGACAGATGCTCCGAGACATATGCCACTAGATGGAGAGCTAAAGCCGCACACATGGAGCTCCAGAAGGGGAGGGTAGAGCAAGCTGAAGACCGCAGTGTGTTGGACACTTTAGAAAAGCGAAAAATATTTCAGGATTGCAAATTTTCAGGATTGCAAAACTAGTCACACGAAGTTACCTATTGGTTTGCAAAAAGTGAGCATTTTGGGCCCATTGAGGTTCATCCAAAACTCAAAATACTTTTATTTTTATTTCACACACAAGACAGACTTGGATTCAAGTTTAGAGCTATTGTTTCACTTGATATTTTTTTTTTATTTCTGTGGGTTTTTTTTCTATGGTTTTTGATATTTGGACATGAAATTATAAATTCTATTCTTAACACTGCGAACATTTAGCACTTTGACTGCAATTATGTTTAAGTTTCTTTTAAAACACATTAAAATCATTTGTGTTTAGTATAGTTAAAATTTTGTTTGGAAACTTACAAAGAACTTTTTGCAGTAAATTGTTAAGTAAGGATTCAGGCCACTTTAAACTTTGAGACTTAAACATACTTGTATATGTACTTGTTGTTAATATAACACACTAAAAACTCCAAAATCAGAATCCTTTTATTGTTGTAAATACAGCTTTTACACTGACATATGAGATGTGTTCCAGTACAACCCGAACAAGATCAGACATACAACAAATAAAACACATAGTCCAGAGTTGACTGAGGCTGCAGCTTCATGGGATGCACCTTAACCCAGAATATTAGGATTATGTACTTTTTGATGGGTAATTACAAATCAGGGGGGGAAATTGTGAATATAATAGCTTAATTACCACTTACTGGCACAAGAGTAGTTTTTCTTAAACATTTTAAATCAGGCTGCAAGTAAATTAAATCCCACTAAATCTTTGTGGAAATTTGTAGCCAACTTTTTTCATCCTCTTATTTTACCTAAAACACATTTAGCGAAACCCACTAAATTAAGGTATTTTATTGCATTTTTTGTTGTCATCTTTCTAATTATTTTATTGATTAAAAATTACACTTTTTCTAACATACATTTTTTATTTACTCTGCAGATGCTTTGTTTTTATTCTTATAGTAATAGCATCACATTGATTTTAAACCACTCAAATGATTACAGCCATTACATTATCACACTGCCTGTTAAAGGCAAATGGCTAATTGCTTTCATGATGGCAGACATAATTTTCATAACAAAATGGTAAACACCTAATGGTTTCACTAGCTTAATAGAGTGGTTGTGCTGGTTCAGTCCCCTTATGTGATTCAGAATACTTTGATTAAAACAGAAGTGTGTGGAGTTAATTAAAAGGTCATCCGTGTTCCTTTTAACCAATCTCGTTATTCCCCAGACTGAGGAAGAGTGGGACTTAGAGCAGTGCAGAAACCATCTGCTGCCACCAACACTGAAGAATAAATGAAGACTTCAAACCCACGTGCTGCTCGCTCGCATTAAAGCTGCATTTCTCTGTCTAAACTTAATTCTCTCCATGGACATCTTTTCTCGTCTTAATCAGGAGGAGGCTTCTGTTTGCTCCGTCTTCTCAACTGTTAGTTATGACAATTTACTGAACAGAGGAGGAGGGACTGCCAGCATCTTCAGACATGTGCCCAAGAATTTTGTAATGTGCACAGTGTGTCTTTGAGTGTTCTATAATTAGACGAGGATATATGTGCGAATCCAGACCATCTCCACCAGCAAAAATGTTCCCTCCAGTCCACAGAGACGTGCCTGTTTTCTGTTGGAAACTATTGCAGTCAAAACGGTGAGTAAACTACATTTTGTTTGACGTACAGCCTGAGAGTTTGAACACTTAAAGACCCCCTCTGATAAAAAAAAATACAATAAAATCGTGTTTTTGCTATTTTTAACATGTTCTTGTATCATTTTTCTGATGATGGAGGACATTTAGAAAGACAAATTTGCTTAAAATTGCATTTCTGAGTATTTCTTTATTCAAATCATTGTGAATAGGAAGCAGATGAAAAAATGCAGATCAAAAAATGTTGTGTTTGTGACATAGATCATATGCTGGGCGGGCCGAGAGCTCTCTGCCCCAAGCTCTCAGCAACAGAGAGGGGAAGTGGGGCGACATTGCTCGGTACAAATGGTCCCGCATGCAACTCACAGGTGATTTTCTAATGAACATCTTATGCTGCTCTGCAGAAACTATGTCCTCGAAAATTCCCACCCTAACCCCTAACCACTAAAAAAACGATATAGTGCGGCACTACGTAGTGCCCTGAATTTTAAAAGCAATTCGGACACCATGCTCACTACTTTTTTTTTCTTTTTAAATGGCGAATGTGACATCATCATTTTTACAAAGTTAAAATATAATTGACATGAGCGTTTTGCGATAATTCATGAATCCACTGTCTTCTGTAGATAAAAATGTAAATGGTTTACTAAAAAAATACATTAAAAAACATTTTTTGGCAAAACATTTTCATATGCAATGAATTGTGGTCTCTAGTGAGCATCGATGGACACTGGTTTTTGCAAAGACTTCTGGGAAATTTCTAGGGCACTCGATTTTGGAATTGTAGATAGTGTACTATATAGTGAGTAGTTAAGGAATCCTGACAGCTATTTTTTTTCTGGCTATAACAGTAGTATAATTTTAATCAAAGGACAACTGGAAATGCTTTAAGAATAGATCTAAAGATGATTTGAGGGGGGATTTAAGGGTTTAACATATACAGTTCAGTGTTACAGGATTGTGGCATCCCTATTCTGTACATAGATATAAAAATGCAGTTTTAAAAAAAGAGTTTATTTCTTAGTAAATACGCTGGGCGGGGCTACAAACTCCCTGCTCCTCCCCATTCTGATGCGTCCTCTAATAGACAAATAGATCCATGTACGTCATCATTTTCCTTGTCTGAGCTGGCATCTGGCTCAAAACTGTATGGCTGGATAGCTCCAATATTGCTAGACAATTTTGTTACACCAGCAATTTTGGGTTGAGGGTGTGAGAGGCTGTGAGCTAGCGGGAGAGCGCGCCAGAGAACTCTTAGCAATGGGAAAGGGGGGTGGGGTTGCTCTGGTCAACTCAGAGGTGAATATCTAATGAAATCCTGCTGCTCCACAGAAACTATGTCCTATAAATCGACACCCTTTTTTTTTTATTTTTTACTGTGGCTAAAAATGGCATATTCGTAAGGACCATTGGGAACACTTTGAAAATAGATCAAAAGAGGATCGGAGTGGGTCTTTTAAGATCTTCATTACTGGCTTTTTTTCTATTTTGGGTCTAAAATATGACAAGGGAACTCTTTGGTTCATTAAAATCAGACAAAGGCTTTTTATTTGAATCATCAAGAGTTCTTTTATTTTTTCTAAAATGCAAAGGACATAACAGGATTTGAGAATAAATCCAAACTTGAGTGCACAAAAATGTTTCACTGCAGGCGATTATGTACAAGAGGGGGGAAAAAAACCCCAACAGGATTCAACAGGAAATGTGATAATATTCTGAGTCAAGATATTGAACCTAAATAATGTAGACAAAACTGGATTTATTTGCACATCTGTAAAACACAGCACATAAATTAA
This sequence comes from Oryzias curvinotus, assembly GCA_023969325.1. Taxonomy (NCBI): domain Eukaryota; kingdom Metazoa; phylum Chordata; class Actinopteri; order Beloniformes; family Adrianichthyidae; genus Oryzias; species Oryzias curvinotus. Next base: position 33,403,146 of record CM043722.1, read on the forward strand.
CGGTACATTTCAGTGAACTTTGTTTGCTGAATAAAAAGTTCACAAATAGTGCATCACTCATCTTTGCAAATTGGATTTTATAATACATAAAAGACTCCCCCTCCTTCATAAACAGGCCCGTTCATCTGATCTGGGAAAGGAGAATACATTCTTCCTTTCAGATCGTCACTTTTACCCCAACATACAAACCAGAAAGGAACTGCAGCAATTACAATTTGATTGTACCGTCATTTTATAACAGTTTTTCTGTACAGGAAATCAATTCTTTAGTTATCGCTGCCTGTGGCACAAAGAAAAGCTGCAACAAACGTTTGGCAAGAGTCCTGTTTTAATAGGTGATAATTTATTTTAAAAAATGATTAAACCGGGATTGAAGGAAGTGGTGGTGGTGATGGGGGAGGGGGGGGGGTGCTGTGTATTTTTATCATCTTTACAGTCAGTTGCAACCATTTATAAGTGCTCCCAGGTATATTTACAGTACATTTTTCTTCATAGCTTGTCAGCAGTTTGGTTAAAGTTTTATGGACATATTTCTTTAAGCCCAAACACAGTGTGAATTGTTTTTTTTCTTTTTTTTTTTACTTTTTTTTCTCAGAAAAAGACAGCTCTTGTATAAATGAACAACCCAGGCAAAGATTATTAACAAAACTGATGAATATTTATACACATATATCATCACAGTTAATGTAAGAAACCCAACCCTTGTAAAACTCGGTGTGCCGACGTGAGTCAATGAAACACCACCTTATTTCACTGGAACTCTGCTGCTACTAAATACAAGATAACATGGATCTGAAGGCTATCAGCTCAACACTATGCGTGCTACAGAAGAGAAGTCAAAAACACTCACTAGCCATTTAAATAAAAGCAAAAAGTGGGAGCGACCATTTCTCAGATAGCGTTTGATGCAGGGATCACATTTTTTTTCTGAATCCTTCTGTACAGAAAAACAAAAGTGCTCTGGTCAAACCTGTAAAAAAATAATTTATACAGTCCTCCGTTCAGCGAATGGAGGGTTTGTCACCAGTGTTGTCTGTTTTTGTTTCTTCAAGGCTGCTCTTCCCCCCAATCGCCCTCCTGCTCCTCGCCCTCGCCGCCCATCCGGTGGATTAGTTGTCATTTGTTAAAAGGGAGGCAGGCGGGCAGGATGACGGTGGAACAGGCTGGGCCCGCCAAAGGCTCGGCCACTTCCCCCTCCAACTCTGTCCACGTTCCCTTCTCTGGGCTGTAGCAGATGGTTGAAGACTTATAGGCTCCCTGAGGAGGAAAAAAAACATCTTTAATCTTCCAAGAGTTGTTTGGATTTTTAACAGTGCAGCAAAGTTTTTATTTTTTATTAAAAATGCCATAACTCAGGTTGAGAATGAAAAAAAGTGGCAATACAAATTCAAACTTAAAATCTGTCACACAGCCACTACATACATTTTGGTTATTTTCCACGTTTGAAATTTCAGCCTTTCACGATTTATCCGTGATAATTCATAAGTGTTTCTTGCGTTCCTCATTCGTCAACGTGCGCAGATGTCCATCGGGGGTTTTGGTTGACGGGTCTTTTGTTAATTTGGTTTTGAGCTGTTCAAAATATTTGAGCAGTGAACGCGTATTTAACGTAGTTTATGCACAATCATTGTGTAAATCTTACGCAATTGTGCGTAATTTTTGCAAGAAGAATACGCAAATTTGTGGCTTTCCACGACCATTCCACTTGTGTCTAACAGACTTTTCCAATGTAAAACTTTTATATTGCGTATACGGCGCACATATCACGTTCAAATGATGTGATTGACTCACGAATCACCAATAACTTGCATATAAACAGCTCAATAATCATGCACCGTTCGTGGTCTATGTTGATTTACATGTTTTTTGTGTGGTTTATTAATACTTCTTCTGTGGTTTTAATGTGGTTCATTCGTGTGAAAATTACACACAAAGACCACAACTTTTCTCATTTTTTCTTTATAATTCATGTATGACCAATCTTCATCTGTGCAAACTGTGGCTGTCTGACATCGCCTTTAGATCCAAATTGACATTTGGCTCCTGTTTTTGTTTTCCTATATTAATGAACAATTTCACACAAAGGTTTTATTATATGTCCAGTACCATGCTCCAGCTGTAGCCTCCAACGATGTAAATGCTGTCATCCAGAACAGCGCAGCCCGGACCGCTGCGACCTTCCAGGATGGGCGTCTGCAGGATGTTCCACTGGTCTGCTTTTGGGTCATAACACTCAACGAGCATCACGTCCAGATGGGAAAAACCTGAGGAGAGACCAAGAACGTATTTTTAATGTTTCATGTTTTACATTTTAGATCAGGTTTACATTATGAGTTTTATATCCCGCATGATAACTTTTTAGTGAAATGTCTGTTTCGTTGAACAGCCGTTTTTAATATGGGCTGATTTGAAAGAGTTCTGTCGACTTAGTACTCGGGGGGGGGGGGGGGGGGCATCTCTGGAATCGTTGATACTGATTTTTTTTGTCAAATCTGAGGAAAGCTTCCAATTTCTATGGCTTGACTTGGTTTACGTCAGGCAATCAAAAGATTACTGAAAAAAAGACAAAAGAAATGTACTATAATAGGGATGCAACAATTCACTCCAAACCTCGACTTTTGGATCACGGTTTTGTTTTAGTTCGATGTATGATTTGTGTGTTACAAAACAACAACCAAAAAAATACTTTTGGATGGTTTATACTAAGCCTGGGGCAATGTAGTAACACAATAAAAAAATCCTTCTTAAATTTACCACACAATGTGTTTGAATAGCAGTTTTTTACATTATAAGTGTCAGTCGGGACGCACTTGTTTAAATACCCACTCCAATGAAAATTGGGTTTTTGTTGTTTTTAACATGTTCTTAAGGCATTTCTCTGACGATGGAGGACAAAAATACACTGGGGGGGGGGGGGGGGGCAAAAGCTCCCTACTTTGAGCTCACAGCAACAGGGAGAGAAATGGAGGCAGGGTTGCTCCACGCCACTGGTCCCGCCCTCAACTCAGAGGCAACTTTCTAAGTCACTCCTGCCGCTCTGCAGAAACAATATCCTGGAAAAGGACACCGTTTCTTTATTTTTATTTTGGCTAAAAGCAGGATAATCATGATTAAAAGAGCTGGGACCACTTTAAGAATAGAGTAAAAGATGATCGGAGTGGGATTCTAATGATATAACATATAGTTGGGTTTTAAAAGGATTGTGGCCTCCCTATTCTATACATAGATATATCACATTTAGAATGATTAATCATGATTTGATTGAAAAGCCAAAAAAGATACATGTCCATATAAATACATCCCTGAATACATCAATTATGCTGTCATAGTTTCTCTTAATTATACTTAGCAAACTTATTTCTTTTATTTATGATATTTTACATTTCTGAAAATAATTTTCTGCAGAAACAACTGACAACTTTTGACTCTTCAAAGGACAGGAAAAAAGAAGCATTGGTTAAATAAATATTTGTTTTCTTGTTTTGTTTTTTTGGTAAAGGTTTGCTCTTTAACCATCATGCTATTTGTGCTGCTGTATAATTGCAGAATGCATAATGAGTTTCCTTCAGTTTTAATAATAATGTTTTAGAGGACTCCGGGTTTAAAATTGATAGAACATTATAAACAATATAAACAATATCTAACAAAAAATTAGATGCCCTTTTCTGTGTTTAGGTGTTGCTGTTTGTTATTATTGGTTTAGAGGTGATGTATAATTTTCCATCTAATATTCCTTGAAAATGATACACACTGCTGATAAATGTTCATTGAATCTTTGTTATTGTTTCTTCCTGTCTCTGAAAGGCTATAAAACCCCAACTATTACCTTTTTACACACAACACAAGTCTTATTGAAAGACATAAATCACACGAAAAGAGGTGCTCAGAAACTCCCCTGCAGTCAGCAATCATCAGACTCCATGACAGCTCATGATGGGGATGAAGAGACACTATTGCATTTAGAGGTCTTTTAAACGAAACTGGGCTCTATTGCAAAGAAACGCATTCTGTTTTACTTTGACATTGAAAGATAGAAAAGAGAAAGAACCAAGGCTGTCAATGGCTCGTACCCGCCATATTGTTGAATGTAAAAATGTAACAGAGCTGAAAAGAAAAGTACGCGTCTTCATCTTTTTTATTCCCTGACCGGCCGGAGCGCTTACCTTTCAAATGGTTTCCACCGATGGCATAAAGACGGTCGTTCATCCCAGCCAGGACATGAATGGCACGCTTCGTGTTCATGTCTTGTTTTCTAGCCCACACATCCATTACTGGGTCATAGCAGTACAGCCAGGACACATACTCGCCATTGTGCACTCCTCCTGTAACGTGTAAGTAAAGCACTGTAAATACCGCCCAATGGTTGCACACATGGTCTATAATAGGAGGAAATATCATATTTACTATGATTAAGCTATTTCCCTGTTATTGCCTTTTGTTTTTATTTAAAAAAAAAAAACCGGTAAAAATTGGACAATAATCATGTTTTGGGTTCAGCTCGTGCCTACAACTCATCTATTTGGGAACTGCTGTTGCACGGATGATGTGTGCGTGTAGACACAACGCCTCTCCTGACCTGATATATAAATCTTCCCATTGTGCACTGCTCCTGCATGGGCAGCCAGAGGCTGCGGCAGAGATGACACATAGTTCCATTCATTCGTCTCCAGGTTGTAGGACTCAACACTGGAGAGGTAGCCTGTCTCATTCCGGCCGCCAATCACGTACAGGTGCTTATCCAGGCGGCAGGCGAAGAAGCTGGCTCTCCTGAAAATGTGTCAACACAACACAACCATTGAACCTACACCAAACATGGCCACTTAAGTCACACAAAAATACATCTCTAATTTCTACCTTCTTTAGTTCATAAAGTTATGAGATTAAAAATTTACCAAATTTTCAAAATAAAACAAAAAAAACGTATTTAAAAAGTTAAGAATATGCTGATTTATGGAACACATTCTATCAGTGTTTTTAACCGAAATCTCAGTCAGTCTTGCACTCAAAAGGTAACAAGCCTACCTTTCCTGCATGGGGGGCAACTGAATCCAACTATTGAATCTGGGGTCGTAGCGGCTGACGAAATTAGTGCTGTGTTTTCCTGCAAACAGAAATAGAATAAAGTACCGGGTTAGGATATTTATTGGAGCAGGTTTTGCATACCAGAGCACAGATGATTCAGACAATTAGAGCTTGCAATTTGTGATGTTTTCTTGTGTGTGTGTAGAGACAGCGCCTCTCCTGTCGTCTTATCAAATTGGAAGTTGGAACCGATCAGATGTTTCCATTCAGACTGTACATGAAAACTGGACAGAGTCACTCGGAAAATGACGTCTCCAACCAAATGTAGTGAATTCAGATGCCATAATTTCGCAATATGGACACCATCATGTTGAAGCCAAATGTGGTCAGTAAGCAGTGATTGATCCAAGAAGGTCTAAGTCATCATTTCGGTCTAAATCCTCATTTCTATGGCAACCACTCTCGCCAATCAGGAGTGAGCTTGTTGGAAGTCAACACCCCTATCACTTGAAAGTGGGCTCGAGAGAGTCTGTCAATCAAACGTTTAGAATGTTGAACATGGGGGCCAGCAGGCACCGCCTACTTTTATTGAGGCATCTTATTAGCCAGTTTATACCTTGAATAACTTGCAGCAAATAAATATTATTAAGGAGGAAAAAAGATAAGCAAGACCCTAGGTGTGCGAAATTTGTTCTCCACATTTGACCCATCTCCTGGGGGAGCAGTGAGCTGCAGACACAGGAACCATTTGGTGGTTTAACCCCCCAATCCAACCCTTAATGTTTTCAATTTTTCTATCTTTGCAAAGGTAAAACCCTCTGCAGAGAATCTTTTAGCAGCCGTCCTGGACTGCAAGGACCAGATTGTTTTCACCTAAACCCATCGAGACGACTGTTGTTGTGATTTTGGGCTATACAAATAAAATTGAAATTGAAATTGAAATTGAGTGTCACGCAGGGAAGCATTGGGTCCCATTTTTCAAGTCATGTAAAAAATCATTTATGACTTTTAAATTTGCAGAAATGTTTATCTCTGTCTTGGTTAATTATTGCATCCATACCTGATTTTTAAAAATAATTTCTGTTGACTGTATGACTCGGCCTGGGTTTGAATCCATGACCTTCCAGTTACAGGGCGGACACTCTAACCACAATGCCACTTAAAAGTCTATAGAGGTCTATAGGATTTTGGCGTCTTGGAGCCAGCGGGTACTTCCTGTTTGGAACACAGGGAGGGGAGGGATAACTCAGTCCAGTTCTCTTATACAGTGAAATGGATGTTTCCTTCCTCTGGGAACCAAAACCTGTGGTCTGAACTTAAGCCTTACTATGTTATTATTTTTAGGCATACATAAAGTCTGTCACATTCTTAATAAATACTGGGGATGCCACAACTGAAACAATTCATTGGGAAAGTGAATCATTACATCCCTACTGCATACTAGTATGTTTATCCTGAAACTGCCAAACAATTGTTGTGTTAAATTTAACATGTATTTAGCATTTATTGTTTGACTGTATTACACCTGCTTAGTAAAACGCCAACATAAAGGTTTTTCTTCATTGTTACTTGCTTATTTGTCCATCACAATATGAAATTTTTAGTTTTGAGTTTAGGTTTTTCAAATTTAGAATGTTTTGTTTTTAATATTTTCAATATTTCTTTCAAATTTACAATCTCGTTTTTCTTTTTTTTTTTTGGCGATCCTAACTTGACCCCATAGAAGTGAATCGTTGTATCTCTGGTAACCACCATTGTTTTGTTTTTGTATTCTAGCATGTATTCGCATGTACATATATATTTTGATGAGAGTCAATAAACATCCCATTTTTGCTACCTTATCTATAATCTGCGCTTGAAATAATAAAGTATAAATAACTTCTAAATACATTAACACTGGATTATGGCAACTATGTTAAAAAGGGAGGGTGGGGAGGGAAATATATAAATTATCTTCTTTACACTTCCTTTCAAGCAATCAAACTCTATTTGACATCCATTGTAATGGATTCAATGTGTCTTGTGTGTGTGTGTACACTATATGTCTATTTATGATCAATTTTAATGTCAAGAAGATGACATTGTCATTATCTCTTATTTTCCAATCAATTTATGAGGTAAAATATGAACTTGTTTGGACTTGTCTCTGTATTTGTATCTTTAATTTTTTTGTTTTCATTGCTTCAAATAAACCTATAAAGCAAAAACATGTCTATCCATTTTGATCTCCTTCTTCCCATAGTTCAATAATCGTGTTTCATTTGGTTAACAAAGTATACACAACAAACAAACCAAAAGTTTATTTTATCAATCGTGATCCAAACAGAAGAGTGCTGCTGCTTATGAATTGTTTAAACTACAACAACTTAGTTTTCCTTCCTTTAGTTTTAATCTTTTAAAAAAAAAAAAAACTATCTAAAAATGCTCATTTCACTGAAAAAAGGAAACATTTTGCTTCCTTTCAACTTAACTAACATATTATTTTAATTTTTAGTTAAATAACAGGGGCAGAGTTCTGTTTTTTTAACTTTTAATACATTTTTCCAAAAACCTCCTCTTAGTGTTTCGACACAAAATATCTGTCAACATTAAAAACACTTGTTTTTCTATGTTGTCATTATTGGTAAGTGCCGATTGAAGTGTTGTTTGTCCACTTAGAGTTGATTTTTCTCTGAGTTTGAGTGTTTGAAAATCTCTGAAAGTGTTACATCAGCTCTGATGGGGTTAAACTCCCCGAACTCCGGATTTGGCTCAGCAATGACAAATGTTTGCTTTGCGTAAGTGAAGGAAAAGACAGGCTGCAGGGACGGAGAGGTGGAGGCTCACCATTGGGATTCCACTGATCCTCCCCGCCCATCAGCAGCAGGAAGTTCTCCACCTCCACCACACAGTGATGAGCGCTGTTGTAAGGCATTACTAGAAGATAAACAAAAGTCAAAGGTGAGAACTCCTTTAGGTCCACCTCTACCTTCACTTGTCAGGATTTATCAACATCACGGCGTATCCCTTTGGATTGTGGACTATTACACTCTCAAATGACCCCAAATAAGGTGCTCAAAGTGATGTATAAAATGAGCTTAAAGTTAGCTGTCACACTGTATCTGTTTCAGCTGCTATCTCTCTGTGTAATAAGGACAGTACGTTTCTATTTCTGAGGTTTTGCTCGCCTAGAAGGCACAAAAACAACCGACTCCACTGACGCAACCTGCTTTTGTTCAATCTCGCTGTTGCAATGATTCATGCGGATGCGGTTTTTGTACTAAACCCGAAAACAGAGTGCGACGTTGGAAGTGGTGGCTCTTCGCCCCGCGCGTGTTTTTTTGGTGTGCTCCTCCATCTTCTCCTGCTGAAGTGACCCCATTAAGATGTAGAGAAATGGTCTTAGGTGACAGTCATAATGAACATGATCGTGCTCACTCAATAAATCTCAGGCCCGGTGCTTTTTGAGCGCAAATCAGTGAAATGTTAAAGCCCACCTGTCTGTCTCCATCAGTCATTTCCACTGTCACCTCCCCATCGCCTGATGGATCACAGTTGCTGCAAAATTAGACAGCCTTGAATCTCATTTCTTTCCAATTGGCCTCTCCCTGCAATCTTACTCAAGCTGGCTGACATGTGCCGCTCCTCTATGGGAGGAAGTCTCAGATACTAATACCACATACACTAAACACAGTTTTATCTCCAAGGAAGGGATTAGGTTGCCTGCCTCCGTTGCACCTCAAAGACGAGTGCTATATGACTGCCAAATTCCTTTACATGCTATTTACATTATCAGTCAGTCAGCAGTATATAGGACACGGATGAGTGCTTTTTTATTTGATGTCTAGTGACTTGTACTCATACTTAAAATCACCTCTTCCCCACGGGAAAAGGAGATTATTGGTTTATGGTATGTCAAAAGCTCCAGCGTTTGTGTTTGGGGGGAAAAAAATGTGAGATGTGAGATCCTGGAGAACACTGGGAAGACATAATAACCCTCATGCTGTGAAAGAAAGAAGCACATCAATCATTTTTTATCCAACTAGAAAATTGCAAACTACAAAAGGAGGAATCTGATTTGACCCTCTCAAAATAAATCCTTTACAGAGAAGAGAAGGAGAAACACGTCTTTGAGAGTGACGCCATCACTCCAGTCTACAGTGAGCTCCAGGGCTCACTAGAGGGAGTCAGAAGCCTCTGTATAGACGGCACGGCTCTGGTTGGTTGACTGACTCCACAGCTTTTGCACCGCTGCTGCTCCAGCTTTGATGTGCCTTAAAGGCCTTCATCTTAACTCGAATCTCTATGACATGTTCTTCTGCCATCTATTTCCAAATAGGAAGTTTTAGGAACAGTTTCATTTAAGGAGGACGGTGAAACTGGTCCAGCATTGCGGCCGTATCCTCGCCTGCCTTTGTCTCGTGTTTGGCCACGCTGCTGTGGGTACACTAGATGGCAAACTTTCCACTCCAATCACGGAGTGGTGGATCTTTCTGACACAAGAGGGATCAAATTCTGCCCAAATTGTGTTGATGAATGTCTTAATCAAAGGCTGTCCCTCTCAGGTTTCGCCTCATTGAAAAGTTATGATTGAATGTTAATAATCTTCTATTCCACATCCATTGTGAGGGGACTACATCAGATGGTCACTGATGTGTTAAGGGGATGATTTTGCAGTTTTGTCCTTCCACTTGGCCACGGACCATTTGAGTGTTAACTTTTTTTAGTTTTGAGTGATGGAAATCCCCATTGACCTTTTGCTTGTAGCAGTTTATACCCATGAGTGTGGCTTTAATGAGAAAATGACGACACAAACCCGAGCGAGCTTACAGCTGTTATGTATGCAGACCCCTCTAACAAAAAGGAAGCCTAGCAGCTCTGAACATACATGAGCTTCAACGGCCAACAGCAGAGTTTAAAGATGAAACAGGAAAAAGCTGATTTATTCACATTTAAGTTGAGCCGATAAACTGCACAGAGCCCGAACGAGAGAAGATACACTGAAGGTTAATGTGTAAGAATGAAAAGAGGCAACTGAGATATGACTCCAACAAAAACTCAATATGTTCAGCAATGATGATGCAAAGGAGATGTGTTGCTCCCCAATAGCTCTATTTTTGACCTTTGCAATATGGCAACAATGTGATGGTGAGTTTTGAAAGGTCAGGGAAGATGGAGGGACAGAGGGTACGGCACAGATCAGGGGTGAAATCAATGCCTGTATATTCTCGAAACTATGAAATATATAAGCTGTTAAAAATAAACATTAAAACCCACTCTGATTATCTTTTAAGATATTTTAAAAAGTTCACAGTGGTCTTTTACTTAGAATTATTCAATTTTAAGACAAAAGTCGTTTTCTAGGACATAGTTTCTGCAGAGCGGCAGTAGCTGATTAGAAATTCCCCTCTGGGCGGGACCATTGGTGCAGAGCCACCTCCCCTCCCCTTCCCAACACCCATAACAGAGAGTTATCTGCTTACATGCTCTCACGCTAGCTTACGGCCGCTCCTAACCTAACATTACCAGTGCAACATTAATAGCAAGCATTAGTGGACATTTCCAACAGTACAGTTTGGAGCCAGATGTGTAAAACGAAGATGCACATGGATCTAGTCATGCACGAGTGGACGCATCAGATTTAAGCGGAGTAAAGAGCTTTCGACCCACTGACTGTAGCTTGTACATCATGAAAATGAAATGCAGTTTTTCTTTATATGTGTCTTTCAACATCAGAAAAACGCTACAAGAACATGTTGAAAACACCAGTGCAGGTCATTAAAAGTAGAGAAGAAAACAATTTACTTGAAAACTATAATTTGTTTTCTTGAGTGAAATTAAGAATTGAATCCCAACCCAAGATACAAAGGTTTTACTTTTTTGTCTTTTGCTCCAGAATCATCTGAGCATCGAAGTACCATTGACATGTTTTCTGTTTTTTAACTCACCTCTGCACCAGGTTGATGCCCACAGTATGTGCTAGCATGTGTGTGGTGATTTGGGCAAAAACAATAATCACTGTGATTGAAAAAAAAAAAAAAGAATCTAACGACTTTTAAAATCTCTGGAGGGAAAAGTGTCATTTGTCGTTGTTCCATCTCTGCCACAATAGATCATTAGATCCAAGTAAATCTCATCATACATCCTGTCAGCGTATTTCAGCAAAAACAAGGGAAACCGAGCATGAAGCTCCACACTGCTGTGAAGTCACGCTCTGATTAAAAACTTATATTAAAAGTGATAGTGATACATTATAACCTGAAGGATTTAGGGAACTCCTTCTTCTTGATACTGTAGAAATTAACCTGTGTTAAAGTCATCCATAGGTAGAGCTATTTTTCATCAGAACAACCACTAAACAACATGCCTGGGGTAGATTGAAAAAAAAAGACAAATCCAGAGCCTCTGCAACTCACTTGTGAGGATCTTCCATGTCTTTTTGTCGTCGTCATAATACTGGACTAAATTGCTTGGGAGACGATCAGGTCCAGGAGGCAAACCACCCACCAGTAACAGCATCCTCTTATTGGAACGGATTCTGCAATTTCACAAATGTGGGTGCGTGTTCACGCATCAGAAAGGAGACAACAGAGAACAGGTAGAAGGCCTTGAAAAAACACTTTTCAATGTCAAGATAAGCTCAACTCCACCTGGACAGATTTTAAAGCTAAATATTTGACGACAAAATGACTAAATAATATGAAAACGTGATTATTTTGAAGTAAACCTTTAAATGTGCAGTATAATAACCTATAATGCTGCAGATATTACTTTCAAACAGCTCAAAAGTAAGTCAACCCCAGCAGGGAGCCATTCTGGGGACTAAAAGCTTTCATTGGTTCAAATCATTCTAGTGACGCCCCTCTATTTCAGTCTACTTGCTTACTTCAATCAGCAAATTTACAGCACATTGATGACCATAATAAGACAATAAATGACTCACTAGTAATGTGTCATCATAAACAAAAACAAAAAATAACATTGTGGTTGGCCTTTAAGTTCAAACACAATTGCCTTTTTTTAATCTTTATCATATTTTTTTTTTATAATGCATGGCTAAATCACCATTAGCTGTGTACATTCTTCCTAATATTGGCCCATTTGGAGGGTATTCATATGCAAATGAGACCCTGGACATAGATAATAGTGATTAATTGAGAAGAGAGAAACTGTGGCATGAGAAACTAATTATGATGATTCCAGACCCTTTGCTCCCTGAGAGTATGGATCTGTTATTGGGGAAATAGAGACAGAAATGTGCTGTCTGGTCATCTTTTGTGATCACGTTTCACTTGTAATGTTTTTGCCTTTGGAAAATCTACTAAAAAAAAAGTTCAATACTGATTTTTATCTCCTTAAATAAGTGCTTTGACCGTGTCTAATCTGTTAAAAAAAAACCCGACTAACATAACAAGCAAGACAAAAATATGAATGGAATAAGCCTAATTTATTTGAACGTAGGTAAAAGAACAGTTTTTAGAAAAATATACCTCTGACAGCCCACTTTTCCATACTTTCTAAGAAAATATTGAAATGTTTTAATGTAAAAATGTAATAAATGCATGCGAGTTCACAGGAAGAAAAGCCCCAAAGCCCTTAATCTTGAGCTAAACAACTCTGGCTGACCTCTTTCCAACTAAAGCCCACGTGGAAGCTGAGAGTTTGATTTGCTGAGATAAAATATCACCACTTTCAATCAACTTTAAGAAGCTCCCTCAGGTGTATTTGTGTGTATTTCTTGCTGTCCTCACCTGCTGGCCATAGTCTGCCTGCAGTGCTGTCTGAAGGGCATCAGGTGGTAGTTCATGGCATCCAGGAGAAGCTTCTGGCACACAGGGTCGCTCCTCATAAAATCAACAGACTGAACTCGCTCCACCAGCTCTGGGGCAGGTATGAGGGCGAAACGCAGTCTCTTCATGAGGTCTGGAGCATAGTGCATGCGGGTCTCCCGGTCATGCTCCAGCCAGAGGACTGACATCTGGAAGAGAGCCAGCTCTGACTCCACAGGAGGCGGCAGAGCATCTAGCATGGCGCACATCTCTTCAAAGTTCAGCAGCAGCACGTCCTCCACCAGGTACTTGTTAGCCAGCTTCTTGGTCTCGTCCAGTCCATGCAGCGCAGCAATCTTGCAGATCTGTTTGTAGTTCTGCACAGAGATCTGATCATTGAGGAACTGCACGCAGAGCTTAGTAATCTGGGGGATGTTGAGGATCTTGCTGACTGACAACACCTCTTCCACTGTGTCCAAGGAAAGAGTAACATTGGCAGTGTACAGGTACTCCAGTACTAATCGTAATCCAATAGAAGAGCAGCCCTGGAGCACCAGGTTATTGATGGGCCTGGCACTGGGGGTCAGCAGCTTGTCATCAGGAGAGGACGAGGGGGTCCCACTGCTGCCCTGGTCCCCTTTACTTCCTTCATTATTAATGACATTATGGGAGGAGAAGAGAGATCTGAAGTACTGCGAGCAGGATGCCAATACCGCTTTGTGGCAGTGGAACTGCTGTCCCTGTGCGGTGAGAGTCACATCACAGAAGAGCTGCTTTCTCCATAGCAGGTTGAGCCCGTGCAGCAGGGTGTCACTGTGCGTTGGGTCAAAGGTGGATGTTCTATCGCCCGATCTGGACATGACTTCCTGAATGTGAACGCCACCTAGGCAACAAAATAAAGCCCGCAGGTCATTCATTCATGTGCGCACCGCTCGTCCTCCATCTAGTTGCTTCCAGCCAACTATTGGGGATTTGTCCACCAAACAGACGTCCAACGCGGCTTCCAGCGCCTCCAACTTTGAGCTATGCTCGTAAAGCAGCAAACAAAAGCCAAACGCGCAACTCTGGTTCATTTCCAACTCGACAACAATGTGGTTTTAAATGGAGGGCTGGGGGGTTTAAAGGGCGCTGTCAAATGAGGAGACGGAGGAGACGCTGCGGCGGCGCGTCCCTCTCTCGGCTGAAGTTGTCGCGCTCAGAGGAAGAAGCAGCCGCCTGGGTGGACGGACGAGCCGCACACCTTCCGACAAACAGGACATCACACATGGCGCACATTTTACGGACTCGTACAAAAGCAATTAGTTGTCACGGAGCCGTCAGACGCCGTGCGGGCGCGTTTCTCGTTGGCGCTACGCGGCCGTAAGTATCGAGGAAAAATCCGCCGAAACGCAGTTCTCCGTAAAGTTGAGAATATCACGCAGACGCGTCGCTTTTTTGGAGCTTCAAATACGCGATTTCTATGTGCGTAATGTGGGTAAAACTTGGCACAGGCGCGTGCGTAACGATATCGGCAGGTTTTCCAAACGCGCCTGTCACAACTAAATGATGTGAGCAGCCAAACTTACCTGACTTCAGCTCTTCACAAAAAAGAAAGTAAGCCTCAGGTTCCCAATTTCTGCTGAATATTCCTTTGTCCTTCCTTTAAAAAGAAATGTCTTCTCTTTAAAGTCGTCTTAAAATAACCATTGACTCCAACTCCTAAAGTCACTATTTTAGGTTATTTGTTGACGTTGATCATTTGTTCTTCTGAATTAACAAGAAGTGTGTGAGAGTGTGAGAGGGAGCTGTGCTTTCTGCAAGAGAAGAAGAAGAAGAAATATACGTGTGACAAATTATGCTACCAAGAAACAACACATCATTATCCTTGGGCCTGGGGCTCAGTGAGTCGTAACGAGAGTAATAGGAAATCCACGGTTGGGGAGAGAAACGGTCGTGCATGGCCGATGGAGAGAGACCATGCAGGGGTATGGATGCTGGAGAGACTCGCAAAATTATGGCTCAAGGCTATTGTAAAAACTGTCGAGCGTAAATGACTGCGATTTCAAACATCTATGGAAGAAAGAAAAGAGAAAGGGGGAGAAAAACCGAGTCTTTCCCTCGCTGTTATAGAGAGAACCGTCAAGTTTTAGTGCGCATTGCTAATTAGTCAATTTCTCTCTGCCTTCACAGCCCGACGACTTTGCTGCTGAGCTGAAACTGCTAATTTCTGGGACCAGCCTTTTTTTGGCTGTGAACTGGATGGATGAATGGCTTGTCTCGCACAAATGACAAAAAGCCCCTGCCTTAATCTCCATCGCCAAAATAACCCCCTCATCTCATTCTGCCTCCCCTAGTCCTTCAAAAGAAGGTGCTTTTCTCCACTCAACTTTTGCATTTCTGTCATAAATAATGTGCAGCACAATGCCCACATGGTGTTTGAGTCAAACACAATTTTCATGTCACACAAAGTGATCCAAAGTTACACAATAAGACTCAGAAACATCCCTTCTTTTCATAAACTATCACCTTAACTGATCCGATCAATTTTAAAACAACCAGAATCTTTAAAAGCAAGTGGGAAAACAAGCATTAAAACCCTAAATGTGGGGTTTTGGAAGATCATGATGTCCAAAAATCCACCCTTTGGTCCTTCATGCTAAAATTCAAAATACCCTTTAACAATATTCCAGAGTTAGTTGTTAGGACCTGAAACTGTCAATTAAAATTTGAGCTCAATTAGACTAAATAAACTTATATACAGCACTCCCATGGGAGCAGATGTGACAGTTGCTTCACAAGTTATAAAAAAATGACAGATAGGGATAAATGGGCTTGTTCATAAGCTATGAAATAGAGCAATATAATGCTACTGTCAAGCATTAACAGGCCACATATAAAGGTAGCATGTATAATTGAAGGAACCATAACACTGATGTTTGAGTGCTTGATGACAAGCTGTCACAATTCCCCACTTTTAGTCAGAGTATTCAATCCAGGTGAACTCTGAGATAACTAATTATACTGAGCACTGCATTTCAAATAGTAATCATTAGTAATGGGCGGGGGGGAAATGCAGTACTGCAGTATTAATTGTAGTTTTAAAACCGCCACGGAAGTAGTTTGTATTGCTTTGTACTGCTATAATTGTGTTGCCCAATTTTCAGGCGTCTTGTGACTGCAGAGCATTAGAGTAATTCATCGTATTTCACTTTGGAGCCACATACTGTTATCTTTACCAACTCCCAGTTAGCACTACATTACCCAATCCTCCAGTGAGCTATTCTAACACAATAAAATGACCATTTCCAACTCTTTCAGCTCTTTGTAGCAACTCAGTCTCCTGAGGCCACTGGTCTTCAGATTGCAGGGCGTTTATGGTTGTAAGTTGTTGCAGTGTGCAAGGGAAGGGGAAGGGGGGGGGGTCATCAGATAAGAGAAGAATTTCTAGACTAATTAAACCCTTTGAGAATCACAGTACAGTGATTTACAACTCTCTGTACCAGTTAACCCGACGCATTTTTATCTGTCATATTACCCAGATACCAAATCTACCTCTACGGGTAAAAAGTCTGTTTTGTTTTCAGCATCAAGGAAGCAAGGGGGGGGCAGCTCGGAACAAAGAAGAGATTAAACGGAAGTCCTGCTTAATTCAGATATGATTAAAAAATAAAAAGAAGCAGTTTAGAACTTGATTTTGAAAGAGTGATGTCAAATCCCAGCGTTTCATAAGAATAAAATCAGCCAACTCCACATTTCTGTGTCATTTAACAACAGAACTAAAGGGGAGCTTTTAATCAGCGCACTCCAAAGTTGTGAATAGCACGCCACCAGGCATAATTTCTCTGGCTGGCTGTTGCAGAGGGGTATGCTAAGATAGAAAGTATTATTTTCCTAAATGGAAGGTGTCAGATGGTCACGGAAATGTGATCGGCTGTTCAAGATCACTGCTTCCCATCTGCAATTTGTGACGTGTGAAAGATTCAGCCCAAATGTGCTCACCAAGCGTAAATCCTCAGCACTTTCTCTTATCGTGGAAAAGCAAGATAACCAGCTGTTTACAGATCAGAGAACATATCATATTAATATCATGAAGGGGGGGCAGGGGGGGTGATATCATCTTGTTTGTAAAAATATTTTGTTAACTAAGTGTGTTGTGATATGACATCCTATAAAGTCAAAGTTGGGATTTTTTTTTTAGTGAAAATGATTCTAGTTTGTCATTTCTTATGTAAGAATATAGAAGGGAAAAGTGAAAATTAGACGCTTCTTCAGAGAGTGATAATGGATGTTACAGTAAATGCATGGAGGGCTTTCAGCAATCACAGCGTGCAGGGCACAACTTCAGGTGCTGTGGATCATTTAAATCAGACCATAAGAAAACATCTTCTGCCTCTCACCAAGTTAGGAGAATAGAGATGAAAAAATAGTAGCATTTCTCCCGACCAAACAATTAAACAAAACAGAAAACTCAAGTGAGCTCGGGCTGCCTCTATTAGAATTAAGATGTTGAGCAGCAAAGGACAAAAATAAAATAGCTGACAATTTCCAGGAGTGAACTCTCAAAGTCCAAGCAATTTTATTTCAATCTTGGTTTGAGGCTAAAAACTCAGAGAAATTGCTAAACTTCAGGTAATTCGTCCCTAACAAGTCTCTAAAGTTGGAATGCATATGATGGCTTAGTAAGAAGAAACCTGTTTGGATACGATATTGGAAGTAAGAGCTTTCTCTTTTAGGAGTGCAAAGGTGACGAGGAAAGAGCTTCACGCCATGACACAAGATACTAAATCCACATTGGAGAAGAGGTGACGATTTGAGTTATATTTGGTCAAAAGTACAGCTATGACGCTTTGTGGGCAGGAATGAAACCAACAACAAAACAGTGGAAACTAGGGCTGGGCGATAAATTGATTTTATCGATCAAATTTTTTTCTTTTTAGAAGATTTGTTTTTGGGAAAATTGGGATTTTATGTTCCACTGTTCGGAGTAAGGTTAACCTGCCTGCCTCTCGCAAGGCACTTAGAGGCATAGAAAAATAAAAAATAAAACAAAACCACACAAACAGTGTGAGAAAACCAAAAGCAGAGAGAAAAGACTGGTTAGAAATCAATAAAGGAGTTTTTTTTTTAGAAAAATATATTTAAAAAGACAATGTTGTTTTTATCTTGTTTTAATTATGAAGTGACTTCTCTGTTTACATTCAACAATACCTATAGTATTTCTGAGTACAATAATGAAATACACTTGGCCGGTAGATTTTTTTAGTCCAGTGTCTCTCTGTAAGAGGCTCACGCTAGCGTTTGGTCACAAAACACCTGCTGGTATATTCTATAAAAACATTTTTACTGCTTTTATTTAGTTGCACTTTGTGTTTCAGGCAATTTCCCAAGGAGATATTAAAAAACAATAGTTTTATGTTAAATTTTGTAATTTTCTATGAAAGAGACTAAAAGGAGGGAGGAAAAAATGGCTTAAAATTGGAAATCGAATTTGGTTTGTAAAAATTGTAGATTTTATTTTTTGGCCCACTCACTTGCGTAAACCGACAAAAACCACTTTCCTGCAACTGACCAAAGTCCTGAAAACAACCTGATTCCAAAAAGTGTCCTAATGTGAGCACGTGAACCCTGAAACTACACTGTACAAAAAAGAAGATAACTATTTATTTTTGTAAATTGGAAGTGATTTGTTTTATGCAATCAAAACACTCTGAGATAATAAACAAGACAAACGAAATACAACAAATTTAGCATAATTACTCATGAAAAAAAAATATATATATAAAAATAACCACTATATATAAAAAATATATATATACAAAATATATATGTAAATAAATATATATTTGTACATGTCATTTACATATTTACATATGTAAATGACACCAAGTCACTCTGGAGTATAAGTTGCAGCAGCCAAAAAATGCATCATAAACAAAAACAAAGTCATATATTTATATTTAAGTCGCACTTTTGGGAAAAAATAATGTAATAAAATAAAGGGCGACACCCATTTTATCCTGAGAGGCAACTCAATGACTGAATCGACAACAAAAATAGATGCTTATTTAGCTTCATGAAACATTGGAGGAATCTCTTATGTTATCGCAGCATACGAACAATTATTCATAAAACCATGAAGAATATGCCAACAAGTCAACTAAACTCTTTATTTCACTTCAAATTAATGAATCAGTTGAATTCTTCATCCTCTGTGTTGTTTTGGAACAATTCAACCAAGGCCAGCGTGAGAATCTTCTTCTGTTTTGCTGTCAGTAGCAAAAACTGATACACACAGCTACAGTGCCCCCTAGTGGGTTTTTTTCCTTTTAATCTGGTTCTTAACTTCTATTCAAAGTTATGTATACTTACCAATCCTAGTGCAGATCATTCATCAAATCTATGAATATTATTAAAATCAAAGATGAAAGTGCTCATTTTGTTACATTAAAAGGCATAATTTCAGAAATCCTTATTACTGATCACAGATCAATTATCATAATGGAGAGCTTATTGATCATGATCAGAAAAGATTATTACAAAAATCAGCATTATTATTATTATTATTACCATTATTATTTTGGTCAAAATCAATGTATTTGTCACAGTTGATCCAAGTTAAAGATATAGTTATGATTTTTAATAAAAAGTATATATTCGGTAGACAGTCTGGAGATGCAAAATGGGATTATTTCAACTCATGGCAGATTGTAAAAGTTACTTTTTCGCAAAATACTCTATTTCTGGATAGTTATTTCCTAAAATTTCCTAAAATATAATACATTGTACAACAGTAATTTCGTTTTTTGCATCAGTTTAATAAAATAAGGATTTTTATCATAACAATAAACTGGTTTTTTAATACTTTTTCAAATGTGTTCTACTGTGTAAACTATGCCACAAGCACTGGATTTCTAAATTTCAAAATAAAGTTTTTTTTTAATATTTGTTTTGTGGTCAATTTTCTTTTGGAAAATGAAACAAAAAAACGTGCTTGAATTTAGAGTAGGAATGTCACTGCACTGGAAAATTCATGACATGAATTTGAAGGGTTTGGGTCAATCTGACAGAAAAGTAAAATTCTATAAAATTCTTACTTTGTCGCCTACTCTGTGTTGACATAAACAAATACATAAAAAGCACAAGTAATACATGTAGTAGGTAAAAAGAAAATCATAGAGAATAAAAACAGAGAATGCGATGAGTAAACATTGTATAAGTAAATTTAAAAAAGGCAAAATTGAGATATTTTCTGTGACAATTTGATTCATTTGTAAACTAATTTCATCCCAAATACACTCTTCAACACGACCAGTTTTCTCTTTTTTACTGAGCTTCTGTCTCTTGTCATTTCACATTAAAGTTAGTGAGTGATGATTTAGAAAAGACCCCGTGTATAATAAAGTGGGAGCATTTATATTTGCCATTGAGGGAGTATGGGAGGCCTGCTGTTTTAAACCCCCAGATCCCCCACACATGGCGCAGTCACCGCAGACACGGCTCACAGAGTCAGCCAGCAGCCGGGAGGTGAGCAGAAAGAAACAGGCGGTGTCCCCTCCAGAGTGAGCGCACGAGTGTGTGCGCTCACGGCGTGTGTTTGTGTGGCACTCTCAAATGACAAACGCAGACCAGTTGTGCGGTTCAGGTGGGAGGACACATTGAGTCTCACCTGGGGGAGAGTCTGGGCAGTTGGGACCGAGGCTGCAGCGGAGACCAAAAGTTGTGTTTCTGGGGGGGGGGTGGCCACAGGAGGCCACATTGCCACAGAGAAGGTTTGAGGGGCTGGAGAAAGAAGAAAAGGGTGGAGGGGGGTGGGAGCTGTTGCGTAGTTTCCCCAGCGTGATGCATCTACCTTCAGGGTGGCAGCAGGCGTGGAGTGGGGTGCGATGGAGCGAGCACGGGCTCAGTGGCGCGGTCACCAAGGGATGCTGAAGCTGCTGTAGCAGGACTGATAGTTATTCCTTTGGAGAATTGCAAGATGAGCCCCATTGTATTAGCAAACCCCCTCCACTACACCACTATCAATGTTCTGAGGGCTGTAAAAAATTGAAAAAGGGTGCAAAATATCATGTACTAACCAATATTTTCTTTTTATTCTTTTGTTGTTGGGTAGTGTGTAGGTTTTTGGGCAAAAAAAAACAACAACACAATGTCTCTAATTTAGCACATTTGTCAAAGCTCAGTATTTCATTTTGAATCAGAGTTATTGTTAAACCTCAGTAAATTCATTTGGCACAGACAGCCTGTAAAGTATTCCATACTGATTTGAAACAGGCATTTTTTAATATCCGAGTCGTACTTTTGTGTTGCCACTATTTAAGTCGTATCTTTAAGAAATTCTCTGTGTCTAATATGGTCAGCACTCCCAATTATTCACTCCACTGACAAGTGAAACAAATGGGACCAAGCAGTGCATTCTGTATTATCTACACCCCTTGGATTCCCTGACAATAATTAATACAATAGCAAGCTGCTGTTACCAGCCTTGACGACATGAGCTCAGCAACATAAGCTCTCTCTTTGCTCTTTCCAAGAGCTTTTGAGAAAAAAAAAAAAATTCCATCCAGCGTCGAGGTCATATACATCTTGGTCGAGAAAGGCCGAGTCGTCCGCCCTCTGTCGAGATCAAATAGAGAGATCTTATTGTCAGGTGATGCTTCTTCATTATTAGGTGTAAAGGCCGAGTCACACATCCATAAGGTACATTTTTCACATATTATACAGATGAAAATTGGTCATATGTGAATATATTTGTTAAAAAAAAGGAGAAAAGTTGTGATTCTTTATGTGAAAGTTTCACAGATGTATCCCCAATGAACCACGGAAAAAAAACGCAAATCAACATAGAACATGAACCGTGTGTGATTATTGCGCTGTTTATATGCAATTCATTAGTGACCCGTGTGTCAACTACATAATTTTAAGGTTATATGTGCGCCTTATACGCGATATAAAAGTTCTGCATCGGTGGTACGTGGGTTAAAACTCATTTAGACATACGTGGGACGGTCGTGGAAAGACACAAATTTGTTAATGCATCTTGCAAAATTCACGCACACCTGCATCAGATTCAGGTAATAATTGTGTATTAACTATGTATAATAAACTATGTAATTCTCAACCAACCCAAAATTTGAACGGCTCTAAACTCCTTAATGTGAGGAAAAAACTGTCAGCTGAAACACGAACATCTGCGCACATCGACCAATGACAGGTTTAATTACGTTTATACCATGGTCCGGGTGAATTCCCGATTCTGAGTGGCTGCTGGATGTGCATTAGCTTAAATATTCTAAATCACTGCTCTAGCTTCTTTAAAACAGACTTTAGCGTCAACATCTGGACAAAAACACATTAAGAGGTGAGCTTTCTATTGTGACGACTAGCATATATATCGCTTTCCTTTTCAGTCAAGATCGGCGGTCGGAGTGGCTCCACGTAACAAACAGTTCGCTTTTTGTAAAAAAAAAGTGATCCAAACCAAAACAAATAACAAGAATAAAGTACTATAAACTGGTTGAATGTTTATTTCTTCTGTAAGGGACCATGGTATAAGCGGGTTAATGGCCATCAAAGTGTGCATCATCAGAATCAATGCACTTCACGTTAATTCAGGCTTCCGCTGTATTAATTTCTGATAATGCACACTTTGTCTGCCATTAACCCTTTCATATCACGCATGCATCATGAAAGAACGAAATGTCATATGGAGAAAATGTGCAAGATGTGTGTAGTGGTTGTTTGACATGACCTTAAGATGCATAGAAAATGTCAAAAATACAGTCCTGAAATGACAGCTTTTAACATTTCATGGCTGTTTTATGATCTTGAATTTTTTTATAAAATAAAGATTATTAGGAAAAATGTGTAGAAACAAATTGTAGAAGACGGCAAGCCGGCGTGTCAGCATGCAGTCAGACTAATCCATGCAGATGGGTAAACATAGCCTTTCATTTTAGCCGATAAGGATATTAACCTGTTCTGTTTTTAATTATGGAGGTGTACTTTCCTCCAGCATCTATTAAAAGAACGCCTTGCTCATTTGAAATCCTCGCAGCAGGCACTGGTATCAACACGAGAACAGTGGATGAGTTTCTCTTTAACAGCTGTAATTTGTGTTTTCCAATCACCATGCTGATTTCTGCTCATTATACTCTGGTTTCACACCGGTAAGTGAGCAAAGTTTGGATTGATTGACTCTAATTAACTAAAAAATGTTCCAAGCCATGGATTTATTATCATGCTAGCTAGCCACAAATGTCAGAGACTTTCACAAATTATTATCCTCTTAAGATAAATATCTTTGAAATCAAACGGGTGTGGAAACACCAGGAACATGTTTTGTTAGACTGAAGAATTTATTTGTCAAGTTTTCAGTGGAGCTGCACATGAGAGACTCACCTGGACTGAGGTCCAGTTCCACTAGATTGTCAAAAATCCATCAACTTACTACATGAAAGGCATAGATGAATAATAATGTATTACATTAAATTAAATAAAATGTGAAAAAAAAGAAATAGGAAAACTATTTTCTCTTTGAAAACCTGTCTGCTTCTTCCTCATTGATATTTGAGACACAGTGGCACCTCTATAAACCCACATTCTTTCTTTGACTCCATCAGCTCCATGGCTCACTTCTCCACTTTCTCATGAACAAAGACAGGTCGGTCTCTGCAAAAACTCCTTCATCTTCCTTGTTTTAGAAAGATCTCTGAGCGGGATTCGGTTTAGCTCCAGAAGACAGAATGTTGCTCCGATTCGCTCGGCTTCACCTCAGCAATCAAAAGCGATTACTGAGGTGAATCCAAATGAAACGGAACCATTGCCTGCATGGTGGCGTCAGGCTGAAAGCAAGAATCGTGCCGCCAGTAAATCAGATTTTCCCAACATGGCCTCTTCAAAACAGGACTTTGCACCAAAACACTGAAACAATTTGTATTTTAATGAGTCACAGAAAGAAAGTAAAGACTTTGCTGTATATAAAACGGATAGAAGCATCAAAAATGGAAGAAAAGGCTCTCCAGCTGACAAGCGTCTGAAGCATTTGTGCACTTTAAGGCATGCCTGCAGATAAATGTGATGACATCTAGTTGTGGCTCAGTTTCATTTATTCACAGGATTGATTAGATGCACAGAAAGCAGATGAATGTGTTGGAGAGGCACCTTCACTTGAGATATTGCCATATAGTCAGTAAATAATATGAAGAATACGTGATGGACTAACATTTTTCTCGTCAAGGTGCTTCATGTGAAAAGTCCACAACCACACAAGTATCTGCTGCTCCAATTTTTTCAATGTTTCCATTTAAAAACTATGTGAGACTTCCAAAAACTCTAAAAAAAAAAAACTTTTTTGAAGAAAATTGTAAAGATCTTTAATATCAAATTGAGGTGCTGAAAATGTGGTCATGTTGTAGTCAGTTCTCTTTTTCAAGGTTGTTGTGTTCATACTGCCCCCTTCTGTCCTCACTAATAAAGGAGAGATTTGGAGAAACTGCAACAAAAATTACATCTGTATCAACACATACAAACAAACAAAACATGACAATGTCCACCCCCGTAAAATTTAAAGAAAAAAAAGTTAAAGTTAAAAAATTGGTACTTTTCAAGAAGAAATTTAGATTTATTTGATTGTCACACATTTTATACATTTAGTAGATTAAATGTTGATCTTTTTTTTTATCTTTATTCTTTTTTTTGTGAAGCATTAGTTTGATACTGTTTAGACTCCATAAAACAAGAATCAATTTTCTACAAGAACTAAATGTGATTCAGTTAAGATCCCAAATTGAAAACGGAGTTTCCCCAGGGTTCTTTAGAAAGCCAGTGGATAGTAGACACACAACATCCTAGTGTGCACACTATTTACCCCTGGATTGCTCCAGGCTAATATCTCAATAATTTTCACTCCTTTCTCAGGTCCTTCCCACAAAGGACTTAACTAATGATCCATGGACAAAATGAAGCATTTAAATGAAGCATTTAAATTTATTCATTAATCATTCATCTCTAGCTCATTGTGCGATGGAGATGAATTGAAAACTTCCATAAGTTGAGTTAAAAACTTCCAGAAAAACTTCTAAAAGGCTGAACTTCCACAAAATGAAAATTGAACGTTGAGGAGTGACGGATGGGGAAGTTTTAGCTGGTCCAACAAAGTGCTGTCCTAAAAATCCTGGATCTATGAGCAGATGGGTCTCTATGTGGACATGGTCAAGTTGGCCGAGGTAGGTTGGGTACTAGTTAAGGTCACAGGGTTTCACTAGTTGTAATTAGATCTTGGAATCTGGAGAAGCGTAGAATTTCTGTCAACACGGCCTGTAATTATTCTCTTTCCCAATTAATGGTGACATAGATTAATTATCTGATGAGGCAAAGCCAATTGCAATCATTCACCCAGCTAAAATTAGATCAGTCCTGACAGCAGCATGAAAGTCACCTGTTTCATTGTTATGGATTTGCTGCAAGTAAAAGGGAAGGGAGGGGAGGGTGGGGGGGTGAATACTGAAGCGTGCTGGGGTAAGTAAGTTGTCTGGTACAGGTGAATGTCCAATTACACTGCTGTTGAAACCGAAGGCGTTTACTCATTGGATCCAGCAGCATCTGGGCCGGATTGTGCTTTCACCCCAGCATCACTGGTGGCGGCAGACTCATCCGTCAGGGATTCCAGAAATTCTGAGATGAGCCCAATTTCTTCTGACAACTTCTCCTGGTAAAACAAAAATAAATAAGTAAAATGAAGGTTTAAATGGTATCAAGACATAATTACATTCAGGCAATCCACAGCTGACCCACTCCAATGAAAATTGTGTTTTGGGTGTTTTTAACGTGTTCTTGTGCCGTTTTCTGATGATGGAGGACACATACAGAAGTTCAAAATGTAGCATTTCTTCATTCAAATCATTGCAAATCGAGAGCAGATGAAAAGCCGCCTGAAAAAGATGTTTTTTTGTGACATAGAAACTACAATGGGTGGGCCACAAGCTCCCTGCTCTGCTTCATTCTGATGCATTCACTTGTAGACGAATAGATCCCTGTACCTGTTCGTTTTCCTCGTCTGAGCTGGAATCTGGACCAAAACTGTACGGCTGGATTGCTCCAATGTTGTTATCACCTTTCGACTTATTCTGGCAGGGATCACCACACCTTATCGGTTTGAGTGGCACAGGTGGTTTGGCAGAGATTTTTGCGTCGCACGCCCATCATGACAAAACCTTCTATTTTATTTGGGCTGGGGACCGGCCCAGCGAGACCTAGACTAGGACCCCCTCATGGCTACATTGTTAGGCTGTGTTGCAAAGGCTCTTGCCAATGGGCTCACACTGGATGAAGCTCATTGCACCCCCATGGAATCCCCTGGAACACTTTGCCCACTCATGTCAGAACAGCGCCCTCTGTGGAGTGTTTTAAGTCTCGTCTTAAAATCCATTTTTATTCTCTGGCTTTTAACACAGCATGAGTTGGGTGGTCCTCTGTATTTTTATCTGTTTTTATCCTATTTTTAATAATTTTTCTGTTGTATTTTCCTTGTTTTTATTTTGTTTAATATTTTTGTAACCGATTATTGTCTCTTTCCAGCACTTAGGAAACTGTTTGTTTGGAAAATGTGCTCTATAAATAAAGTGGATTGGATTGCATTGGATTAGGAATTGAACCCTAATTTCTCATGCACCAGTCCCACACGCAGCCAACTCATCCATCCAGGCGCTCCAATATTGTTCGCCATTTTTGTTGCCCCGGTAATTTAAGCTAGCGGGAGAGTGCGTAAACAGAGAGCTCTCAGCAATGGGGAAGGGAAAAGTGGTCAGAGTTGCTCTGTGCCAACAGTCCTGCCCACAACTCAGTGACTTTCTTTTGATCTACTACCGCTTTGCAGAAACTACGGCCTAGAAAATTACAGTTTTTTCTTTACTTTTGGCTTAATCCTATTTAAAAGACCACTGGGAACACTTTAAAATAGATCAAAAGATGATGAAACCAGAGAGAAATGGAAGTTATCATGGGTTTTTGTGGGAAGGAGAGCTGCACACCAGCTGCACCTCGTCCAAGTTCAGTGCTCTTCTGCTTTAAAAACCTTAGCAGCCAGTTTTCTATTAAACTGCTTGGCAGAGCAAACCAACTTGGGAATGTGCACCAGCCTGGCCATGCAGAAATTCTCTGACTAACAATTATATCAGAAACAGGATCTTGGATTACCGTCCCCTGGGACCGGGGCAGTGGGCGTCTGCTCCAATCATTACTGGCCATTCAACACGACTCGGCACTGCTCTCTGCTGTTAGCCATTGTCAATTATGCCATCCCTTGTGTAAACTTGCAGAACACAAAGCTGAACTGCCAGTTCTGGCAGGACTGTAAAAGGATGACAGCCTGCACCAACCCCCCCTTACTCCCACTCCACCCACCCACCCTGGGGTTCCACGGCTTCTTCCCCTCAAGCTAGTTTTGAGGAAAACTGTCATTTGCCGCCTGTTTCAAGTAGTTTAGCTGTGAAAGTGTTAACATGACCTTTCCTGTGTTCTGCTCTGGGGTTAAGTGGACTTGATGGATTAGTGCAGGCCTCATCAGGACTCAGACTGCTTCAACTTCAACTGACTGCAACTCCTTTTTGCTTCTTTCCAACAAACATGGATATTCCGTGCAGTTTATGAGTAACTTCAACGTCACATTCTGTCAGAATAGTATTTGCATAAACCCTGCCTGATGCTTAATATTTCTGCTAAATGTGTGCATAAACTCTAAAGGTATCCTTTTAATCTCTCCGTCTCCATGTGCATATTTTGGAGGACAGACTCTGAGCTGGACTCCTCTTCAGGAGCCTGTTTAAAGTGAGAGCTGCCTGCTCTGATGGACCCTTCGCTGAGCTGTGACGGGTGACGGTGCGGTGCGCTTGAATACACCGGCTCTTTTGTCCTTCACACTCTGCAGCTCCCTGATAGCTCCTCCCCCTGTGCCCCACTCCTCCCTGCCTTGAGCTGTGATCTGCTGGGGCCTTTTGAGGCTGGGCTGTTGAGACAAGGCTGCTCCCTGTAATGTCTGGCCCAGACCCATCAAAAAAGAGAGGAAAAAAAAAAACATGTCAGCAGTCAGGGGAGAGGGAAACAGAGATGGAAACCACTCAGAAGAGTTTTTGTTTTTTTTACCGTAGGTACTTCAAAACAGGAGTTACAACTGAGTCCAAAATTAGAACCAGGTTAGTATTTCTGTGATGACTTTATAAAGATGAGCAAAAAATGATATGCAGGATGCCACCGGGGCTCTGCAGTACCGGTAATCCTGGACAGGACATTTCATCAAGATTCATCACTCCTTCTCTGTCCGCTTTGACCTCATCGCACATCCCAGTGCAGATTAGACACCGATTACCCTCTAATTGAAGATCCTCACTTCTCAGCCTTGAAGAATATGTTCCGACTCTTTTGCACGACAGACAAAGGGTGATCCCACCTCTTCCAAAACAGTTGGGATCTGCCGTTGCAGTTACATTCGGAAATCTCAGGGAGCAGGAACCGTCTTTACGCGTGCTTCATGACAAAAAAAGGCGCTGTTCTTCCTTTCATATCATTTATTTTCTTGCACTTTCTTGAACAGTAAAATATAAAAATATGAAGTAAAAACCACAAAATACTTTGTGGTAGGGCATGAACAAGTCCGAACTATGACAACAATATGTTCTAAACACAGTCTAAGCACGGTCTAAGATAAATGTGCTGCTGTGCTTCCCAAGTTCTAAATCCAAAAGGCAAATGCCAATAAAAGACACAGCAGCTCCCAAAATGCACCTAAGCAATAGGAAGCCAGAACAGCTGCATGGCCAAGGAATGACA
Organism: Oryzias curvinotus; assembly: GCA_023969325.1. NCBI lineage: Eukaryota > Metazoa > Chordata > Actinopteri > Beloniformes > Adrianichthyidae > Oryzias > Oryzias curvinotus. The sequence goes on from CM043722.1 coordinate 33,431,717, forward strand.
GATGCATGCATGCATAAAATCTAATAAATAACCTAAGTTGAGCCAAATGGCTCCAACAACGTATATCCTCTACTAACTTCAATTAAGCAATTTAGGTGAATCCAAAAGTCTGTTTATTTGACTAAAACACACAAAAAATGGTCACCAAATACTATGATGAGAGATAAATCTACCTTCAAACAAAGGCTCACCTTGTTAATGTACCTGCATGTGTGATCTCATGAACAGATGTGTAGGCAGAAACATCAGGGTGGCAAAAACTCCACAGAAGAATGCAGACTTGGAAGACGGTTGCCTGCTTCGTTTTGGCATGGAAGACAACTCACTAGCTAGCTAAAACAAAGCCAAGAATAGCACTGCCTTGCTGTGGCCTGTCAAAAAGCATGCAAACACCTGGGAGAAAACCTGCATTGTGGTGAAAATTAAATGAAGAGATTTCCTATTCAGAAGAAGGGTGATGGTTGCTGCTCTTTTGCAAGCCTGTCTTTTTTGTGTGAGTGTATACATCCAAATACCTCGGCTGTTTTCATTTTCTGGTAGGTCTCTTTGGAAAGAGCCTGGCACCGGTCCAGTTCAGCCTGGCTGTGGAGGCTGCGTTGTTTTAAGTATTTCTCAAAAGCTTTGTGCATCCTCTTCTGCATCATAGAGAGCTAGGGGGAGAGGAGGCAGAAAAAAAAAGGAATTGGTAAGGCAGGAGAGGAAATTAATGGCAGTGTTCAAGAAGAATGATGGAGGGGAATAGAGAAAGCAGTCAATAGCCCATTCTGCAGTACACGGGCCTGACAGGAATTTCACAGTCTCTTGGTTTCTCTGCCCACTCGTGTGCACTCATCAGAATCCAGTCACATCTGGCTGCCAGGATGGGGGGTTAATTTTCTCTAAATGCTTCAGCAGTTTTGTTCTAGCCGAGGCAAACTCTGTGACTGCAAAGCTGATGAGTAAAATATTTCTACTTCACCCAGTTTAACTTTATACCAATCCCCCCAAGACATATTTTACACATACACACAGAGTCATGAACCCCCCACTGAAACCAGAAATTATTCCTAGTCTCTTGGAAAGACATGCTGCTTGCTTTATTATTTGAACACAGTTTCAAGCAAAGGGGTTTAAATTCTGATAGATGCCATTGCTTTTCTTCCCCGCCATCGCTCGACTCTTCCTGCAAGGCTTATCATTGCTCGGCAATGTGTTCCCCAGCGCATTGAAAACTAAAGCAAATTAGCTCAGTCATCAGCTCCTGAAAGAAAGACAATAATAAGAACGCTCTTTTAGTGTTCCCCGTTAAAGCCTCCACCTAAAACAGAGCTCATGTGAAGGATTTTGATGAGAGCCACACACTGGCATTTTCCACGAGATGCTGATCAACCATGTCTCTTTTAATTTACCAATTTATCTTAGGATATGCACACTTTTTCTAATTTAAAAATACGTTTGTATCTACAAAGCAGTCACATTTTTACAAAGGTTGTCATATATTTTCTTTTTTTTTTGTCATTCAGCATCATTCAAATAATGTTAAAGCCCTTATTTACTGTAAAAAAGCTAAAAATCCAAGTAATATATAATATTAGCGCAGGCAAATAGTACTGAGAAAGACTGTTTAGTTGAATAACAACATGATTATTAAAACTGCCAATATGAAACATTTTACTGGAGAAGGAGAAAGCAAAGCTCACAGACTCATCAAACCTCCTGTTTATTTAATATTTGTGACTCTCTCAGCTGTGCATTAAAAATGTACTTTCAGATATATTTTTTTTGCTTTTAATAAAGTGGAATTGCTGAGAAAATATGGTCTAATTCCAGAATTATGTGAAGGAATTCCTATTTCATTTATAAAAAAAAGAAACATACAATGGTTTATAGGCAAAGTTTGATCACTATGGCATGAGCCTTTGTCGTGTCAATTATGCTAAACACTTTAAAAAACTTTTTTAAGAATGTACTTAAAGTGATATACAGCATTTTCACTTAAAAACGTTGCATCATTTAAATACATGCACATATAATAATAAGAACATTTGCAAATTATAAAGATAATAGAAAAAAATTTGAGTTTTTTGTGTATAAATCAAAACATCTTAGATCTTTACTGCCAACACATTGCGATTTTATGCTTGTGTTAAAACTACAACAAGGCGTAAAACTCAAGTCGACAGGCTGCTGTGGTGGAGGCACAGAGTTGAAACAAACAAAAAAAAATGGAGCAGGCTGATTCCAGAGTAAAAGAAAATCAGGCTTTGATCATGAGCGTAGAGAATCCTGTCCACAGGATTTTATTTTTGCATGCATTTTGCACTTGATAACATTCATGCAGTTAGATGAGGAATTGCTCAAGTAAAGGTATTAGTCATTTCTTGAACAAATAATGTAAATTTTTTTATTGCAGTAGCAGAGTGGCTTCCTCTTGAGGTTAAGGTTGTCATGTGTAAATCTGTTCTTGGTAAGAAATGCAGAAGACTACAGATTTAACAAGAAAATGCAGCTGAATTGTCTTCCTGAACTTGTCGAAATCTTCCCCCATTTTAATGCAGATTTAATCCCTAATTCCAACCTGTTTGCTTCTCATTGATAATCACCCTGTTCTGTAAACTCTTGTTTATAATTTTACACGTGGGCTTGTTTATCTTTTAATATGTGTAGATTTTGATCACCATAAAATGTTACAGTCAAGATAAATGCATAAATTACTCCACTTAAATACTTAATTCACCTTCTTTGTCACACTCATTTTTTTCCCTTTTTAGTCATATAAAGAAAATACACGCAGTACATACACGAACTGTTTGTGGAATTGCCCAAAAATCTCAAAAGTATGGTTATGTATAGCAAAATAAATTAGATCGGTACTGAAGTGTGAATATTATAAAGAGTCAGTTGCCACCTTTAAAGACCCACTCAAATGAAAAAACATTTTATTTTGTGTGTTTTTAACATGTGGCATTTTTCTGATGATGGTGGACATATATAGAGACAATTAAGCTTAAAATTGCATTTTTCAGTATTTCTTTTCTCAAATCTATGTGAATCAGGAGCAGATGAAAAAAGGCAGTTAAAAAAAGATCATATTTGTGACGTAGAAAATACGTTGGGCTGGTCACAAGCTATTTGCTCCGCTCCATTCTGATGCCTCAACTTGTTGACAAATAGCTCCTTGGTTTTCCTGGTCTGAGCTGGCATTTGGCTGACAACTGTACGGCTGGACAGCTCCAATTTTGCTTGCCAGTCTTGTTAGGTTAGGTTAGGGGATGGGAGGGGCTGTAAGCCAGCGGTACAGCACAAAAACAGATGGGTGACGGGAAAGGGGGTGTGGTTGCTCTGTGCCAATGGTCCCGCCCACAACTCAGAGGTGACTCTCGAGTGAACTACTAGAAAACGACACAGGCTTTTTTAAATTTTGGCTAAAAACAGCATAATCCTCATTAAAAGAGCACTTTTACAATAGATCACATTTGAGTGGGACTTTAAACAAGCCAGAAATAACATTCAGTCAGTATTATTTGAATGAAAATGTGTTTTAAACAGCTGAAATAAAGAGAAACCTCATTCTGTGGTACAAAGTAATTTTCATAATCCTATAAGGCTTCATGAAAAAGTGATGCTATTTTTACAGATTTGTCTTTTGGATGACTTGCCCAGTGATCTAGCTGATGGTATTCAGGTTTGGTGGACTGGCAGAACCTTTACACAATTGTTTAACTTGTGTATTTAGTATAGCCCTCTCTCATTTCCTAATCTACCACTCCCTCAACTAGACTATTTCGAAGTTTTTGTATACATGCAAGAAGATATTTGCATTTTTGTGCAAAGTTAGCAGATTAGCTTCTTTTCATTTCACTTTAGTCATTGTAGCTCAGACCACTGTATGCTCTGTGTTTTTTGTTTTTTATAAATAAGACAAAATGTCAACAAAATAATTTTGTATTTTTGTTGTTGTCTCATTAAATGTGAACTCTCTGAAAATATAAATTGGAAAAAAAACACAAGTGAATAAAGCAACAATGAAGCATATTTAGCTTAGTTCTAGCAAAGCCCAAGTAAACTGTACCTGAGTGTAAAGATTGAACGCTTGATGTGAACGGTTCTGTTCACCGAGTGCAGAAACTGCCTCCTGTTTGGCCTTCATGAGGGTCTTCTGAAGGTTTTTGTATTTACTCGCCAACAGTTGGTTCTCCACCAGCGTGGTTTGTAGAAATTCCTAAACAGATGAAAAAGGTTTAAATCATACATAAAATAATAAGCAAAACATCTCAATTAAATGACTGAAAACCCTCAGTTTCAACTTTGGCTGCATGTAATTATCCAACGTTATCACTTATTCACAAATATAAGACTTTTTTTGTTTAATTTATGTCAGGACAATGCATTTTAATCAGTCTTAGCGGAGCCACAAAATAAATATGCCAGAATTAGCACAAGAGCTATTGACATCTGTAGTCCTGAGGCAGGTAAAGGGGATACGTCCAAACATTAAACCCACTGAAGAGCAAACATTACAAACAGGATAAGACATGAAAAATAATATATAATAAATATATAATAAATACATGTAAGTGTCGTATTACAACCCTGAGAAAATAGTCTACTTAAGTTTACCACAAATATACTTAAAAGTCTTAAAAGTGAGGCAGTGTGTTTGAGGTTCCCTTTTATATATATTGTGAACTTAAAATGTTCCAATTTAGTCTGAGGACGTATTAAGTTAGCATTCCTACACTACAAATACATTGTATACAGTATACAAAATAAAATATACTATTGTACTACTTTTTGCTAAGAGTAGCTGCTATCTAATCAATATGTGATTTTAAAATACAACGTGACACCAAGTATCTTTGTATAATAGGTAAATACTAATATTCATTGAGAATTTTTTGCA